>JAAALK010000288.1:54495349-54562542 GCA_019279435.1 Zizania palustris
CTCTAAAAAGCATGCATCTTGGGGGCAATCAGGATTTTCACATAATCAACGACCTAGTCCACGGATGATTTTCTCGCTTCATATATGTCTTAGGAAGATTTGCTTCACGAGTGCACACCGATAGAACCCCATAGTATGCAAATGATTCTTGTGACCAACCATGTAAGCACATCAAGTGATATAAGTGCACCAAAAAGGACAACCTTGATACTTACAATTATGGTATAACCTTATGTGTTCATCCTTTAAGAATCTTGCTATATATTATGATCCCTCCTCGAATCATCGCCTTCACTTGAATTCACATTAATATCCTCTGGGGCATTATGTTCCATACTTGCAAATATTTTCCTGAAAATCATCTGCTTCACCTTCAAGCATTCCTGCAGCCCTACCATATGCAGCATGTAGTAGTTCTTCCTGCTATCCAATCCTCCATCCCGTGACCTTGTACTATACCCGTGGCAGACAATGTGGTCATATTAGGCACATCATCAAATGCAATTGTTGGTTTTGTCATAATTCTCACCATGATGAACCAAGAGGTACAACCCTGAAGATACCGTCACACCTCAGATGTGTCTTAACTTCATCACGAGTCTGGTTTATTCTATTCTTTCACTTTTTACATGGACACAGTATCTCTCTGTCCAGGTGGAAGGTCTCGATAAGCAAAAGTCAAAATTCCTCAACACCATCTTCATATGCAAGTCTCACGTCTTGATTTTTTCATCCAACTTATATCCATCACCCTATGTGAGCACATGTGGAATTTAAATCAAACAAATTAGGCTTAATTAAAAACATTTAGTTTACAACTTATGCTGAAGAAATCTAACCAGGACAAAAAAGAACAAGGAAGCTCAATCATATCATACATTTCCATTACAGCATGGTTGTAAAAAATGTAACAACAATTTACCACTATGAGCAAACAGGGGAAAAAAGGGGTCTCCATTGTAGAGAGAAGCAACTAGGTGGAGGATCGAGCAACAGGGCCACCGACTTGGTGTATGTTGATGATGACGATGACCTGGGCCCCTGCGGATCTCGGTGGCACGTCTCGTGAGCAGAGAGAGGAGGGGCAGTGCGGCGGAGGGAGGGGCGGTGCGGCACAGTACGCGAGTGAGGGGCGGTTGCGCGCAATGCGCAGAGGGGGGAGCGGCGCGTTTGCGTCTCCGGTGGCGGCGCGGGCTGAGGCCGACCAGGAGGGCACGGCGCGGTGCGTTTGAGGTAGGGCGCGGCAGCGGCTGCGCTAAAATAGGATAAAACAGGATTGAGATTCAGTTTAATAGTGGCAGATGCTAATAATATGTTTATATGGTTTTCCCGTAAATAGATCACAAATATGCTCCTAACTAAATGATAAGGCTGCGTTGCTCTAAAGCTATCAACCCGGGTTCAAATCCAATGAGGCACATTTTTTTTAATTTTTAGTACACATTTTTAGTACATGCTATTATGCGTATAAGCATGTAAAACTGTGTATCAATTTGATATGTTTTTATAATCTAGTTATAAAGCATCTATACCTAGCTATAAAAACAATTTTCGATACCTTTAAAAATGTGTCAAGAGGAGAATGACACCTCAAAGCGCGTCTATGTCCGTGTCAGTTTTTTTATGGTTATTTGATACGCCTTTACAACTAATCTACATGCTGTTTTCACGGTTGACAGCAGTTATACTTTGTATCAATTTGATACGCTTTTCTAATCAAGTTAGAAAGCATCTATACCTATCTATAAATAAATTTTTCATAACGCTTTACAATGTCTCTATGGATAATGATGCTTTAAAATCGTGGTCTAACTTCGTGTCCTTTGAGACGACTTCAATACTGTGTTAAAAATATCTTATATGACTAATAACATTATAAGCGTGTCTAATATCGTAACAATCGCCATTTTCAAATCGTGTCAAAAAACATCTTTACATGTCGACGTAGAGATGCTTTACATGGCGTTACTACTACAGCGTATCTATAGGGGGGGTTTTCTAGTAGTTGCACAACCTACTCGTAAAGACCCAAGGTTCGACCTATTGGCCAAGGGATCCGCAAGTTGTCACAGAAAGAGCAGACCTCGCCAAGTGGAGGTAGAAAATTACTAAGAGCCGGGATCATTAGGAAGTGGCCACATGGAGTGGTTATCCAACCCTGTCTTCGTCAAGAGAAAATGCCTCCGACAAATGCACTTGTGCATTGATTTCATACCTTTGAATAAGCATGCCCACGTGACCCCTACCCCATGCCCCGCATTAATCAGCTCATTGATTCTATAGCTGCTCTGAGCTCTTGAATTTCTTCGACGCATAGTCTGATACCATCAATATGGTTAAAACACAAAGATGAAGCCAAGACAAGCTTCATAAACTCCTTCCGGAGTGTTTTGTTACGTCCGAATGCCCTTCAGCTTAAGTAATGCCGGGGCAACTTTTCAAGATTAATTGCTAAAGCTCTAGGTCACTAGATAGGCCGCAATGTCGAGGCCTAGATGGATGACATTGTAATAAAGAGTATTTTGAAGCACAAGCATAGACTAGACTTACCAGAAACTTTTGAGAGCCTCCGAGCATGTGGAGTTCGCCTCAAACCCCGAGAAATGTATCTTCGGGGCTCAAGCAAGGAAAATTGCTAGGGTATTTAGTTTTGAGCAGAGGAATCGAAGCTAACTGAACACAGATAAGCGTACTGCAAAGGATGGCTCCACTAGAAAATTTAAAGCAAGTCCAGAAGCTTGTCGGACGCCTCACAGCTCTTAGCAAATTTCTAGCAAGGTCCACGGAGTAGAGCCTCCCGATATTCAAAGTTTTGAAAGGGTCCAAAAGTTTTGCCTGGACACCGAAGTGCCAGAAGAGCTTTGATGAAATTAAGAACTACCTTGGCAATCTTGCAACGCTTACTATGCACCTTGTAGACAAAACTCTCCTTCTTTATCTTGTGGCGACAGGCTCCGCTGTCAGTTGCAGTACTTGTTCAAGAAGTGGACTTCAACGGAAAGTTGGTGTAGACCTAGTATACTTCGTATCAGAAGCTTCCTCTAGGGCAAAAAACATGGTACTTCCGAGCTTGAGAAATTCACTTACGCCTTGGTAATGGCCTCACAGAAGCTGCGGCATTACATTATGGCGCACAATGTAATTTTTCCAACCTCATACCCCCTTGGAGACATGCTCCGAAGCTAAGATTCCACAGGGAGAATTGGGAAATGGGCTATCGAGCTAGCTTCTTTTGTCATTTCTTTCACAGCAAGAACAACCATTAAGTCACAGGTGGTGGCTGACTTTGTAGAGGAGTGGACCCCGTCTGCAGTATGTGCTTCGAATAAGCAAGTGAAGGTGTGTGACTATGTACTCTGACGGGGCTTTCCAGGCATCCAGAGCAGTCATAATCTCGCCTTCAGGGCAAAGAGCGATGTACTCCACAAGGCTCAACTTTAAGTCCACCAACAATATTGCATAGTACGAAGGGATCCTGCTCAGCCTTCGCAAAGCGTGGCGCGCTTGGTGCCGTGAGGGCTTTCATAAAAACAGATTCTCAAGTCGTTGCAGGACATGTTGATTAAAATTTTCAGGCTCAACATCCACATCTTGCAAAATATTTGGAAGAAATCCACAAGACTGAAGCAGCATTTAAAGGGATTTCTATCCGGAGCATTCCACGAGCCAACAACCAGCAAGCAGACATCTTGGCCAAAGCTACAGCCGGAGCCTAGATATCTTGGAAGGCACTTTTTATGAAGAACTTGTCACCCCTTCAGTGCAACAACTCCCTCCCGCTGAGGTACTTTGCATACCAAGCAGTGATTGGCAGGATCAAATAATGAATTTGTTGCAAGATGAGGCTAATTTGCCTGAAGGCCCAGAGTTGTTAAGGCTACAGTCGAGGGTGCAAATTTATCATATTATCAACGGTATATTATACAAGGTCGGAGTCTGATCTCCCCTGCTCCGATGAATCTCTCAACCCGAAGGACAAGATATACTTGGGAAATTCATGAAGGCTTGTGTGGTAGTCACCTAGTCCCTCAAGCTCTAGCAGTCAAAACACTTCGACAAGGGCTTTATCGGCCTACTATTGTAGTTGACGCTGAGTCATTAGTCTGCACTGTCAGGGATGTCAATGGATGGGAAGATGGAGCCATCGTCCCGTGACACCTCTTCAGGTTATCACTCTAGTATGGCCAATGGCTCGATGGGGAATGGATCTCATTGGCCCCTTCCCGATGGTAAAGGGATGTTTGAAATATGCAGTGGTAGCAATTGAATATTTTTCTAAATGGGTCGAAGCAGAGCCCCTCACTACTATCACTTCCAAAAACGTACAAAAAATTTTTCTAGCAAAATATTATTTGCAGATTCGGAGTACCTAGGCAACTTACAATTGACAATGGCACCTAGTTCGATTACGAGCCTTTCATAGAATTCTACGAAGGCCCTTGGTATCCAAATGTGCTTTTTAGGTTTCCGTCCTCCCCAATCCAACGGAGCCGTCGAGCGAGCCAATGGTAATATTTTGTCTGGCTTAAATCGGAGGATAGTAGGGTTGGCAAAGGAGCTGTGGACAGAGGAACTCCCGAAGATTTTGTGGTCCATCCAGACCACTCAAGCCAGGTCGACAGGTTTCACTCCATTCCGGTTATTGTTTGGAGACGAGGCCATGACGCCGATGGAGCTAAAATTAAAGGTGGTTCTCCTCCGCACAACAGAACAAGAAGTTGACAATGAAAGGCATACTTCACTTGACTTGACTAAAGAAACAAGGCTTCAAGTTGTTGCCAATCTAACAAAGTACGAGGACCAGACGAAGACATGGTACGACCCGAAGGTAAACCTTAATGAACTTAAGCGGGGTCATTGGGTACTACGAAGCATAATTTCTCAGGGCAAATTGGGAAACAAATGTGAAAGACCATATATGATTTTCCATTTAGGACGCCCTAGATCTTTTAAATTAGCCAATTTAGAAGGGGAAGAATTAAAACATGCATGGCATGCGGAGCACCTTAAACGTTATTTCGCTTAGGGGCTCCTTGTATGGGTTGTAAACACCTTTCTAAATAAATAAAGATTATGGTTCGAATTATGCGTACCTCCCAAAACAATTCCTACCCATGGTGGACACACTAGGGGAATGGAGCTGATTGCAGATGTAAGCATCGTTCATACAAACCCAGTCAACATACTTCGATCAACCATCTCGAAGCATCCATACCAGTGGGAAAGCACCATGACAAATGGATTCTGAGCCATTGGATTGAAAGCATCCACAAAAGAGTCGAAGGCGATCATGAAAAACGGATTCCGAGCCATCGGCTTGAAAGCTTCCAGAAAAGAGTCGAAGGCGACCGTGAAAACGGATTCCGAGCCATTGGCTTGAAAGCATCCGGAAAAGAGCCGAAGGCGACCATGAAAATAGATTTCAATCCATTGGCTTGAAAGCATCCGGAAAAAGAGTTGAAGGCGACCATGACAAACGGTTTCCGAGCCATTGGCTTGAACGCATCCGTAAAAGAGTCAAAGGTGACACAAATTCCCAGATTCCAAGTCATTGGCTTGAGGCATCCAAAAAAGAGTACTAAGCTAATAACTGTAGATTCCGAGCCATTAGGTTCGAATAATCCTACGTGGTCCATAACAACCATCCTTTCGGATTTCGAACCACTAGTTCAAATTATCCGTTCATTGCAATAGGATCTCCGATCGTGTAGGGTTGAAAAACTATATGAAAATTGTCCATTAAGCATAAATAAGCGAAACCTAAGTAAGCGTGTCAGGCATTGTGCGCGACCAACCTAACTTGATAATCGAAGGCGCCCACCGACAAAGAGGGGCTAGTAGGTAAGGCACAATTTAAACACATTTCAACAATTTATATTACTCAAGCAATTATATTACATTATGAAAAATTGGTCTAAACCAAGAAGGAAGCGAAGGCCCCTTCGATCCCTAAGGTTAGCTTTGGGTTTCGCATGACCTCGAGGGCCTACATGACTCGTTCCTGAGCCCAGAGTTTTCAGAAATTTTCTTTTAATTTGATTCCCTCTTTGCGAAGCCCTGAAGTCCTTCTGCTCTTGTTGGAGTTCGGCCCAGGTTCAAAGTCTTCCGGAGCTAGTCTCCGTTGGATCTTCATCAGACCACTCCTCTTTGGACCAATCGATGTCCTCCGAAGATGAAGATGTTAGAACTACAACTTACTCTCTGTCTTCCTTAATATAAGAAATCACTTCGCTACAAATATCGGGCGCACCTCTCTGTGACTCCCTTGAGGAATGGAAAATCGAGGATGCCTGTGAGGCCTTAAGGCTTCGAAGATAGCCTACTACTGGCAGAGCCCTTCGTTAACCTCTAGTACTTCATGGTCATCGTCCATGTTGGGGGAATATATTTCCCTTAAACAGGGGCCAAATGACGTCAGCCTCCGACAGCCTTCGGCCCAGAAACCAGGTACTGTTGGAGCCTGTTTTCTCTAAGTGTTGTTTCCAGGTCCCAAGGTGCCTTTCGGGGCCCGTAGCTTCGGAACCCCTAGACCAGGAGGTCTAGCCCGGAGCCCCCAATTCAGGCCCGGGCGCAGGCCGCCGGAGGCCACCCTCCGAGAGCCAAGCCCGGAGGCCACCCTCCAGAGTCCTGTTCGGAGGCCACCCTCCGAGAAGCCAAGCCCGGAGGCCACCCTCCGGAGTCCTGTTCGGAGGCCATCCTCCGAGAGTCAAGCCCGGAGGCCACCCTCCGGAGTCCAGTCCGGAGGCCGCCCTCCGGGAGCCCAGTTCGGAGGTCGCCCTCCGGAGCCAAGTCCGGAGGCCACCCTCCGAGAGCCAAGCCCAGAGGCCGCCCTCCGGGAGCCCAGTTCGGAGGTCGCCCTCCGGAGTCAAGTCCGGAGGCCACCCTCCGAGAGCCAAGCCCGGAGGCCACCCTCCGGAGTCCTGTTCGGAGGCCATCCTCCGAGAGTCAAGCCCGGAGGCCACCCTCCGGAGTCCGGTCCGGAGGCCGCCCTCCGGGAGCCAAGTCCGGAGGCCACCCTCCGAGAGCCAAGCCCAGAGGCCGCCCTCCGGGAGCCCAGTTCGGAGGTCGCCCTCCGGAGCCAAGTCCGGAGGCCACCCTCCGAGAGCCAAGGCCGGAGGCCACCCTCCGGAGTCCTGTTCGGAGGCCATCCTCCGAGAGTCAAGCCCGGAGGCCACCCTCCGGAGTCCGGTCCGGAGGCCGCCCTCCGGGAGCCCAGTTCGGAGGCCGCCCTCCGGGAGCCCAGCCCGGAGGCCACCCTCCGGAGCCAAGTCCGGAGGCCGCCCTCCGGAGCCAAGTCCATACCGGGGGCCCCCGCCCCTGGTATGTCGTTTAGCTGGTCAAAGCCTGGCGCAGCCTGACACGCCAGTTAAGCTGTAAAGTTGTCTGGCACCTTTTGTATTGTAGCTAGCTCCTTTTCCCCTCTCTGCCCCTATGAGCCTGAGGCTCATAGGGGGCATCCCGGTCTTTTCCTTTGGCCTGCGTACCTATAAAGCAGGGCCAAGCCCTTGTAACGGACACATGCTCCAAGGGGCCATGAGACCTGGAGTTATCCTCTCCACATCAAGGCACACCATGCCAAATCCAGTACAAACTGGACGTAGGGTTATTATCCCTTAGGGGAGGCCCGAACCAGTATAAACCCTATCTCTCCCTGTGAGAACCCATCGAGGTTCATTCTCCATATCATACTCCACAACAGAAAAACCTGCTGGAGCTAACGCAATTGTTCCAACAGTTGGCGCCGTCCGTGGGGAACTTAGTCCTAGAAGCTAAGTTCTCTACCACTGCCTGCAACCCGAAGTGCGCCCGAGGGGGGAGCATCGAGGCTTTCTCGCTTCGCGCACCTCCGGCAAGGGGCTTCGAGGGCAGATCGAAGGCCACCTTCGCCTTCCTCCATCCTTCGCATACCGGAGCCCACTCTCCGGCAAGGGGCTCCGCTCCACGTTTCAAAGGTCATCGGAGCCCGAGGGCTACAAGGTAAGTACCGCCCGAAGCCTTACTTCGATGCACCAATCTGCAGTTACATTAACATAAGCCCGAAGCCATGCTTCGCTTTACTTAAAAACCGAAGCCATGCTTCGCCGTGTTCAAAACCGAAGCCACGCTTCGCCTTGTTCAAAAACCGAAGCCACGCTTCACCTTGTTCAAAAAACCGAAGCCATGCTTCGCTTTACTTTAAAACCGAAGCCATGCTTCGCTTTACTTAAAAACTGAAGCCATGCTTCGCCTTATTTAAACCCGAAGCCACGCTTCGCCTTATTTAAAACCGAAGCCTTGCTTCGCTTTATAAAACCCGGAGTACCCCTCCGAAGGCTACACAGTGCCCCCGGGCCCGTAGCAGTGGGCTAAAAGGACTCCGGGCCACTGGCCCGACGCGTCCAGGGATTCCGGGCTCCGCGCCCAAAGCATCCCAGGGATTCCGGGTTCCGCACCCGAAGCATCCCAGGGTCGAAGGTGACCCAGAGTCGAAGGTGGCTCAGAGTCGAAGGTGGCTCACACTATCACAGGTTCGGTGAATCCACACCAAATATCCTTCTCATTACAGGACCAAGTTCTGAAGCCTTGCTTCATTATCTAAACACGCTCCGAAGCCTGGCTTCGCGTGCTCATATACTATACGCCTAAGCGTTTCGAAGTCATACTTCGCCATAATCTAAGTGCGTTTCAGAGCCCCGCTCACGCACAACATCCAAACCCCGGCATGCCGAAGCATGCTTTTCTCAAATTGGGTATGCGGAAGCCTTGCTTCGCACCAAATTGATGCGTTCGGAGCCCGTAAGAGGCCCTCGCTCGGTACAAATCCAAATATCCGAAGCCGCCGAAAAGGCGCACCCCTTCGCATGTTTATTTTTTGCCCGCACCAGCAACGGTTAAGTCCCTACTGCCACGAGCAAAAGGGGGGAAGAATGTATGCGAGGTGTGCGAGTGTAATGCGCCGTACGAGCGTGGCAAGCTAAGCGTTCGAAGCCAAACAATGCGAAACATATAAACAAAGTATGCAGGTATAATAAACTCCATTCATTAAAGGACAATTGAGAAGTATGTTACAAATGTACTTCGTGCACAGAACTACGAGTAATCTGTGTCTATGCCTAAAAAGAACCGAGTGCGAGGCCCCAACCCTCGCTTGCCTCTCCTTCGGCGGGGGCCCCCTCGGCTGGATGTTGCCATCGTCGGAGCCCGCTCTCCCTCGACCGGCCCGTCCAGGCTCCGAAGCCCACAGGCTTCGGCTTCCACTTTGCAGGTTGCTCCAGGTCCGCGAAGCAGGCGGAGCCGTGTCGAAGGCAGAAAAGTCTAGGGCTTCGTCGCTCGCTAAGGCCGCTCGCGGAAGGCAAAGGTAAAGGGCTCTGAAGGGGCTCCGCCTTCACAGCGGCTAGCAAAATCCTGGGCTATTTCGGAGATGGCTTCGCCCCTAGGCCCCCTCGGAAGCTTAAACCGAGGGGGGCCTTCGGACCTAGCTACTTCAAGAATCGCCCACAGTTGTCGAAGCCCTTCAGAGTCCTCGAGGACTTCGAGGTCTATGCTCGAAGGCTGAGCCTGGGCAGGTATAAAAACCCCCGCATTCATATTAATAAACTGATAAGTCTTTACAAGCCTACAGCTAGGTATTACAAGGAAGCCTAAGGAGGTCTACACCTTCGGAGGCGGAGGCGGAGGCGTCGAGGTCGGAGGCTTGTCCGAGTCAGCGGGCCCCTTGAACCGGCGTTGTCGAAGGGCCTTCATGAGGTCAAGGACTGCCTCGCAGCCTTGCTCCTTCCAAGGTTCCTGCAGCCGCCGCCAAGCCCCACGGACTTCGCCCGGAGGCGTCACCAAGTGCGGACCCCCGAAGGCCACTGGGGTCACGGAGGTCGCAGCCCGAAGGTGGTCGCACCCCGCGGCATGAAGCATATGCAGCACCCCTTGGCCCGCGACGCGACCGGCCATAAGAGCGAAGCCCGTCAGCGCTTCGTCCGCTACCGAAGCCGCAGTCTTCAAGAAATCGGCGCGGTCCCCAATCGGGTCCTGATCGCCAAATTCCGGAGTCCGGCACTCGGTCCCTATCTTTCAAGGACCTCAGTCAGGCTCTGGGTGGCCTCGCCAAGATTAGCCACGACAAAGCTTTCAAGATCCCGAGCTCGCTGGCGGAGCTCCTCGTTCTCCTTCGCCTGACGGGCCTCGGCGTCCTTCGAAGCTTGGAGCTCAGCGCGGAGCCGAGTCGTCTCCGAGGCCAAGGCTTCCTTCGCCTCAGCAGCCGAAGCCTCGGCCCGCCTCCGCTTCTCGGCCTCCTCCAAGACCTCGCGGCGAAGGGCCTCCTTCTCTTCTGCAAGGCGTTCCATCCGCCGGTCAGCAGCAGTCAAAGCTGCCGCGTTCAGTGCAAGGGCCTGCAGGAATTCAAAAACCTTAAGTATTAACCAAGAGACAAAGTATAGTTCGAAGCTGCAAGGGGCTCCGCTCACCCGCATGAGGACTTCGTTCGAGCTAACGAAGAGCTCCGTGGGATCTCGGTGGCTAAGCTGGGCCACCAAGTCCCCCTCCTCCGCAGAAGTGCAGGCCTCGCGGAAGCCGAGGATCGCCGCCGCCGTCACGCCCTCCCTCGGCTTGAAGGGGTGAATCACCGCCACGGTGGTCTCCGCGGGCTCCGGCGGGGCAGGGCTTAGGCCCACCACGTCCACCTCTTCTTTGCCTCGAGGGACTTCGCGGCTGCCGCTGCCTTCATCGTCGGACGAAGTACTCTCGGACTCCGAGTCGCTGCCGCTGCCGCTGCTGCTGCCGCTGCCGCTGCTGCTGCCGCTGCTACTCGAAGCTTCCGTGGGCTTCGCTTCGGCAGACTTCGATCCACCCTCGCTTGTCGGCTTCGTCTTAGCGGGCCTCGCATCGTCCTCGTCCTCTGCAAGGAGCCAAGTCAAAACCTGCATATTAAAGAGAAGCATGCAAAAAGAAAAAGGGGTTTACCATCATCAGAGATCTCTTGGAAGGAAGCAGGGGCTAAGTGTGTCCTCCAGCTCCCTCGCTGCGAAGCTGGCGCATCCACCTCCGCGCCTGAAGTTGGTTCCGCCGGAGCATCCGTGGCCTCCTTGGCAGCAGGAGTGCGCGCGTCGACCTCCGCCTCCGAAGCCCTCGCCGCCAGGGGCTTCGCGGCCTTCTTGGGAGTCGGAGTAGCTGCGGGCTTCGCCGCAGCCTCCCCCGAGGCGTCCGCTTCGTCCTCGTCCCCCCTCTTCCTCTTGGCTCCGGCCGACGAGGTAGCCAGGTGGGCGAAGTCCGGCAGAGCGGGGAGCCCTCCGAGGCCAAGAGCGGTCCACACTCTGTTCCAGCGCTCCCAGGACCCCACCAGGGCAAGGCGCTGGTTCTGCTCCTCGGGGGTCGGAGTCCCGACGACCCGGTCCGCCGCCGCGATGGCCTCCTCCGGGTCCTCATGTCGAGGTCGGCTTCGCGAAAAGGTTGAGTCAGGAGCAAGCATTCGAAGTATTAAAAGCAAGAAGAGCGCGAAGCCTTACAGAAGCGGTCGAAGGCCAGCTCGCTGAGTTCACCTCGGCCCGAAGCCTGGAAGAGACCCTCTGGCCAAGAGCGCGCGAGGGGGCTGAGCCGAAGGGTGATGAACTCCTCCGCGAGGTCCCTCATGCTCATCTTCGCCGCCACCCTTCGGAGCAGCGAGATCCTCGAGTGAAGAAGGCCTTCGCTGGTCGTCACCACCCCTTCGCGTCGGTACAGGATGTGGGCGTTGGTACTCCGAAGGGGAGAGTTCGCGCCGACGGAGGCGTAGAACCACTCTTGATCCCATCTCGAATACCACTTGTTGTTCACAGCCCTCGCAGGGAAGGCGTCCTGGAACTCCTTCCGGAGCTGGAAGTTGGCGCTGCCGAAGGCCAGCGCCCTCTTGACGCGGTCCGTCCCCTCCCTGGGCTTCGGCTGGCAGTTGGCGTCATGAAGAGCAACGAAGACGTCCGCGCGGCCCTCGCAGCCTTCGGCCCTCATGGCCCACTCAAAAACAGCTAGCCTCGCCACTGCGTTGGGCGAAAGCTGAGGGAGCTCAAGGTTGTAGGCCTTGAGGACTTCGCTCAGCATCCTCACCGCAGGCAGTCCGAGGCCGGCCTCGAAGAAGGCTTCAAACACCACCACTTCATCAGCACGAGGCTTCGGTATGGCCTCTGATTTCTCCGGAATCCTCAGTTGGATTTTCGCTGCAATCTTCCCCTCGCAGGCCCTCCGGACGGACTCCTCCGTGGAAATCGAAGCCCTCATCTCCAGGGTCTGCTCGAACCTGTCGGAGGTCGTCCGAAGGTCCCTCGGCCCCAGTCGCCTAGCTGCAGGCTTCGCTGCCGCGGCCGCTGCTGCCGCCGCCTGCACTTGGGCGGAGCCCGAGCTCGAGCCCAAAACCGGGAGCTTCGCCACTGCCTTCTTCGGCATTCTGATCAGACTTCGGATCGAAGGGCTAAAGGATGGCGAAGGGCTAGAAGCTAGCGAAGGTCGCTCTGCGAGGCTAGGAGGAAGAGGAGAGCGAAGGTGGTAAGGCGGTAAGAAAGAAGTGAATGAAAGTGTGCCGGAGCCGCACGCGGTAAGTCTCTATTTATAGGCGCGGTAAGAATTCCAACCGTCATGGGCCGAGCCCACCGCCAGATGGGCCTCCGGCGAAAGCAAATCAAGCCCAAGCAAGGTAACGGTAACTTTTCTGACCGTTGCGGAGCCGTTCGGGCTCCCTGAGGCCGCTCTGGCACGAGCATTTATTACCCCCAGGAATCGAGGTCTTCTTCGGTCCTGGCTCCGGAGGTACGTTCCCTCCGAAGTGTTTTCAGGTCATTTGTCCTAAGGGCGCGTGCACCCCTTCGTTCCGAAGGCCTACACGCGAGGGGCTACTGTTGGGGGAATATATTTCCCTTAAACAGGGGCCAAATGACGTCAGCCTCCGACAGCCTTCGGCCCAGAACCAGGTACTGTCGGAGCCTGTTTTCTCTAAGTGTTGTTTCCAGGTCCCAAGGTGCCTTTCGGGGCCCGTAGCTTCGGAGCCCCTAGACCAGGAGGTCCGGCCCGGAGCCCCCAATTCAGGCCCGGGCGCAGGCCGCCGGAGGCCACCCTCCGAGAGCCAAGCCCGGAGGCCACCCTCCGGAGTCCTGTTCGGAGGCCACCCTCCGAGAAGCCAAGCCCGGAGGCCACCCTCCGGAGTCCTGTTCGTAGGCCATCCTCCGAGAGTCAAGCCCGGAGGCCACCCTCCGGAGTCCAGTCCGGAGGCCGCCCTCCGGGAGCCCAGTTCGGAGGTCGCCCTCCGGAGCCAAGTCCGGAGGCCACCCTCCGAGAGCCAAGCCCAGAGGCCGCCCTCCGGGAGCCCAGTTCGGAGGTCGCCCTCCGGAGCCAAGTCCGGAGGCCACCCTCCGAGAGCCAAGCCCGGAGGCCACCCTCCGGAGTCCTGTTCGGAGGCCATCCTCCGAGAGTCAAGCCCGGAGGCCACCCTCCGGAGTCCGGTCCGGAGGCCGCCCTCCGGGAGCCAAGTCCGGAGGCCACCCTCCGAGAGCCAAGCCCAGAGGCCGCCCTCCGGGAGCCCAGTTCGGAGGTCGCCCTCCGGAGCCAAGTCCGGAGGCCACCCTCCGAGAGCCAAGCCCGGAGGCCACCCTCCGGAGTCCTGTTCGGAGGCCATCCTCCGAGAGTCAAGCCCGGAGGCCACCCTCCGGAGTCCGGTCCGGAGGCCGCCCTCCGGGAGCCCAGTTCGGAGGCCGCCCTCCGGGAGCCCAGCCCGGAGGCCACCCTCCGGAGCCAAGTCCGGAGGCCGCCCTCCGGAGCCAAGTCCATACCGGGGCCCCCCCGCCCCTGGTATGTCGTTTAGCTGGTCAAAGCCGGGCGCAGCCTGATACGCCAGTTAAGCTGTAAAGTTGTCTGGCACCTTTTGTATTGTAGCTAGCTCCTTTTCCCCTCTCTGCCCCTATGAGCCTGAGGCTCATAGGGGGCATCCTGGTCTTTTCCTTTGGCCTGCGTACCTATAAAAGCAGGGCCAAGCCCTTGTAACGGACACATGCTCCAAGGGGCCATGAGACCCTGGAGTTATCCTCTCCACATCAAGGCACACCATGCCAAATCCACTACAAACTGGACGTAGGGTTATTATCCCTTAGGGGAGGCCCGAACCAGTATAAACCCTATCTCTCCCTGTGAGAACCCATCGAGGTTCATTCTCCATATCATACTCCACCACAGAAAAACCTGCTGGAGCTAACGCAATTGTTCCAACAGTCCAGAGAGTACAACAAATCCTAAAAGCATTCCAAATAAGTCTTTTTCATTCATTAAAAGCAAGACAGTAATACAAGTTTTTACATGGCAAGGTCATAAGGAGAGCTAGACCTTCGGGTCTGAAGGAGGTATGCTTGATGAAGGCATTGCCGGACGCAGCGTCCGCACCTGCTTTTGATGATGGGCTTCGTTGATACATGCCTTCACTGTTGTCCGACCTTCAGCTTTCCAGTTTGCATGAAAAGCTTCCCAGGCTACAACAACATCAGGCGAAGGGGTCAACAGCCGATCGCCAACGAAGGGGCGAAGAACTTCGAGTGCCCAAAGTCTTCATGGTCTTCGTCGCTGCTTGGATCATCTTCAACCTCCAGGCCAAAGTCTCGTTCACTGACGAGGAAGAAGCACAAGACGTCCCGAAGTATTCCAAGATACTTCCAAGGACGTCCATGGTCTCGGAGGCTGTACTGCTACACTTTGCCCATTCCGCGACCAAGGCCTCTGATGAAGCATGTAAGTCGTGGACCAGAGTGCTGAGCTCAGTTGTCTTCGTCGTGAGGACTTTCTTTTGAGCAAGAAGGTGTCGTACCTCATCAGCTAAACATTGATACTCTTCACGAAGCCATATGGCTTCTGCTCCAAAGACTGCTTGCGCCTCTCGAAGCCTTTCGACTTTGGCCTGGAGTACCATCTTCTCAACCAGAAGCTCTTCATTCGCAGCCTACAGCTCTACGTTCGTGCTTCACTCTACACGGACTATCTCCTCCAAGTCAGAAGTCCTTCCCTCAGAGTTGGCAAGGCTCTCCTGGAGGGTCATTACCTTCTCCTTGAGTTGGTTGCATTCGCGCTCATTGGAAGTTGCAGCCGCACGAGCAAGAACAATGTGCTCCCAAAAAAGCTAGGTGAGTATGGTATGTATTTCAAATAAAACTAACATGTGTTGGTGTATCGTACCTTATGGGCGGACCATTCAATGGTGGTGCCTAGATCCGACCCTTCGGCCTCGCTTATTATGGAGACCAGCTCAGTCTCGCCCACCTCTCGGCTAACCCGAACTAGGGGCTCCAATAAAGGTCGAAGCCCTATCCTCCTCTCAAGAAAAGGAGCCAAGAGGGGGAGCCTCGCCAAGGTGCTCTGGTCGTCATCTATAGGAGAAGGCCCCGAGTCAAGGGAAGCATCCTCCGAAGCCTCCGTAGACTGCCCCCCCATCGGTTGACTCAGATGGAGTGAACCTCGCTGTGGGAACATGCATTGGCCATGATTTGCATTTTCCCTTCCAAGGGAAGGACACCAGCGCCAGAGCCGTCACCCACGCCAGAACCGTCACCTACGCTGGAGTTGTCTCTCGCACCGGAGCCACCTCCACTAGAGTTGATTCTGTAAACATGAAGGTATGTACCATTATTTAAATGTTGCATGTAAAAAATGAAGCCAAGCTCGATTGGTAAAGGTGTACCTCCACCACCATGCTGTCGAATGAGTACTGAACTACTCAGATGTTCAAACATCCGAGTGAAGTCCTCATCGGACTCCTCAGGAGATTGGACCGAAGCAATGGTCACTGGGGTCCCCTCAGCCGCTTCAACCACCACATCATCCAAGGCGGGACCATTCATTTCTAGGGTCCGAACCCCTTATGCCTCAACTCCGCCTTCATCATGAACCAGGACATCTGTATGGCTCGATGGAGCATCTTCGGCATCCGCCTGCCCGAGATCATCCCCATCTTCGTTCAGCGCCACTTCAGCGCCATAACGGATGAGGGTCTCGGTTCCTGTCCGAGAACCCCCTTCATCATCCCCCGTAAGCAAAGCCTTGAACTCCTCCGCCATCTGTGCCTCCGCATCCTCATCCTCCTCAGACCGCTCTGGCGATGAAGTTGGAGACTTCATAGGAGTACGACCCTTCGGCTTGTGGGCCACTTTCTTCATCAGAGTCTTCACCGGGTCGGAGGCCCCAGCCTCGACTTTCCTCTTCCTCGGCACCAGGTCTGCCATAGTCCAATCTGAAAGTGCTAGGGGCTCAACTCCGAGTGCACTCCATACTCAGTTGAACCTCTCCCAGTTCCTAAATAGCTTCACCCTCCGCTCCTTCTCCATGAGTGAAGGAGCTCCGAGAACCTTTTCTGTTGCTCAGACTATTTGTTTTGGAGTCAACGTCATCCACGTGGCTAAAAGGATAAGGTATCGTCAATTAGTTTAATGAAATTGAACCAATGTTGATACGAAACAATTTGATGCAGGATATGCAGGAATCTTACCTGCAGAGTTTAGGAGATTTCCCGAAGTCCCCTTCCGGGTTCTCTTTGAAGATGATAGGCCATGTTGGGGAAATATTTTTCCCTTATTCAGGGCCTAATGACTTTAGCCTCGAAGGCCTCGGGTTCGGAGCCCGTCAACAAGTGAAGCCTTAAGTCGAGCTCTAGCCCCCTATGACGAAGATAACTCAAGTACAACTAATACTTGCTCCTCCGAAGCCAAGCCTCCGGGAACCATATGGTCCCCTCTGGAGCCAAGACTCTAGGACCCCTTCGGTGCCCTCCGGTCCCCTCCGGAGCCAAGCCTCTAGGACCCCTCCATTCCCGTTGAAGCACTCTTCGGAGCCTTTCAGAGACCTCTCCGAGAGCCACTTCGCAGTCCGCTTTGGACCCCACTTCAGGGTCAACTTCGAAGTCCTCTTCGTAGCACCCTCAGCTAGCTCTGGTCGATGACCTCCGGCAGGTAATCTGGCCGAGAATAAATTTCCAGGTACTGCTACAGTGTAAAGACAAACTAGGGCCCTAGCCCCTGGTATGCCATATACTTGCTCCAGAAGTGATGTGTTATCTACCACATCTGTAAAGTCACATGTACAGTAGTATAGCCTTTTTTCCTTCTTACCCCTATAAAGCTTATGGCTTGTAGAGGGCAATTAGGTCATTTCCTTTGGCTTGCGTTCCTAGAAAAGCAGGGCCATGCCGTTGTAACAGGGGACCATGTTCAGTAGAGGCAAAACTTTGCCAAATCCACTGTAAATTGGACGTAGGGCTATTATGTCTCCAGGGAGGCCCAAACCAGTATAAACTCTTTCTCTCTTTGTGAGAACCCTTCGAGGTTCATTCCATAGACTATATACGACCACATAAAAACCTGTTTGTAACTAACACAATCGTTACAACAATTGGCGCCGTCCATGGGGAACCTAGTACTAAAAGTAGTGTCTCTCCACCACTCGCGCCTCGAAGTGCACCCTTCCGCAAGGGTCTCCGGGCGCTCACCGAAGGCCTCATAAGCCCTAGGGGCTATGAGGCGAGCTCTCTTCAACCGCACGAAGCCACTCGGTCTCCAGACCGGTCAAGCTTCCGAAGGTATGTACACAGCGTGAAGCCTTGTTTCGTTCTACTAAGAAGCCGAAACTTATCTTTATTCTATTAAACCCCCGAACCCCTGCTTCATTTTATTAATTGTCGAAGCCCCACTTCGCCTTATTAAAACCCGAAGCCTTGCTTCGTTCCACTAAAATCGAAGCCTTGCTTCATCTTATTAAATGCTGAAGCTTTGCTTCACTCTATCTAATGTCGAAGCCTTGCTTTGCTTTACTGATTGTCGAAGCCTTCACTATATTAAAAACCAAAGTGTTGGGACGACAGATCGAACCAACAAGTTTTCTCAGTGGATGGAAGTAATGGGGCGCTGTGCGCAAACTGTATTCTTGGATCGTGTGTTTATTACAACTGTAGTTGGGGGGTATTTATAGGGTTACCCGCTCTGAAGGGTCGGGTACCTCCAAACCCCAACTGCTACTCGGTCTGACATAGGTCAGTGGTACAGACAAAGTAGATGTTACATAGTACAGACAAGAAGGTGTGATTCTGACAGCGTATCGTCCGTGTCGGGCGCTGCAAAGCCCGCCCGACACGACGCAGGCGATCACGATCTTGTCCCCGTACGGTCTTGAATGGGTCTTCTCCACGCACGGCCTCCCTCTGGAGCCTCTGGTCCGCCCGAAGGTTGGCCTCCGGCATCTGGCCAGTCGCTTCCCCCCTGAGGGCCCCTCCGGCACGTCTTGGAGCCCTAGAGGCCTCCGGTCTCCTCGTTCGGAGGCTCAGGCACCTCCGGCATAAGGCTTCGGGTCTTCCGGCCGTAGCCTTCCTTTAGAGCCATACGGGACTTCACGCTCCCCACTGTCATCGGGATTATCTCCCCCAACAGTAGCCCCTCGCTTGTTTCCTCTCGAGGGTCCTGCACAAGAGAGGGTGGAAGCGCACATGATAATTCCGATAATCTTTATAAGAAATCGACTTACGTAGAGATACTGAATCCCACTGCGGGGCGGCCCTGTTCGATCGTTCCGGAGATGTTTCGGAACCTTGAAGCGTCCTAGGATCCAGAGGCGGAGAGCCGATCTCGGAGCACCTTCGGTGAGCAAGTCGCTCCTCGCCCCTTCGAAGGAAAAAACTTTGACCGATCGCTTTGATGCCCACGTGGCTTTGACCGCCAAGTTCTGGCACCCGTGGAGTTGAGCTAGCGCATTACTTGGCACAGTTAATGCGACAAGCATGCAGGCGACGCGGGGGAGGCGGACCGTCAGAGACGAGCACACCGAGGTGCCAGCAAAGTCTTAAATGCGAGCGCCATGCGACCGGCGCGCGCGCGTACCGAGCGGCGAAAGGTGGACCGGCGGCGGCCTCCTTGCTAAAATAGTCCCTGCTGCACCGGCCAAGCCCTCTCCTGCCCACTCGCTTAGTTCCTTAGCATTCGTAACGGCGAATGCTTGCTCTTGAGCCCTTGCTTTCTCTTGCTTCCTCTTGCTATGGTGGAGAGGAGTGCTCCTGCCGTGGCGGTAGACCCCCGCTTCCTGCAGCGCCAACTGACAGCGGCGGCGGCGGCCGCTTCAGGCCCGGTGGAGGCACGCGACTCATGGGAGCTCCGTCCCGCTTCGGAGCGGTTTCGGGAGCAGACCCTATAGCTGGGGCCATCGGCGAGCACCGACGCATCCATCAAACAAGCGACTAGGGGCCGCCTTGGCCCCGAATCGAGGGCCAGGAAGCCGGGCCCAGAGTTAGTCCCAGCACCGCGAGAAGGGGAGGTCGTCGTCTTCGAGGCCTTCTTTGACGCGGGACTGGGGTTCCCCGCCTCAGAGCTCCTCGTCGGAGTGTTGGACGCCTTCCACCTGGAGCTCCCGCAGCTGTCCCCAAACGCTGTGGCTCACCTCACTGTATTCCAGTGGGCCATGCGCGCCGAGGGCTGCGAAGGCAGGGCGGAGGTCTTCGCGCAGATGCACGAAGCCCTCTGCCAGCCGAAGAAGAAGGGTGACCAGGTGCTGGCCTTCGGGAGTATCAATTTCCAGCTCCGGAGGAGGTACGCGGACTCCTTCCCGGCGAAGGCTATCAATGAGCGATGGTACTCCAAGGGGGTGCACCGATGGTTCTATGTCCAGGTGGGGCTCAGCTCCAGACTTGCCGGGGCTCCGTGCCACATCTGGTTCCGAGGAAGTGGCCCGAATGGCGGAGAAGATCCTTGGGGCTCCTACCCCGGCTGAGTACAAACGGCAGGTGGAGCTTGTGGGATCCTGGGGTCGGCATAACCGCATGTGGGACGTGCTCGAGCTCTCCCTCCCCGCCTCTCCCGGAGGAGGAGGTCCTTCGCGCCGCTTCGAAGAGGAGGGTGGTTGACCTCAAGGCCGGCCCTTCCCCTAGGCGGCCTTCGAAGAAAAAGAAGATGGTGAAGGGCCCGAGGAGGCTCTCTCCAGCTCACTCCTCCGCCTCCCACTCCAAATGGTGGTACTCCAGCGAGGGAGCCGGGACAGAACCAGAGGGTCCCCCGGCGGTCCTGGATCTGGTTCGACCAGAGTGGCTAGCTACCGAAGGAGCAGGAAGCACTCCTGCCCCTCCGAACCCTTCGGCGCCTGCTCTGGGACCGGGCTGGAGGTGCCTGCTAACGGAGTGGCACCGTCGCCCAAGTCTACCCCCCGCGCGATCCAGCCTTAGAGGGGATCTCCGCCAGCTCTCAAGGGAGTAGGGAGACCGACAGCCTAGACCGGGGAGGATTGGCTTATCCCCTCAGAGCCGTCGAAAGAAGTGCCGACGTCGAGGCCGAACTCGCCGCAGCGGCGGCGGGTTCCCCGGTGAACTCGATAGACAATCTGTTCTATCGGCCAAGCACTCCGAGGGGTGTCCAGCCTTCGGAAGCCTCCGTCGAGGCCGCGGACGAAGGTACGTAAACTTGTTCATCCTTTACTCGAAGCATCGGGCCCTTTCAACCTTAACCTCTGTTTCTTCTGAGCAGGTACGTCTGTTCGGGCTACAGATCTGGCCCCGATTCCTTCCGAGGATGGCGCCAACGTAGGGTCTGAAGTCCCTGCCAACGCGGTGGGGGCTTCGGAGCCAGGTGACGAGGTGGAGTCGGAAGAGCCCCCCGAAGAAGCTTCTGAGTGGGCTGACCAAGAGACCGGGGTCCGGCCCCGGCCGCCCTCTAGCTTGAGGGGCGCACGCTGTAGCGTGCCCCTCTTGTGCCCCTTCCTGGAGGAAGGCAAAGAATTCACGTCGAGGGTGGCCCCGGTCCACGACTCCTACCTCCGCTTGCGGGAGGGTCGGGTGATAGACGAGCTTAGCCTGTCGGACAGCCTTGAGCTCAACCGGGCCAGCGAGAATGCCGTGGGCTGTGGGCCATCCATTTCGTGTGCAGGTAGCTGCGCTTGCGCAGGGCTCGATGCTCTCCCTACTCTTCGAACGCCGTCGCCGTGAGAGTAGCACTTTGGAGCTCTCCGGCTAAGCAGATGCTGCCGAGAGGTTGGTCTGCGAGCAGGCGGCCGAGATCGAAGGCCTTCGCTCCCGGGCCACTAGAGCCGAGGCGCTCGAGGTCCAAGTGGCGGAGGTCAACTCCCTCAAGGCCCGAGTCGCTGAACTGGAGGGACTCCGAGCGCGGGCTGCTCGAGCAGACGAACTTGAGGCGGACGTCGACGCCTTTCGGGCCTAGGCTGCTGAGGTGGAGAGGCTCCGGTCCCGAGCCGAAGATGCGGAGTGACTCGAAGGAGAAGTATTTGTGCTTCAGGCTCAGGTCTCGGACATGAACGAACTTCGGGAGGCCGCAGCCAACGCCGAGGCCATCGAAGCCCGAGTGTTCCAGCTAGAGCAGACCGCAGCGGACCTCCTGGCACGGAATGAAGAGGTGACCGAAGCGTTGGCCCAGGGGGAATGACTCGATTGACTGACTGTGGGCCAAGAGATACAGATGACTTATCCGGAAGCTAGGCTTCCGTAGCGACTACGGCTTCTCTTCTAGACAGTCCGATACAGAATCAACGGTTGTCAGTTTTGCACCGAAACTGACAAAGCCTCCACCGACTTTGCCCGATCCTGCACAATCAGTGTCGAGCCATCTTCTCAAAAGACGGAAAGCAGAAATCATTATGAGACCGGACCAAAACGCGACTCAAAGCGCGGTCCTTGGTTCTGCCTAAAGCCTCAGCCACGAGGTCCAGGACCGTAGACAAAACGGCCTGGAGCTCTGCCGGAACGACCACCACCAACTGGAGCACGGGCAAGAAAGCCATACCCTCTACCACCACCTACATGACGCGGCCTGGCCTCCAGCCTCTCCCCGCGCTGAGGAACACGCAGTCTACCACCCTGCTGGTAGAACTGCTCCTGACCACCACAAGCTCTCTCTGCTCTCTCAACCCGCTTCCTCCTGAAGCAAAACTCCGCAAGATGCCCGTCTCTCTGACAGTACTCACAATGGTAGGTGGGCTTCTTGGGATGTGGTTGAGGCTTGGGGTTCTTGGGCTTAGTGGTGTTAGGTGTTGTCTTCTTGGGCTGAGAGGGTCCAGGAAGAGAGTCTAGAGGAGTGTGGAGGTGTTTGGGCTGAGAGGGTCCAGGAAGATAGGTTTATTGGGTGGAGCATTGGATGATTCATGGATCACTCCATCCTTGGGCTGACAAGCCTGGGAGGACTCAGTGGAGTGAGTCTTGGGATATCTCTGCTCAGGAGTCATTTTACTCCACTCCACTGCTCGGCTAATGGCACTCTCAAAGTCAGCCTTGGTGTAGGTGTAACCTACCCCAAACCCATCCTGCCTCTTGAACTACTGGATCATCATGCCGAGCTGTGGCTCTCTGGCACTGATCCAACTCAGGATAGAACGGAGGTAAAAGTTCTCATTCCGAGAATCAGCTAGCTCCTCTCTCAAGGAAGCTAGAACCTCCACCTGAGACAAGCAGGTCTCACACTCATTCTCTACTTGGACAGACTTTTCGGCTTTCATCTTGATCAATTCCATTCTAAGAGACAAACAGTTCTCACAGACAGTGGGTGGAACTGATAGTGTCTCAAGCTCTAGCCTAGTCTGCGCAAGCTCAGCTCTCAACCTCTCCAAATCACCCAAATGCTCATCGCCCTTGGATTTCAGCTCAGCTAAGGCAGCTAGATGAGATGGGCAATCAACATAGGGTGCGACGATAGTGGCTTGAGCATCTTTCAGCTCCAGCTAAGCGCTTTCAAGCTCAGTGGCCGAAGCGTCCCTCTCATCAACCCTTTCTGTGTACGTAGACTTCAGAGTCGACAGGTCACACAGAAGCACTTCACACTTCGGGCACTCACTGCTATCACCCAAGCAGGGGGAAGAAGATAGACTCTCAATTCTGCCGTTAGCCACAGCAAGCTCACTCTCTAACTCATCTATCCTCTTCTTAGCACCCCTAAGCAGTTTTTCCCGATATTTTAACTCCTGACGATTACTCTCAAGTAAATCAACGATTTCGCGCTCATAAGATGATACCTATTCATTGTCGTCGTCATCGGAGTCATCGGAGGAGCTCTTCTCTTCCTTATCCCCAAGAGCCATTGAGCAGAAGCTCTTGCGGGATCTTCGGTGCTGGTGTGAATGGCCCTTTGATCTGTCCCCAAAAGCCATGAAGCAAAGGCCCGCCGGATCGTCCTTGTCCTTCCCCTTCCTGATGATGATCTCCTCATCGCTTGAGCTCGATGAAGAGGAAGAAGACGTGGACTGCTTGGAGTAGCTCTTCTCCATTTCAGCGAAGAAGGCCTTGTCGCGCTTCTTGTTCTCTCGCCGGTAGTCCTTCAGGGCCTTCTTGAAGAATCTGGTCTTCGGCTTGCCCTTGTTGAAGGAAGAGCTGTCGTGCTTGCCGGAGTCGTGGAAGCCACCACCGGTGCCCTTCTTGTGTCCATTGCGCTTGGGGCAGTCGGCGATGAAGTGTCCTGGATCACCACACTCAAAGCACCCGGATTTTGTGCCGTGTCTTTTGAACATCCTTTTGTCATAGACACGACGCACCCGGTTGTTAAACAGACACAAATCATCATCTCCCAAAGACTCAAGCTGGTCCTCAGTGATAGACATCAAAGAGAACCCAGCACAGCTCATGGAAGTGGGATCAACAGAAGGTGTGGCAAGGGCCAAGGACTTTGATCCAGAACCAGTGAGATTTGATCTCAGCTGGATATCAACCTCAGTGGCCTTTAGCTTGGTAAACAACTCAGAAATGGTCAAGGTATCATAAGAAGTGCTCTCAACGATAGAGGATACCTTGATCTCCCAGATCTTTGGGTCCAAGGTATGGAGAACCTTGAGCGCCTGCTCGTGATCTGAGACTAACTAAGCACCCTCAGCCTTGTTGTCCCAAAGCTTGTTTATGATCGATTGAAAACGACCAAACAACGCTTCAACAGATTCACCCGGCTTTTGTGTGAAGTTTTCATATTCACGCCGGTAGGTCTGATAGAGTCGAGCCTTGACCTGGGTTGTTCCCTCATGGTGTGCCTTGAGGGTAGCCCAGATCTCTCTCGCAGTGGAGAGATGGCTCACACGCTCAAACTCAGTGGGACCTAAACCAGAAAAGAGAATGTTCACAGCTCAGATGCTGGGCAATGATACCAGGAGTACCATGCTCAACAACTGGCAATATAACAAATGTATCGTGAACGCAAATGTCCCAGATGTCCAAGCCTTGGCTCATAAGATAGGCTCGCATGCGAGTCTTCCAATAGTTATAGCCATAGGCTTCCAAGGACGGGACCTTGCCAGGAGAAGTCATGATCACTACTGGGGTTTAGAACCGGTTAAGGTATGGAAAAACCCTAACCAGGCTCTGATACCACTTGTAGGACCGAAAGTAGCGACCAGAGGGGGGGTGAATGGGCGCCTAAAAAATTCTTTCGAATCAATGGCCTGTTCCCAATACCCAACGCACCTCAAAAGACTAAGCAGCAAAGCATGAACAGATTGCCTAAGTCCAAAGGTATCTAGCCTAGAAGCAACTGATATTAAAAACAGAGAAACACCAATACAATGTTAATAGACAGATAAACAGTATACACAAGACATGGCAAGTTAAACTTCTCAATGGATGATCTTAGTATAAATAAAGTGTGATGAGAAGTTACTGTTCAAATCTGTCTCCTGTTTGAAACTTGTCGAAGCCTGCTTCGCTGGTCGAAGCCTGCTTCGGAGGTTAGTGGCGAAGTCTGCCGAAGGCTGTTGTGAAAGTGCCGAAGGTTTGTCGTCTATCCTAGTTCAAGTGCGACTGAGAGCAAATGATGCTTCGATGCTAAGTAAGACAGTGTCGAAGCTTGCTTCGAACAGTGTACTTCGAAGGCTAGACTTCGAACAGAAAGCTTCGAACAAGCTCACAGAAAAAACAACCTTCGAAAGAGTAGCGAAGCCCAACACACGGCAGAAATATTAAATCGAAGCCTACACTCAAACTTCGAAGCTAGCTTGGTCGAGGTATGACAACCGAAGTTGAGATCTTCATTCAGAGGAATAACTTCGAAAGACAAGCTCCGAACATACACATTGTGACCTTCGAAAATGACAGCAAGAAGGAACTCTCGTTGAGCGAAGTCTACCAGAAAGACAAGCTTCGAAGCCAACTTCGAAACCTATCGAAGTATGGACTTCAAAGAGCTCAAGTCGGAGTACCTTCGCACAGACGTTCAAAGTATGTCACACTGACAAATCAAAAAGTACTTCGAAGCTAGCAACACAGTACACAAAGTGAAGTTGAAGTTCAAGCGAAGCCCTCAGGGAAGTCAGATCGAAGCCTGCCTCACGGAGCTGAGAGACTTCGAACAGAGAGAAGGGACTTCGACAGGAACAACCAGAAAAAGGGACTTTGGCCCTGTCAACACGATCAAAAAGCTACTCAGTAAAAAGTAAGCCTAGAGTACTAGTGTACTGTTGCTACAGGGAAGTAGTACTACTTGCAACAGCAAGAACTAGTACTACTTGCGTGAAGAACAAACGCAACAGAGACACAATCTCAGGAATAAATCAACAGCGCACACCAAACCGAAGCTTCTGATTCAGAGAAATCAAATGCACGCACCTCAACAAGATCAGGAGATAGAATCTCACTAGAACAAAAAGAACAGAGGGAATGCAGTAAAGAACAAGGCTCAAACAGGAAGCTGGCGGCGCACAAACAGAAGCAAGAGAGAGAAACCGTAGGGAGCAAAATGACCCAATAGATTGAAAAAGTGAATTCTAGAAGGGTAGCCCAACCCTAGGGATTGGGGCCCTATTTATAGGCTGCCCAATGACCTAGAATATTCCACCAGCCCCTTAGAGTTTTTACAGACGCTAAAATAAAGAAAATGACTCAACTGCCCTTAGGAATTTTTACAGACTCGACTAACTGACTGTGGGCCTAGAGATACAGATGACTTATCCGGAAACTAGGCTTTCGTAGCGACTACGGCTTCTCTTCTGGACAGTCCGATACAGAATCAACGGTTGTCAGTTTTGCACCGAAACTGACAAAGCCTCCACCGACTTTGCACCAGGTACCCGGATTGGGCCGGCCCGACTCCGCAGCTCTTTCAGCCCGGCAATCGCTCACCGCCCGTGTACCTGAGTCAATCCTGGTCAACAGCCCAGTGGGTCTTCTGCTGCTCCTGGTCCATGTACCCGGATTGGGCCAGCCTGACTTCGCAACCTCCTCTGCCCGACAGTCGCTTGCTGCCCGTGTACCTGAGTCACCCGCGGCCCATGAAACAGCATATCTTCACTTTTCTTTTGTCCTCTTTGACTGTCGTTGACAATGACTCATCACATCTGGAGTCATGAGGGCCACGCTATTCAGCATGGCTCCTCAGATGGCTCCAAAACGGTTGAGCATCCCTCTCCCGAATATGGCGTTGTAGGCGTATGGGGCGTCGACGACGTCGAAGAGGATCTCCTCACTGCGCTGGAGGGGGGAGTCTCCGAAGGTCACCTCCAACCCAATCTAGCCAAGGGCGTCGAGCAGTGGACCCGCGAAGCCCTGGAGTGGTCGGGAAGCCCGCAGCAAGTGCTTTCGAGATAGACACAGCTGGTCGAAGGCCTGCACGAAGATGATGTCAGCAGAACTTCCACCATCGACCAGGATGCGACGCACCTCAACTCCGACGATGTCTGCCGAGATGACGAGGGGGTCGGCATGCGGAAACTTGACGCCGACGGCATCTTCGGAGGTGAAGGAGATGGGGACATGGGACCATTCGGGGAGCACGGAGGAGCTCGACGTGCCGATGTGCCCGACCTCCCAAACGTAATCTCGCCGTTGGTGCTTGTACAGGGATCCCAGAGCCCCTCCTCCAGATATGGGGAGGACCACCCGTTTCCCCCGGTCCGGTGCATCTTCGATCTTGGGATCCTGGATCCTGCCAAGCTCCGGGGCTAGGCCCAGGACTTCCGGCCCATCTGGGCGCCCGACTATCTGGACCGCTTCCGGGCAGGGTGCAGGGACTCCTTTGTCGGTGGAGCCACATCCGACGTTTCGCTCGAGGTAGTCATTCCGGAGCGCAAGGATGGTCCAGCAGGAGTCAGTGTCGTGGCTCCAGTTTTCGCCGTGGACGCTGCAGTAAAGTGTGGCCCCTTCGGAGAGCGCCCGTGACGGAGCCCTGGTCCCGGTGGAGCAGCCTCCACTAGACGTGTGCTGGTGCTTGGCGGGGCCCCGAGGGGTGATGCTGAGGACCTCTCCTCGAAGGTGCTTCCAACCTCGCCGGGTGTCTCGGGGAACTGGGTCTTGCCGGCCGGAGTCTTGGCGGTGGAAATCTGCAGCAGGGCGGACTCCGCGGTCGAGGTCCGGCGAGACTTCGAACGCCCTAGCACTCGTGGCTTGGACGGGGACAATCATCGTCTATCGGTGCAGCTGGCCTTCTTCGGACTAGGCGTACTCTTCGAAGTACGTCATGAGCTGTGCCACTAAGGAAATAGGCTTCCGATGAAGCTTGTCGAGGAGGCCTGGGTGGGTGACGCCTTCCTGGGCAGTGTCCATGACCGAGGAAGCCGAAAGCCCCTTGATCTGGGACTTGGTGTGCGCGAAGCACTGGGAGTATTGCCGCAATGTCTCCAAGGGCTGCTGCTTTACTTGGAAGAGAATCCCGGTGGACATAGGGGCCACGAAGGTTCCCTAGAAGTTGTTGATGAACTTCTTCCTCAGCTGGTCCCACGAACGGATGGTCCCGGGCCAGAGTGACCAGAACCCCTGGAGGGCGATCCCCTCGAGTGCCAGAGGGAAGAACTTAGCCATGGTGTCACGGCTCCCCCCGGACGCTTCTATCGCTAGAGCGTACGAGCGGGAGAACTCTCCGGGGTCGGAGTACCCGGAGTACATGGGAAGCTTGGCGGAGCGAAACTTCGAGCCGAAGCGCACCCTCTAGAGGTCGGGGTGCAGGGGAGACTCCTCATTGTATGACACGTTTTCTTCCTCCACTTGATCTTCATCGTCGCTCAGGGTTACGGTTGTGACCCTCGTGGCGCGAGAGGGCTCCGGGGGGCGGAGCGACGCCTCCTGGCGCCATTGGGCCAGCTCTGCCTTTAGCCTAGCATTCTCTGCAGCCAGAGTATCGGCTTGACTCTCGCTTCCTCTGGAGAAGGTCTCAAGGTCTTGTGAGTGGATGTAGTCGGTCCGGAGGGCCACTGCCAGGGGCCCGTTCGGAGGGTGCACCTCTGAAGGCCCCTCCTGGAGCCCCGCGGGATTGATGGAGGCCGGTTCCAGAATGCCAATGGGACCCCGAACCTCCGGCGTCCCCTTAGGGACCTGGGTTGGCTCCATGGCAGGCGCCCTGACGGACGCGACGACCAGTTGGTCGGGAATGGCGACTGGGGTGGGCTCGGCTCCGGCAGTGCGGGCTGACCGCCACAGAGGAACTGTGCTCGCGCCCTTCCGACCCGACATATTTTGGTGACTGGATGTAGAGGACGCTAGCTTCTTGAACTAGGCTCCCCACGGACGGCGCCAACTGTTGGGACAATGGATCGAACCAACAGGTTTTCTCAGTGGATGGAAGTAATGGGGCGCTATGCGCAAACTGTATTCTTGGATCGTGTGTTTATTACAATTGTAGTTGGGGGTATTTATAGGGTGACCCGCTCTAAAGGGTCGGGTACCTCCAAACCCCAACTGCTACTTGGTCTGACATAGGTCAGCGGTATAGACAAAGTAGATGTTACATAGTACAGACAAGAAGGTGCGATTCTAACAGCGTATCGGCCGTGTCGGGCGCTGCAAAGGCTGCCCGGCACGGCGCAGGCGATCACGATCTTGTCCCCGTACAGTCTTGACTGGGTCTTCTCCACGCGCGGCCTCCCTCCGGAGCCTCTGGTCCGCCCGAAGGTTGTCCTCTGGCATCTGGCCGGTCGCTTCCCCCCCCCCCCCCCGAGGGCCCCTCCGGCACGTCTCGGAGCCCCCGGAGGCCTCCGGTCTCCTCGTTCGGAGGCTCAGGCACCTCCAGCGTAGGGCTTCAGGTCTTCCGGCTGTAGCCTTCCTTTAGAGCCGTACGGGCCTTCACGCTCCCCACTGTCCTCGGGATTATCTCCCCCAACACAAAGCTTTGCGGTATCCTTATTGAAACCCGAAGTCGAGGCTTCGTTCTATTAAGAACCGAAGTTACAGCTTCGTATCAATAAGGACCAAAGCACTGCTTCGATATATTTAAAATATGAAGCGCTCCTTCAAAGGCTACACAGTGCCTCTGGGCCTGTAGCAGTGGGCTAAATGACTCCAGGCCACCGGCCTAATGCGTCCAAGGACTCTAGGCCACCAGCCTGATGCATCCGGGATTCCGGGGCACCAGCCTGATGCATCCTAGGATCCTGGATTCCATTCCCAGTTTTTAGAGTCGAAGGTGGCTCATAGTTGAAGGTGGCTCAGAGTCGAAGGTGACTCACAAGCATAGGTTCAGTGAATCCACACCACTCATTCCATTCTCATTATAGAATCAAGCTCAGAAGCCCAGCTTCGCCATCTAAACACGCTTCGAAGCCTTGCTTCGCGTGCCAAAATCTAATCTATCGTGAATTAAGCATGCTGAAGCCTTGCTTCGCTTAATTTGAATCAGCCTCTGAAGCCATGCTTCGCTTCAAATCTAATCTTTCGAAGCCCAAGAGAGGCCCCCGAATGACACAATTTATACATCTGAAGCCACCCAAGCCGCACCCCTTTGCATTATATAATTGCACGCACCGGCAATGCCCGAGTCCCTAACCGCCACGCGCAAGGGGGACCGAGGTATGTATGTGAAGTGTGCGAATGAAATGCGTGATACAAGCGTAACAAACTAAACATTCAGAGCACGCGATACGTGCGAAGCATGCAAACGAAGTATGCGTTTATAAATACAACACAATTTCCATTCATTGAATGCCAAGTGCGAAGTATGTTATAGGTACACCTTGAAAGCTAAAATACTACGAGTAATCTGTATCTAAACCGAAGAAAAAGTGTGCTCAAGGTCCCGACATATTCGGCCCTCGCTTGCTCTTTTTTCGGGCATGGCCTCCTCAACTTGACGAAGCCCCATCCACGCTTCGAAGGCCGCAGAACTCGCCTTTCTTCTTGCATATCGGCCCAAGTCTGAAGTGCAGGCGGTGCCACATCGAAGGCAAAAAAGTATAGGGCTTCATCGCCTTGTAAGGATGTACCCAAAGACTGCGCCCCCTCACCACTTAAGCCTATCTCAAAACAGCTTAAGTCTAGCGAAGACGAAGAACTCCGAAGGGGCTTCGTCTTCACGGTGGCTAGCAACTCCTGGGCTACTTCAGGAATAATTTCGCCCCTAGGACCCCTCGGAAGTTTGAACCGAGGGTGGCCTTCGGACCTAGTGTAGGACCGAAAGTAGCGACCAGAGGGGGAGTGAATGGGCGCCTAAAAATTCTTTCGAATCAATGGCCTGCTCCCAACACCCAACGCACCTCAACAGACTTAGCAGGAAAAATAACCAGATCAACAAAGCCTAAAAAGATCTAGCCTATAAACGACCGGTGTCCTAAACAAATAAACACCAACACAGTGATAATAGGCAGATTAATAAAGCATTTAACACATGGGCAGATCAAGGATCACAGAAATAAACCATCACAGCAATTGGTCAGAGAGCACGTAAAATGAGAAGTCTTACTGTTTAATGTTGTCTCCTGTTCGGTACTTGACGAAGCCTACAGCGTTGAGCCTGTGATGGTTTTAGCGAAGTCTGCTACGAAGTCCTCTGTGCGAAGGATGACTAGGTTGAAGGTTGTTCGGAGGAGTCGTGCGAAGTCTGCGTAGAGGTTGCCGAAGCCTGTGCGAAGTATGCAGTATCGAAGCTAAAAACCAAACTTCAGAACACACAACCTTGGAAACCTTAGAAGCTGTGAAGTTGACTGGCCGAAGTACCAAGATCGGAGTACTACTTCGCTAACTTCGAAGCACAGCATAAATCAGTGTTTAAAAAATAGTGCGAAGCCTAGCAGCAGGATAGCTTCGAAGTGGGTAACCTCCGAACTGAAAGCCTAAGTCCTTCGGACTGAAGCGAGGTCCCAATGAAGCCTCTCTGCGCATAGCTTCGAAATGATTGACCTCCGAACCGAAAACTTCGCGACTCACTTCGAAGGCAAAACAATCAGAATATTTAGAGAGACAGCCGAGCGAAGCCTATGCTACGCAAAGTGTGGACCACGGAAAAGTCGAAGTATGCTTCGAAAGGACAAGTCCAGACAAAAAGAACAGACTTCGAACACCGAAGCAATCACTGTGAAGCGTGCAGAAGTCTTGCCGAAGCTTGATACTTACACACAGCTTCTCTAGAGGGACCCACATTCAGACCTTCGAATAGACAGTTCGAACAGTGACAGTACAAAAACAACTCAGTCGAAAACTCAGCTTCGAGAAACGTAATGCTTTTTCATTTATCAATCTGAAAACTGTACTGCGAGATTTTTCTATGCTTTGCTGAGACAAAATGGACGTGTTACAGCAGAGCTAAGCAAATGCTAGCTGCAAACTAGTATCTCTAGCCTTGCTATGATCACGCCTACAGCAGTAGCAGCAAGAAATGTAGGGCTACAGCTAGGCTTGTGTCTAGAAGTAAGTGTGCATAGAAATCACGAGTCAAGGACAGCAGCTCTAGTTCACAGGCAATAAAGAAACAACTTTGTGCTACGGTAGAACAAGATAGCCTACAACGCTAAACAAAAAGAAGGGGAACTAGCCCCTAGAGCTATACGCAGAAAGAACCAAAAGAAAAGTAGTCGTCATAAACTTAATACAACCAAAAGATCAGGCTATTCAATGACACGCAAATCAAATTGATCAAGATTAAGATTCACAGTGAGGCGCATGATGAATAAAAAACTCAGTCCATGGATAAAATAACCAAAGAAACTGAAGGACTGCACCTCGGGTCCATCGCAAGTACATGCGCAGCACGCAGCTCGCAGCGATTTGGTTCCTCCACGCGCTCACCAAGAGATTGTCTTCTCGAAGGAACAGGAAGAACAGTGGCGGCGCTCAAAACAGGAACAATAAACGAACAGGAGCAAAAATGTGGGGAAAGTGAACTCAGGTGTTTAGATTAAAGTGGGTTCCCCCTAACCCTAGGGATTGGGGCCCTATTTATAGGCAGCCCAATAGACTAGGAAAATACCAAAAAAACCCTTAGGGTTTTTTACAGACGCTGAAATTAATGGAAAAGACCAAACTGCCCTTAGGATATTTTTACAGACTCAACTGACTGACTGTGGGCCTAAGGACAAAATAGTAAACTCCTATTTACAGATAACTTGTCCGGAAGCGGAGCTTTCGTAGCGACTACGGCTTCACTCCAGGATGGTCTGATCCAAGATCAGCGGTTGTCAGTTTTGCGCCGAAACTGACAAAGCGTCCATCGACTTTGCACCAGGTACCCGGATTGGGCCGGCCCGATTCCGCAGCTCTCTCAGCTCGGCAATCGCTCGCCGCCCGTGTACCTGAGTCAATCCTGGTCAACATCCCAGTGGATCATCTGCTGCTCCTAGCCCATGTACCCAGACTGGGCCAGCCCGACTTCGCGGCCCCTCTGCCCGATAGTCGATCACTGCCCGTGCACCTGAGTCACATGCGGCCCAGACGCAGCAGGTCTTCTCTCCTCATTAGTCCTCTTTGACTACCGTTGACAATGACTCATCACATCTAGAGCCATGAGGCCCACGCTCTTCAGCATGGCTCCTCAATCTCCCCCTTGATGACTGCATTGTCAACACTTCTCTTCATCAGCTCTCCAGTACCTGCGAAACACACGTGGAAACACGAAAACAAAGCACAAGAAAAACAAAAGAAGAAAATAAAGTAAAGGTTTAACCCTAATGACCAAAAGCCGAACAAAAGCAAGAAACGGTCATTATGGTTAACCAAAAGTAAAAGCTCAAAAACGAGTGCAATCTCAGAATCATCAACATGGATATCAAGAAGAGTAAGGACAAACGGGACAAAAACTCCCCCTGAAACAAATCCCAGAGAAAGCCAAAACTCCCCCTTAAACTCTTCTCCCAAAATTTCTCCCCCTTGTTGACAAGTGGACTCATCAAGCGAGACTAAATGCACTCGAAGGAGACACAAACTCCCCCTGAAATGCAACTCCCCCTCACAATATGCAATGAATGCAACTGGGGTGCAAGTGGAGTGTAGAAAGCATGCTTCTCAGATATGATTGACTGCAATTTACAAAATCTAGCAGGTATAGCAAAAGACATACTGTCTAAGACACATGACATGATCAGTGCAACAAATGATATCTAAAGAAAGTCATTAGCACACATTTTTCAATTTTTGCAAACAAAAGCATCACCACATTTTCCAGTTGACAAGCAAAGTAAAGCATGAGATGTAGAAGCTAATGATATCTACCAAGATAAGCATTGTCCAAAACCAAGTGCTTCAGCAAACTTGTTGTCTTTTAATTTTCAGGCTTTTTCATTTTCCTTTTTCATTTGTGCCAGGGGTTATTTGCATGTCAAACCTTATGCTGACCAACCAAGTCAAACCTAGGCCAAAACTGGACCTTCAGAAGCTTAAGACATTGGTCTTGGCATACATTACACCATCCTAGTTCATACCAAAGTGCTATGGTAAGCAGTACATAACAATGCAATGCGACAAAGCAAACCCACATGGATCTTTTCAATCTAAAGCATAAAAAGGTATGGAATTTTCATTTTTCCTATTTTTCATCATTTTTATAGCACATTTCCATGTTCAAAGCATAAGATATCCAAGTTGCATATTTGCATCTAAGTAAGGTACTAGCTACAAGGCATGTAACAGATAGCAAAAGCATTCAGCCTACACATGCTAGTTACGAGAAGCAATGGTGATCGTTTTTCAATTTTAAAGCATAAAAACCATGCATATGACAGATATCAGACATATCAAGTGAACTGAACCAAAGCATTATCATCGACAAGTAATCAAAAGCATGTACCAGCTAGAATAAGTAAAGCAGTTTAATCATATAATAGAAGCAAGCTCAAAAGTGTGATATGTGAGTATGTATGATATGAACACACACAAAAAGACTCAAGAAAAGAGTAAAGAAGAAAGAAAACTGACTCAAAATATCCTAAAAAGGATACACAACACCCAAATCCCCTCGTAAACGCTCAAAGGTAGACTGATCTATGGGTTTGGTGAAAATGTCAGCCAACTGATGATGAGTATCAACATGAACAAGGTCAATGACACCTTTCTCATATTGATCCCTCAGAAAGTGAAAGCGCACATCAATGTGTTTGGTTTTTGAGTGGAAACAAGGGTTTTTCCCTACACTAATAGCACTAGTGCTGTCGCAAAACAGAGGAACTCTGGTAGGAAAGAACAACTCAAAATCTCGCAAAGTGGAAATCATACAAACTAACTGTGAGCAGCAGCTAGCAGCAACTACATACTCAGCCTCAGTGGTCGAAAGAGCAACTCCAGACTGCTTTGGAGAAGACTAAGAAACACGAGAAGTATCAAGAAACTAGCAAGTATCGGAAGTCGACTTGCGATCCAACCGGCACCTACCAAAGTCAGCGTTTGAAAAGCCAGATAAATCAAGAGATGATGATGCTAAATAGTAAAGACCAAGATCAGGCGCATAGGTGAGATACCTAAAAATGCGCTTGACAGCCTGCCGATGAGATGCGCGTGGTGAAGACTGGAAGCGCGCGCACAACCCTACGACGAACTGTATGTCCGGTCTTGTCACCATCAAGTACAGCAGCGAACTAATCATCCCTCGAAAATCTCTCTCATTGACCTTAACGCTTCTCTCGTCCTTGTCCAGGCCCCTAGATGTTCCCATTGGGGTCATCTGAAGCTTCAGCTCTCCACCAAAGTCGAATTTCTTCAACATGTCTCGAGTGTACTTACCCTAGTGGATGAAGGTGCCGTCCTTGGTCTGCTTGATCTGGAGCCCTAAGAAGTACTTGAGCTCACCCATGAGGCTCATCTCAAACTCGCTATGCATCTGCTTAGAAAACTTGGACACAAGAGAATTAGTAGTATCGACAAAGATAATGTCGTCCACGTAAATCTGAGCGACTAAGAAATCTAAAACATCTCTGAGCAAGAAAAGAGTTTTATCCACAGAACCCATCACAAAGCCCTTCCCTAACAAAAATTGCTTTAACCGGTCATACCAAGCCCTGGGGGCTTGCTTCAGACCGTATAAAGCTTTCTCCAGCTTAAAAACATGTCGAGGAAACTTAGGGTTCTCAAAGCCTGGGGCTGCCTAACATAAACCTCCTCCTCTATGTACCCGTTCAGAAAAGCACTCTTGACACCCATTTGAAAAAGCTTAAAAACCTTCGAAGCGGCAAAAGCTAAGAAAATGCGAATGGACTCTAGATGGGCAATAGGGGCGAAAGTCTCTTCAAAGTCAATACCTTCCTTCTAGCAAAAACCCTGTGCCACCAGTCGAGCTTTGTTGCGCACCACAACCCCATCTTCACCTTGCTTGTTTTTGAACACCCACTTGGTGCCTATGGGGTTGCATCCGAGTGGCAGCTCAACCAGTGTCCAAACCCGATTGCGGACAAAGTTCTCAAGCTCTTCTTGCATGGCATTAATCTAATTAGAATCAGAAAGAGCACGAGAAACGTCTATGGGCTCAAAAGATGCAACAAAAGCAGATTCAGCAAACACAGCAAGAGAGTCAACAGACGAACGCAAAGTCCTTTCAGACAAATCACCGATGATGACCTCCGACGGGTGATCACGCTGAACTGCTCGGGATCCCTGGTGATCTGAAGTTACCTCACCGGAGTCAGCAGTAGGCACCTCTGGACTCGACTGAGGGGGCTCGATTGAAGTGGAAGAAGTGATCAAAGGTCCGCCCTCGTCTTCAGTCAAAGTCTCAGAAGGTGTGGGTTTTGTAGGCTATGCAGAAGGCCCACCCTCATCAGCAGCTGGAGTGTCATCATCTTCCTCAAAGATGGACTCTGCGAGCTCACCATCTCTAGAAGACTCAAAAAAGACAAACAAGGCAAGGACTCAACAAAAGAAACCTCACAAGTCTCAACAAGCTGCTGGGAGTCAAGGTTCCAAACACGGAAGCCTCGAGAAAGTAAAGCGTAGCCAAGAAAAACTCCATCCCAGCAACGAGACTCAAACTTGTCCAAATGCCCTCCCTTCTTGAGCACAAAGCACTTGCAGCCAAACGCTCGCAAGTGGCTCACCTTGGGTTGTCTGCCAAACCGCAATTCATATGAAGTCTTACCTAGGTAAGCTCTAAGAAAAATGCGGTTGGCCAAATAGCAAGCCGTGTTCATGGCTTCAGCCCAGAAACGCCTAGGAGTCCTGTTCTCATCGAGCATCATCCTGGCCATCTCGACTAGCGTGCAGTTCTTTCTTTCCACAACGCCGTTCTGTGGGGGATTGTAAGGAGAAGAAAACTGATGGTCAAGACCCTGATCACTACAGAAGCTGACGAACTGAGAGATATTCAACTCAAAGCCGTTGTCAGAACGAATTGCTCGCATCCGACCATTGTTCTCATTCTTCAGCTTCAAAATTAGGTCATGAACAAAATTAAAAGTTTCATCCTTAGACTCCAAAAAGAAAACCCACGAGAATCGAGAAAAATTGTCAACGATCACAAGCGCGTACCACTTCCCACCGTCTGAGCGTACCCGAGCTGGACCAACAGTGTCCATGTGTAACAGCTCGCCCGGATACGAAGTCATCACCTGAGTCGCAGGTGAGTGAGAAGCGGCAACCATTTTCTCGTGACGATAGGGATGACAAACTAGATCCTTCTCCATTTTAAGCTTGGGCAATCCTCGGATGAGGTCCATAGAGCTCAACCTGACTAGTAGATCAAAACTCAAATGACCTAACCTCCTATGCCACTTCCAGAGCTCAGAGGAGGATCCAGCAATTAAACAGCGAGAAGGGCCAAAAGAACTAGAGAAGTCAATCCGAAAAACCTTACCAAAAGGTAAGATCTGGCAAATCAAAGACCCTCTAGAATCAATCACAGAAGAACTGCCCTTCTTAAAACGAACCTCAAAACCATCCTCAAGAAGTTGTGAAACAGAAATCAAATTAAAGTTCAAATTTCCAACCAAAGCAACGTTCTTCAAAGAGAAATGGTCTGAGATGCGAATTGAACCAATGCCATGTACCTTCCCTTGACCACTGTTCCCGAATGTGATGTATTCCTTGGAGCTTAGGGGAGAGAGACTGGAGAACCATCTGCGATGTCCCGTCATGTGGCGAGAGCATCCTGAGTCCATGATCCAAAGATCCTCTAGTCCCCGATCCTGCACAATCAGTGGTTGTAAGGGGGAGCAAATGGTCCGGCACCAGGTTTCGCAAAAGAACTAAACCAGTGTCGAGTCATCTTCTCAAAAGACGGAAAGCAGAAATCATCATAAGAGTTCAGACCAAAACGCGGCTCAAAACGCGGTCCATGGTTCTACCTAAAACCTTGGCCACGAGGTCCAGGACCGTAACCAATACGGCCTGGAGCTCTGCCGGAACGAACACCACCATCTGGAGCACGAGCATGAAACCCGTCTCCCTACCACCACCTACACGACACGGCCTAGCCTCCAGCCTCTCCCCACGTCGAGGAACTCTCAGTCTACCACCCTGCTGGTAGAACTGCTCCTGGCCACCACGAGCACGCTATGCTCTCTCAACCCGCTTCCTCCTGAAGCAAAACTCCACAAGATGCTCGTCTCTCTGACAATACTCACAGTGATAGATGGGCTTCTTGGGATGTGGTTGAGGCTTGGTGTTCTTGGGCTTAGTGGTGTTTGGTGTAGTCTTCTTGGTTTGAGAGGGTCCAGGAAGAGAGTCAAGAGAAGTGTGGAGGTGTTTGGGCTTTGGAACCCAAATGGGCTTCTTGGGTGGAGCTTTGGGCTATTCTTGGAACACTCCATCCATGGGCTGGCTAGCCTGGAAAGATTCAGTGGAGAGAGTCTTGGGGTACCTCTGCTCAGGAGTCATTTTAATCCACTCCACTGCTCGGCTAATGGCACTCTCAAAGTCAGCCTTGGTGTAAGTGTAGCCTACCCCAAACTCATCCTGCCTCTTAAACTGCTGGATCATCATGCCGAGCTGTGGCTCTCTGGCACTAATCCAACTCAGGACTGAACGGAGGTAAAAGTTTTCATTCTGGGCATCAGCTAGCTCCTTTCTCAAGGAAGCTAGAACCTCCACCTGAGACAAGCAGGTCTCACATTCTCTATCAACCTGGACAGACTTTTTGGCTTTCAGCTTAATCAACTCCAATCTAAGAGACAAGCAGTTCTCACAGACAGTTGGTGGAACTGACAGTGTCTCAAGCTCTAGCCTAGTCTGAGCCAGCTCAGCTCTCACTCTCTCCAAATCACCCAAATGCTCATCGCCCTTGGCTTTCAGCTCAGCTAAACTAGCTAGATGAGATGGGCAATCAGCACAGGGTACGACGATAGTGGCATGAGCATCTTTCAGCTCCAGCTGAGCGCTCTCAAGCTCAGTGGCCAAAGTGTCCCTCTCACCAACCCTTTCTGTGTACCTGGACTTCAGAGTCGACAGGTCACACAGAAGCACCTCACACTTTGGGCACTCACTGCTATCTCCCAAGCAAGGGGAAGAAGATAACTCTCAATTCTGTCGTTGGCCACGGCAAGCTCACTCTCTAGTTCATCTATCCTCTTCTTAGCCCCCCTAAGCAGTTTTCCCGATATTTTAGCCGATTTGAAAGGTTGCTTTTGATAGAATGCGGCAGTATGGTATGAAAATGAACCCACTCAAGTGTGCTTTTGGTGTGTCGGCGGGTAAGTTCTTAGGTTTCATGATTCACGGGAGAGGCATTGAAATTGATCCTAAGAGACTTGAGAAGATTAGAAATATTGTAGCGCCGACATGCAAAAGAGACGTACAAAAATTGCTAGGCAAGATGAACTATTTGCGTCTCTTTATATCCAACTTGTCCGGCAAGATTGATGCCTTTGTCCCCATACTCTGGCTAAAAAACGAAGCCGAGTTCACTTGGGGGGCAAGCCAGCAAAGTGCTTTTGAGAAGATCAAGGAGTGCTTGTCATCACCGCCTGTGGTGAGAGTGCCCAAAGCTGGGATACCGTTTCAGCTATACATCACTGCTGAAGATAGCGTGATTGGGGCCGTGCTAACCCAGGAGGTAGAGGGAAAAGAGTACATCATCACATTCTTGAGCCGTCGCCTACTAGACGCCGAGACCAGGAACGCGTTTGTAGAACGATTGTGTTTATCACTTTACTACACGTGCACCAAATTACGCCACTATCTTCTCCCTACTACATTTGTTGTCGTTTGCCAAACCGATGTTATGAAGCACATGTTACAGAAGCTGATTCTAAGTGGAAGAATCGGAAAATGGGCTTACGCGTTGATTGAGTACGATTTGGCCTACGAACCCCTGAGATCGATGAAAGGCCAAATCGTCGCCAACTTTATAGTTGATCACCACGTAGATGTCAGCTAGAGTGACAATATTGCTCTAGTTGAGGTAGTGCCATGGAAACTTTATTTTGATGGTTCGGCTTGCAAGAGTGGCCAATGTATTGGAGTGGTTCTCATATCACCTAATGGAATGCACTTTGAAACTTTGGCCCATCTAGAATTTTCTTCCACTAATAACTAAGCTGAATACGAAGCTTTGTTGCTAGGTCTTGAGTTACTAGAATCAGTAGGTTCTAGACATGTTCACCCATATTGTGATTCTTTGTTAGTAGTGCAACAAGTAGCTAAAAGTGCTCAATGCTTTAACGACTTACTGAATAGTTACTTGGATAAATGTCTAGACATAGTTGCTTTTTTCGATGACTTCAAAATGTCTCACGTATCAAGAGAAGCCAATTCAGTCGCAAATGATTTGGCTCAGCAAGCATCTGGTTACCAAGTCCGGAGAGGAAAATTTTCTGTATTAGAGAAGTCGATGCTTGGTCTCACTACCGAAGCCAGTAACGGTGGGCAGGCGCACCCTCCGGGTCGAACCCCTCTAGCCGCCGAAGGTCACTACGCGCCAAAGACCCCGGACCAGGGTACCCTTCTGACCGAAGGACCTAGCACGTCGAAGTCTGTAGGCCGAAGCCTCCCACACGGAGAAGGCTCCCCGGGGTCCGAACCCTCCGGAGGGCTTCGGCCCAGCACACTCCGAACGGCCAGCCCGACCAGGCTTCGGCAGGAGTAGGAATGGCTCGGGGGGCACCCCGAAGTCAGTAATTTAGAAATTTTTTCAGAAGGTGAGCCAGCGAGACCCTCTGAAACCTACAAGGGTGAATGGAGAATCCCAATCATCCAGTATTTGAGAGACCCTAGCCGAAGGATTGATAAGAATATTCGACGACAAGCATTCAAATTCATGTTGATAGACGACACATTGTACCATCGAACCATCGATGGAGTACTATTGAAGTTTTTAGACCACGAACAATCCCAGGTGGCTACGGGAGAAGTCCATGAAGGACTTTGCGGCACTCATCAGTCGGCACAGAAAATGAGTTGGATGCTCAAAAGAGCGGGTTTTTATTGGCCAATTATGACCGAAGATTGCTTCAAGTACTATAGAGGGTGTGAAGCATGTCAGAAGTTTGGCAATATTCAGTTAGCTCCTGCCTCATTACTCAATCCTATTGTCAAGCCATGGTCATTTCGAGGTTGGGGTTTAGACTTCATCAGCCAGATTCACCCTCCTTCCTCAAAAGGGCATCGGTTCGTGTTGATGGCGATAGATTACTTCACTAAGTGGACCGAGGCCGTACCTCTCAGGAATATGACTCACAATGAGGTACGTGATTTTATTTTGAAGCACATCATACATAGATTTGGCATTCCTCAAACTCTTACCATGGATCAAGGTAGTTCATTTGTTTCTGGAGAAATGAGGGACTTTGCCGAATATTATGGTATTAAGTTGATAAACTCTTCACCATACTACGCTCAGGCCAATGGTCAGGATGAGTCTAGTAATAAAACCGTGATTAAGCTCATTAAGAAGAAAATTGAAGAGTTTCCTAAAAGGTGGCATGAAGTGCTTTTCGAGGCGCTATGGGCTTGTAGAATTGAAAAGCACGGTGCTACCAAAGTCAGTCGATATGAGTTGGTATATGGACAAGAAGACGTTCTGCCCGTGGAGATAGATCTTGGCTCCTTAAGAGCGTTAAAGCAAGATGGCTTATCGGTCGGCGAGTATGAGACTCTTTTGAAGGATAATTTAGAGGAAGTGACCGATAAGAGACTAAGGGCTTTAGAAGCCATAGTAGACAAGAAGAGAGTAGCTAAAGCCTACAATAAGAAGGTTAAACCAAAATCGTTTCAAGTAGGAGATTTGATTTGGAAGACGATTTTACCCTTAGACACGAAGAATCCTAGATTTGGTAAATGGTCACCTAGGTTGGAAGGTCCTTTTAAGATAGCCGAAATCGCTCCCGGCAATGCATACGTGTTGGAATCTCTGCAAGGAGAGCAGTTTCGAAGAGCTTTGAATGGTAGGTACTTGAAAAGGTATTTCCCAAGTGTGTGGCAAACAACATGAAGGGTGTCGAAAAGCCGATATGGACGGTATCATCTTCAGCTCATTGTGCTTTTAGTTCACTCAGTTCACTAAAAGGCAGAGGGGCATGTGTTGATAGCAAAAAATGGCATTAATGGCCGAGATTTTCAAAATATCAATTTTGGTAATTTGGGCCAAAAATACACATGTCCGGGGTCAGGCCGAAGCCATATAGGACCAAAGGTCCATTGGGATGTGGGCTCCGAAAGCCTCTAGCCAGCCCACAACCTTTGGCCAGGAAGCCTTCGGAGGCCCACACCACTGAAGCTTCGGCCCGAGGAGTAGGCCTCGATGGGCCTAGCCAAAGCCTGCTTCGGTAGAGACAAAGTTGTATACAACTCCGGCTAAATTTTTATCTCCATCCAAATTAACAGCAGATTAGATCAGAGATTAAGCCACTAGAAATAGAGAGGCGAGGCTAGCGTAGAAGCCCCCCCAAACACAGATCAAACTCAAAGCCCTAGCTTTGATCGTATTTACTTTACCTTTATGTTTCCTGTACCTCTTCGTGGGTTTGCCTGGAAGCCCTCCACCGGCCACTTCGGAACAGTGGTAACCCTTGTTACTTCGCTTGTGAAGTATCCGTTAATCTACGTAATAGATTGCTATTTCCTTGTTACTTCGCCTGTGAAGTATCTGCTAATCTGCATAACAGATTGCTACCTTCGCTACTAGTGCAACACTTAGTAGAATTCGGTCCTCAGGCCGAATTGGTACTTCGAACTCTCTTTGTTGCAGGTTTCCACATTTGGAGCTACTTCGTCGATGGTGTCCAGAGCTGAGAGATCAGTTTCAGAGGTCGTCAGGACACCCTTCGGTGAGATTACAGGCTTCGACGATAGGCTTCGTCAGCACACTTTGTCACAACAGGCTTCGCCATGGTCGTACCATGCTCTGGACGAAGTCGATTGTGCGCGGTGTTTGGGCTATTATTTTGTACTTCGCTGTATCAGAGACTTTTCACTGAACCCCTCCATTCGGAGGTGATTGTCACGTCCGGATCCGTTCGGAGCTCATCTTCGACCAGACTAGTCCGAACACCGAAGGCACCCTTCGGCGAGACACTTCGCACCCGACGCCGAAGGTATACTTCGGCGACCCCTTCGCACTAGACTTCTAAGTAGACAGGCTCTGACCGGTTTGTTGATTTTATTCTATTTAATATATTTCTTTCGGCTAATTGGATTATTTTGTGTGATCTGATTGCCTGGCGACTCCACCCCCCTTAACACGACTAAGGGTTGTTGGAACACGACATCGGTGTTGCGTCACGCTTAGGCTTGTCCCTAAGTATCAGCACACTTTTGGATCATCAAACTGACCCAAGTGTGGGGGCACGTTTCCGTGTCAACAACTTGCTCCTCCGGAGCCAAGCCTCTGGGGCCCCTCTAGACACCTCCGAAGCCAACCCTCCTAGACCCCTCCGGTCCCCTCCAGAGCCAAGCCTCCGGGACCCTTCTGGTCCCGTCTGAAGCCAAGCCTCCAGGTTCATTCCGGTCCCTTCAAGAGACAAGCCTCTGGGACCCCTCCGGTCCCGTTCGAAGCCAAGCCTCCAAGATCCCTCCGGGTCCCCTACAGATCCAAGCCTCTAGTATCCCTCCGGTCCCCGTCGAAGCCCTCTTCGGAGCCTTTTGGAGCCCTCTCCGAGAGCTGCTTCGGAGTCCACTTCGGAGCCGACTTTGGGGTCCGCTTCAGAGTCCTCTTCCGAGCCCCCTTAGCTAGCTCTGGCCGATGACCTCCGACAGGTACTGCTACAGTGTAAAGCCAAACTGGGGCCCTAGCCCCTTGTATGTCGTATACCTGCCCCAAAAGTGATGTTTATCTACCAGGTCAGTAAAGTCACATGCACAGTAGTATAGCCCTTTTCCCTTCTTACCCCTATAAAGCTTACAGCTTGTAGAGGGAATTTAGGTATTTTCCTTTGGCCCACGTGCTTATAAAAGCAGGGCCATACCCTTGAAATAGGGGAACATGTTCAGTAGAGGCAAAACTATGCCAAATCCACTATAAACTGTACGTAGGGCTATTATCCCTCCGGGGAGACCCGAACCAGTATGAACTCTTTCTCTCTCTGTGAGAACCCTTCGAGGTTCATTCCATACACTATACACCAACACATACACCACATAAAAACCTGTTTGTAACTAACACAATTCTTACAACAGGCCAGTTGGCCATGAGAGGAGGAATTTAGAGGGCTATGAATCTTGTCACGCCCTGATTTAATAAAATCGGGGATTTATTGAAATTCCATAGAAAATCAATAAACCAGGACGTTCATCATGCGACCACATACAAATACGAGCAATTATTCATGGTTCATAGACTGTATTAGTGCAAAAGGGAATAAAGATGAAGAGAAACTAATAAAACAAAGGGTCCTAGATGAATGCCTTCTCCCAGTCTCGTGCCTTGACTGGGTCGCTACTCCAGACCTTCGCCCTCCTCGTAGTAGACTGCCTCTGGTGGTGTAAGTCAACTGGGTGAGTACAATCGTACTCAGCAAGCCACCGAATGCAATTATAATGCAAGGTAATAACAAGGAAGGTAGTGGCTTACTTTTGCGAAAAAGCACAACTTGTAAAGCAATTAATGTAATCAAGTTGTTATTGCAGAAAGGTAAACATGACACATGCATCTTTTTTAATCATCTTCTACCTCGAGGGGTACAGTTAGCCCATCCTCGCTCAACAGTCCTTACATGCCATGAATAACTCAAACATTCACATAAAAGTAAACTAACTGTGAGAGGTCACACAACCCGCCCTTGACCGTGGGCTCGCCTTTTCGAAAGATTTATTACTCTGATCAGAGGTGTACTACTGTACCCACAAGGCACTCATTTCCCGCAAACCGCAGTGTGTTAAATGACTTCTGTCACGAGAATCTCGTGCCAAAACCTTCAGCATGGAACACACCAATTCGATAACACCCTCTTATAGGTTTCGTAAGGTTTCCCAGTCACTTCGGGCCACGCCTTACCCCCCCCCCCCCTTGAGCCACGTCGGTACAAGTCACCCGTAGGCTTGCCCCTTGTACCCCTCCACTATGGTGTTCCAAGTTGGTACGATCCATACCTCTAGTTAGGACTTACCCACTAGACTTGTGGTTAGTACGGAAGTGCTTTGCAACGGATCTCGCAGACTGGTCCTTATAGTGCCCCAGGTGCGACCAACCAATGCCCGAGATTGCACCCGGAACCCACCATACTTATAACATAGCCAACTCCGACAGAATCCAGAGACAAAAATAACGGGGTAAATACATATAGTAGAATCCATCTATCTATGACTCATTCTTTTATCCTATAGCATTTGTGTCGGTACATTGGACACTAGCTAATATAATATAGTAGAGTGACAAGGAGTTCAGGCTCAATAAGTATGGCTTGGGTTTACACACAAGGACGGGGATCTAATAAATATAATGTAGGGCTTGATATTAGACTAATGCAATATTTAATTCCTATGGGTTATAGCGGTAATTATGAAAAACTGGGATCGAAGATGATAAAAATGGGGGTTGTGACTTGCCTTGATCCACAAACGGTGAAGGTGGAACCTCGGGGTAAGACTCCGGATCGTCGAAGGCGTAGAAGTCTTCTCGATACGGAAAAGTAAACACAACATTCAATAAACATTCCAAAAACCAATCATACAAGCATACATGTTTTTGTTTGGGTTAAGTAAAGGAGATAGGTGTTTAAGTTCTATGAGTTTATTACTTAAATATTAAGATTAAGTTTTAGAGAGGTTCCTGAATTTTATAACTTGATATAATTATTTTTCCTAAGGGGGTTTTTATTTTCCCTCTTTAGAGATGAAGTAAAAAGGTATAAAATAGCCTTAATGTTTTTATGGCATTAAAATAGTGAAATTAAGTTATTTAGGTCTTCTGAGGTTATTGTATAAGTTTTTAGGATATTTTCATAAAGTGTGGACCTTTTATTATATGAATTAATTAAATATCCTAAAAGGGCTTTTGCAATATTATTTAATAGAATAAAGTGGGCAAAGAGAACATGCTATTTTTATTGCTTTAAAACAGTGGAAATAAAGTCATTAAGTCCTCTTAATTTAATATATAAATTATTAAAGGTTTTTCTGAATTATTTAAATGAAATATTAATTAAATCCTAGAGGGGACTTTTCTTTATATTTTAATAAGAATATTTTGTGCCATATAAACATATTGTTTTTATTGCATGAAAGTGTAGAGGATAAAAAGACAAATTTTCTAGAATTAAAATGGTCAAATTTGGAGTTAATTTGAGCAAGATATGAGCGCTTAAGTGAGATCCGACGGCTGAGGATGCACGATACTGGTCAATCGGGGTCAAAAGCATCTGGGCGCTTGATCTAGGGTTATAATCGCAGCCGTTTGTTGTGGATCGAGCGGCTGTCCTCACGTCTAGCACGGCACGCGGCGAAGGGGTAAGTACCCCTTCTTCTCCGGTGATGGGGGCGCACGGGTGCGGGCGCTGCGACGGCGGCGAGGGCCCTAAGCCTTAGTTCTCGGCAAAAATGGACAGAGGAGGGGGAGGGGGTCATGACCATACCGAAATTGACGAAGAAAGGTGACCGGCGGTGATCCGGCGATGAGAGGAGGTGGCGAGGCTCTCGGGTTCGACGGTGGCACGACGATCTGGTGGCGGGGAACCCAAACAGAGGCGAGGCCGAGGGAGCAGTGGTGAAGACGGTCCCGGCGATGTTGACGGCGAGGGTGAAGACATCCCGAGGCGTTGGCGAAGGCTCGCCGGAGCTAAATCAGAGAGGAAAAAAGGGTTTGGTGTCGTTTTGCGTCGGATGAGGCTGGCTTGGGCTGAGAACGGGGTGGTTGGTGGCGGTGAGGTCGCGGGGTTTAAATAGGGGCTTCGCCGGCGTCGGAAAGGAAGGAACCCGAAGGTTTCCTCCTTCCTTCGGTGAGCTTTCCAAATGTGCGAGGGCTGCCATTTTTGTCGCTAGTGCGTGGGGTTTGGAGGGAAGGTGATCGCTGCGGAAAGGGCATCCAAGATCCGGGGCTTGATTCGGCGAATGGCGACGACCGGTGGTAAAACGGCAAGGGGGGGGGCGCCGGCTAAAAATGGAAGGGGATCCCCCCTTCCTTCGGGGAAGAAGGATATGACAGGTGGGCTCCACCTGTCATAGTCCGAGAGCGAGGGGGCGGGCTGGTTAGCGGGCCAGGCCTGGCAGCGAGAGAGAGGGAGCGCGAGAGGCTGCCAAGTGGGCCTGGTAGGGGCGTGGCGTGCGGGAGAGAGAGAGGGCGCCAACATGCAGGCCCGGGATGTAAGTGGCTGAGCGCGCGCGAGAGAGGGGCTGATGGGTGGGGCCGGTCCGGCGTGGCGCGGGGAAGAGGGGAAGGGAGCGTGCCGACAGGGAGGGCCCACCCGTCAGTGGGTGGGGCTAGACTGGGCCGGGACTAAAGGGCTTTTAGGGGGAAAACAGGGTTGCGGCCCAATAGCTTTTAAAATTGTTTTTCTGATTAAAATAATTCCATAAATTCATATATTTATTTAGAGCTTGAAGCACTATTGCTAAAATTTTGTAAAAATTCTCAAAAATAGTTTTTGGCCTCTAGATCCCACCATAAATTTTTCAGGTTCAGATTTGAAATATTTCCCCCTGTTTTGCATTAATAGGGTTCTTTTAGCCTTTTCTTTAATTAAATAAATCCTTTTATTCCAGAAAATTTATGTTCCTCATTTTTATTTTATTTTTAATTCTGGGGCTATTACAGAATCCCTCCACCAAATCGCGCAAACTCATACGTCGGCTTATGGCGTACATCAGTTAGAGGCATACCTGAAGCTATCTTGGGTCCTTATTAATGTCTTCCTCCCTCCGGTACAAGATATCTTCTAGGGGCCCTGCCAAGACAGAGGTCACGCCCACCTCTGCATAAAACTAGCGGATGATCTAGTCCGAGTACCATCGGTCGTTGATGGCCTTTGCTGGGAACTTGTCCTGAAACTCCTCCCAAAGTTGGAAATTAATGCTTCTGAAGGCCACCACCATTTTCTCTCCACCAGGTCTGGTATCCGTCTTTGGCTGGCAGGAAGCTTTGTGTAGGGCCGCGAAGATCTCTGCTCTTCCCGCACACCATTTGGCCCACAAGGCCCATTCGAATATGGCCAAGAGAGCGATGGCGTTCAGGGAAAGCTGAGGGAGCTTCACATGGAACAATTCCAGCACCTCCGCCATGAAGTCTACAGAGGGGAGCCTGAGCCCAGCTTCAAAAAAAGTTTCGAAAACCATGACTTTGCCCGCTTGTTGTACTGGAATGACTTCCTTCCCAGGGGCTCACACCTTCACTTCGGGCCAGTCTCCTAGAAACTGCTTCGGCTATGGATTTCATTGAGCTGGTTGACGCCCCAAGCAGTATGACTGATCTGTGTACTTGGTGGAGGTCGGTCAAAGATCCTGAGGACCGGTGGGCTGAGGGTTCTCTAAGGATCATGTCGCCACCGCTGCCACTACCGCCATGGCCTGTTGCTGAGCCAATGACGAGGCTAGCACATGCACCTTGGAACTGGTTCTCACCATTGAAGGAGATTGAAAGAGTTGAGAATGGAAACTAGAGAAGGGGAAAAGTGAGATTACGGAGCAGTTGGTAACGTGCCTCAAAACCACCATTCTCTTCTTTTTATAGCATGTGAAGTCCCTTGGGCCGTACGTTACAAGGAAACATTTGGGTTGCTTCGTTTTTGTTTCGACGCCGTTATGACATGCGGGGCCACCATAGTGAAGACATAAAACTGCGTTTGATCATGCAACTGTTAGGCTCCTTAGAGAGTAACGGCTCTTAATTAGGTCTAATGGCTCTAAGAGCTAACGGCTATTTTGGACGGCGATTGGTTGCCCGAAGTAGCCCTCTGAGTGCCTCTGACCGAATTTTGGGTTCGGAGAGCTCTCAATTCCGAAGCTACCCTTCAAACGCCTCCGACCAAATCTTATTCCCAGAGAGTTCTCATTTCCGAAGGCATTACTAAAAATGGTTGTACGGACTTCCAATTTTTTCTGTCCTTAGCATGAAAATATTTCTTGCGGATATTACTCTCTTCATTGCACAGGTCATTCGGAGAGAAGTATTTGAGGGGCTACTGTTGGGGGAAAATACTTCATCCTCGGCATCGTTCAAAATCTCTGAAGATAAAAAGAACTTAGAAGTCATGTTCTCCAGAGGTCTTAACAGCCATCAAGGCTCTGCTACTTCTGGAGCATTCCGAGACAGAGGTTTCCACTAAGGCTTCGGCATGACAAAGAATCCCGAAGCATCTTCACCCGAAGGGACACTGCTAGTAAGGATGGAAGAATTAATCTCACTGTTGGCTTGGTCTTTTACCGTTTTAACCCTACGAAGAATACTAAACAGTATCTACTAGGTCGGTACCAATTAGAGGGTACCGAGGTCTTTTCCCAATGTATTTTTTTCTATAAATACCACTCTTAATTATGTAAGGGGTATCGAATATTCAGGTATTCAATATACACTCCGAACTTTCTTGAGCTATTATCCAATTCAGAGGCTTGGAATAGTCCACATTAACAAACACTTCGTTTGTCAATCCTTTGAGTTTACTAAAACATGTTAGCATAATCTTTTGCTCCAACAATCACATTCTTGAGTTGCCTCCTATTGGATGTTGAGATGACGTACGTGTTCTTAGAATGTTTGTGTTTATCACTTTATTATGCATGTACCAAACTTCGACATTGTCTTCTATCTGGCACATGTATTGTTACTTGTCAAACGGATGTTATCAAGTACAAGTTGCAAAAGTCGATTCTAAGTGGGAGAATCGGGAAGTGGGCTTATGCTTTGATTGAGTATGACTTGGCTTATGAACCTCTGAAATCTATGAAAGATCAAGTCATCGCAAATTTTATAGTTGATCACAATGTAGATGTCAATTGGAGTAGTGATACTGCTTTGATTGAGGTAATACCATGGAAACTTTACTTTGATGGTTCAGAATGCAACAATGGCCAAGGTGTTGGAGTTGTGCTCATATCACCTAGTGGAATGTGTTTCGAGACCTCGTCACGTTTAGAGTTTCCTTGTACTAATAATCAAGCCCAATATGAAGCTTTGTTGTTAGGACTTGAATTTCTAAGTTCCATGGTTATTAAATAAGTTCATGCATATGGTGATTCACTATTAGTAGTTCAACAAGTAGCTAATGATGCTCAATGTTTTAATAGTTTGCTAAATATCTACTTAGATAAATGTCTAGACATAATTGCCACTCTTGATGATTTTGAGATTTCACATGTGTCTAGAGAAGCCAATTCAGTAGCAAATGACTTGGCTCAGCAAGCATATGGTTACCAAATTAAAAGAGGTAAATTTTTCGCACAAGAAAAATCGATGCTTGACTTTATTTCAGTACTCGAGTCAGAACACATCAGTTAGACCGGCCTGACATGGCTAGTCCGACTGCAGTTGTCTGGTCGGTCTGACCATCCATGCTAGGCCAGTCTGACCACCCTATGCTAACCATCCAGCAATGGCCGGTCTGACCAACCCTCCATGGCCAGTCTGACCGCTCCTTGTCAGGAGGTTTCGGAGCACGGGGGTAGGTTAAAATTATGATTTGAACACCAATTCAACTGAGGATTTGGTGAGTACTTAAGGAAATCACGAGGATGATTGGAAAACTCCAATTATTCAATATTTGAGGTATCCTATTAAACGGGTTTATCGAAAAGTTTGGCAGCAATCGTTTAAATTTGTATCACTCGGCGATGAGTTGTATCGCTAAACTGTTGATGGAGTACTTTTGAGATGTTTGAATGTCGATAAGTCTAGACTTGCTAATGGTGAAGTACATGAAGGTCTTTGTGGTACTCATCAGTCGGCCCAGAAAATGAGTTGGATGCTGAAAAGAGCGGATTTTTATTGGTCGACTATGACTGAGGATTGTTTTAAGTATTATAGAGGATGTGAAGCTTGTCAAAGGTCTGCTAATATTCAAATTTCTCCCACATCTTTAGTCAACCCAATTATCAAACCATGGCCATTCCAAGGTTGGGCCTTGGACTTCATCGGTCAAATTTATCCTTCTGCTTCAAAAGGGCATCGGTTCGTGTTGATGGCTACAGATTACTTCACCAAGTGGACCGAGGCCGTGCCTCTCAAGAACATGACGCAAAACGAGGTAATTGATTTTATTTTGAAGCACATTATACATAGATTCGGTATTCTGCAAACTATTACTACAGATCAGGGTGCTTCATTTGTTTCTAAGGAAGTATGTGATTTTTCCGAATCTTATGGTATAAAGTTGATAAACTCTTCACCATACTATGCTTAGGCCAATGGTCAGGCTGAGTCTAGTAATAAAACTATGATTAATCTCATTAAGAAAAAGATTGAAGAGTTTCCTAAAAGGTGGCATGAAGTGCTTTCTGAAGCATTATGGACATGTAGAGTTGCAAAGCAGCGTGCCACCAAGGTAAGTCCATATGAGTTGGTGTATGGAAAAGAAGTCATTTTACCTGTAGAGGTGAGTCTTGACTCATTGATGTTACTTAAGCAAGATGGCTTATCGGTCGATGAGTATGAAACTCTTTTAAAAGATAATTTGGAAGAAGTGACCGATAAGAGGTTAAGAGCTCTAGAGGCAATAGAAAGAGACAAAAGAAGAGTAGCTAGAGCTTATAACAAGAAGGTGAGAGCAAAATCATTTCAAGTTGGTGACTTGGTTTAGAAGACGATTTTTCCTTTAGGCACTAAGAGCCCAAAGTTTGGTAAATGGTTGCCTAGTTGGGAAGGTTCTTTTAGAGTTGTTGAAATTGCTCCAGGCAATGCGTATTTTCTAGAGTCACTCCAAGGAGAGTGATTTAGTATGTCTTTGAATGGTAGGTATTTGAAAAAGTACTTCCCAAGTGTGTGGCAAAACGCTTGAAGTGTCGAAAGGCCGATATGTAGCATATCGCCCTTAGCTTGTTGTGCTTTTGGCTCACTAAAGTTTGCCAAAACATAGGGGGGCATGTGTTGATAGCAAAAAATGGCATTAATGGTCAAAATTATCAAAATATCACTTTTGGTAGTTTTACCAAAAATATGTTGAGACTTGGCATAGGCCAGTCCAATCGGCCATATAGGCCTGGTCAGACCAGCCATATGGGCTTGGTAAGACCGGCCCAATCTATATCCGATTCAAATTAGCTGATTTTGGGTCTATTTTATCTCTAATTAATTATTGATGACTTGGAATCCATGTCCAACTCAGAATAGAGCCCAGACACTCATGACTAACCTCTATAAATAGAGGTAAGGCTGATTCAAGGAGGCCCCCGAAAAAGCCTAATAGACATTTGCATTGGAAGCTCTCCGTCCGCCGCATCATAATCACGGTAAGTCCTTGTCGTTTCACTCGTGAATCATCTGTTTCATCCACATAATGGATTTCTATCATTTTATCGGTTTTTACCGGTAATTAGGTATCTTGGACGAATTACCTTTGGTTTCTTGGTGTTTTGTAGTGTTTCATCTATCACATCTTCTCCAAGAAATTTTGTGGCAATCCATCCATGGGAAGACGGTCGCCGGAGCACCGAAGACTATCTTCTAGGAGTCGTCGGTCCGACCGGCCCATACCGCGCCGTCACCTAGAGCGTCGGCACGTAGCTGTCCGACCGGCCATACAAGGTCGTTCCGACCGGACCTCACAGAGGGCCTCGGGGTGCTCCGCATCAACGCCAGAGGCCACCCTCTGAGGGGCACCCGTACCCTTCGGTCCGATCGAGCGCCCGACGCCGGCCTGACCGGCTGGGACACTGAGTCCCCCTCCGGTCATCTTCACGACTCACTCTGGAGGGCACCATTCGCATACTGTCGGTTAGACCGGGAACTACCCTCCGGTCAGACCGACCTAAGGCCAGAGCCCATTCGGCCGACACTCCGCACTACACGCCGAAGACCCCTTCGGCCCGTTCTCCACATCGCCGGTCCAACCGACGATATAGCTCCGGTTCGACCAGCTTCCCTTGGCCGGTCCGACTGCTAGGCCCTTCGGTTGAACCAGCCCTGTTCTGGCTAGTTTAGTTATTTTAGGTTATTTTGTCACACATCGGTTAATTGAATAATTTTTAGATTAATTTTATTTGATTTCCTGGCGACTCCTTTATTCCCTTAACACTATTTAAGGGTCATCGGCATGTGACGTCGGCGTTTCTCTACGCTTAGGGGTTTAATCCTAAGTATTCGCATGCTTTTGGATCGTCCGGTCGACGTCATTTTGTTTGGCGTATTTTCGTGTCAACAGAAAGCTCTAGAAGATGTTTTGGCTGCTTTCTTAGCCATCTTTTCTCGATTTTTCTTGTGGAATGGTTTTTTGTCTCTCTTTTGGTATTTTGTGTGGTCACTCTCCTCTCTATTCTTGAGATTTGGCCACTCAGCCTTGAAATGTGATGTGTCACCACAGTCGAAAAACCCACGTGAGCCTCCTCTCCTCTGATCCCTTCTATCATTGTAGAGTCGGGTGAACAGAGACCAAGGAAGACAAGGCAAAACCACCCACAAAAGCACAAGTACCAGATTTACTTAGTCTAGCTGGGGAGCCACTGCTAGAACTGGAAACTACTGCCATAGACTGAGGCAAAGAGTTCCCATGTCCTAGACGAGATGCCTTGGCAATTTTAGTGGACTTGAGCTTACTGAAGAGCTTGTCGCAAGTTAACGTGTCGTAACTTGTTGATTCCTCAATGCTTGAGATCTTCACCTCCCATATGCTATAATCTAGAGCATAGAGAAGTTTGATCACTCTATCATGGTCTAAGTAATCTAGTGTCCTCGTGGAGCGCAAATTGCTAACTATGCCATCAAAACGCGCAAACATGGCATCTACCGATACACCAGGGCCTTGCACAAACAATTGATATTCTTGGTTATATGTGCTTTGGCTCTTGGCCTTAATCTAGCGAGAGCCCTCATGGAAAACCGCAAGTGTAGTCAAAATTTCTCGAGCAGTACGAAGGTGTTGTACCCTGTCGAACTCATTTTGACTCAGACTTGTGAACAATATGTTCCTAGCCTTGTAGTTAGAATCATACTGCTCTTTCTCTGTCTGAGTGGTCCGAATTTTAGGGATATTATATTGTGAATCTACAATATCCCAAATTGCACTTCCTTGGCTTTGAAGATAAGCCTCCATGCGCACCTTCCAATATGCAAAATATTTCACATCAAATAGAGAAATCTTGTTGTGTATATCCATGTTGCCTATGGATCATAAAATTGGTTAAGGTAAACTATGTTGATAGCAAAAAATGGCATCAATGGTCAAAATTGTCAAAAAGTCAAAATTGGTAATTTAGACCGAAAATATGCAATTCTTGGCACGGGCCGGTCTGACCGGCAATGTACCGTCGGTCTGATCGGCCCCACTTCGGCCTAACCAGCCATATAAAGCTAGTCTGACTGAATCAGTCCCAGTCAGATCTGTATTGGTTAGTTTTGGGATGATTTTATCTCTAATCAATCTCTAACGACTTGGACGCATTTTCTAGTTAGATTAAATCCCAAGAACGTCACGACCAACCCTTATAAATATGGGGGCAAGGCCGATTCAAGGGACCTCTCTCCAACCCTAATAGATCCAATCTATCCTTTTGAATCACTTTCAATCTACTACTTTCCTTGCCTTAGGATTAGCCATAACGTCCATTTTTGTTGGTTTGCGCTATAAACCATATGTTTGTTGTGTCATAATCATGGTAACCCTTGTTGATTCGTTTGTGAATCGTCTGTTCAATCCACGTAATGGATTTCTATCCTTTTGTCAGTTTTTATTGGTAATTTAGTCCCTAGGCTGAATTATTGTTTGATTTCATCTGTTTTGCAGGGCCAAGATCTTCATTTTCATTGTCGAGGAGCCTTGCATCTATCTACCATCGAAGAGACGATCGTCGGCAAGACGGATGCCAACCTCCATAGGTTGTCGGTCTGATCGGCGGCACCTCTTCGGTCCGACCAGCCCATGCCTTCCCTTCATCAGGTGTGTCGGCATACCTCAGTCTGACCGGCGTCACAAGGATTGTCTTACCAGCCATGCGCGGAGACCCCTCCGACGGCCACCTTCGCACCGAGCACCGAAGCCCCTCAGACGATCAAACTTCGCACCGTGTGTGGGGACCCCTTCAGCCACCTTCGTCGCCCTTCGGTCTAAAAGGCAGCCCAAGGCCGATCCGACCGCCCGTGTGAAGGGGGCTTCATAGCCTCCTACCCTTCGCACACCGAAGACCCCCTTCGGACCCCTTCGCATCACGGGTCCAACCGGCGGTCTGTTGTCAGTCCGACCAGCCCGTCTTGGCCAGTCTGACCGCTAGATACAATTCGGTCTCACTAGCCAAGACTTGGTCAGTTTGATTGTTTTCCCCACACTTCGGTTATTTGAATAATATTGTTTCGATATTGTTTGATTGCTTGGCAACTCCATTTATTTCTTTGTCATAGTCAAGGGTCATCAGAACACGGTGTCAGCGTCATGAGATGTTTAGCAGGCCACCCTTAGGCGTTAGTGCACTTTTGGATTACCGAACTGACGGTAGTGTCCATTGGTTCTTTATCGACATATTTTAGCGTCAACACAATTTTTGGCGACTTGCTGGGAAATACATGCCAAGCACGATTATACCGATGATGGGTACAACTACTATGGCTACATAGGCGAACATGGCGGGGAGTGTAGAGATCAAAGACGATAATTCCATCCTCCCCACCATCGACGACATCTCCAAGGAGGATAGGGCTGAGATTGAGGCCAAGACGAGGGAGTTGCATGCCCTAATGCTTGGATGCTACACGAAGACTCGTGCAGGCTTCGTCAAGCGTACCCCTGATTTCCCCAGCATCTCCATGGATAAGGTAATGCCAGCATACCCTACTCTTTCCCCCACAGACATCGACCAAAATATCAACACAAAAGTAGACCAGGAAATTAGTGCTATTTTTGCAAACCGTCTAGGGCCAGAGGTCAACTCTAAGATGGAGGCAATGTTTAAGAGATTCGGCTTTTCTGAGGACACTTCTTCGAATCTGATTGCTAGCGTACCCCCTATTCACCACATACATAGTATAACCGATGGGAGTACAGGAAAAAATGTCGCGTCTACGACCTCACCATATAGGGAAGAGACCTCACCCTTCCTTATTAGTTTGACCGGCCATCAGGCCGGTCAGACCGGCATGTGTCAGCTTGCAGCGCAGAGCTTGCATGCTAGCCCTGTTGGGGAATAGGGGAGATACTCTAGCCAACAAAATCAAAATTTATGCCGTAAGTCCAAGACTCATGCGCGTGCGAGATCATGGATTAGTACCTTCTAGCACGATACATGCTAGGTGCAGTGGAAGAAGATGTCGGAGTAGCCCATCAAGCCTATCCTCGCTTCGTCCTTGCTATCCTTCGCCGATCCGATCGATGAAGATGATGTAGTCGTTCACATGCAGATGTCCACGAGCGTCTCTATTGAAGCAATGCCTCCACGAAGTCCACGCGTATAGGGATGGAGAACCTCCCACGGCAGTGTGCTAGCACCACACGTGAGAGACTGGGATTCTTGACCTCAATGATTGAGATAAGAAAGGGAGGAGAGAACTCTTTGGTGGCTATGTATAATATAGGCTTATTCCTTGGTTCCAAGACGTCCTCCTCTTCTCCTTTTATAGGGCTAATAGCTCCCGGTCATGCCTATCTCAAAACCCTCAAAACCGTAATAGATCCAATCTGTTTTCCCACATCGGCACTTTCGATCCTGGATTGGAACTTCTGACAGGTTATTTTAGGTCCCCCGATACAGTACGACATGCAACAGATCCAGTCTGTTATCGCCCACCTTGGAACTTCCGATACCATATCGGAACTTCTAATTAGTAAAAAATTCCCCGATTCCAAATCGGAACTTCTGGCTCATTGGAACTTCCAATACCATATCAGAACTTCCTAAGCAACATTTGCTCTCTGTATCGAGACCAGATAATAATCAGAACTTCCAATACGACCTATCGGAACTTCCAATCCACGGAATTTTCTTAGGCATATACTTCAATCTCCCACTTGCACAAGAACCAATTCTTTGCATGTTTTTAATCTATCCCGAAGTGTGCAACCTGATAGGTTCATACACTAACGACTGTATACCGGAAACCGTTTCTGACTCAACTGTGTTTATGTTAAACGTATGCTTAAACAACATGGCACAAAACTTAGTTGCTTTGAGTGTGGTGATCCAGATCATTTCATCGCCGACTGCCCCAAGTGGAACACTCACAAGAAGGGCACCGACAATGGCTCCTACGACTCCAATAAGCAGAACAGCTCCAACAAGTACACCTTCACCAATGGCAAGCCCAAGACCAAGTTCTTCTGAAAGGACCTAAAGGACTACCGGTGCGAGAACAAGAAGTAAGATAAGGCCTTCTTCGCCGATATGGAGAGAAGCTACTCCAAGTGCTCATCCTCTTCTTCCACTTCATCAAGCTCAAGCGATGAGGAGATCGTGATCAAGAAGGGGAAGGAGAAGGACATGGATGATCCAGTTGGCCTCTACTTCATGGCTTTCGGTGACAAGCCGAAGACTCGGTTGCATCGCAGCCGAAGGTCCCGCAAGATCTTCTTCTCAATGGCTCTTGGAGATAAAGAAGACTAGGGCTCCTCCCACAACTTCGACGATGACGATGAGATGATATCCTCTTATGAGTGAGAAGTCATTGAATTATTAGAAGAGAACCGTCAGGAGTTCAAGTATCGGGAAAAAACTGCTTAGGAGGGTTAAGAAGAGGGTAGATGAGCTAGAGACTGAGCTTGCTATGGCCAATAGCAAGACTGAGAGTCTATCTTCTTCCCCTTGATTGGGTGAGAGCAGTGAGTGCCCCAACTGTGAGGTGTTTTTTGTGACCTGACTTCTCTAAAGTTCAGGTAGACCGAGAGGGTTGATGAGAGAGACACTTTGGACACTAAACATAAAAGCGCTCAGTTGGAGATGAAAGATGCTCATGCCACTATTGTCGTGCCCTGTCGAGACTGACCATCCCATTTAGCTGATCTATCTAAGCTGAGAGCGAAGAGTGATGAGCAGTTGGGCAAGCTTGAGAGAGTTAGTGCTGAGTTAGAGCAGACCAAGCTTGAGCTTGAGACATTGTCAGTTCCACCCATTGTCTGTGACAACTGCTTAACTCTAAGGATGGAGTTGATCAAGATGAAACCTGAGGTCCAAAACATTTAGAAGTATGTTTAGCTTGATGGAGGATGTGAGATCTTCTTATCTCAGGTGGAGGTGCTAGCTTCCTTGAGAGTGCCCTAAGTCGTGGAGTAGAGTCGAGTAAGATGACTCCAAAGCAGAGATATCCCAATGAGGAGCCATGCTGAATAGCGTGGGCCTCATGGCTCTAGAAGTGATGAGTCATTGTCAACGTTAGTCAACAAGGACTGAAGAAGAGAAGAGATCTGCTGTTTCATGGGCCGCGTGTGACTCAGGTACACGGGCAGCGAGCGACTGTCGGGCAGAGGAGGCTGCGAAGTCGGGCTGGCCCAATCCGGGTGCATGGGCCAGAAGCAGTAGAAGACCCACTGGGCTGTTGACCAGGACTGACTCAGGTACACGGGCGGTGAGCGATTGCCGGGCTGAGAGAGCTGCGGGGTCGGGCCGGCCCAATCCGGGTACCTGGTGCAAAGCTGGTGGAGGCTTTGTCAGTTTCGGCGTAAAACTGACAACCGTTGATTCTGTATCCGACTGTCCAGAAGAATAGCTTCAGGATATGTCATCTGTTACTCTAGGCCCACAGTCAGTCAGTTGTGTCTGTAAAAATACCTAAGGGCAGTAGAGTCTCTTTTATGTATTTTTGAGTCTGTAAAACCCTAAGGGGCTGGTAGAATATTCCTAGTGTTGGGCTGCCTATAAATAGCACCCAATCCCTAGGGTTTGGACTACCCTTTGTGCTGAAATCAAATCCACCTTTTTGGGTCACTTTGTCTCCCTTCTCTCTCCTGTGTGCGCCGCCAGGGGCTTCCCTCTCCCTGTTCTTGCATTATTTTGTCTCAAATCAGTTGGATGCATTTAATCCTTGGTCTCCTGTGAATTTATTGCTTGCATCTTGTTCGGTTTGGGAAGTTAATGCTTTGGGCACGAGCTGGTGATTTTATTTCTTGTGGAGAAGCTTCATCTGTTGCTTGTGTTCTTCACGGTGGGAGTACTAGTTCTTGCTGTTGCAAGTAGTACTGCTTTGCTGTAGCTACAGCGTTCTGTAGCAGCTTTTCACCTTCTATTGCCCAGCCTTTTGATCGAAGCTGACAGTCCTTTTACCTTTTTCTGGGTGTGTCTGGCGAAGCTCGTTTCAGTGCGAAGCCTCTCAACTCCGTGAGACAGGCTTCGATCGAACCTCTTTAAAGGCTTCGCTCAGACTTCGAACTTCGGTTTTTTGTGTCTGAGTTGCTAGTTTCGAAGTTCCTCTTGTATGGACAGCATAGCATACTCCGAATCTATCTGTTCGAAGTGCATACTTCTTTAGGTTTCGAAGATAGAGTGTAGGCTTCGGACTTGATTTTCTGTCACGTGACAGACTTCGCCCCTACGTTCGAAGGTTGTCTGTTTGTGTGTTCGAAGCTTTGTGTTCGAAGTTTCGTGTTCGAAGGTTTAGCTTCGAGGCTTACGGTTCGAAGTACGTTCGAGGTCTTGTCTTCGAAGTGCATACTTCGAAGCAGGCTCCGGTACTCTTTTACTTCGCTCCGAAGCTCGTGAGTCGAAGCTGTGTACGAAGACTTGTCTTCGAAGTGCATACTTCGAACCAAGCTCCGGCATTGCTTTTTACTTCGCTCCGAAGTACTCTTCGCTTCTTACCACTTCGCACTAGCCTAGACAGTGACACCTTCGGCACTTCGGACAGACTCCGTCATCAACCTCCGAAACATACCTCGACGTGCGAAGGGGGCTTCGCCAAGTCCCGAACAGGAGACAACTTTGGACAGTAACTTCTCTTTTCACTTTATACATACTTAGATCATTTCATTGAGAAGTATAGGCCTGTTACAACTTGTTTATCTGCCTAGTTGCACCACTTTAGTTTTACACTGTTTATCATCAGATGCTTCTAAGTTAGAAACCTCTAGACTTAGGCCTTCTGTTTATTTTCTGCTGCGTAGTTTTTTTGAGGTGCGTTGGGTATTGGGAACAGGCCATTGATTCGAAAGAATTTTTTAAGGCGCCCATTCACCCCCCCCTCTGGTCGCTACTTTCGGTCCTACAAGTGGTATCAGAGCAAGGTTAGGGTTTTTCCATACCTTAACCGGTTCTAAACCCCAGTAGTGACTATGACGTCTCCGGGCAAGGTCCCGTCCTTGGAAGCCTATGGCTATAATTATTGGAAGACTCGCATGCGAGCCTATCTCATGAGCCAGGGTTCGGACATATGGGACATCTGCGTTCACACCACATTTGTCGTTCTGCCAGTTACTGAGCAAGGTACTGCTGGTATCATTGCTCAGCATCTGAGCAACAGTAAGGCTGTGAACATTTTATTTTCTGGTTTAGGTCCCACTGAATTTGAGCGAGTGAGTCATCTCTCCACTGCGAGAGAGATCTGGGCTACCCTCAAGGCACACCATGAGGGAACAGCACAGGTCAAGGCTCGGCTCTATCAGACCTACCGGCGTGAATATGAGAATTTCACACAGAAGCCGGGTGAATCTGTTGAGGCTTTGTTTGGTCGCTTCAGTCGATCATTAACAAGCTTCGGGACAACAAGGCTGAGGGTGCTCAGTTAGTCTCAGATCACGAGCAGGCGCTCAAGGTTCTTCATACCTTGGACCCAAAGATCTGGGAGATCAAGGTATCATCTATCGTTGAGAGTACTTCATACGATACCTTGACCATTTCTGAGTTATTTAGCAAGCTAAAGGCCACTGAGGTAGATATCCAGTTGAGATCAAATCTCACTGGCTCTGGATCAAAATCCCTGGCCCTTGCTACACCTTCAGTTGATTCTTCTGCTGTGAGCTGTGCTGGGTTCTCTTTGATGTCTATCACTGAGGACCAGCTTGAGTTGTTGGGAGATGATGATTTGTGTCTCTTTAACAACCGGGTGCGTCGTGTCTATGATAAAAGAATGTTCAAAAGACACGGCACAAAATCCGGATGCTTTGAATGTGGTGATCCAGGACACTTCATCGCCGACTGCCCCAAGCGCAGTGGATACAAGAAGGGCACCGGAAATAGCTTCCACGACTCCGGCAAGCATGAGAGCCCCTCCTTCACCAAGGGCAAGCCGAAGACCCGGTTCTTCAAGAAGGCCCTGAAGGACTACCGGCGAGAGAACAAGAAGCGCGACAAGGCCTTCTTCGCCGAGATGGAGAAGAGCTACTCCATGAGATCCACGTCTTCTTCCTCTTCATCGAGCTCAAGTGATGAGGAGATCACCATCAAGAAGGGGAAGGACAAGGATGATCCGGCGGGCCTCTGCTTCATGGCCTTCGGAGACAAGCCGAAGAGCCGCTCTCACCAGCGCCGAAGATCCCGCAAGAGCTTCTGCTCCATGGCTCTTGGGGATAGAGAAGAAAGAGCTCCTTCGACGACTCCGACGACGACGATAGCAAGGTATCATCTTATGAGCGTGAAATTGTAGATTTACTTGAGAGCAATCGTCAGGAGTTGAAGTATCGGGAGAAACTGCTAAGGGGGGCTAAGAAAAGGATAGACGAGTTAGAGAGTGAGCTTGCCGTGGCCAACGGTAGGATTGAGAGTTTATCCTCTTCCCCTTGCTTGGGTGATAGCAGTGAGTGCCCGAAGTGTGAGGTGCTTCTGTGTGACCTGTCGACTTTAAAGTCCAGGTACACAGAAAGGGTTGATGAGAGGGACGCTTTGGCCACTGAGCTTGAAAGTGCTCAGCTGGAGCTGAAAGATGCTCAAGCCACTTTCGTCGCACCCTGTGTTGATTGCCCATCTCATCTAGCTGCCTTAGCTGAACTGAAATCCAAGGGAAATGAGCATTCGGGTGATTTGGAGAGGTTGAGAGCTGAGCTTGCCCAGACTAGGCTAGAGCTTGAGACACTGTCAGTTCCACCCACTGTTTGTGAGAACTGTCTGTCTCTTAGAATGGAGTTGATTAAGCTAAAAGCCAGAAAGTCTGTTCAAGTAGAGAGTGAGTGTGAGACCTGCTTGTCTCAGGTGGAGGTTCTAGCTTCCTTGAGAGAGGAGCTAGCAGATTCTCAGAATGAGAACTTTTACCTCCGTTCTATCCTGAGTTGGATTAGTGCCAGAGAGCCACAGCTTGGCATGATGATCCAGCAGTTCAAGAGGAAGGATGGTTTTGGAGTAGGTTACACCTACACCAAGGCTGACTTTGAGAGTGCCCTCAGCCGGGCAGTGGAGTGGAGTAAAATGACTCCAGAGCAGAGGTATCCCAAGACTCACTCCACTGAGACCTCCCAGGCTTGTCAGCCCAAGGATGGAGTGATCCATGAACCACCCAAAGCTCCACCCAAGAAGCCTATCTGGGTTCCTAAGCCCAAACACCTCCACTCTTCTCTAGACTCTCTTCCTGGACCCTCTAAGCCCAAGAAGACCACACCAAACACTACCAAGCCCAAGAACCCCAAGCCTCAACCACATCCCAAGAAGCCTACCTATCATTGTGAGTATTGTCAAAGAGACGGGCATCTTGCGGAGTTTTGCTTCAGGAGGAAGCGGGTTGAGAGAGCAGAGAGGGCTCGTAGTGATCAGGTGCAGTTCTACCAGCAGGGTGGTAGACTGCGTGTTCCTCGGCGCGGGGAGAGGCTGGAGGCCAGGCCGCGTCGTGTAGGTGGTGGTAGAGGAGACGGATTTCTTGCCCGTGCTCCAGTTGGTGGTGTTCGTTCCGGCAGAGTTCCAGACCGAGTTGGCTACGGTTCTGGACCTCGTGGCCGTAGGGTTAGGAAGAACCGTGGACCGCGCTTTGAGCCGCGTTTTGGTCCAAACTCTTTTGATGGTTTTCGCTTTCCATCTTTTGAGCAGATGGCTCGACACTGGTTTAGCTCTTTTGCTAAACCTGGTGCCGGACCATTTGCTCCCACTTACAGACACTGATTGTGCAGGACCAGGGACTGGAGGATGTTTGGATCATGGACTCAGGATGCTCTCGCCACATGACGGGACATCGCAGATGGTTCTCCAGTCTCACTCCCCCGAGCTCCAAAGAATATATCACGTTCGGGAACAGCGGTCAAGGGAAAGTAAGTGGCATAGGCTCAATCAGCATCTCAAACCATTTCTCTTTAAAGAATGTTGCTTTGGTTAAAAATCTGAACTTTAATTTAATATCTGTTTCGCAACTTCTTGAGGATGGTTTGGAAGTGCGTTTTAAGAAGGGCAATTCTTCTGTGATTGATTCTAGAGGGTCTTTGGTTTGTCAGATTTTACCCTTCGGTAAAGTTTTTCGAATTGACTTCTCTAGTTCTTTTGGCCCTTCTCGCTGTTTGATTGCTGGATCTTCTTCTGAGCTCTGGAAGTGGCATAGGAGGTTAGGTCATTTGAGTTTTGATCTGCTAGTCAGGTTAAGCTCTATGGACCTCATCCGAGGATTGCCCAAGCTTAAAATGGAGAAGGATCTAGTTTGTCATCCCTGTCGTCATGGGAAAATGGTTGCCGCTTCTCACTCACCTGTGACTCAGGTGATGACTTCGTATCCAGGTGAGCTTTTGCATTTGGACACTGTAGGTCCAGCTCGGGTACGCTCAGTCGGTGGGAAGTGGTATGCACTTGTGGTTGTTGACGACTTTTCTCGTTTCTCGTGGGTTTTCTTTTTGGAGTCTAAGGATGAGACTTTTCAACTTGTCCATAACCTGATTTTGAAGCTGAAGAATGAGAACAATGGTCGGATGCGAGCAATTCGCTCCGACAACGGCTCTGAGTTCAAGAACTCTCAGTTCGTCAGCTTCTGTGGTGATCAGGGTCTGGAACCATCAGTTTTCTTCTCCTTACACTCCCCCACAGAATGGCGTTGTGGAACGAAAGAACCGCACGCTAGTTGAGATGGCCAGGACGATGCTCGACGAGCACAGGACTCCTAGGCGTTTTTGGGCTGAAGCCATGAACACGGCTTGCTATCTGGCCAACCGCATTTTTCTTAGGGCTTACATTGGTAAGACATCATATGAGTTGCGGTTTGGCAGACAGCCCAAGGTTAGCCACTTGCGAGCATTTGGCTGCAAGTGCTTTGTGCTCAAGAAGGGAGGGCATTTGGACAAATTTGAGTCTCGTTGCTGGGATGGTATTTTTCTTGGTTATGCATTGCATTCTCGAGGCTTCCGTGTTTGGAACCTCGAATCCCAGCTGCTTGTCGAGACGTGTGAGGTTTCTTTTGATGAGTCCTTGCCTTCTTTGACTCCTTCTTTTGAGCTTTCTGGTGATGATGAGCTCGGAGAGTCCATCTTCGAGGAAGATGAGGATACTCCAGCTGCTGTTGAGGGCGGGCCTTCTGCATCCCCCGCAGAGCCCACACCCTCTGTGACTTCGACTAATGATGAAGGCGGACCTCTGATCACCTCTTCCACTTCGATCGAGCCCCTTCAGTCGAGTCCAGAGGTGCCAGCTGCTGACTCCGGTGAGGTGACTTCAGATCACCAGGGAACCCGAGCAGTGCAGCGTGACCACCCCTCAGAGCTCATCATTGGTGATTTGACTGAGAGGACTTTGCGTTCTTCTGCCTCTCTCGCTGTGTTTGCTGAATCTGCGTTTGTTGCATCTTTTGAGCCCAGAGACATTTCTCATGCTCTTTCTGATTCTAATTGGATTAATGCTATGCAAGAAGAGCTTGAGAATTTTGTCCGCAATCGGGTTTGGACACTAGTTGAGCCGCCACCAGGATGCAACCCCATAGGCACCAAGTGGGTATTCAAGAACAAACAAGGTGAAGATGGGGTTGTGGTGCGCAACAAGGCTCGACTAGTTGCCCAGGGATATTGCCAGAAGGAAGGTATTGACTTTGAAGAAACCTTCGCTCCTGTTGCCCGTCTTGAGTCCATTCGTATTCTTCTAGCTTTTGCCGTTTCGAAGGGTTTTAAGCTTTTTCAAATGGACGTTAAGAGTGCTTTTCTGAACGGGTTCATAGAGGAGGAGGTTTATGTTAGGCAACCCCCCGGCTTTGAGAACCCTAAGTTTCCTCGACATGTTTTTAAGTTGCACAAAGCTTTATATGGGTTGAAGCAAGCCCCCAGGGCTTGGTATGACCGGTTAAAGCAGTTTTTGTTGGGGAAGGGCTTTGTGATGGGTTCTGTGGACAAAACTCTTTTCTTGCTCAGAGATGCTTCAGATTTCTTAGTCGCTCAGATTTATGTGGACGATATTATCTTTGGCGGTACTACTGATTCTCTTGTGTCCAAGTTTTCTGAGCAGATGCACAGTGAGTTTGAGATGAGCCTCATGGGTGAGCTTAAGTACTTTTTAGGGCTCCAGATCAAGCAGACCAAGGACGGCACCTTCATTCACCAAGGTAAGTATACTCGCGATATGTTAAAGAAATTTGACTTTGGTGGTGAATTGAAGCCGCAGATGACCCCGATGGGCACTTCTGGGGGTTTGGACAAGGACGAGAGCGGTGTCAAGGTCAATGAGAGAGAATTTCGAGGGATGATCGGTTCGCTGTTGTACTTAACGGCAACAAGACCAGACATACAGTTCGCCGTGGGACTTTGCGCGCGTTTTCAGTCTTCACCACGCGTGTCTCACCGGCAGGCTGTCAAGCGCATTTTCAGGTATCTCACCTATGCGCCTGATCTTGGTCTTTATTATTCAGCATCATCATCACTTGATTTATCTGGCTTTTCGGACGCCGACTTTGGTGGGTGCCGGTTGGATCGCAAGTCGACTTCCGGTACTTGTCAGTTTCTTGGTTCTTCCCTTGTATCTTGGTCTTCTCGAAAGCAATCTGGAGTTGCTCTTTCGACCACAGAGGCCGAGTACGTAGCTGCTGCTCACAGATGGTTTGGATGATTTCTACTCTACGAGACTTGGGTTGCTCTTTCCTACCAGGGTTCCATTGTTTTGCGACAGCACGAGTGCTATTAGTGTAGGGAAAAACCCATGTCTCCACTCAAAAACCAAACATATTGATGTGCGCTTTCACTTCTTGCGGGATCAATATGAGAAAGGTGTCATTGACCTTATTCATGTTGATACCCATCATCAGTTGGCTGACATTTTTACCAAACCCCTAGATCAGTCTACATTTGAGCGTTTACGAGGGGATTTGGGTGTTGTGTATCCTTTCTAGGATATTTGGGTCAGTTTTCTTTCTTTTTTACTCTTTTCTTGAGTCTTTTTGTGTGTGTTCATATCATACATATTCACATATCACACTTCTGAGTCTGCTTCTGTTATATGATTGAACTGCTTTACTTATTCTAGCTGGTACATGCTTTTGATTACTTGTCAATGATCATGTTTTGATTCAGTTCGCTTGACATGGGTGATATCTGTCATATGCATGGCTTTTACGCTTTCAACTCGAAAAATGTTCACCATTGCTTCTGGTAACTAGCATGTGCTGGCTGAGTGCTTTTGCTATCTGTTGCATGCCTTGTAGCCAGTTCATCACATAGATGCAGATATGCAACTTGGACATCTTTATGCTTTTAACATGGAAAATGTGCTATCCAAATGATAAAATCAAAAATGAATGAAAATTCCATGCCTTTTTATGCTTAAGTTGAAAAGATCCAAGTGGGTTTGCTTTGTCGCATTGCACTGTTCTGGACTGCGTACCATTGCACTTGGTATGAACTAGGACACTGTAGTGTTTGCCAAGACCAATGTCTTAAGCTTCTGATGGTCCAGTTCTGGCCTAGGCTTGACTTGGTCGGTTAGCATAAAGTGTGACATGCAAATAACCCTTGGCACAAATGACAAAGGAAAATGAAAAAGCCTGAACTTTAAAAAGATACCAAGTTTGCTGAAGCACTTTGTTTTGAATGACGCTTATCTTGGTAGATATCAGTTAGCTTCTGCATCTCATGCTTTACCTTGCTGGGTTACTAGAAAATGTGGTGATGCTTTTGGTTGCAAAAACTGAAAAAATGCGTGCTAAATGACTTTCTTTCGATATCATCTCTTGCACTGATCATGCCATGAGTCTTAGACAGTATCTCTTTTGCTATACTTGTTAGATACTGTATTTGCAGTCAATCATATCTGAGAAGCATGCCTTCTTCACTCCATCTGCACCCCAATTGCATTCACTGCATATTCTGAGGGGGAGTTGCTTTTCAGGGGGAGTTTCGCTTTTTGAGTGCTTGATGAGTTCGCTTGTCAACAAGGGGGAGAAAATTTGGGATCAGAGTTTAAGGGGGAGTTCTTACTCTGTTGATATCCTTGTTGTTCTAACTTGCACTCATTTTGAGCTTTTGTGTTTTGGTTAACCATAATGACCGTTTCTTGCTTTTGTTTGGCTTTTGGTCATTAAGGTTAAACTTTTACCTTATTTTTCTTCTTCTTTGTTCTTTTGTGTTTTTGTTTTCGTGTTTCCACATCTGTTCACAGGTGCTGAAGAGCTGAGGATTAAGGAGTGTTGACAATGCTCTCATCAAGGGGGAGATTGAGGAGCCATGCTGAATAGCGTGGGCCTCATGGCTCTAGAAGTGATGAGTCATTGTCAACGTTAGTCAACAAGGACTGAAGAAGAGAAGAGATCTGCTGTTTCATGGCCGCGTGTGACTCAGGTACACGGGCAGCGAGCGACTGTCGGGCAGAGGAGGCT
>JAAALK010000288.1:54562642-54669659 GCA_019279435.1 Zizania palustris
ATACGCCTCTCTGAATTTGACCTGTATAGCAGGGAGGCAGTATACGCAAGGAACATCTTCATATTCTGAGACTTAGAGAAAGTTGAACACATACAGTCTTTCGGAAGGTCTTTGATCCAAGGTGTTCGGACCACAGCTTCGAGTCCCCAACCGCCGTGTGAACGCTTTGTGGGAAAGAGAACCGTTACGAAGTCCAAACGTCGTGAAGAGCCGTTTGATTAGAACCGTTACTATACAAGTAGTCGTTACACTCTACAAAAGGTAACGGTCAAAATTTACGGCGGACTCAACACCATTTCGCTCCCTGGGCCCACCTACCAGCGACGGAAGTCGAACCTGCAGTGTGAATGCGATCGAAGCACATCAACTAGCGGACGGTTATAAAATGGGATTAGAATTACCTAGAACTTTTTACCGTGCCTAGCATCCGCAACTCACCTTCTTCAACCACCAATTCTCACAACTTCCAAAGACACCAAGCCATGGCGAGGACTAGCCACACTGTGCCGACGATGGCGGGTACCCTAGCGCAGAGGCAAGCGTGGGCAGCTTCAGCCGTAGCGGCAATGGCGGGAGCTCCAGGCGACGCCTAGCCCAAGAACCCCCGGGAGCTTTGCCCGCCATCCAAGAAGAAGATCCCCCAGAGTTTCCTCATCGGCCAATCTACAAGCACTACAGAATCCATTGAAGAGGCCGTGGAAGGGAAGCTAGGGACCGGATTGAGGACTCGAGTCCCTGGGTCGGAATCAACTCCACGGCCACGGAGCGGAGAGGTCGTGGTCTTCGAGGCCTTCTTCGAAGTAGGCCTAGGGCTTCCGGCTATCGACTTCTTATCCGAGGTACTGGACATGTTCCACATCACCTTGCCCCAGCTGTCTCCCAATGCCATCACCCGCCTGGCTGTCTTTGAATGGGCACTTTTGGGCCAAAGGGTGCGAGGGGCGATCGGAGGTCTTTGTCGCTACCCACGAAGCTATCTGCCAGCCGAAGTCACAAGATGGCCCCGAGGATACCAAGGTGATAACAGCCTTCGGCAGTGTCAACTTCCAGCTGCGGAGAGAGCATGCCCAACACTTTCCAGTGAAGGCCATCAACGACCGATGGTACACCAACTGGATCCTTCAGTGGTTCTACGCCGAAGTTGGAGAGGACTCCCCTCTCGCTGGACCCCTTCAGGAGATTTGGTTTCGGAAGGAGGCGGAGGTTACCCCGAACCCTAGCCTTCTCTCAACGCGGCTAGGGCTACTGACTTCGGTGGCCAGCCGCATGAGCATGCGCGATCTTGCCAAAGAGTTCATCGCTCTTCGGATTCCACCCCTCGGGGCCAACTGGCCCATAGTGTTTCAACAAGCTTCAGAGGGTGAGCTCCGAACTCTAGGTAAGACTTCGACTCCTGCAATAATATGTTAGATGACGAAAATGTCATACTTATAATATGTTACCCTTTTTTTAGCGGCTCCACTGGCGTTGGCCCCGGAGTAGATAGCACGGGCCACCGAACGGGTCCTCGGAGCCCCTACGGTGGCTGAAAGGCGGAAGAGGATGGAGTTGGTGGGGAGCTGGGAGCGCTCCAACAGGGTGTGGGGAGCCCTTAGGATGGTGCCTCCTCCTCTACCAGATTTTAACCCGGCCGGAGCGGCCCCTCGGAAGAGGAAAGCCGTCGCCGAGCCTCCGAAGAAGGCCAGCAAAACCCCCACCAAGAAGAAGAAGGTGGTGAAGATCCCTCCTCAACTGACCCCTGCTTCGTTCGCTTCGTCTTTGGGCATTCGGAGCTCGGCTTCGGAAGAGTCCGGGAGCAAAGGTTCTGATGGCCAATTGGCGAAGGACTTCGAGAATTACCTCCTGGACGGCGACGAAGATGCAGCAGGGGTCCCAACCGAAGCTTCTGCCAGAGAGGCTGCGGAGGTTGACACGGCACACACTTCCCGTGCCCGCCATCGTGAGCTCAGAGCCGAAGACCATCGCCCCCAACTCACCCGTAACGGGGGTGATCACTGCGGAGGTTGAGGTTCCAGCGGCGACTACACCGGAGAGGACTTCGGGAGATGACCTCGACGAGATCCTCCGGATGTACGAAGTCCTGGAGGACCCGACGATTTTACCTCACAGTGCCTCCGAAGGTACACTTCAATCTCCTGCCTTGGTCGATTCCTGCAACAATTTTTACTTTTAAATGTTCACCAAATACCTTGATACTGCATGTACATCGAGGGGCGACGAAGCCCCAGCTGCACATGAAGCTCCAGCTTCTTCTGGGGTTGCAGTTCCGATGGACGCCTTGGCTCCACTGGACATCCTAGCTCCGGTGGCAGGGGCCTGTTTCTTCTTCTGCCGAAGCGGCTCCGGTGGCGGGGCCAGCCCTGCCGACGTGGCTCCGGTAGTAGGGGCCATCCTTGCCGACGTGGCTCCCATCGAAGGGGCAGCCGCCGAAGGAGGAGCTACCTCCGCCGGAGTCGCACCTCCTGCCTTCGTGCTGGGGAGGGGCAAAAGCATGTCAAGCCTCGGACTCCCTCCTGGCCCGACGATGACGCCCTCTTCCAACGAGCCTTCGGCAAGCAACTCGGAGGAAGAGGCAATGACAGATGATCGCCAAGCTCTATCTTGGCTTCCTCTGCTGGCTCCTTTTCTGGAGCAGCAGACCGGCCTCCAGGCGCTCCTGGCGCCTTTGGCGGAGAAAAGCCAGGAAGTTGCCAACTCTGACTTGGTCTCTGTTTTGAGCGAAGCCAGGGCCCCGGGGCTCAACATGGCCCTCGAAAGGGCTTCCCTTCAGGTATAAGAAGTACCGCAAATATTTTCAATTAGTAAATGTAATACCTGGTACTTACTTGTTCCTCTTGTAGCAATTTGTTCTCGCTAGAGCATCAGCGACTTCCAATGAAGTCGAAACTAACCGACTTAAGCGGAAGGTTACCACCCTCCAAGACGCGCTCAAGGGCTTCGAGGCAGGGACAGCGACACACTCCGGACTTCAGCCCAAGAAGCTGAAGTCGATTGCTTGGTGCTCTAAGCGGAGGTCGAGAAGCTCCGGCAGGCGGCGGCCACGTCGAGCACCCAACTGGTAGAGCTCCAAGGCTCTCTTAAACAGGCGATGGCTCAGAAAAGCTCCCTGCTATCCCAGATGGCCGAAGTGTCTGCTGCTGCTATGGGGTTGGAGGCGGTAGAGAAGAAGAATGCCGTTTGTTGGGGGAAAATATTCCATCTTCAGGGTTATTGCAGTGATGAGATAAAGATTGCTGATTAAGACGAAGACTTCCAACATATAATTTCAGAGATGCATCAAGCCAAGTTCGAAGTATGATGACGGGCTCTAGTTCGGAGTATATCTTCGAACTTGGACTCTTCCGAGAACTTCTTTGCCAGCTAAGATGGAAGACTTATCTTCTTTCTCATTAGATTAGTCTTTTACCATTTTAGCCCTATTAAGGGTACCGAATAGTTTCCACTATGTCGGTTGTAATAGAGGGGTAAAAGGTCTTTTCCTTAATGTTTGGGCCTATAAATACCCCCCGTTTAACCCTGTAATACGGACCGAATACAAGTTATTCAATACACACTTTCAAACTATTCTAAGTTATTATCCTTTCGGAGGCTTGGAATAGTTTCCTTCACAAACACTTCGTTTGTTAGTTTCTAATCTTCAGAAACCTGTTAGCGTAATCTTTTACGCCAACACCGTTATAGCGGAACGTACCTTGGATGCCCTTCAGGGTACCTTGGAATATTTTGGCACTTTGTGCCCTTCGTCTTCTACTGCGGCCAGTGAGTCCCTCGACCGGAAGCTGAAGAGGATCCAAGTGGTGACGTCGCTGATGATGAACTCCGGCGTCTGGTACGAAGAGATCTCCGGATAGTGCGCCGGAATTGGAGTCCTCCGTCACCTCGAAGCTCTTCAGATTCCTATTGCTCTGGTCAGGGGCTCAACACCAGGGAAGCTTTTCCTCCGAGAACTTGTTGCATCCTTCGCCAGATGTAGCCTCGGCTTGGGAAGTTTTCCGCTCAACCTGGAAGATGGACCACAAGGCAGCAACTAAAGCTTGGATCGATGAGGCCCATCGGCAGAAGCAAGCACAAACAAGGCCGCCGCTTCCGGCCTCGCCAGCTCCGACACCTCCTGCTCCGCCCACCGACCCGCAGGTCTAGCTCGTAGGGCACTAAATTATGTATAGGAAATCTTGTAAAGCCCCTTGCATTAATGAAAAGTTTATAAACGAAGAGCTTGTTTGGGTGTCTTATTCTTTTAGGTTCTGTCATGCCTTTCGGACCCTGACTTCGAAATACTGGAATTTAACGAAGGGCTCTGGAAGCAGTGGTCAACCCTCGAGAGCTTAAGGCCTTACCGCCGCTCTCGCTTCTCTGTTCCTCGTGGAGATAAACGGGAGGTAACCCTCGAGGTTTTTCAAGATGTCTTAGCTTATATCAAGGAAGAGGAAAAGGAGAAGTCATCTTCATCCTCCGAACATATGGATTGGTCTGACTCAGAGTATCAGGCCGAAGACCCTGCAGAGGCTAACTCCGAGAGACTTCTGACTTGGGCCGAGCTTCAAGAGGAGCAGAAGAAACTACGAGCTTCGAAGAAGAAGAGAAGCACTCGAACAAAAAGGACAATCCCGGTGTCTTTGAGCTCCGAAGGACAAAGTAGCCGGAGAGGTAGCTCTAGAGGCCGATAGGGTCTCCGATTTTTCTTAGGCTTGGACCAAAATTTCTCTTAATGTAAAAGTATGATGAATTAATGTGAATTGCACTGGTAGCATCCTGTTTGTTCTTTACCCTCCTACCCCTCATTGTGGGTGGGGACCTTATGCATTGCAAAAAGGTTCATCGGACACAATGATGCGCAGAACAAACCGATGCTTCGCACAACACTTAATAGCCATATTTTACCTTTGCGTAGAGTTCTTCGAACATAGGTTCGTATTATGATTTTTGTAAGTTTTGGAGTTGAATCTACCTTACAGGCTCTTATACTAGTCGCTTAGGACTTTTAAAAGTGTCTCATTGGCCGGAGCCTTGAAACCTTATTGCTTGGTCACCTTTGACTCTTTTACAAATTCTTCGAACCCGTAGGCCAGAAATTTGTTTATATTTAAAGTCCTTGGACTCTTCTACGGATCCTAACAAGCTAGGGCCTGGAATTCATAAGCTGGCCACCTTCGGCTCTTTTACAGATACTTCGAACCCGGAGGCCAGAAATCTGTTCTTTTAAAGTCCTTAGACTCTTCTACAAATCCTAACAAGCCGGAGCCTGGAATCCGTAGGCTGGCCACCTTCGGCTCTTTTACAGATACTTCGAACCCGGAGGCCGGAAATCTGTTCTTTTAAAGTCCTTAGACTCTTCTACGGATCCTAACAAGCCGGAGCCTGGAATCCATAGGCTGGTAGTGAAGCCCTTGAACCCATGGTTCAGAGACTATTGACCGGGTCCTTAGAAAGATGCTTGACTCCGCAAGCATCTCCATCCTCCTGATGCGTCCACCAAGAGTAAGGGATATTCGAAGAGCAAACAAGATTCGACCCTCAATTTATTTAGAAAAGGAAATTTTACAAGTGATTACAAGGAGCCCCTAAGCGTAGTAACGCTTAAGGTGCTCTGCACGCCATGCATGTTTCAATTCTTCCCCTTCTAAATTAGCTAATTTAAACGATCCGGGGCGCCCTGAGCATTGGATAATATATGGTCCTTCCCATTTATTTCCTAGCTTCCCCGGGGCTATTACACTTCGCAAAACTAAATGACCTGGTCTAAGTTCGTTCAGCTTTATCTTCGGGTCATACCATGTTTTTGTTTGGCCTTGGTACTTCATCAGATTGGCGACAGCTCGAAGCCTTGTTTCTTCAGACAAGTCCAGCGAAGTGTTTCTTTCATCTTCATCTCCGGGCTGCACTACACGGAGGGATCCACCCCTGAGCTCCGTAGGAGTCATGGCCTCATCTCCGAATAGTAGTCTAAATGGGGTAAAGCCTGTGGACCTGGCTTGAGTGGTTCGAATGGACCACAAGATCTTGGGAAGCTCTTCGACCCACAGCCCCTTGGCCAACCCGACAATCCTTCAATTCAGACCGGAGAGAATGTTCCCGTTGGCTCACTCGACAGCTCCGTTAGACTGTGGATGGCGCACTGCTGCGAAGCATAACTTAATGCCCAGTTCTTCACAAAATTCTTTGAATGTGTAAGCTTCAAACTGGGTTCCATTATCCACGGTTAGCTCCCTTGGCACTCCGAACCTGCATATAATATTTTGCGAGAAAAACTTTTGCACATTCCTTGAAGTGATAGCATTCAATGGTTCTGCTTCAACCCACTTTGAAAAATATTTGATTGCTACCACAGCAAACTTCAAGCTGCCTTTGGCCATTGGAAAAGGGCCTATGAGGTCCATTCCCCACCGAGCCATTGGCCACACCGAGGCAATAACTTGAAGTGGGGCTGGCGGACGGTGGCTTCGTCTTCCCATCCACTGGCATCCTTGGCAGGTTCGGACCAACTCCTCCGCATTTCTTACAATTGTCGGCCAGTAGAGCCCCTGCCGAAGTGTTTTGCCTGCTAGAGCACGAGGGGCTAAGTGGCTTCCACATAAACCTTCGTGAATGTCCCGAAGTATGTCTTGGCCTTCGGGTTGGGAGATGCGCTGGAGTAGAGGGGAACACACTCTGGCTTTGTACAACATTCCATTGACAAGCTTATAATTTCGAGCCCTTGCTTGTAACCTTCGGAAGTCCAGACCTTCTGAAGAATATGTGCTTCCTTGCAAGATATCCATTATCGGAGCCCGCCAATCTACAGCTAGAATGCAAAGGACTTCTGCGGAGGGTATTTGATTGACTGCAGGCTTCACTAATTCTTCATAGAAAGCACCCTCCGGGAGGTCAAATGCTCCGGCTGCAGCCTTTGCTAGAATATCTGTGAGTTGGTTATCTGCTCGAGGGATGCTTCGAACAGAAAATCCTTTGAATGCTGCTTCAGTCTTGTAGATTTCCTCTAGGTACTTCGCTAGATGTGGGTTCTTTGCTTGGAAGCTTTTATCGACTTGCCCTGCGATGACTTGGGAATCTGTTTTAATTATTATCCTTGCTGCTCCAAGTGCCTTTGCCTTTCGGAGGCCTAGCAGGACCCCTTCGTATTCTGCGATATTATTGGTGGTCTTAAAGTTGAGCCTCACAGAATACATGGCCTTTTGCCCTGACGGTAATATAATGACCGCTCCAGCTCCAGCACCAGATGCCTGATAAGCTCTGTCAGAAAATATTGTCCATAAACCTTCGGAGGGCTCCTCCGGAGTCCAAACTGCAGATAGAGTCCACTCTGCTACGAAGTCAGCTATGATTTGGGATTTGATAGTTGTTCTTGCCGTGAAGGAAATTCCGAAGGGGGCTAGCTCGATAGCCCATTTCCCGATCCTCCCCGTAGAATCTTTGCTTCGGAGCATATCACCAAGAGGGTACAAGGTAGGAACAATTAAGTTATGCACCAAAAAATAATGCCTTAGCTTCCGCGAGGCCATTACCAGGGCATAAGCAAATTTCTCGAGCTCGGAGTATCTTATCTTTGCTTTGGACAAAGCTTCTGAAACAAAATAAACTGGGTCCTGCACCAGCTTTCCCTTAAGCTCAACTTCCCTGACTAGTACTGCACTTACTGCGAAGCCTGTTGCTACAAGATAGAGGAGTGTTTCCTCCGGGAGGGGCATAGTAAGCGTTGACAGGCTTCCGAGGTATGCTTTGATATCACCGAAGCTCTTCTGGCACTCCGGTGTCCAATTAAAACTTTCGTACCCCTTTAGGGCTTTGAAAATTGGGAGGCTTCACTCTGCTGACCTGGCCAGGAATCTGCTAAGAGCTGCGAGCCTTCATACTAGCTTCTGCACTTGCTTCAAATTTTCTAGTGGAGCCATTCTTTGCAGTGCACTTATCTATGTTGGGCTAGCTTCGATTCCCCTGCTCGAAACTAAGTACCCTAGCAGTTTTCCTGCTTGCGCCCTGAATATACATTTTTCAGGGTTGAGGCGTACTCCACATGCTCGGAGGCTCTCAAACGTTTCAGCTAAGTCTAGATTATGCTGGTGCTTTCTAGCACTTTTTATTACAATGTCATCCATATAGGCTTCGACATTCCGGTCTATTTGGTGACCTAGAGCTTTAGCTATTAAACGTGAAAATATGGCTCCGACATTCCGCAAGCCAAAAGGCATTCTTACATAACAAAATACCCCGGAAGGAGTTATGAAACTTGTATTGTCTTCGTCTTCACGCTTTAGTCAGACTTGATAATACCCGGAGTAAGCATCGAGGAAACTTAGCAATTCGGAGCCAGCTATGGAATCCACCAGCTGGTCTATTCGGGGCATAGGGTAGGGGTCTCGCGGGCATGCTTTATTTAATGAAGTAAAGTCGATACACATGTGCCACTTGCTCGAGTTCTTCTTTCTTACAAAAACGGGGTTTGCCAACCACTCGGTATGGGCTACCTCCCTGATGATGCCAGCCTTTAACAATTTTTCTACTTCGATCTTGGCGAGGTCTGCCCTTTCCGCGAACATTTTACGGAGCCCTTAGCGCACGGGCCTAGCCTTCGGGTTGACGAGCAAGCTGTGCTCGATGATACTCCGATCAACCCCGGTGATGTCTTTGTCAGCCCAGGCAAAGACGTCCAAGTTTTGCTTGACGACTTCTTCCAACGAGGCAGCTATCTCTGGGGATAGCCCCTTGCCGAACTGTATTGGGTATTTTTTGCCATCCTTCGAAATTATCTTTGTCACCACATCACCTTCCGGGCTTGGTTTAAGGGAGAGCCCCTTCAAAGAGTTCGAAGCCTCCAGAACCTCTTCTACGTGCTCCGTCACGCTGTGCACTTGCCGGGGGTCCAACGGTTGGCCGTGACCATACTCCATTCTTTGGGCTATAGCTTGGTCTCCTGAAATAGTAAGAACTCCACCTTGCGTGGGCATTTTGAGACAGAGATAGTTGTGAAGCACTATAGCCCCGAATTGGTTCAGCATCCCTCGCCCGAAGATTGCGTTGTAAGCATAGGGGGCATCGACGACGTCGAAGATCACCTCCTCCACCCTGGCCAAGGGCCCCTCTCCGAAAGAAACCTCGAGGCCTATTTGGCCGAGGGCATCGAGAGGCGGACCTGCGAAGCCTTGAAGTGGTCGGGCCGCTGGAAGCAGATGCTTCCGAGGTATGCACATTTGGTCGAAGGCCTGGACGAAAAGTATGTCTGCGGAGCTTCCGCCGTCCACCAGAATCCTTCGGACTTCCACCCCTGCTATATCTGCGGAAATGACCAAGGGGTCAGCATGGGGGAACTTCACCCCCGCGACATCACTAGCAGTAAAAGAGATGGGCACATGACACCATTCTGGCATTCCCTCCGCGGAACTCGAGGTCCCAATGTGCCCTACTTCGCGGACGTATTCACGTCGCTGCCTCTTGGACATGTTACCGAGGGTCCCCCCTCCAGAGATGGGCAGGACCACTCGCTTCTCGCGGTCTTGGGGGTCTTCCTGCTTCGGTGGTGGCAGAATGTTGGCCATCGGCAGTCGAATGGGGGCTTCGGGGACACCGGCTCGAGCCACGATTTGCACCGGCTCTGACCGTGCCGCTGGCGGGGCTCGATCTGAAGTACCCCACCCGGTACTTTGTCCTAGGTAGTCGCCCTGAAGGGCTAACACCGCCTTGCAGTCCTTCATGTCATGGCTTCTATTATCGCCATGCACGCAGCAGAAAAAACTCTGGCGCCTGCCAGGTACTCTTTCTTGAGGCTTCGACGCTCCGGCCTTGAAGCCTTGCGCCTACTGATAACTGGCAGGTGCCTTCGGGATGGAGGGTGCGATGCTTAACAATTCCGAGCGGAAATGCTTCTTTCCTCGCCTGTGCTCGTTGAAGCGATTGTCTTGAGGGGGTTGTAGAGGAGTTGAGGCTTCGGGCTCCGTCTTCACTTCTTAGAGGGCTGGTGCGGGTGCTACGGCTCATCGAAGGCAGCCCTCCTCCGCCTTGGCATACTGTTCGAAGTATTCCATCAGCTGTGCCATGGATGACACAGGCTTCCGATGGAGCTTGCTGAGGAGATCGGGGTTCAGCACCCCTTCGCGGGCGGCGTCGACTACCGAAGAGGTAGACAAGCCCTTGATCTGCGACTTGGTGTGGGCGAAGCGCGTGAAGTATTCCCGAAGTGTTTCTCCCGCTCGCTGCTTCACCTGGAACAAGCTCCCTGTCGACATTGGAGCCACAAAGGTACCCTGGAAGTTGCTTATGAACTTCCTCTTCAACTGCTCCCAAGATCTGATCGATCCCGGTTTCAAGGACCAGAACCATCGGAGCGCCACACCTTCGAGAGCGAGGGGGAAACACTTTGCCATAGTGTTGCGCACCCCTCCGCTTGCTTCTATTGCCAGGGCGTATTTGCGGGCAAATTCTCTGGGGTTTGACCCGCCGGAGTACTTGTGCAACTTCGAGGCCTTGAACCTGGGATCGAAAGGCGCCCTTTGCAAGTCCGAATGTAGCGGAGACTCATCATCGAAAGATGCGTTCTCAGCCTCCTCCGGGACTTGAACAGCTTCGGGAAGATTGCGAGCACCACCGTCTTGGGGCCCTTCTGGAGTCTCGGTGGAGGCTTGGGAGCGAAGGCGATCAGCGGCCTCTTGCCTCCATCTAGCCACTTCCTCCTAAAGTCGCGCTATCTGCGTAGCCTTGGCCTCAAGAAGGTCTTCGTCTTCGTCGGAGGGTAGCTCCGGGTCTTGGGAACTGACATAATCAGTTTGGAGCACCGAAGGAGGAGCCCGAGGGCCTCTGGGCACTCGATGCCCTGCAGCGCCCTCGGGAGCCGTTGGGACAACTGAGGGTCCGGCTCCGTTGGTCCGAGGGGACCTTCGAAGAGGACTCGAGGCTTGGCTTCGCTTGGGAGGTGATGAGGACATCACTTCACATGATACACACATGGAGCCTCCACCTACAATTCAATTACAAGGACCAATCACACGCGCCCGTGCCCGTCGCTTTAACCATGAGGTTAATTCGTTCCTTAGCAACTTTGATTATATTTGTTTGTACGGGATGCTACTAAATTCTAGTGATATTTTGTTTCTTAGGAACATGGGAGATGGAATAGAAGAGTTGGAGTTGAAGACGAAGTCGCACGGATGATTTGAAGTCAAGAACTCGCTGGTTCGGACTACATCGACCACCATGCACCAAAATGGGCATAACTTCCTCATACGAAGTCCGATTGGCGCGTTCTTGGACTTTTTGGAAAGCTAAGGAGAAGACGGATCTTTTGCCGTTGGTTTAGTCTCATTTGGAGTCTCGAGTCGATCTGTGTGATTAAAACAGTCCTGCGTGACAGAACTGGGCCATGTTGGCCCATAATCTGAGTCTGTACGTCTTCTAGCCCACAGCCCGTGTCTGTTCACCTTCTACAGGCTGCCACGCCCTATATATTCACTTCAGCCGCCTCTAGGGTTAGGTTTTGCTTTGTTTGCATCTACACTTGTGTGTTTAGATCACGCCTCTTGCACCGGACCGATTGGCTGCTGCATTGGCGCTTGTGAAACCTCACCTTATCATCGTTTGTCAGTGTTTTGGCATTCGACTTGTATCCTTCCTGTTCTTGCTTGTGTTCTTGGGTTCGCTTGCAGGAATTAGCCTTCGTGGCGAGGTCAATCGCGTCCTGCGTGGTTGATAACCAACGGAGATAGTGGTGTAACGATTGCAAGGTTTTGATCCGCCGGACCGGAGCCTTGGATCGCCAACGTCGAGATTCTCCACCAACCCAAGTTATCCTTTACCTAGCGGAAGATCGGGACCAGTCCCCCATCAGTTGGTATCAGAGCTCAGTTTTCCCGTTAGGTAATCTTGATCTGCTTTTGTTTTTACCTAGAGTCCAGAAAACCGCACCAAAAAAAATCCCACCGAGAACCCCTTTGTGCCTTGCGATTTTAATTTCAGTATTAACTTTGTTGAGTTCGTGTTCTTGGTCGAGTCTTGTTGCTGGTTTAGTCATCCCTCTGTGTCGTTTGAGTAGTAGTTGTTCTTGTGTCTCAAAAAATTCCCCACCCGAAACCCCCCCCCCACAACCCTATTTTGTTTTCCACATCGAGTCTTTGTGACCCCCCTTCAGTAAAACAGGCATAACTTTTCGCTCGTTTGGCAGAAAAATCTGACATTGTTTGAGCGTGTTCCTGACCCAATTTGGGTGGGTACCCTAACTGGCTTCGCCTGTTAGCCCTCACCAAAATCGCCAAAAAAAATCAGGAAGATAAAGAAAAAAATTGGTCAAAGTTTTTGCTCGCGGGTCAGCGAACTTGTTGAATTTTTGTGAGCCACATCCCACCTCAGTTGTAGGTGCCCATTTTTGTGGTTGCATCTCTGGTCATCCTTGTTCAAAAAAATAGAGTGAAAAAAAAAGAAGAGAGAAAAAAATCAAAAAAAGAGAAGAAGCGGTAGTAACAGCATTATCGGCGGCAGTAACAGATTTCTGCTTGTCCGATCTCTTGTCCGAACTCTTGTCCGGTCAGCGGTAGTAACAGAGTTATCAGCGGTAGTAACAGATTCTACTTGTCTGATCCCTTGTCCGATCTCTTGTCCGATCCCTTGTCCGATCTGCAGAGAGCTGAATTTGGCCTGTGTTGCTTCCATTTGAGTTTGGGCACATAGTTTCCCTCTATTGCTTGAATTTTCACCTTGGGAGCACTAAGGCCAACAACTTTGACGAGTACTAGGGAATACTTATTGAACTTGGTTTAACTGTTATTATTATCGCTAATCCTTGCTACTCACTTTGCCTTCCAAGCTACACCCTTCTCTTGGTCAGGACAGGTTCATTTCTTGCAATTGTACACCACCCTCCACTTGGTTCATCACCTGTAGGCCGATGACCTCACTGCGGCGTGGTAAGAACACTTGCAAGCGTGGGTAAGGTGCTTGACGAATTGCTTCCACCACACACCCACCACCCCACCTAGCTATTTTCCATAAGGATTATTTTTTGTTGTTTTGTCTTTCACTAACATGGCAGATAACAGCGGTACCCCTCCATCCGATTTTAATGACTGTGTCTCACGACGTGCTCTACTAGAGTCTCAGCGGCAAACCCAACATTTCATCGAACGTCTCGCGCGTATTGTGGCTGACCTAGTGGACCGAATGACTGCCTTGGAAACACGTTTGCCTGCTGCACGAGCCAACGATGACCATGTTGAAGAGGAAGACGACCATATTGGAGAGGAAGACGACCTATCCTATGTCGCGAACAATGGCATTGACCCTGACGAGGCTGCACGTCATCGCTTTCAGTTCAACCGTCAAGGTATGGGCGGCCACCGCAACCGCCATCCACGAGGTAACAATGACAACCACAGGGACCATGATCATGATCCCTACTCTAAGGTAAAATTTTCAGTACCTCATTTTGCTGGCACCTATGATCCAGATGCATATTTAGATTGGGAGATGTCAGTCGAAGAAAAATTTAATGCTCACATGGTTCCTGCTATCCACCGCGTGCGCTTAGCTACTAGTGACTTCACTGGATATGCTCTTCTTTGGTGGACTGAAATAGTTCAGGTTGGCAATGAACCACAAAATTTGGATATGTTAAAATGGCAAATGCGTGGTAGATGGGTTCCTCCTTCATATAAACGTGATTTGAGAAAAAAATTGCAGCGACTAAACCAAGGAAATAAATCGGTAGAGGAGTATTATCAGGAGTTGCAAATAGGTTGCATGCGTGCTGAAATTGAGGAGGACAATGAGGATAAAATGGCCCGTTTTTATGGTGGTTTAAGACGTGAAATTCAGGATATCATTGATTATAAAGAATACAATACTATCACTCGTCTTTTCCACCTTGCTATGCTTGCAGAAAAAGAATTGCAGGGTCGCCAACAACCACAACGCAGCATGAGGACCAACATTGGTGGTGCTACTTCACGCTCAAGTGGGCAGCAGCAACGACCACCACCACCACCTTCTCGACCGATGGCTACAACAGCACCTTCTACATCTACAGCCCAGGCTGAGAGCTCCAAGGCTGTAGCATCCAAGGCGCCAGCCAAGCCCACCTCCTCGGCGGCCTCTACCGCACGTTCTGCAGCGATCCAGTGTCACCGATGCAAAGGATTCGGCCACGTTATGAAGGACTGCCCTAGTCAGCGGGCTTATATTGCTACGGAAGACGGTGGCTACGTAAGTGCTAGTGATGTTGAAGATGAATATGCACTTGCTGCTAACATTGCAGGAGATGATGATACATCCGACGATGACGCTGTTTTTGCATCGGATACCTATGCCGACCATGAAGCACTTATTGTACAACGTGTTTTAAGCACTCACATGGAGCAGGACGACCGGGCACAACGGAACAATCTGTTTCAGACCTTCTTCCTCGTCAATGACCACCGTGTACGTGTCATCATCAACAGCGCAGTTGCAACAATTTGGTGAGCCACGACATGGTAACGAAGCTTCAACTTCCCACACGTGCGCATCCACACCCTTACCATGTGCAATGGTTCAACAATAGTGGTAAGGTCAAGGTAACACAAACTGCTCACATCAAATTTGCCATTGGTACATACTTAGGAGTTGCTGATTTTGATGTAGTACCAATGCAAGCATGTTCTCTGTTACTTGGTAGACCTTGGGAGTATGATACTGATGCTACACACCATGGTAGGAGCAATAAGTATACATTTATGAATAAAGGAAAGAAAGTTACATTGCTTCCTATGACTCCTGCTGAAATTGTAAAATTTGAACAAGAAAAACATGCTAGGGATGCACAAAAGAGCAAACAACCTTCTGAAAATCAGCAAGTAGCTAAGACGCTTTTGAGGCAACAGAAAGATAAAATTGCTTCTCCTTCTTCATCACAAGTTATTAATCTGAAAGGACATGTCATGCTTGCAACTAAAACTGACCTTGCTGAAATTTGTGATGATACTCCCTTGCTATACGGCTTGATTTGCACAAACGTGTTGTTTTCACTTGCGAACATTCCTAGCTCTGTTCCTGTTGCAGTCACTGACCTTTTGCAGGAGTTTAACGATGTTTTTCCTGCTGAGATACCACCCGGGCTGCCACCGATACGCGGCATCGAGCACCAAATTGATTTAATCCCGGGGGCGTCTCTTCCTAATCGTGCAGCGTACCGCACCAATCCGGAGGAGACAAAAGAAATTGAGCGCCAAGTACAGGACCTTCTTGATCGTGGGTACGTCCGTGAAAGCCTTAGTCCTTGTGCAGTATCCGTTCTTTTGGTACCTAAGAAAGATGGTAGTTAGGCGCATGTGTGTTGATTGTCGTGCTATTAATAATATCACCATTCGATATCGACACCCTATTCCTATATTGGATGACATGCTTGATGAGCTTAGTGGTGCCATTATCTTTTCTAAGATCGATCTCCGTAGTGGCTACCACCAAATTCGCATGAAACTAGGTGATGAATGGAAAACTGCTTTTAAAACAAAGTTTGGATTATATGAGTGGCTTGTCATGCCTTTTGGACTTACTAATGCACCTAGTACCTTCATGCGCTTGATGAATGAAGTCCTACGGCACTTTATCGGATGCTTTGTGGTTGTATACTTTGATGATATCTTGGTTTATAGAAAGTCTCTCACTGAACATGTTGAACACCTACGTGCTATCTTTTCTGTCCTCCGAGAGGCTAGAATGTTTGGTAACCTTGAGAACTGCACGTTTTGCACGGATCGAGTTGTGTTTCTTGGATATATTGTCACTTCACAGGGTATTGAGGTTGACGCGGCCAAGGTAGAAGCAATCAACAGCTGGCCGCAACCCCAAACTATCACACAGGTACATAGTTTTCTTGGTCTTGACAGGTTTCTACCGGCGTTTTGTGAAAGATTTCAGCACCATAGCCGGTCCGTTGCATGAGTTGACCAAGAAGGGAGTCACTTTTACTTGGGAACCAGCACAAGAACAAGCTTTTGCCACACTCAAAGATCGTCTTACACATGCACCTCTACTTCAGCTACCCGATTTCAGTAAGCCTTTTGAGTTAGAATGCGATGCTAGTGGTTTTGGACTAGGAGGTGTGCTGCTACAAGGAGGTAAACCCGTGGCCTATTTTAGTGAGAAATTACATGGTCCACAGTTGAATTATTCTACCTATGATAAGGAATTATATGCCTTAGTGTGTGTGCTTGAAACGTGGCAACATTACCTTTTGCCTAAGGAGTTTATTATTCATTCAGATCATGAAGCATTGAAGCATATACGTAGTCAAGCAAATCTGAATAAACGACATGCTAAATGGGTAGAATTTATTGAGACTTTTCCATATATCATTAAGCATAAGAAAGGGAAAGATAATGTGATTGCCGATGCTTTATCTAGACGTTATACATTGCTTTCTCAACTTGATTATAAGATCTTTGGTTTAGAAACATTGAAGGACATGTATGCTACTGATTTGGACTTCAAAGATGCTTTTGCAAATTGTACCGATGACCGTGCTTGGAACAAATATGTGCTGAATAATGGATATCTTTTTCGTGCTAACAAGTTATGTGTGCCGGCTAGCTCTCTTCGCTTGTTGTTATTGCAGGAAGCACATGGTGGTGGTTTGATGGGTCATTTTGGATCAAAGAAAACCGAAGATGTGCTGTCCACACACTTCTATTGGCCTAGGATGAGACGCGATGTTGAGCGCTATGTGGCACGACGCACTACTTGCAATAAAGCTAAGTCCCGTCTAAACCCACATGGTCTTTATATGCCTCTGCCCGTTCCTAGTGTACCTTGGGAGGATATTTCTATGGATTTGTGTTAGGATTACCTAGAACTAGGAGGGGGAGAGATAGTATTTTTGTGGTGGTAGATCGTTTCTCTAAAATGGCGCATTTTATACCTTGTCACAAGAGCGACGACGCTACAAATGTTGCTGATTTGTTTTTCAGAGAGGTCGTACGCTTGCATGGAGTTCCCAATACCATCGTTTCAGATCGTGATGCTAAATTTTTAAGTCATTTTTGGAGGACGTCGTGGCATAAGTTGGGGACGAAGCTGCTGTTTTCTACTACTTGTCACCCCCAAACGGATGGACAAACGGAGGTCGTCAACCGTACATTGTCCACCATGCTGAGGGCTAGTCTTGAAGACCAACTTGAAGCTTTGGGAAGAGTGTCTACCTCATATTGAGTTTGCATATAATAGATCAGTACACTCCACTACTAAGGTGAGTCCGTTTCAAGTGGTCTATGGCTTTAATCCGCGTGCTCCTATTGATTTTCTACCATTGTCACCATCTGAAAAATTGAATTTTGATGCTACTACACGTGCTGAATTATTGCTGAAGATGCATGAAACCACTAAAGCAAACATAGAAAAAATGAATGAGAAATATCGTGCTTATGGTAGTAAGGGTAGAAAAGAGATAACATTTGAACCGGGTGATCTTGTTTGGTTGCACTTGCGCAAGGATCGTTTTCCTGATTTGAGAAAGTCTAAATTGATGCCCCGTGCTGATGGTCCTTTCCGTGTGCTTGAGAAGATAAATGATAATGCATATAAACTTGAGTTGCCTGCAGCTTTTGGGGTTAGTCCCACATTTAACATTTCAGATTTAAAGCCCTATTTGGAAGATGACGATGACCTTGAGTCGAGGACGACTCCAATTCAAGAAGGGGAGGATGATGAGGACATCACTTCACATGATACACACATGGAGCCTCCACCTACAATTCAATTACAAGGACCAATCACACGCGCCCGTGCCCGTCGCTTGAACCATGAGGTTAATTCTTTCCTTAGCAACTTTGATTATATTTGTTTGGATGGGATGCTACTGAATTCTAGTGATATTTTGTTGCTTAGGAACATGGGAGATGGAATAGAAGAGTTGGAGTTGAAGACGAAGTCGCACGGATGATTTGAAGTCAAGAACTCGTTGGTTCGGACTACATCGACCACCGTGCACCAAAATGGGCATAACTTCCTCATACGAAGTCTGATTGGCGCGTTCTTGGACTTTTTGGAAAGCTAAGGAGAAGACGGATCTTTTGCCGTTGGTTTCGTCTCATTTGGAGTCTCAAGTCGATCTGTGTGATTAAAACAGTCATGCATGACAGAACTGGGCCGTGTTGGCCCATAATCTGAGTCTGTACGTCTTCTAGCCCATAGCCCGTGTCTGTTCACCTTCTACAGGCTGCCACGCCCTATATATTCACTCCAGCCGCCTCTAGGGTTAGGTTTTGCTTTGTTTGCATCTACACTTGTGTGTTTAGATCCCGCCTCTTGCACCGGACCGATTGGCTGCTGCATTGGCGCTTGTGAAACCTCACCTTATCATCGTTTGTCAGTGTTTTGGCATTCGACTTGTATCCTTCCTGTTCTTGCTTGTGTTCTTGGGTTCGCTTGCAGGAATTAGCCTTCGTGGCGAGGTCAATCGCGTCTGCGTGGTTGATAACCAACGGAGACAGTGGTGTAACGATTGCAAGGTTTTGATCCGCCGGACCGGAGCCTTGGATCGCCAACAGTCGAGATTCTCCACCAACCCAAGTTATCCTTTACCTAGCGGAAGATCGGGATCAGTCCCCCATTAGTAGATCGGGACCAGTCTCCCATCAGGAGGCATAGCTAGTAATGGAGAGGTCCGAAGACCGAGGACTTCGATTGGTCTGGGAAGGTGAGGGAAGGCCTTCGAACCGCACTAGGAAGCCCCTTACCGAAGGGTGCGCGGAATCTTGAGACTCCGAGGCTCCCTCCGTAAGTGCTCTTCGAAGTGCTGTCAAGCAGTAGAGAAATAGCTTCTAAAACTAGGCTCCCCACGAACGGCGCCAACTGTTGGCGTAAAAGATTACGCTAACAGGTTCTCTGAGATCAAGAACAGATAAACAGTGAGTTCGTGTTTAAGAACTATCTCAAGCCTTCGAATGGGTAATAAGCTTAAGTAGTCCTAATATGTGTATTAGAATAGCTGAGTATCCGATCCTCATTACAGGGTAAGGAGGGGGGTATTTATAGGCAAAACCGTCTAAGGAAAAGACCTATTTACCCCTTGATTACAACCGACATAGTGGAAACTATTCGGTACCCTGAACAGGGTTAAAATGGTAAAATCTACCCAAAGCAAGTAGATAAGCCAAACATCTTTTCAATCCTGTCGTTTGGCTCTGAAGCCTCATATCGTACGGAAGGGTTCCTTCGTATCAGTAGATCGAAGCACCCTTCGGCTTCACTACTCCTCCACCTTCGAGCATGAGACCCTCAGCTCCGAAGCTGATAAATCCTTTTGAGCTGTTAATCTCTAAGTCCTGAACGTGAAGTATTTTCCCCCAACACCGCTGGTCAGACCGGCGATGCGAAGTATTGCCGAAGGGGGCCTCCGGCGTGTGACGTACTGTGAAACCAAGTGAGGTCACACTGTGGTTTTTGTCTATATGATGAGTGATTGACAAGGTTCCTCGATCTAGAGTGATGAGCTGGAGTGATGAGTGAGTGATGGCTTGATTGCATTGATGGGATTGATGTGTGGATATGGTGAGTGGATGCCGAGGGATCGGTGTGCATCGCGTTTCAGTGTTTTGGCTTGTCTCATATGTGTAGGGTGGAGATGCTAACCAACTATCAACGACGGGTGATCAAGGGTCAAGCGAGGAGCTCGATGCTAGAGAATCAAGGATGCCGGGTGAAGTTGGAGATGATCTCAGGAGAGCACGAGGAGATAGAGCAAGACATGGACTGGACGGATGGTTGAGAAGTGTGATGGTCGAGACAGCGTGATGGTCAAGTCAGCGAAAGGGAGGCCAGTGCAAGTGATCAGGCGGCTCGAGGGGATCGAGAGTGGGAGAGACTTGCTAGTGGTCGAGTTCGCGACTGATGTCACATGTCGGTGATTGAGGAGGCTTTGTTAGTTTTTGCTGAAAGCCGTCGCATTAGAAAATGGTTTTAATTCTAGTAATTAGGAGTCTATTTTTCTGTTTTATCGTCTAGATTAAGTTTAATCTTTTAGTATTTTTTGGAATTCTTAATATTAAAAAATATTAAAAGAATAGGGTCAATGATGTAATAAATTAGGAGTTTGCATTAATGGATTTTTCAGAATTTGTAATTCTGAAAATTCATTATGGCAATTAGGTAAATACCTAGAACTTTTACTCTAATGGAATTTTGGAGATTGCTTTAATGGGCTTGCCTATATAAAGGACCCAAAGGCCTAGGGTTTAGGGGACTCTTTCAGCTGAATATTTTTGGGGCTACCAACCACAATTTCTATTTTGTTCTAGCCTTTTTGCTGTTCTAATTTCGTGCTTACTATTCATCATCTGTTTGTGTCGGATCAAGCACAGAACAGCGCAGCCATGAGCTTCCAGCGTAGGTACTGTTCATCCCTTTTGTGATTCACTTTTGGAGTTGAGTTTTGAACTGTTTTGATGCTATTTTTGGACTTGAGTTCTTCACACCTTTTGTTGTACAATTTTCGAGTGTTCCATTTTTTAAGTTTGCAAAAGTTTTTGACCACTACTGCATATATTTTTATGTCCAACAAAGTGCCTTTGAAAAAGTTTTTGACCACTACAGCATATATTTTTATGTCCAACAAAGTGCCTAAAAGTTCTGGAAACTTCCGATTTCTGCTGAGTGTTGAGTTCTTTTTTAGTATGGATTCAATCTTTGAGGCGATTGTTGATCTGTTCTGGTACTATTTTTGGACCTGAGTTATACATAACTTTTGTTGTCCAAGTTTAAAGGGTTCCATGTTTGATATTTTCAAAAGGTTTTGACGACTATTGCATATATTTTTCTGTCCAACAAAGTGGCTCAAAAGTTCTGAAAACTTCTGATTTCTGCCAAGTTGGGTTCTATTTTCAGTATGGATTCAATCTTTGAAACGATTTTTGATCTGTTTTGGTTCTATTTTTGGACCTGGGTTCTACATAACTCTTGTTGTCCAAGTTACAAGGGTTCCATGTTTGAAGTTTGCAAAAGGTTCTGAACATAGCTACATATAGTTTTTGGCTCATCTATATGCTATAAAAAATTCTGCAAGGTGGTCATTTGCTGAAAATCTTGAAGGCTGAAAGTTGAATCTAGAAATATTTTTCTCCCTTCTTTTTCTTTCCCAGCTTGCCGATCATGTGTTGCCGTATGCAGTGATGCTTTTCGCCATTAACAATTACATGTACTGCCGAGCACACGTTCCACCAAGCCCATTCTGAAATTTTTTTATGTGATTTATTTTGTATCTGAATTATTCCTCTTTGTGCACTATACTGAGAAACAATAATTTTCTACCGGTTTTTTTCATTCATGCCTCTGAAGTTTTTTGATCTGACACTTTTGGGGGCTGCATATTTGAGAGAAGAAACTTGAGTTCTTGAAATTCATTCGGCGTTTCATTGTCCGAATAGAAACAGAAAAAGTTTTAGAGCTATTTTTAAAGTGCGGTCTTTATGTGTGCAAATTCAGTGCTAGTGATCCCTTAATCTATCATTTGAAATAATATCAGATAGGAGGGTGATAGCATCTGTTTTTAATCGGAGTCTTTACTACATCTGCTTCCGCTTGTTCATTTAGAGGTGCGTTGGGTGATTTGAAAAGGTCATCATATTCGCAAGAATTTGTCGAGGCACCTATTCACCCCCCTCTAGTCGCTATTTTGATCCCACACGTTCATAGACTCTAATTGGACTTAGATACAGATCCAAGTCATCAAAATTAATTAGAGATAAAATAGACCTGAAATCAACTAATTAGAATCGGATACATAGTGGACCAGTTTGACCGTTTTGCTCCGAGGGGCCCCTTAGGGATTGGGACGTCCTGGGACCCCACCTTGACGATGATAGCCTCGGATGCCTCCTCTAGACATCCTCGTGGTGCGACGGATAGTCTGCCGAAGACTGTCACTTCTTGCCGCATTCATCTGATTCTGCATGTCATAAAATCCAGAGGTCAGGAATGGAGCAATATGATATGGGGTAGGGTATCTAGGAGGCAAAAAGTAACATGGCGACCACTGTGCCATGGGCTAGTGATATGGTGGAGGAAATGGTGGCTCTAATGGTTTTTCCCATCGTGGGCCGAACCCACTCTTTCGAGGCGGGTTCGGCCTCACTGGAGGTCGTGGCCGAGTGTTTGCCTTCTCGTCCCTCTTATTATGTTTTTGAAGTAGCATGCTGTACATCACCTTTGGTTTCTTACGAGTCGCAACCGAAGACGATGCATTGATATTTACTTTCCACACTCCTACCTCAGGGTTCTTCGGCACGAGCGTGTGTGTGGTTCTCCGATCACGACCTCCTTCCCCTTAGTGGATCTGGTCTGCTTGGGCTGAACAAGCACATTCTTCCCATCGAGATTGATGGTGTTCATGGGAAAGAGGTCCTGGTCGAGCTTCATCTTTGGATTTGTATCTAACTTCAACTGTCCTTCTTCTATGGGAGATTGAACCTGCCAACGAAAAACATTACAATCGTTAGTAGAATGGGAATGAGAATCATGCCACTTACAATAAGCCCGCTTCTTCAAGTCATCGGTAGTTGGAATGATGTGACCCTTGGGCAACCTAATAAGCTTTTTTTCAACAAAAAATCAAATATTCTATCACACTTGGTCACATCAAAAGAATACTTCACCTCGCTGGGCCAACTCTTAGTAGGAGACAGATGTAACTCAGTGTAAGTGACGGGCTTGGCCTTACTAGACCAAGTCCACTCTGTGGTGTACATGTCTTCCGAGTCATCCTCACTCTCCGATGATTTCTCATCGGAGTGCTCCATGACGTGCACCTCGGCCTTAGGTTTGTTAAATGTCTTGGTGAATTTTCTACTCTTGGCTCGACTTTCCTGAACTAGAGCCTTCTGTAGAACTTGACTAACATCGAAGAAATCTTGGCCATTTAGTCTCTCCTTAAGTTTGAAGTGTAAACCGTTGAAAGCTAGGTTGGCCAAGTATCTGTTAGATATATTCAGGGAAAAACATCGGTTTATAGTCTCCCTAATGAGATTAATGTACTCAAAGACACTCTCACTCGCCTTTTGTCTAACCGATGTCAAATGTGAAAGCCTAAGTTCGGTTTCCCCAGTATAAAAATAATCAGTGGAACTTTTGCTCTAACAGTGCCCAAGTCTGCAAGGAGTTCGATGGCGGCGCCAAAAACCAAGTAAAAGTGGTGCCAAAAAGCGATAGAGAAAACAGTCTAAGCTTCAACGCATCCGACCCACTAGCTTCGCCACACTGCGCTAAGAACTGGCATGTGTGCTCGAAGGTGGTCTTACTACCTTCGCCGTTGAATTTTGTAAATTTGAGAACCCTAAAGCTGCGGGTATGGGATCGTGTCAAAGTGGTCGGGGTATGGCTTGTGGTAAACCCTAACTCGACCCCTAGGTGTCCAACCCGCACATTCTCTAAACAATGCATGAATTCGCTCCTCTATGTCATCTACGCCTCGTGCCTGTGAGCGTCTCTAGTGCAGGGCATGACGCACGGTGGTATATCGGGGTGTCAACCATATGGCTCCTCATCTTGTGCTAGCTCGTAATACGGGACTTACTCAGGCCTATGTGGGTGTGCGGGAGCAGAAGGTGCAGGCAGCGCGGGAAAAGGTAGTGCATGTGCGGGTGGTGGCGGTGTATAATATGTGGCAGGGGCGGTCGGACCGGCCATAGGGCCGGTATGACCGAAGGCATAATGGTCGGTTGGACCGTCCTGATCACCGGTCTGACCTACTATTGCCCGTTGATGAATCTGATACGCGCCGGTCTAATCGGCCCAAGGGCCGGTCTGACCAATAGGGCCATGCACGACCTCAGCCATGGATGGTGTGGCCGAAGGCGCAACGACTTTATCGGTACTCCCGTCGGTTCTATTGTATATGCAATGAACAGGGGGTATACTAGCTATCGGAGTTGGGGAAGCGGCCCTGAAAAAACCGAATCTCCTAAAAATTGCCTCCATCCTAGAGTCGGCTATGGCCTCTACGTGGTTTGCAACGGTAGCACTAACGGCCTGTCTACTGATGTGGCTATCTTTTTGCTCGATGTCCTGGGAGGACAGTCAAGGGGATGATGGTGTTTCCTTGGTCCCAGTGAGGTTAGGGATGTCGATGTCGTGCTTGATGAAGCCCCCACGGGTCTTGGTGAAGCACCCAAGTAAGAGAGGGTGTAGCTCCCTCGTCTTGGTCTTGATATCTGCCCTATCATCCTTGGAGAGGTCGTCGAGTGTAGGGACGATGATGTTGTTGTCGTCGATCTCCACGCTCCCCACCAGATCCATCGGCGTCGAGGGTCCCGCTGATGTAGACGTAGTTGGTGTACCCATCGCCGATGTAGAAGTGCTTGGCATGTTCCTCCCCAGCGGAGTCGCCAAAAAGTGTGTTGGCACTAAAACCTAACCGTCAGGGTGGCGGGACTCACCTTTACGTCGGAGATCAAGACGATGCAACCTGGTTCCAAGTGCCAAGTCCTGCCGAGATTAACCTTGGGAATCCAAGGGTGGCGATGCGCTGAAAGTAGTTGTTGTTTACACTAAAACCTAATGGTTAAAGCATCAAACACACTAACGCCGATCCGACGATCCAAAAGCGTGTGGATACTTAGAGATAAATCCCTAAGCATAAAACGATGCCAACGCTGTGTTCCGATGACACTAGATAGTGACAAAGGAAAGTGGATTCGGCAAGCAATTAAACAATATAAAATATTATCTAATTAACCAAGTTGTAGATGAAAATATCTAACCGGCCAATTTAAGGCCAGTTGGACCAAAGCCTAACTGACGGTCAGACCGGCCAAGGTAAACCAGCCAGGCCAACGCTATATCGCCGGTCAGACCAGCGGTGTGAAGTCTGGCCGAAGGGGTCCTCCAGCGTGTGCCACGTAGAGGGATACGAAGAGGGGCTCCGACCCTCAATCGATCAGACCGTAGGGTAATCCCAGGTCCAATAAAAGGTGTGCGAAGGATTTAGAGGGGAAATACTCTAGCGTCTGGTGCAAACCATAGCCTTCGGACGATCAAACCGAAGGGTGGTCTCCGGTCAGACCAGAGGGCGCAAGGTACTCTGGGTAAAAGGCTCCAGCGTTCGGACCCAAAGGATCCCGAAGCCTCCCGTGAAGCCTGGTCGGACTAGCCTCGTGTCACTAGTCGGACCGCTATGTGCCAACACGTCAGGTGACGACATGGCACGGGCTGGTCAGACCGGTGTGTTGCCTCCGGTCAGACCAATTGGCCCTGGAAGATGGTCTCCGGGGTCCCGACGACCATCTTGCCTTGGACGGCTTCTAGCAAGATTTCTTGGCGAAGACGGGAGAGATGAAACACTTCAAAAACACCAAGAAACTAAATGCAATTCGGCCAAGAGACCAAATCACTAGTAAAAACCGATAAAACAATAGAAATAAGTTACGTGGGCGAAATGGATGATTCACAAGCAAATCAACAAGGACTTACCATGATTACGATGCGGCGAACGAGTGGATTTCAGCACAAACCAGCAAAGATGTATGTGCTAAGCTAAACCTAGGGCAAGAAAGTAGACTGAATGGTAAAAAGTACAATTCAAGGTAAAATAATATAATAGATCTATTAGGGTTTTGGCGGGAGAGAGGGAGCCCTTGAATCAGCCTTGCCCCTATATTTATAGGGGTTGGACATGTAGTGCCTGGACTCTAATTGGACATAGATACGAATCCAAGTCGTCAAAAATTAACTAGAGATAAAATAGACCTGAAATCAATTTATTTTAATCGGATAAAGAGTGGGCTGGTCTGACTGGACCCATATAGCCGGTCAGACTGAGCCTACATGTCCGGTCGGATCGGCCTGTACTAGGTCTTGGCATATTTTCGGTCCAAATTACCAACAATTGATATTTTGACAATTTCGACCATTAATGCGATTTTTTACTATCAATAGTAGTTTGTAGGGGTTGATTGTGTGTCTAAACCTAGCTAATTAGATACATATTTATATTCTAGAGACTTGCCGTGCAAGTAATCCATCTTGTAACCAATTCTAGATTATCTTTATCTTCTCCCTCCTTTTATCGGCTCCTGCACGTCTAGTCATATTGTAACAATATAGATGGGCTTCCTTGACCACCTTTGACCAAACCACTTTTTGATTTCTATTGACCATGCGACATTCTTGATTGGCCTAGGCTCTACTAAATCTTAGCGTTAACAATAGTGAAATCAAGTGTGAACATAGCCGAAAATCAAATGGCTTGTCGTATATTGTGGCGTGCTCCGAAACGAAAATTTTTCAAAGTGGAGGGAATCCTTCGAGATCCTTTGCTGCCGCCGGTGCTCTGGAACACCTTCGTAGTATACCTTGAAGCTTCAATAGCAGGACTCCTTATTATTCCTTCGAAGTATCCTCCGAAGCGGTTCATTTAATTATAATGTGATGGAATTATTTTCTCCCAACACTTTGTATTTTCATTCTTTTCGATATTGTGCAATATATGTCTTGATCAGCGTGTGAGCTAAAGAAAGACGTTGTTGCCTACTGTTCTCTTTTTAGTCAACTGGAAAAAAGTTGTCTTTCCAAAAAATATATTTAAATATGTCATCTCCAACCCATTCCTTATTTTTAACTCTCTATAATAAAAAATAGAGAATCTTCTTATCTAGAATGACTCTCTATTTTTAAAACACTCCATTAAACTCTCTATATTTGACTCCTTACATTTAATCTACCTATATTTTATAAATATCTTATAACTACCACTAATGAATTAACTTTTATATGTCTGTCAGACTATTAGCATAGCATCTCTATTAGTAAATATCTACTCATGTTAGTAAATTATTTCCATTATCCATGTAGTTTTAAGTTTCATTTCATTCTCCACAATTTTCACTCTATTAGTAAATTCTTTTCCAAACCTAAAATTATTTTGTGACCAGTTTACCAAATATATATTATTTATTTACGCCATACAATTTCTATGTCTAGTAAAAAACAAAATATATGGAAAAATCAAAATAAAAAGGATAGGGACGGTTTTTGGCTCCATATCTAGAGCAACAAAAATAAGAGGGGTGTAGAAAATTTGTTGGAGAGAGATTTTGAGATGATTTTGCTAAATAATAGGATGCGCAGTGATACGAGCGATTGGATGGAGATGCTCTCATACTAAATATGGTTTAAAATCCAAATTTTTCGTTAGCTTTTAATTAGTACGACAAACATGCACCAAAACAGCACGTAAGTTTGGTGAAGCTGTGTAAATAATTGCTTTTTTAACGATATACCATTTACGAGATAGGTACATACTCTGTCAATCATATTTATACAAAAAATAAAGGCATAATGAACTCGAAAGCACCAAGGTCAATCCTGGAGAGGAAGAACCTCAGCAAAATGCCAAAAAGGCCTACCTAAGATATTAGACCGGAGCAAGCAAGCCACAAGATTTTTCTTCACCGTTTGTTTTCTCCCTAGTCCTCCCCACAAACAATCCCTCCTCCCCCTTCCTCTCTCGTACCTCCCTGTCCATCGCGCCACGGCCTCGTATATAGGAGGTCTCCTCCATCCTATGCCCCTCTCTCTCCTCTATTACAGGAAGCCTTCCTTCTGCACCAGCCACAGTTGATCGCCTTCGCCTCATGTTAGGGTAACTGGGTAAGGTTAGCTCAGGTGATCTTGATCTCGAGTCGAACACGTGCAAACCACAATTTGGCTAAACATAACGGTTACTGTTGCGCGTGCGCCGCGCCACGAAGAGAGGAGAGGGTTGGGGTGTCGCGGGAGGAGGAGGCGATGGATGTCGTGAGGTTTGTGAGCGGCGTCCGGGCCACCCCCTCAGCGGGTCCGCCGCTGCCGCCTACTCCGATGGCGCCGGCCTCGGCGCAGCGGCACCACCACCACCAGCAGCCGCGAGCCGCCCTGCACGCGCCGCTGCTGCGGCTGTGGCCGCTCGGTGGCGGCGGCGGTGGAGGAGGCGGGGAGAGGCCTGGCGCGGTCAGTGGTGCTATTCGCGGAGAGGAGGCGAAGAGCCAGCGCGTGGCGGAGGTGGAGGAGAAGCGGGAGGGGAAGGGGAAGGTGGAGGCGGAAGCGGAGGCGGAGGCGGAGGCGGACGAGCAGAAGCAGGGCAACTGGGTGCTGCAGATGCTGCGGGTTCAACCGCAGTGGGCGGCGGCGGCGGACGCCGAAGCTGCCGGCGCCGTCTCTGGAGACCGCGTCCAGGTAGCTGGCTCGACGGGCCACTTCGCCGACGAGGGCTGCGCTTCGTGCGGTGGCGGAGGAGAAGAGGAAGAAGGCTGCTGCGACGTCGACGACGACGACGAGACTGACGGTCAGGTGTTCGACCGCGACACCTTCTCGAGGCTCCTCAGGAAAGTGTCACTCGCGGAGGCAAGGGAGTACTCCAAGATGTCCTACCTCTGCAACATCGCCTATATGATTCCCAAGATCAAGGTAAGATCGAAGGATCAATGTGAGATTTCAAGTGACCGCGATTCCCCTTTGCGTTAACCACAGCCAGTATGATTACTCGCGAATAAATGGTTCATGCTGTGTTCTTGTCCATACTGTAAATTCGACAAAAATGCAGGTGCTATATTTTTAGGAATGCTTATTCGGTCTATTTTTGTTTTTATTGTCTACTTCCCCCATGAAGATGGTGAAGAATTATCAATTATTGTTCCTGGTCCCCTCTGGGCTTTTGGACCCAACAATGGGGCATTTTCCAATGACTTTCATATGTCAGTGTCAGGTCTGCTCAATGCAATTTCCATAAACCAATAAGCTACTACTCTTGGAGTTATCCTGACTTCCATTCGTCTAATATTGTCCATGAATTGCTTACCTGGCCTGATCTGCCTTTTGCGGCTTATGGATAGAGAGATTATTTCTGTGGTTCACCCGATCCTTTTGTTTGGTAGTTTGGCCATGATCTTGTCAATTACGCAATTACTTTTGGGGAAGCATAACAAGATTATGATTGCAAGTTTCCTACCTGACTTTTGGTTTGATCTCATCATTTCATTGCCTGACTTAGCTGCTGTTTCCGTTCTCAGCCAAAATGTCTGCGGAGGTACAATTTGCGGTTTGTGACTTCATCAATGCAAGAGACGGCCAGAGCTGGTTTTGATCAGAAGCAGGTGCAAAAAAATGAGAAAGGTGAATATCCGGATCAAAAATCTGAAGTTGCCGAAAATGTTGAGCCAGAGAGCAACGAGAAAAAAGAAAGTGGGTTGGGGGTAAACCCGTTCGGCGCGTACCATGTCATGTCATCTGCTGCCTCTTATTTACATTCACGGGCTATGGGCGTCATTCCCTTTGGTTCCAGGAGTGATGGCAAGAATGATCTAACCATCATGGCTATTGTAAATGGTGAGAGCGGTGAAGGTTTAACCTTGGATGAAGCTTCATTTGTGGCTACTACAAATTCAGTAACCTCCATGGTTGCTGCCAAGGAAGAAACAAGACAAGCTGTTGCAGATGATCTGAACTCTTCAAGATCTTGCCCTTCCGAATGGTTCATTTGTGATGATGGTCAAGGCAGCACAAGATACTTTGTGGTTCAGGCATGTCTTGTGTCAAATATATCATGATACATGTTTTTTCTTTTCGTAGTTAGTAGTGTTGGATCTTGCCGACTGTCCTGTTCCATTAACATTCATTATTAATTGGCAGGGCTCAGAGTCAATTGCTTCTTGGCAAGCCAACCTACTATTTGAACCAGTCAAATTTGAGGTACGGTACTTACCTGTCAGCCTGACACTAACATTCTCAATTTATCATGAATGATAGATGAATCGATCCTGTGTCAGTATTCATTCATTGTGCATCGGCAGCTTCATTTAGCTATGCATCACGGATTGATCAAATCTATTCAGTTGGTGCAGAAACATTTGAATTTTAATAAATTAGATGTAGGTAGGGCTTGACAAATTTATATAACCTAAAGACATCTGCAATGTTGCCCAGGGACTCGATGTGCTCGTTCATAGGGGAATATATGAAGCAGCCAAGGGAATGTATCACCAAATGTTGCCGTATGTCAAATCTCACTTGAAAAGTTGTGGTAAATCAGCAACATTACGCTTCACTGGTCATTCTCTCGGTGGTAGTCTGGCTTTACTTGTCAATCTAATGCTGTTGATGAGAGGGGCAGTACCTGCTTCGTCATTGTTGCCTGTTATAACATTTGGTGCACCATGCATCATGTGTGGAGGTGATAACTTGCTTCGTAGACTTGGGTTGCCAAGGAATCATGTGCAGTCAATCACGATGCATCGAGATATCGTTCCTCGAGTATTTTCGTGCAACTATCCTGACTATGTGGCGAACATTCTGAAGCTGGCCAATGGGAATTTCCGCAGTCATCCATGCCTCACAAACCAGGTAGGCTCATGAGCTCACCTCCATAAACTTTTTTCATGAACTTAATTGGCAGTTAGCTTTGTTTGGAATGCCAATAACATTAGATGTTCCTGAATTTGACGACTCAGACTACAGAGAAAATTTATTAAATGCTTGACATAGATAACAAATAATAAACCAATTCGTTAGTTGGATCATACACAATTGTGGCCTGTGAGTAGAACTAGCATATGATTTGCAGGCTGGTATGCATATTCTTGAGGACTGAAAATCAATATCTTTTTAACGAAAAAATAGATGTAATTTTACTCGATGCATTTATTTCTGAAACAATATTGGAAAATAACATTGGATTATAGATGAGTACTACAGAGATAAAATTCAACTGTCATGGCCTCACCACTTGTTCTGTCTGTAAAATTTTCATCTCTTAAAATCTTTCTGCTCATTTCACCGCAGAAGCTCTTGTATGCCCCAATGGGAGAAGTGTTCATCTTGCAACCTGACAAGAGGCTATCCCCACACCACCACCTCCTCCCACCTGACAGTGGCATCTACCACCTCAGCGACATCTCGTCAGGCGCTTCCCAGAGGCAGCTCCGATCCGCCATGTCCACCTTCCTCAACTCGCCGCACCCACTGGAGATCCTCAAGGACGGCGGCGCATACGGGCCCAAGGGCACGGTGTACCGCGACCACGATGTGAACTCCTACCTGCGGTCCGTCCGGGCCGTGGTGCGCAAGGAGGTGCGGCGCCACCGCGAGACGGGACGGAGGCGTTGGCAGCTCCTCCTATGGTGGCCGCTCAGCGTGCACAGAGCGCTGACCGGTGCCGCCGAACGGACGCCGTGTCTCGGCGGCTTCTTGGACGCCGTCGTCGAGTGCGGCAGGGAGACGGCGAAGCAGGCACGGACGCACACCCGCCTGCTGGTGATGTTGCTGGTGCCGGCGAAGATCCTCGTCCTGGGCGCCTTCCTGGTCGTTAGATTGATGTGAATGTGGGCACTGGGTAGATCATATCCGTTCATTCGTTTTGTTGGTTACTTCATGATTCTTTCTTTCCAAATTGGAATGTCATAAAAGTGTCACGCCCAGATACAGATGTCTGTTACCCAACCTCTGAGACTTCCACACTAATAAACGGTAAGACCTCAGAATTCAGATAGAGCAGAAGTTAATTATACTCCAAACTACTCTCTGTACCAAAACCAAAAAGACTTCATTTGTCTTCAACTTTGTCCTACATCAACATCAACAAAGCCTTTTAGTCCCAAGCAAGTTGGGGTAGGCTAGAGTTGAAACCCAACAAGAAGTCACCAAAAGAGAGAGAGAAAGGGGAGGGGAAAAGCTTTTAAGAGCACTAAAAGGGAAAAGATCTAATCACGGTTCGGGCACGTGGATAGCTTCTTTCCAAGCCCTTCTATCTAAACACAACTCCTTTGGGATATTCCATTCCTTCAAGTCCCTTTTGATTGCCTCCTCCCATGTCAAGTTTGGTCGCCCTCTACCTCTCTTCACATTATTGACCCGTCTTATGATACCTCTGTGCACCAGTGCCTCTAGGGGTCTCCGGTGGACATGCCCAAACCATCTCAATCGGTGTTGCATAAGATTTTTTTCAATTGGCGCTACTCCTAGCCGATCGCGTATGTCATCGTTTCTCACTCGGTCCAATCTTGTGTGCCTACATATCCAACGCAACATACGCATCTCTGTGACACATAGTTGTTGGATATGCCGCCTCTTAGTAGGCCAACACTCAGCCCCATATAACATAGCAGGCCTAATCGCCGTCTTGTAGAACTTGCCTTTCAACTTCTGTGGCACTCTCTTGTCACATAGGACTCCCGATGCTTGACGCCATTTCATCCACCCCGCTTTGATCCTATGGCTAACATCTTCATCAATATTACCATCTCTCTGAAGCATCGATCCCAAATAACGGAAGGTGTCCTTCTTTGGTACTACTTGGCCTCCCAAGCTTACATCTCCATCCTCAATAATTGTAGTACCAAAGTCACATCTCATATACTCGGTTTTGGTCCTGCTAATTCTAAATCCTTTTGACTCTAGGGTCTGACGTCATAACTCTAGCTTTCTATTTACTCCTTCCCGGCTTTCATCTACTAGAACTACATCGTCAGCGAAAAGCATACACCAAGGAAATATCTCCTTGTATATCCCTCGTGACCTCATCTATCACTAAGGCAAATAGGTGAGGGCTCAAAGCTGAACCTTGATGTAGTCCTATGTTAATCGGGAAAACATTTGTATCACCATCAGTTGTTCGGACACTAGTCACAACCTTGTCATACATGTCCTTAATGAGCGTAACATACTTTGTTGGGACTTTATGCTTATCCAATGCCCACCATATGAGATTCCTAGGTATTTTATCATAGGCCTTTTCCAAGTCTATAAAAACCATGTGCAAGTCCTTCTTCTGCTCCTTATACCGCTCCATGACCTGTCTGATTAAAAAAATTGCTTCCATGGTTGACCTTCCAGGCATGAATCCACATTGGTTCATGGTGATATGCGTCATTCCTCTTAGGCGATGCTCAATAACTCTCTCCCAAAGCTTCATAGTGTGGCTCATGAGCTTAATCCCTCGATAGTTGGTACAACTTTGAATATCTCCCTTGTTCTTGAAGATTGGTACTAATGTACTCCTCCTCCACTCATCGGGCATCTTGTTTGATTGAAAAATATGGTTGAACAACTTGGTTAGCCAAACGATAGCAATATCCCCAAGGCATTTCCACACCTCTATTGGGATACCATCCGGACCCATCGCCTTGCCCCATTTCATCCTCTTTAAAGCTTCTTTGACCTCTGACTCTTGGATCCTGCGTACAAAGCATCTATTTAAATCATCAAAGGAGTCATCCAATTGGGTGTCCATAGTCTCATTCTCACCATTGAAAAGATTGTCAAAATACCTCTGCCACCTCTGTTTGATGTCTTGTCCTTTCACCAAGAGTTGATCCATCTCATCTTTAATGCATTTAACTTGGTTGAGGTCCCTTGTCTTCCTTTCTCGAATCCTAGCCATCTTGTAGACATCCTTCTCCCCTTCTTTTGTACTTAGTCTTCGGTAAAGATCATCATAGGCTCGACCCTTTGCCTCACTCACAGCTCGCTTAGCAGTCTTCTTTGCTACCTTATACCTCTCTATGTTGACCGCGCTCCTGTCCTGGAACAAGCTCCTGTAACATTCTTTCTTCTCCTTTATTGCCTTTTGAACATCCTCGGTCCACCACCAAGTATCTTTAGGTTCACCTCTGCTCCCTTTAGTCACTCCAAACACTTCTGACGCCACCTTCCTAATACAAGTTGCCATCTCCACCCACATGTTGTTTGCATCTTCTTCTTCGGACCAAGCGCCCTCCACAGAAACTCTTTCCTTAAAAACTTCGGATGTCTCCCCTTTGAGTTTCCACCACTTCGTCCTCACAATTTTAGCTTGTTTATCCCTATGGGTACGGATCCGAAAACGAAATTCAGCCACCACAAGATTATGTTGGGGCACAACACTCTCTCCAGGTATCACCTTACAATCCAAACATGCTTGTTTATCTTCTCTCCTAGTGAGAACGAAGTCGATCTGGCTCGAACGATGGCCACTACTAAAAGTCACCAAATGAGAATCTCTCTTTCTGAAGAAAGTGTTGGCTATCACTAGGTTGTAGGCTACAGCGAAGTCCAAAATATCCTCTCCTTCTTGATTTCTACTACCATACGCGAAACCTCCATGAGCCAGCTCATAACCCGTCTTTGTTGAACCTACATGACCATTGAGATCTCCTCCTATGAAAAGCTTCTCATTGGTTGGTACTGCTCTGACCATGCTATCTAAGTCTTCCCAGAACATTCTCTTCTCGCTCTCACTGAGACATATGCACTTTGTCCTAAAAAGCTTAATTTGTTATTTCTTATCTACTTTCGGTATGTAAATTTAGAAACTGTATTCTTTCGGCCGGTACCCTTGTGCTTCTAATATATGTCATTAGGCAGGTGCGCTGGAGATGTTGATACTTGATGGCAATATGTATCAATTAACGAAGTATACAGTTATACATAACGTGGTCAGATACTAGTATTTAGTTAATTTGCCCCCAAAAAATAAGTGCATATACGACGACACCAGGACACGCATTGGAACACGTTATGAACATTCAAGCAGTGGTGTACACGTCTCCTTCAGTGTTCTGTACGTATCCGATACGTACATGTTGCTTGCCGTGAAATTATACCTTGTTTTGTACGTATTATGTGGAGAAAGCAATATGACCACGATACATCATCGCCTCTTGGTTCTGGTAGATCATGGACAGATGGTAGAGCTCTTTTTGGAGTCGTCTCAGATAGTAGTTTGATCAGAACTTGCCAAACCTAGCTTGATCTAATTCGTTTGTACAGTTAGATCGTTGTATCTCAAAATGACGAACTAATGGAGTAGATTATTTATAAACTAATCATGTTTTTGGTGAAAATAAGCTACTACTAGTTTATCATAAATTGCCAGATCGCTATTTTGCGTGTTCTGAAAATAGTCGGCAAGCAACTTAAACAGACGACGAGCTTTGTTCAAATTTTCATCAGAATCCAGGAGGCGGAAGAAACGGCAAGGACAAGGACATGCAGCCAAGTACATCTGGCCGGCCAGTCGGAAGTGGGAGCGAAAGTTCATCGACATCCATGTTTTTTTTTCGCTTCTCCCTTCTTCTTCCTTGTGGCAGTGGCAATCCGCAACTCAACTGCGACCACGAGCGCGCGCGAGTGGCGACAAGTGCCGCATCGTCGGCGTTCCATTCGAGTCACCTGGGCACGGTCAACGGCATAAGTACGTATACGTGCCGATCCCATCCGGACAGCGTGCATGTTTTCCGCGCGTGGTAGCTCTAGCCGCGCTGTTCCAGGAAGAAGCATGCCCATATCTGCGCCTACCGGTAAGAGGGGGCGACGTGTGGTGCACATCGCGCGGACCGCTGGCGGTGGCTGTCAGAGCCGGCCGGCGGGGAAGACTTTGCAAGGAGTGTGTGGCCTCAAGATCTCTTACGCACCTACACAATTTTTGTTATTCAAAAAGAAAAGAAAAAGAAAGAACAATTTTTGTTTTTCAAAAAGAAAAGAAAAAGAACGAGCAAACAATAATAACAAGAACCAAAAATCAAATCAGGGTTCAGGCACATGAATAACTGTTTTCCAAGCACTCCTATCTATGCCTAAAAACCCAACAAGAACCACAAATCAGTGTTCAAGCACATGAATAATTGTTTTCCAAATACTCGTATCTATGGCTAAATCTTTGGGTATATTCCATCTTTTCAATTCACCTTTTACTGTTTCTTCCCATATCAATTTTGATCTTCCACTACCTCTCTTCACATTGCTGTCACGTTTTAGGGTTCTACTATGCACCGGTGCCTCCGAAGGCCTCCATTAGACATATCGAAACCATCTCAACCGGAGTTGAATAAGAGATAAATCTATTTGATTATGAGCTTCCCCATCTAGCTGGTGAGGAGATAAATATCTTATTATGCCAAAAGGTTAATACTCCCTCTATCGTTAACATTTTCCACACCTCATAGATCTCATAGATTATAGTAAAAAAATCAAACAGTTGATCGACTATGTTTACCTATCTAACTTCTGTTTTTACTAGTATTATATTTGTTTTATATTATTTTAACACCTACAGAATATAAGTTAATTGAAATATATGCATAAGTAGATGTTAGAAATATAATTTTACACCTAGCATTACAACTATGTCAAGGATACGACCCCCGGTACCCCACGATTGGACTTATCAGCCCCGACTGAGAGTAGGTTAAATCCAATATTACCGTCTCATATGACTCATGGAGGACAATTCGGCTCTAATAAGGAAGGCTAAGTTCTTAATGGGTGACCGGACTACGAAAATAGTATGAAGAGATATGTTTATAACATAAACAATGTAATTAGGGATGTAGCATCCTAGTTTGATAGGCAATCTTAGATCGACTTGGGATATAGTCATAGTGTTGGTGTCTTTTTATCACATTTTGACACACGCGTGGCCTGGAAGATATGCTTAACTTCAGTACATGTCCTAATCTTAGAAAAAAGAGGTTCAAGGTGGGCCAATCAGTTTAACCTTGTGTAGGACCGAAAGTAGCGACCAGAGGGGGGGGTGAATGGGCGCCTTAAAAAATTCTTTCGAATCAATGGCCTGTTCCCAATACCCAACGCACCTCTAAAGACTAAGCAGCAGAAAATAAACAGATAGCCTAAGTCTAAAGGTATCTAACCTAGAAGCAGCTGATGTCAAGCAGAGAACTATCAAAGCAGTGCTAATAGACAGATAAACAGTATACACAAGACTAGGCAAGACAAACTCCTCAGTATAACACTCTAAGTGCACTAAGAATGAAGTGAGAAGTTACCGTTCGAAATCTGTCTCCTGTTCGAAACTTGGCGAAGCCTGCTTCGCTTGTCGAGGTCTTCTTCGGTGGTCGAAGCCTGCTTCGTGGTCGAAGCCTGCTTCGTTGGTCGAAGCCTGCTTCGGAGGTTAGTTGCGAAGCCTGCCGAAGGCTGTTGTGAAAATGCCGAAGGTATGTTTTGGGCTAGCCTAGTTCGAAGTGTCAGGAAGCGAAGTATGCTTCGAAGCGAAGTATGACAAGGTCGGAGCCTGCTTCGAAGTGTGTACTTCGAAGGCAAGGCTTCGAACACAGCTTCGAACTCGCACACAGAGCGAACAACCTTCGAAATGAAAAGCGAAGGCTGACACGCGACAGAGAAACCAAAATGAAGCCTATACTCGACCTTCGAACAGAACCCAAGGACCTTCGAAGAAGATGGAAGAAAACACTGAGCGAAGACTAACAAAAAGACAAGCTTCGAAGCCAACTTAGAAACCTGTCGAAGTATGGACTTCGAAGAGATCGAGTCGGAGTACCTTCGCACAGACGTTCGAAGTATGAGACGCTGTCAGTTCAAAAGGTACTTCGAAGCTAGCAATTCAGGACACAAAACGAAGTTCAAACAAAACCTTCGAGTATATCAGATCGAAGCCTGCCTCATGGAGCCGAGGGGCTTCGAACAGAGAGGGAGCTTCGCCAGAGAACAATCAAAAAAGTTACTCAGCCCTGTCAACTTCGATCAAAAAGCTGCGCAGTAAAAGCAAAAAGCTGGCACTAGAGTATTGTTGCTACAGTGTAGTAGTACTACTTGCAACAGCAAGAACTAGTACTACTTGCGTGAAGAACACAAGCAACAGAAGCAATCCGAAGCCTTCACAACCGGGAATAAAATTATTGTGAATGAATTGATTACTGCAGATCCATTAAATGAGAAACTGCACGAAGCATAAGGAATAAAAACATCCAACAAAACAGAGAACAAAATAACAGAACTGCAGCTATCAGCCTTGCGGCGCACACAGCAGAGAGAGACAAACACAGGAAACAAGGAGATGACCCAATGAATGATTCAAAAAGTGATTTCTAGAAGGGTAGTCCAACCCTAGGGATTGGGGCCCTATTTATAGGCTGCCCAATGGCCTAGAATATTCCACCAGCCCCTTAGGGTTTTTTACAGACGCAGGAATAAAAGAAAAGACTCTACTGCCCTTAGGTATTTTTACAGACACGACTGACTGACTATGGGCCTAGAGATACAGATGACTTACCCGGAAGCTAAGTTTTCGTAGCGACTACGGCTTCTCTTCTGGACAGTCAGATACAAGATCGACGGTTGTCAGTTTTGCGCCGAAACTGACAAAGCCTCCACCGACTTTGCACCAGGTACCCAGATTGGGCCGGCCCGATTCCGCAGCTCTCTCAGCCCGGCAATCACTCACCGCCCGTGTACCTGAGTCAACCGTGGTCAACAGCCCAGTGGGTCTTCTACTGCTTCTGGCCCATGTACCCGGATTGGGCCAGCCCGACTTCGCAGCCTCCTCTACCCGATAGTCGCTCGCTGCCCGTGTACCTGAGTCACACGCGGCCCATGAAACAACATATCTTCTTTTCTTCTTCAGTCCTCTTTGACTATCAATGACAATGAATCATCACATCTGGAGCCATGAGGCCCACGCTATTCAGCATGGCTCCTCAATCTCCCCCTTGATGAGTGCATTGTCAACACTTCACTTCTTCAGCTCTTCAGTACCTACGAACACATGTGGAAACACAGAAAACAAAACACAAGAAAACAAAGAAGAAGAAAAGTAAGGTAAAAGTTTAACCCTAATGACCAAAAGCCGAACAAAAGCAAGAAGTGGTCATTATGGTTAACCAAAACGTAAAAGCTCAAAATGAGTGCGATTTCAGAACAACAAGGATATCAACAGAGTAAGAACTCCCCCTTAAACTCTGATACCAATTTTCTCCCCCTTGTTGACAAGTGAACTCATCAAGCACTCAACAGAGACACAAACTCCCCCTGAAATGCAACCCCCCTCAAAATATGCAGTAAATTCAACTGGAGTGCATGTGGAGTGTAGAAAGCATGCTTCTCAAATATGATTGACTGCAATTACAACATCTAATGAGTATAGCAAAAGACATACTGTCTAAGACACATGGCATGATCAGTGCAACAGATGATATCTAAGGAAAGTCATTAGCACGCATTTTTCAGTTTTTGCAAACAAAAGCATCACCACATTTTCCGGTGAACAAGCAAGGTAAAACATGAGATGTAGAAGCTAACAGATATCTACCAAGATAAGCATTGTCCAAAACAAAGTGTTTCAGCAAACTTGTTATCATTTCAATTTTCAGGCTTTTTCTTTTTCCTTTTTCATTTTTGCCAGGGGTTATTTGTATGTCAAACCTTATGCTGACCGACCAAGTCAAGCCTAGGCCAGAATTGGACCATCAGAAGCTTAAGACATTGGTCTTGGCATACACTACAGTGTCCTAGTTCATACCAAAGTGCTATGGTACGCAGTCCAGAACAATGCAATGCGACAGGACAAACCCGCCTGGATCTTTTTCAATTTCAAGCATAAAAAGGCATGGAATTGTCATTTTTCTGATTTTTCATTATTTTATAGCGCATTTTCCATGTTCAAAAGCATAAAGATGTCAAAGTTGCGTATTTGCATCTAAGTAAGGAGCGAGCTACAAGGTATGTATCAGATAGCAAAAACATTCAGCCTACACATGCTAGTTACCAGAAGCAATGGTGATCAATTTTCAAGTTTAAAGCATAAAAGCCATGCATATGACAGATATCAGACATATCAAGTGAACTGAATCAAAACATGATCATTGACAAATACTCAAAAGCATGTACAAGCTAGAATAAGTAAAACAGTTCAATCATATAACAGAAGCAACTCTAAAGTGTGATATGTGAATATGCAAAGTATGAACACACACAAAAAGACTCGAGAAAAAAGTAAAGAAGAAGAAGGAAAACTGACGCAAAATATCCTAAAAAGGATACACAACACCCAAATCCCCTCGTAAACGCTCAAATGTTGACTGATCTAGGGGTTTGGTGAAAATGTCAGCCAACTGATGATGGGTATCAACATGAACAAGGTCAATGACACGTTTCTCATATTGATCCCGCAAGAAGTGAAAGCGCACATCAATGTGTTTGGTTTTGGAATGGAGACACGGGTTTTTCCCTACACTAATAGCACTGGTGCTGTCGCAAAACAATGGAACCCTGGTAGGAAAGAACAACCCAAAATCTCGCAGAGTGGAAATCATCCAAACCAACTATGAGCAGCAGCTAGCAGCAGCTACATACTCAGCCTCTGTGGTCGAAAGAGCAACTCCAGATTGCTTTCGAGAAGACCAAGAGACAAGAGAAGAACCAAGAAACTGGCAAGTACCGGAAAGTCGACTTGCGATCCAACCGGTACCCACCAAAGTCGGCATCCGAAAAGCCAGATAAATCGAGAGAAGATGATGCTGAATAGAAAAGACCAAGATCGGGCGCATAAGTGAGATACCTGAAGATGCGCTTGACAACCTGCCGGTGAGACGTGTGTGGTGAAGAATGGAAGCATGCGCACAGTCCCACGGCGAACTGAATGTCCGGTCTGGTCGCCGTCAAGTACAGCAGCGAGCCGATCATCCCTCGAAACTCTCTCTCATTGACCTTGACGGCCGCTCTCGTCCTTGTCCAGACCACCAGATGTGTCCATCGGGGTCATCTGCGGCTTCAATTCACCACCAAAGTCAAATTTATTTAACATATCACGAGTGTACTTACCTTGGTGGATGAAGGTGCCGTCCTTGGTCTGCTTGATCTGGAGCCCTAAGAAGTACTTGAGCTCACCCATGAGGCTCATTTCAAACTCACTGTGCATCTGCTCAGAAAACTTGGACACAAGATCATTAGTAGTACCGCCAAAAATAATATCAGTCCACATAAATCTGAGCAACTAAGAAATCTGAAGCATCTCTGAGCAAGAAAAGAGTTTTATCCACCGAACCCATCACAAAGCCCTTCCCTAACAAAAATTGCTTCAACTGGTCATACCAAGCCCTGGGGGCTTGCTTCAACCCGTATAAAGCTTTTTGCAACTTAAAAACATGTCGAGGAAAACTTAGGGTTCTCAAAATCGGGGGGTTGCCTAACATAAACCTCCTCTTCTATGTACCCGTTCAGAAAAGCACTCTTGACATCCATTTGAAAAAGCTTAAAACCCTTCGAAACTGACAAAAGCTAGAAGAATACGAATGGACTCAAGACGGGCAACAGGAGCGAAGGTTTCTTCAAAGTCAATACCCTCTTTTTGGCAAAAACCCTGGGCAACTAGTCGAGCTTTGTTGCGCACCACAGCCCCATCTTCACCTTGTTTGTTATTGAACACCCACTTGGTTCCTATGGGGTTGCATCTCGGTGGCAGCTCAACTAGTGTCCAAACCCGATTACGGACAAAATTCTCAAGCTCTTCTTGCATAGCATTAATCCAATTAGAATCAGAAAGAGCATGAGAAACATCTCTGGGCTCAAAAGATGCAACAAAAGCAGATTCAGCAAACACAACAAGAAAGGTAGAAGAACGCAAAGTTCTCTCAATCAAATCACCTATGATGAGCTCTGAGGGATGGTCACGCTGGACTGCTCGGGTTCCCTGGTGATCTGAAGTCACCTCACCGAAGTCAGCAGCTGGCACCTCTGGACTCGACTTGAGGGGGCTCGATCGTAGTGGAAGAAGTGATCAGAGGTCCGCCCTCATCCTCAGTTGAAGTCTCAGAAGGTGTGGGCTCTGCAGGGGGTGCAGAAGGCCCACCCTCATTAGCGACTAGAGTATCCTCATCTTCCTCGAAGATGGACTCTCCGAGCTCACCATCAAAAGGCTCAAAAGAAGGAGTTAAAGAAGGCAAGGACTCATCAAAAGAAACCTCACAAGTCTCGACAAGTAGCTGGGATTCGAGGTTCCAAACACGGAAGCCTCGAGAATGCAATGCATAACCAAGAAAAACACCATCCTAGCAACGAGACTCAAACTTGTACAAATGCCCTCCCTTCTTGAGCACAAAGCACTTGCAGCCAAACGCTCACAAGTGGCTCACCTTGGGCTGTCTGCCAAACCGCAACTCATACGAAGTCTTACCTAAGTAAGCTCGAAGAAAAATGCGGTTGGCCAGATAGCAAGCTGTGTTCATGGCTTCAGTCCCAAAACGCCTAGGAGTCCTGTGCTCATCGAGCATCGTCCTGACCATCTCGACTAGCGTGCGGTTCTTTCATTCCACAGCGCCGTTCTGTGGGGGAGTGTAAGGAGAAGAAAACTGATGGTCCAGACCCTGATCACTACAGAAGCTGACGAACCGAGAGTTCTTGAACTCAGAGCCGTTGTCGGAGCGAATTGCTCGCATCCGACCATTGTTCTAATTCTTCAGCTTCAAAATCAGGTCATGAATAAACTGAAACGTTTCATCCTTAGACTCCAAAAAGAAAACCCACGAGAATCGAGAAAAGTCGTCAACAATCACAAGTGCATACCACTTCCCACCGACTGAGCGTACCCGAGCTGGACCTAAAGTGTCCAAATGTAAAAGCTCGCCCGGATACAAATTCATCACCTGAGTCACAGGTGAGTGAGAAGCGGCAACCATTTTCCCATGACGACAGGGATGACAAACTAGATCCTTCTCCATCTTAAGCTTGGGCAATCCTCGGATGAGGTCCATAGAGCTTAACCTGACTAGCAGATCAAAACTCAAGTGACCTAACCTCCTATGCCACTTCCAGAGCTCAGAAGAAGATCCAGCAATCAAACAGCAAGAAGGGCCAAAAGAACTAGAGAAGTCAATTCGAAAAACTTTACCGAATGGTAAAATCTGGCAAATCAAAGACCCTCTAGAATCAACCACAGAAGAATTGCCCTTCTTAAAACGCACTTCCAAACCATCCTCAAGAAGTTGCGAAACAGAGATCAAATTAAAGTTCAAATTCTTAACCAAAGCAACATTCTTCAAAGAGAAATGATCTGAAATGCGAATTGAGCCAATGCCACTTACCTTCCCTTGACCACTGTTCCTGAATGTGATGTACTCTTTGGAGCTCAGGGGAGTGAGACTGGAGAACCATCTGCGATGTCCCGTCATTGTGGCGAGAGCATCCTGAATCCATGATCCAAACGTCCTCCAGTCCCCGATCCTGCACAATCAGTGGCTGTAAGTGGGAGCAAATGGTCCGGCACCAGGTTTAGCAAATGAGCTAAACCAGTGTCGAGCCATCTGCTCAAAAGACGGAAAGCAGAAATCATCATGAGAGTTTGGACCAAAACGCGGCTCAAAGCGCGGTCCTTGATTCTACCTAAACCTGCGGCCACGAGGTCCAGGACCGTAGCCAACACGGCCTGGAACTCTGCCGGAACGGACACCACCAACTAGAGCACGAGCAAGAAAGCCGCCTGCCTCTACCACCACCTACACGACGCGGCCTGGCCTCTAGCCTCTCCCTGCGTCGAGGAACACGCAGTCTACCATCCTGCTGGTAGAACTGCTCCTGATCACCACGAGCTCTTTCTGCTCTCTCAACCAGCTTCCTCTTGAAGCAAAACTCCGCAAGATGTCCGTCTCTCTGACAATACTCACAATGATAGGTGGGCTTCTTGGGGTGTGGTTGAGGCTTGGGATGTTTGGGTTTGGTGGTGTTAGGTGTAGTCTTCTTGGGTTGAGATGGTCCAGGAAGAGAGTCTAGAGAATAGTGGAGGTGTTTGGGCTTAGGAACCCAGATAGGCTTCTTGGGTGGAGCTTTGGGTGGTTCATGAATTACTCCATCCTTGGGCTGACAGGCCTGGGAAGACTCAGTGGAGTGAGTCTTGGGATACCTCTGCTCTGGAGTCATTTTGCTCCACTCCACTGCCCGGCTAATGGCACTCTCAAAGTCAGCCTTGGTGTAGGTATAACCTACTCCAAACCCATCCCGCCTCTTGAACTGCTGGATCATCATGCCGAGCTGAGGCTCTCTGGCACTGATCCAACTCAGGATGGAACGGAGGTAAAAGTTCTCATTCTGAGAATCTGCTAGCTCCTCTCTCAAGGAAGCTAGAACCTCCACCTGAGACAAGTAGGTCTCACACTCACTCTCTACTTGGACAAACTTTTCGGCTTTCAGCTTGATCAACTCCATTCTAAGAGACAAACAGTTCCCACAGACAGTGGGTGGAACTGACAGTGTCTCAAGCTCTAGCCTAGTCTGGGCAAGCTCAGCTCTCAACCTCTCCAAATCACCCAAATGTTCATCGCCCTTGGATTTCAGCTCAGCTAAGGCAGCTAGATGAGATGGGCAATCAACACAGGATGCGACAACAGTGTCTTGAGCATCTTTCAGCTCCAGCTGAGCGCTTTCAAGCTCAGTGGCCAAAGCGTCCCTCTCATCAACCCTTTCTATGTACCTGGACTTCAGAGTCGAATAGGTCACACAGAAGCACCTCACACTTCGGGCACTCACTGCTATCACTCAAGCAAGGGGAAGAAGATAGACTCTCAATTCTGCCGTTGGCACACGGCAAGCTCACTTTCTAACTCATCTATCCTCTTCTTAGCCCCCCTAAGCAGTTTTTCCCGATATTTCAACTCCTGACGATTGCTTTCAAGTAAATCAACGATTTCGCGCTCGTAGGATGATACCTTGTTGTCGTCATCGTCGGAGTCGTCGGAGGAGCTCTTTTCTTCCCTATCCCCAAGAGCCATTGAACAGAAGCTCTTGCGGGATCTTCGGCGCTGGTGTGAGCGGCTCTTCGGCTTGTCTCCGAAGGCCATGAAGCAGAGACCCGCCGGATCGTCCTTGTCCATCCCCTTCCTGAATGGCGATCTCCTCATCGCTTGAGCTCGATGAAGAGGAAGAAGACGTGGACCACTTGGAGTAGCTCTTCTCCATCTCGGCGAAGAAGGCCTTGTCGCGCTTCTTGTTCTCTCGCCGATAGTCCTTCAGGGCCTTCTTGAAGAATCGAGTCTTCGGCTTGCCCTTGTTGAAGTATGAGCTCTCGTGCTTGCTGGAGTCATGGAAGCCACCACCGGTGCCCTTCTTGTGACCATTGCGCATGGGGCAGTCGGCGATGAAGTGTCCTGGATCACCACACTCAAAGCACCCGGATTTTGTGCCGTGTCTTTTGAACATTCTCTTGTCATAGACACGACGCACCCGGTTGTTAAAGAGACACAAATCATCATCTCCCAACAACTCAAGCTGGTCCTCAGTGATAGACATCAAAGAGAACCCAGCACAGCTCATAGAAGAAGGATCAACAGAAGGTGTAGCAAGGGCCAGGGATTTTGATCCAGAACCAGTGAGATTTGATCTCAGCTGGATATCTACCTCAGTGGCCTTCAGCTTGCTAAACAACTCAGAAATGGTCAAGGTATCGTAAGAAGTGCTCTCAACGATAGAGGATACCTTGATCTCCCAGATCTTTGGGTCCAAGGTATGAAGAACCTTGAGCGCCTGCTCGTGATCTGAGACTAACTGAGCACCCTCAGCCTTGTTGTCCCGAAGCTTGTTAATGATCGATTGAAAACGACCAAACAAGGCTTCAACAGATTCACCCGGCTTCTGTGTGAACTTCTCGTACTCACGCCGGTAGGTCTGATAGAGCCGAGCCTTGACCTGAGCTGTTCCCTCATGGTGTGCCTTGAGGGTAGCCCAGATCTCTCTCGCAGTGGAGAGATGGCTCACACGCTCAAACTCAGTGGGACCTAAACTAGAGAAAGGAATGTTCATAGCCTTACTGTTGCTCAGATGCTGAGCAATGATACCAGCAGTACCATGCTCAGCGACTGGCAATATGACAAACTGTGGTGTGAACGCAAATGTCCCAAATGTCCGAACCCTGGCTCATGAGATAGGCTCGCATGCGAGTCTTCCAATAGTTATAGCCATAGGCTTCCAAGGACGGGACCTTGCCAGGAGATGTCATGGTCACTACTGGGGTTTAGAACCGGTTAAGGTGTGGAAAAACCCTAACCTCGCTCTGATACCACTTGTAGGACCGAAAGTAGCGACCAGAGGGGGCGGGGTGAATGGGCGCCTTAAAAAATTCTTTCGAATCAATGGCCTGTTCCCAATACCCAACGCATCCTCTAAAGACTAAGCAGCAGAAAATAAACACAGATAGCCTAAGTCTAAAGGTATCTAGCCTAGAAGCAGCTGATGTCAAACAGAGAACTATCAAAGTAGTGCTAATAGACAGATAAACAGTATACACAAGACTAGGCAAGACAAACTTCTCAGTATAACACTCTAAGTGCACTAAGAATGAAGTGAGAAGTTACCGTTCAAAATCTGTCTCTTGTTCGAAACTTGGCGAAGCCTGCTTCGCCTGTCGAGGTCTGCTTCGGTGGTAAAAGCCTGCTTCGCTGGTCGAAGCCTGCTTCCGAGGTTAGTTGCGAAGCCTGCCGAAGGCTGTTGTGAAAATGCTGAAGGTATGTTTTAGGCTAGCCTAGTTCGAAGTGTCAGGAAGTGAAGTATGCTTCGAAGTGAAGTATGACAAGGTCGGAGCCTGCTTCGAAGTGTGTACTTCGAAGGCAAGGCTTCGAACACAGCTTCGAACTCGCACACAGAGTGAACAACCTTCGAAATGAAAAGCGAAGGCTGACACGCGACAGAGAAACCAAAATGAAGCCTATACTCGACCTTCGAACAGAACCCAAGGACCTTGCAAAGAAGATGGAAGCAAACACTGAGCGAAGACTAACAAAAAGACAAGCTTCGAAGCCAACTTCGAAACCTGTCGAAGTATGGACTTCGAAGAGATCGAGTCGGAGTACCTTCGCACATACGTTCGAAGTATGAGACGCTGTCAGTTCAAAAGGTACTTCGAAGCTAGCAATTCAGGACACAAAACGAAGTTCGAAGTTCAAACAAAACCTTCGAGTATATCAGATCGAAGCCTGCCTCATGGAGCTGAGGGGCTTCGAACAGAGAGGGGGCTTCGCCAGAGAACAGTCAGAAAAGTTACTCAGCCCTGTCAACTTCGATCAAAAAGCTGCGCAGTAAAAGCAAAAAGCTGGCACTAGAGTACTGTTGCTACAGTGTAGTAGTACTACTTGCAACAACAAGAACTAGTACTACTTGTGTTGGGGGAATATATTTCCCTTGAACAGGGGCCAAATGACGTCAGCCTCCGACAGCCTTCGGAGCAGAGCCCAGCACTGTCGGAGCCTGTTTTCTCTCTAAGTGTTGTTTTCAGGTCCCAAGGTGCCTTTCGGGGCCTGTAGCTTCGGAGCCCTCAGATCGGGAGGTCCGGCTCGGAGCCCCCAGTTCGGGCGCAGGAGGCCGGAGGCCACCCTCCAGGCGCAGGACGCCGGAGGCCGCCCTCCGGAGCCAAGTCCGGAGGACGCCCTCCGGTAGCCAAGTCCGGAGGCCACCCTCCGGGAGCCAAGTCCGGAGGCCGCCCTCCGGAGCCAAGTCCGGAGGCCGCCCTCCGGTAGCCAAGTCCGGAGGCCACCCTCCGGGAGCCAAGTCCGGAGGCCGCCCTCCGGGAGCCAAGTCCGGAGGCCGCCCTCCGGGAGCCAAGTCCGGAGGCCGCCCTCCGGGAGCCAAGTCTGGAGGCCGCCCTCCGGGAGCCCAGTCCAGAGGCCGCCCTCCGGAGGCCAGTCTGGAGGCCGCCTTCCGGAGCATGCTTCGAAGCCCCCTTCGATATACCAATCTGCAATTACATTAATATAAGCTCGAAGCCCTGCTTCGCCTTAAGGCCGAAGCCCTGCTTCGCCTTAAGGCCGAAGTCCTGCTTCACCTTAGTTCCGAAGCCCTGCTTCGCCCTTAAATGCAAACTTTTGCTCCATCCTGTTGAAAAACCGAAGCAATGCTTCGTCTTATTGAAAAACCGAAGCCATGCTTCGCCTTATTTAAAACCGAAGCCATGCTTCGTCTTATTTAAACCGAATCCATGCTTCGCCTTATTTAAAACTGAAGCCATGCTTCGCCTTATTTAAAACCGAAGCCATGCTTCGCCTTATTCAAAACCGAAGCCATGCTTCGCCTTATTTAAAACCGAAGCCATGCTTCGCTTTATAAAATCCGGAGTACCCCTCCGAAGGCTACACAGTGCCTCCGGGCCCGTAGCAGTGGGCTAAAAGGACTCCGGGCCACTGGCCCGACGCGTCCAGGGATTCCGGGCTCCGCACCCGAAGCATCCCAGGGTCGAAGGTGACCCAGAGTCGAAGGTGGCTCAGAGTCGAAGGTGGCTCACACTATCACAGGTTCGGTGAATCCACACCAAATATCCCTCTCATTACAGGACCAAGTTCCGAAGCCTTGCTTCATTATCCAAACACGCTCCGAAGCCTAGCTTCGCGTGCTCATATACTATACGCCTAAGCATCTCGAAGTCTTACTTCGCTAAAATCTAGGTGCGTTTCAGAGCCTCGCTCACGCACAACATCCTAGCATGCCGAAGCATGCCTCGCTAAGCTTGGTTGTACCGAAGCTTTGCTTCGCACCAAGTTAGCACGTGCGAAGCCCAAAAGAGGCCTTCGCTCAGTGAAATTCCGAACAGCTGAAGCCTTGCTTCGCACCAAGTTAAAGCGCTCGGAGCCCAAAAGAGGCCTTCGCTTAAATAAAATTTCATGCGTCGAAGCCGCCGAAAGACGCACCCTTCGCATCTCTTATTTCTTGCCCGCACTAGCAACGGCTAAGTCCCTAGCTGCCACGAGCAAAGGGGGGAAGCATGTATGCGAGGTGTGCGAATGTAATACGCAATACGAGCGTGACAAGCTAAAACGATCGAAGCCAAACAATACGAAACATACAGACGAAGTATGCAGATTTAACAAACTCCATTTATTGTATATTGAGAAGTGTGCTACAAACATACTTCGAAAGCAAAACTACGTATAATCTGTATCTAGACCTAAGAAGAACCGCGTGCGAGGCCCCAACCCTCGCTTGCCTCTTTTTCGGCCAGGGCCACCTCGGCTGGACGTTGCCTCGTCGGAGCTCCGTCTTCCACTTTGCAGGTCGCTTCAAGTTAGCAAAGCAGGCGGTGCCGTATCGAAGGCAGAAAAGTCTAGGGCTTCGTCGCCTGCTAAGGCCGTTCACGAAGGCAAGGACAAAGGGCCCTGAAGGGACTCCCGTCTTCACAGCGGCTAATAAATCCTGAGCTACTTCGGAGATGGCTTCGCCGCTAGGCCCCCTCGGAAGCTTAAACCGAGGGGGGCCTTCGGACCTAGCTACTTCGAGGATCGCCCACAGCTGTCGAAGCTCTTCGGAGTCCTCGAGGACTTCGAGGTCTACGCTCGGAGTCTGAGCCTAGGCAGGTATAAAAAAGAACCCCCACATTCATATTAATAAGCTGATAGAGTTTTTACAAGCCTGCAGCTAAGTATTACAAAAGGCCTAAGGAGATCTACACCTTCAGAGGCGGAGGTGCCGAAATCGAAGGCTGATCAGGCACAGCAGGCGCTTTGGCTCGGCGATGTCGAAGGGCCTTTTGGAGGTCGAGGACTGCTTCGCAGCCTTGCTCCTTCCAGGGTTCCTGCAGCCGCCGCTAGGCCCCGCGAACTTCGGCCGGAGGCGTCACCAAGTGCGGACCCCCGAAGGCCACTGGGGTCACGGAGGTTGCCGCCCGAAGGTGGTCACACCCCGCGGCATGGAGCATCTGCAACATCCCTTGGCCCGCGACGCGACCGGCCATAAGAGCGAAGCCCGTCAGCGCTTCGTCCGGTATCGAAGCCGCAGTCTTCAAGAAATTGGCGCGGTCCCCAATCGGGTCCTGATCGCCAAAGTCTGGAGCCCGGCACTTGGTCCCTATTTTCTCAAGGACCTCGGTCAGGCTCTGGGTGGCCTCGCCAAGATTGGCCACGACGAAGCTCTCAAGATCCTGAGCCCGTTGGCGGAGCTCCTCGTTCTCCTTCGCTTGTCCAGGCCTCGGCATCTTTCGAAGCCTGGAGCTCCGCGCGGAGCCTAGCCGTCTCTAAGGCCAAGGCTTCCTTCACCTCGGCAGCCGAAGCTTCGGCCCGCCTCCGCTTCTCGGCTTCCTCCGAGACCTCGCGGCGAAGGGCCTCCTTCTCCTCTGCGAGGCGCTCCATCCGCCTAGTCGGCAGCAGTCGAAGCTGCTGCGTTCAGTGCGAAGGCCTGCAGAAATTCAACAAGTCATAAGTATTAACCAAGGGCTAAAGTATAGTTCGAGGCTGCAAGGGGCTTCGCTCACCCGCATGAGGACCTCGTTCGAGCTGACAAAGAGATCCGTGGGGTCTCGGTGGCTAAGCTGGGCCACCAAGTCCCCCTCCTCTGCAGAAGCACAAGCCTGGCGGAAACCGTGGATCGCCGCCACCGTCACTGCCCCCCCTCGGCTTGAAAGGGTGAATCACAGCCACGGCCGCCTCCGCGGGCTCCGGCGAGGCAGGGCTCAAGCCCACCACATCCACTTCTTCTTCACCTCCAGGGACCTCGCGGCCTCCGCTGCCTTCATCGTCGGACGAAGCACTCTCGGAGTCCGAGTCGCTGCCGCTGCTGCTGCTGCCGCCGCTGCTGCTCGAAGCTTCCGTGGGCTTCGCTTCGGCAGGCTTCGATCCACCTTCACCTGCCGGCTTCTCCATAGTGGGCCTCGCATCATCTTCGTCCTCTGCAGGGAGCCAAGTCAAAATCCGCATATTGAAGAGAAGCATGCAAAAGAAAAAGGGTTTACCATCGTCGGAGATCTCTTGAAAGGAGGATGGGGCTAAGTGTGCCCTCCAACTCCTTCGCTGCGAAGCTAGGCGCATCTACCTCCGCGCCCGAGGTTGGTTCCGCCGGGGCATCCGTGGCCTCCTTGGCGGCCGGAGTGTGCGCGTCGGCCTTCGCCGCCGAAGGCCTTCACTGCCAGGGGCTTCGCTGCCTTCTTAGGGGTCGGAGTAGTTGCGGGCTTCGCCGCAACCTCCCCCGAATTAGAAGCTTCGGCCGCGGGGACCTCCGGCCGAGGTCCCGAAGCATCCGCTTCGTCCTCGTCCCCCCTCTTCCTCTTGGCTCTGGCCAATGAGGTAGCCAGGTGGGCGAAGTCCGGCAGGGCAGGGAGCCCTCCGAGGACGAGCGTGGTCCATACCCTGTTCCAGCGCTCCCAGGACCCCACCAGTGCAAGGCGCTGGTTCTGCTCCTCGGGGGTCGGAGTCCCGACGACTCGATTCCGCCGCCGCGATGGCCTCCTCCGGGGTCCTCATTTCGAGGTCGGCTTCATGAAAAGTTTGAGTTAGAAGCGAAAATCTACGAAGTATTAAAAGCAAAGAAATTGCGAAGCCTTACAGAAGCGGTCGAAGGCCAACTCGCTAAGTTCACCTCGACCCGAAGCCTGAAAGAGCCCCTCCGGCCAGGAGCGCGCGAGGGGACTGAGCCGGAGGGTGATGAACTCCTCCGCGAGGTCCCTCATACTCATCTTCGCCGCCACTCTCCGAAGCAGCAAGATCCTCGAGCGAAGGATGTCTTCGCTGGTCTTCACCACCCCTTCGCGCCGGTACAGGATGTGGGCGTTGGTACTCCGAAGGGGGGAGTTCGCGCCGACGGAGGCGTAGAACCACTCCTGGTCCCACCTCGAGTACCACTTGTTGTTTACGGCCCTCGCCGGGAAGGCGTCTTGGTACTCCTTCCGGAGCTGGAAGTTGGCGCTGTCGAAGGCTAGCGCCCTCTTGACGCGGTCCGTCCCCTCCCTCGGCTTCGGTTGGCAGTTGGCGTCGTGGAGGGCGACGAAGACATCCGTGCGGCCCTCGCAGCCCTCGGCCCTCATGGCCCACTCGAAGACAGCTAACCTCGCCACTGCGTTGGGCGAAAGTTGAGTGAGCTCGAGGTTGTAAGCCTTGAGGACTTCGCTCAGCATCCCCACTGCAGGCAGTCTGAGGCCGGCTTCGAAGAAGGCCTCGAACACCACCACCTCGTCAGCACGAGGCCTCGGCTCAGCTTCCGACTTCTCCGGGACCCGAAGCTGGATCTTTGCCGCAATCTTCCCTTCGCAGGCCCTCCGGACCGACTCCTCCGTGGAGATCGAGGCCCTCATCTCCAGGGTCTGCTCGAACTTGTCGGAGGGCGTCCGAAGGTCCCTCGGCCGCAGCCGCCTAGGCGCTGTCTTCGCCGCCGCAGCCGCCGCTGCCTGCACCTGGGCGGAGCCCGAGCTCGGGCCCAAGGCCAGAGGCTTCGCCACCGCCTTCTTCGGCATGTTGATGGGACTTCGACGCGAGGGGCTAAAATTAGCGAAGGTCGGGAGCTAGCGAAGCTAAGAAGAAGAAGAGAGCGAAGGTTGCAAGGCAACGAGAAGGAAGCGAATGGAGGTGTACCGAAGCCGCACGCGGTAAGCCCCTATTTATAGGCGCGGTAAGAATTCCAACCGTCGTGGGCCGAACCCACCGCCAGGTGGGCCTCCAGCGAAGGCAAATCGGCCCAGAGCAAGGTAACGGTAACTTTTTTGACCGTTGCGGAGCCGTTCGGGCTCCCCGAGGCCGTTCTGGCAACTAGCACGTGCATTTATTACCCCGGGTATCGAGGTCACCTTCGGTCTAGGCTCTGAAGGTATGTTTTCTCTGAAGTTGTGTTTTCAGGTCATTTGTCCTAAGGGCGCGTGCACCCCTTCATCCCAAAGGCCTAAACGCGAGGGGCTACTGTTGGGGGAATATATTTCCCTTGAACAGGGGCCAAATGACGTCAGCCTCCGACAGCCTTCGGCCCAGAGCCCAGCACTGTCGGAGCCTGTTTTCTCTCTAAGTGTTGTTTTCAGGTCCCAAGGTGCCTTTCGGGGCCTGTAGCTTCGGAGCCCTCAGATCGGGAGGTCCGGCTCGGAGCTCCCAGTTCGGGCACAGGAGGCCGGAGGCCACCCTCCAGGCGCAGGATGCCGGAGGCCGCCCTCCGGAGCCAAGTCCGGAGGCCGCCCTCCGGTAGCCATGTCCGGAGGCCACCATCCGAGAGCCAAGTCCGGAGGCCACCCTCCGGGAGCCAAGTCCGGAGGCCACCCTCCGGGAGCCAAGTCCGGAGGCCGCCCTCCGGGAGCCAAGTCCGGAGGCCGCCCTCCGGGAGCCAAGTCCGGAGGCCGCCCTCCGGGAGCCAAGTCCGGAGGACGCCCTCCGGAGCCGTGTCCGGAGGACGCCCTCCGGTAGCCAAGTCCGGAGGCCACCCTCTGGGAGCCCAGTCCGGAGGCCGCCCTCCGGAGGCCAGTCCGGAGGCCGCCTTCCGGAGCATGCTTCGAAGCCCCCCTCCGGGGTGCACTTCGAAGCCTTCCCCCCAGCCTCCACCTTCGGTGCGTCTTTTAGCTGGTCAAAGCCTGGCATAGCCTGACACATCTGTAAAGCTGTAAAGTTGTCTGGTACTTTTGTACAGTAGCTAGCTCTCTTTCCCTGTCTACCCCTATAAACCTAGGGGCTTGTAGAGGGTATCTTGGTCTTTTCCTTAAGGCCTGCGTGCCTATAAAAGCAGGGCCAAGCCCTTGTAGCAGGGGACACGCTCCAGGGGGCCAAGAGACCCTGGAACTATTGCTCCATACTAGGGCATACCATGCCAAATCCACCACAACTGGACGTAGGGTTATTATCTCCCAGGAGAGGCCCGAACCAGTATAAACCTCTTTCTCCCTCTGTTAGAGTCCTTCGAGGCTCATTCTCCACATCACACTCCACTACACAGAAACCTGTTGGAACTAACGCGATTGTTCCAACAACTTGCGTGAAGAACACAAGCAACAGAAGCAATCCGAAGCCTTCACAACCGGGAATAAAATCACTGTGAACGAAATTATTACTGCAGATCCATTAAATGAGAAACTGCACGAAGCATAAGGAATAAAAACATCCAACAAAACAGAGAACAAAATAACAGAACTGTAGCTATCAGCCTGGCGGCGCACATAGCAGAGACAGACAAACACAGGAAACAAGGAGATGACCCAATGAATGATTCAAAAAGTGATTTCTAGAAGGGTAGTCCAACCCTAGGGATTGGGGCCCTATTTATAGGCTGCCCAATGGCCTAGAATATTCCACCAGCCCCTTAGGGTTTTTACAGATGCAGGAATAAAGGAAAAGACTACTGCCCTTAGGTATTTTTACAGACACGACTGACTGACTGTGGGCCTAGAGATGCAGATGACTTATCCGGAAGCTAAGTTTTGTAGCGACTACGGCTTCTCTTCTGGACAGTCAGATACAAGATCGACAGTTGTCAGTTTTGCGTCGAAACTGACAAAGCCTCCACCGACTTTGCACCAGGTACCCGGATTGGGCCGGCCCGATTCCGCAGCTCTCTCAGCCCGGCAATCACTCACCGCCCGTGTACCTGAGTCAACCCTGGTCAACAACCTAGTGGGTCTTCTACTGCTTCTAGCCCATGTACCCGGATTGGGCTAGCCCGACTTCGCAGCCTCCTCTGCCCGACAGTCGCTCGCTGCCCGTGTACCTGAGTCACACGCGGCCCATGAAACATCAGATCTTCTTTTCTTCTTCAGTCCTCTTTGACTATCGATGACAATGACTCATCACATCTGGAGCCATGAGGCCCACGCTATTCAGCATGGCTTCTCACCTTGCAATTGATAATAAAATAGAGAAAATGTCATTAGTAACAAAGCCAATGGTGAGGATAGAATAATCGTTAGCGGATAACGCCGATCGGCCACAAGGCCGATGACTAGGCTAGAGCGATCGGAACGAATGCACTATCGACCGATGAGATAGGTAGTTCATACGGATGGGCCGATGAGCATTCCCCGATAGTGAATAAGATATGATATTGAATTGAAGATAACCTATCAGCTTGTACTCTGATAAAAATAAATAAATCATACCAGATAACATGTCGGTATCATCAAAATCAACAAATTGGACTTAACCAAGATAGTAGCTAGTCACAATGAACTCAACAATACTTCAAAGTATTGGGCACATGAAGAAGATACAATAGAAAGAGATGTCGGACTTAACCGATGAAGCCTCGGACTACCACACCCAAATCACATCAATCTAAGATATCAAATTGATGCAGCCTTAGACCTAGCCAATACACCGAGATAAACCAGCGATCGTACTGTTTCAGTTGATGCCTCGAGAGATCAACTTGATATAGTCGTGATGACACTGACCTAGTTGATATGATCGTCGAGGGTGGTGGGACTCACATTTTCACTGGAGATCAAAACGATGCAGCACAACTCCGAAGAGTTGTTTGATAGAGTTTGTGTTTAATCTAACTAAGAGATACATATTTATAGTCCAGAGACTTGCTGTCCAAGCAATCTATCTTAACCGATTCTAGATCACCTTTATCTTCTCACTTTTATCTCCATCGACTTCCTTTGCATCTGGTCATGTTGTAACAGCATGGATGAGCTTCTTTGATCATCTTTGACCGGATCTCCCTGACTTCTGTTGACCGTGTGACATCTTCTGTGGGCCTGAGTTTGCACCAAATCTTAGCGTCAACACATGACCCCTAATTTCGGAGCATTAAGGGGTAACCGATGCTTCAAAATTATCGATCATCATCTACCATATGCCATCACATCCTTTCGAAGTTTTTTCTATAATGTCTTCTCAAAATTAATACTATTAGCCGAAGTTTCTTGCACAGATTTTTCAGCTCATTTTTTATTTATCTACATAGCACTTCTTTGCAGCAAAATTGTATCACATCTTCTTGGTTTGTCTTGTTTGTGCTCCTAGTCAAAAAAAAAGAAGTGTAAAAAAAGAGTTAAAAAAAGAGTTAAAAAATATCAAAAAAAGAAGAATATCGAAAAAAAGAGGAGCACTTAGGGATATGATGACAACATCACCAGTTGGGATAGGATCATGATTGTGAGGAAACAAGTTAAGGTGCATGCTTTCCATGTTAGATTTAATTTTTATATATTTAAACTTCAGATGCTACACCATGAGATGTATTCATTTTCAATTTCAGAAACACTTTCTTGGATTAATAGAAGAGATGCATGTATATGGAACTCTTGTATTATCATGGAAGTTGATTGGGGACCAATAGACGTTGAGTCGAGGACGACTCCAAATCATGAAGGGGAGGATGATGAGGACATCCCTACCAATGATACAACCATACATGAATACCAAGATCCAATTATTCAAGTTCGAGCACGACGATTAAATCTCCAGGTCAACTCGTTTCTAAGTATCTTAGTATACTATCTTGGGAATAAATTACTACCTATTATTATTATTATTGTTAGGAACTATGGAGATGATGAAAATCACTTGGAGATAAACAAAGAGTTGGAGAAGAACCAGGAAGGACGTGCCAAATCAATTTGAGAGTCCAATCCAACTACAATTCGTGTCCAACTCGGATTCCAGGAGCAGCGTGCACTAAAATCATCGCCCAGGCCGCATACAGACTCCGTTTTTGACGTTCCACCCATCCACGTAAATATAACTTCATAACCTATCTAATTCCGTTGGTTTCATCTCAAAATTCGTTCTAGATCAACGGGAATCGTCGAAACAAGATAGAATCCAGAATCTGTCAGCATGCTGTTTTCTGCGTTATTGGGCCTTTTGGGCCGTGTATCTAGTTGAGCCCATTAGGGGTGCATCCCAAACTACTATATAAGGTGTTTCTACATCCATCTAGGGTTTTTGGGTTTAATTTACACGTTGCTTTGATAGCCGCCGCTTCGCCAGATTTGTAAGTGAACCCCAATTCGCAGATTCCAATAGAATTTTCAATTCGATTGCGTTTTCTGCGTTCTTGCTTATGTTCTTCGATTCACAGGCAAGGATTAGCCTTCTTGGTGAGGTCAATCAGGTTGTGCTTGATTGATAACCAACGGAGCAGTGGTGTAGCGATTGCAAGGGCTGATCTCGTGGATCGGAAGCCGGATCGTCAACGTCGAGTTCTCCACAAATCGTTGTTTATCCCCCACCTGACGGAAGATCGGGCACCCCCTCCTCCATCAAGTCCGTAGTGTTGAATTCGTGTCGAAATTTGTGTCTCGCTGCTGGTTAATTCATGTTTTAGATCGGTTCGTGTCTCCGCCACAATTCCCCTACTCCGCTGCATAATTTTTCTACCCCCCACCGATCCCCATCCGCTTTTGTTTCCGCCACAACCAACAGATCCGATTTAGGGGGAACAAATTCGATTTCGGAGAGTTCTCCTTGAAACGGGCATAACTTTTCGCTCATAACTCCGATTGACTTGAAATTTTTACCACAGGTAGATCTCTAAAAGTCGGCTTGGGCGATACTGATTTCATCAGTATCGGTATCAGTGTTGTCAAAAAAATTAAAAAAAATCAGGAAGGCCTTCGTTTTGGGCTCTGAAGTTTCAGCACCAGGTTATTTAGGGTTTCATGTACCGATATCATCTTCCATCGGTTTGAGCCGAAACTTGGTGCTATGATTAATCTTGGGGCATATTGTTTCTACTTAGCACTTGGTAATTGGTTGCAAAAAAAGAGAGAAAAAAAGAAGACAAAAAAGGAGAGAAAAGGCAATACTGAAGGCCCTACACTGTTTGTTTCATAATGTTACTGGTGTCGTGTTGACACTGTCCTTGCAATTCATCTTGTTCATCCTTGATTCCTTCTTGTGTCACTACTGTTCTTAGAACACGAGTAGACCAACAATTAGGACTAATAGTTTGAACATTTAATCAGCATTACTATCTGTTATTGAATTGTGTTCCACTCAAATATTTGGTCTTCCTATAGCTCCACATATATACTTCTGATCAGTGCAGCTTGAGTCTTTGCAATCGTATACCATTCTCTTTGGAAGTCACCAACCAATCAAGAATTGTGCCACGACCAAGAATGTGCCATCCACTGCCCTGCGATGGTAAGAACCTTGTAAGATTGTGGTAAGATGCTTGAGTGTGAGCGAGAATACATTCCACTACCTAATAGTTGATAGGGCTAATATTTTTTTCAAGTGTTTTTCCTTTTCTACTAACCATGGCAGGTATGGAAGGTGCGACAAATCATAATCATGGTAACAATGTTTCTTCTATCAGAAGTAGGTTTACTATCCCATATTTTTATGGTGGATATGATGCCGAAGAATACCTAGATTAGGAGATGACCGTAGAGCATAAATTTAACTTATATCTAGTTCCTGAACAACATAGAGTTAAACAAGTAACTAGTATGTTAAAAATCGTGCTTTAATCTGGTGGAAAGATATAAGTGAACTTCAATTACAACCTAATACATGGGGTCATTTAAAAAGAGCAATGCATTGTAAATTTGTCTCTCCTTCTTATCATCGTGAATTGTGTAAGAAACTACAATGCTTAGTTCAAGGTAACATGTCTGTGAGAGAGTATTATGCTGAGCTTCAGTGAGAGCATGACCCGTTGTGGTGTTGTGGAGCACTCGGAGGAAACGATGTGGCACTTCTATGATGGATTGAGGCATGAGATTCAAGATATCTGTTGGGACGACGGATCAAACCAACAGGTTTTCTTTGGGTGGAAGTAATGAAATGTTGTGTGCTCTGTATTCTGGGATCGTGTGTATTACAACTACAGTTGGGGGGTATTTATAGGGTGGCCCGCTCTGAAGGGTCGGGTCCCTGCAACCCCCAACTGCCACTCGGCCTGACATCGGTCAGTGGTACAGACAAAACAGACACTTCATAGTACAGACAAGCGTTACATAGTACAGACAAGAAGGTGTGATCTGGCGGCGTGTCGGCCGTGTCGGGCGCTACAAAGTCCGCCCGACACGGCGCAGGCGATCACGATCTTGTCCCCCTACGGTCTTGATTGGTCTTCTTAGCGTCCGGCCTTCTTCCGGAGCCTCAACTCGGCCCGAAGGGTGGCCTCCGGCACGCCTCGGAGCCTCCGGAGGCCTCCGGACTCCTTCGCTCGGAGGTTTAAGTACCTCCGGTGCTAGGCTTCGGGTCTCCTGGTTGTGGTCTTCCTTCGGAGTCGTACGGACCTTCGTGCTCCCCTGCTATCATCGGGATTATCACCCCCAACAGTAGCCCCTCGCTTCTTTCCTCTTCGAGAGTCCTGCGTAAGAGAGGGTGGAAGCGCACATGATAATTCCGATAACCTTTATAAGAAATCGACTTACATAAAGATGCTGAATCTTGCTGTGAGGCGGCCTAGGCTGGCCGTTCCGGAGACGCTTGGGAGCCTCGAGGCGCCCTAGGGTCCAAAGGCCGAGGGCTGCCTTCGGAGCAGCCCCCGACTGGCTATTCAGCTCTCCGCTCCTTCGGAGGACCAGGCCTGACCGTTCGCAGGACGCCGGCGCGGCTTGGACCGTTGGGTTCCGTTACCCGAGGAGATGAGTTAGCACATTACTGGACATAGTAAATGCGGCGAGCGCGTGGGCAGCACAAAGAAGGTGGACCATTGGAGACTGGCGCGCGCAAAGCGCCGGTAGTCTTAAATGCGGGCACCGCGCAACCATTGCGCGCACACGTTTGAACGGCGGAAGGTGGACCGGCGACCGCCCTCGTGCTTAAATAGCCACGGCTAGGCCAGCCATTCCCTTTCCTTGCTCGCTCCAAACCCTCAACTTCACTCTTGATGGCGAACGCTTGCTCTTGCGCCCCTGCCTTCTCCTTGTTCCTTCTTGTCATGGCGAAAGAGAGTGCTCCTGCCACGGCGGTAGATCCCCGATGCCTGCAGCTTCAAATGGCGGCGGCAGCGGCCGCGGCGGCGACCGCTTCTGGTCCGGCCGAGGTGCGCGACTCGCGGGAGCTCCGTCCCGCCTCAGAGCGGTTCAGGGAGCAAACCCTGGATCTTGGGCCATCGCATGCACTGATGCGTCCATTGAGCAAGCGACTAGGGGCCGCCTTGGCCCCGAATCGCCAGCCAGGAAGCAGGGCCTGGAGCCAGTCCCAGAGCCACGAGAACGGGAGGTCGTCGTCTTCGAGGCCTTCTTCGACGCGGGGCTAGGGTTCCCGCTTCGGAGCTCCTAGCTGGAGTGTTGGATGCTGTTGTAGCAATTGCGTTAGCTATAGCACAGGTCTTGTATGTGTGTATATGATAGGTAGAATGAACCTCGATGGGTCCTCTCAGAGGGAGAAAGGGTTTATACTAGTTCGGGCCTCCCCTAGGGGATAATAGCCCTATGTCCAGTTTGTGGTGGATTTGGCATGGTATGCCTTGGTGTGGAGAAAATAACCCCAGGGTCTCATGGCCCCCTAGAGCGTGTGTCCCTGTTAAAAGGGCTTGGCCCTGCTTTTATTGGCACACAGGCCAAAGGAAAAGACCGGGATGCCCCCTATGAGCCCTAGGCTCATAGGGGCAGAGAGGGGAAAAGGAGCTAGCTACGGTGCAAAAGTGCTTTACAGCCTTACGGACGTGTCAGGTAACGTCACATCTTGACCAGCTAGACGACAAACTATGGGCAGAGGGGCCCCTGGTACGACTTCTGTACTGTAGCAGGGCGTAAATATCTTCTGGGTTCGGAGCTGGGGCCTCTGAACAGGGGCTCCGAACCAGGGCTCCGAACTGGGGGCCTCCAAACTGGGGCCTCCGAACTGGGGGCCTCCGGACTGGGGCCTCCGGACTGGGGCCTCCGAACTGGGGCCTCCGGAATGGGCCCTCTGGACTGGGGCCTCCGAACTGGGGGCCTCCGGACTGGGGCCTCCGGACTAGGGCCTCCGAACTGGGGCCTCCGAACTGGGCCCTCCGAACCGGGGCCTCCGATCCGGGGGCCTCCAAACTGGGCCCTCCGAACCGGGGCCTCCGAACTGGGGCCTCCGAACCAGGGCCTCCGAACTAGGGGCCTCCGAACCAGCCGGAGAGGGTCCGGAGACTAGCTCTGAGGAGCTCCGAAGGGAGCCCGAAGGCTAACTCAAGACAGGGCTCGAAGGCTAACTCCGAAGAAGGCCCGGAGGCTGGCTTCGAAGTTAGCCTGAGACTTAGCTTCTGGCGGTCTTCAGGGGATCCCGAGGGCTTAGCCTCGAAGGGCTCCGAAGGACCTCGCTCCAGAGGGCTTCAACGGGGCCCTGGGGCTTCGCCCCTACAAGCTCCGGCATGAACCTTGAGACTTGGGAACAGTTCTGGGGGAGGATACAGGCTTCGACAGTGTGGGGCTCCGGGCTGAAGGCTGTCGGAGGCAGACGTCATTTGGCCCCTGATCAGGGGAAATATATTCCCCCAACAGTAGCCCCTCGCGTGCAGGTCTTCGGAACGAAGGGGTGCGCGCACCCTTGGGATGAATGACCTGAAAATTACAACTTCGGATAAAACATGCCTTCGGAGCTTGGACCGAAGGTGACTTCGAAAACCGCAGGTAATAAATGCCTGCGCCAGCTGTCAGAACAACCTCGGGGAGCCCAAACGGCTCCGCAACGGCTAGAAAACTTACCGTTACCCTGCGCTGGGCCGCTTCGCCTTCGACGGAGGCTCACTCGGTCAGTGGGTTCGGCCTACGACCGTCGGAATTCTTACCGCCTATAAATAGGGGTTTACCGCGTGCGGCTTCGGCACGCTCTCATTTGCTTCCTTCTCCTTGTCTTACAACCTTCGCTCTCTTCTCCTCTTGGCTTCGCGCGGAGCGCCCTTCGCTAGCTTTAGCTCCTCACTCCGAAGTCCCACCAAAATGCCGAAGGCAGTGGCGAAGCCTTTGGTCTTGGGCTCGAGCTCGGGCTCCGCCCAAATGCAGGCAGCGGCGGCTGCGGCAGCGAAGCCTGCGCCTAGGCGACTGGGGCCGAGGGATCTTTGGACGCCCTCCGACAAGTTCGAACCGACGCTGGAGATGAGGGCCTTGATCTCCACGGAGGAGTCAGTCCGGAGGGCCTGCGAAGGCAGGATCGCAGCGAAGATCCATCTTCGGGTTCCAGAGAGGTCAGAGGCCGTGCCGAAGCCCCGGACTGATGAAGTGGTTGTGTTCGAGGCATTCTTCGAAGCCGGCCTCGGGCTGCCAGTGGTCGGGATGCTGAGCGAAGTCTTGAGGGCTTACAACCTCGAGCTTCCTCAACTCTCGCCCAATGCCATGGCGAGGCTTGCTGTCTTCGAATGGGCCATGAGGGCCGAAGGCTGCGAGGGCCGCGCGGACGTTTTCGTCGCCCTCCACGATGCCAACTGCCAGCCGAAGCCGAGGGAAGGGACAGACCGCGTCAAGAGGGCGCTGGCCTTCGGCAGCGCCAACTTCCAGCTCCGGAAGGAGTTCCAAGATGCCTTCCCGGCGAGGGCCGCGAACAACAAGTGGTACTCGAAGTGGGACCAGGAATGGTTCTATGCCTCCGTTGGCGTGAACTCTCCCCTTCGGAGTACCAACGCCCACATCTTATACCGACGCGAAGGGGTGGTGAAGACCAGCGAGGATACCCTTCGCTCGAGGATCTTGCTTCTTCGGAGGGTGGCGGTGAAGATGAGCATGAGGGACCTCGCAGAGGAGTTCGTCACCCTCTGACTCAGCCCCCTCGTGCGTTCTTGGCTGGAGGGGCTCTTCCAGGCTTCGGGCCAAGGGGAACTTCACGAGTTGGCCTTCGACAGCTTCTGTAAGGCTTCAACTCTTTTCACTTTCATACTTCGCAAAACTTTACTCTAACTTGAACTTTTATGAAGCCCACCTCGAAATGAGGACTCCGGAGGAGGCCATTGCGGCGGCAGAGCGCGTCGTTGGTACTCCGACCCCTGAGGAGCAGGCCCAGTGCCTTGCTCTGGTGGGGTCCTGGGAGCATTGGAACAGGGTCTGGACCGCGCTCGGCCTCAAGGCATTCCCCGCTCTGCCGGACTTCTCCCACCTCACAACCTCGTCGGCCGGAGCCAAGAGGAAGAGGGGGGATAACGACGAGCTTGGGACTTCGAGGGTGTGTTCGGAGGTCCCTGCGACCGAAGCCTCTACCCCGGAGGAGGCAGTGGAGCTCACAAGTGATCCGGCTACCAAGGCAGTGAGGCCTTCGACGACAATGACTTCGGTGGCGGAGGCCGACGAGCTCACCCCAGCCATCAAGACCACAGAAGCCTCGACAGCGACAATTTCGGGCGCGAGGGCCGACACGCCACCCTCACAGCGAAGGGATTGGGGGCACACATCGCCCCTCCTTCCTTTGAGGACATTTCTGACGAAGGTAAACTCTTTTAACATGCTTTTCTTCAGTATGCGGATCTTGACTTGGGTCTTTGCAGAGGATGCCGATGCGAGGCCCATCGTGGTGAAGCCGGCAGATGAAGCCGGATCGAAGTCCGCCGCGGCGAAGCCAACAGAGGCTTCGGGCAGCAGCGGCAGCAACAGCAGCGACTCGGAGTCCGAAGGCTCTTCGTTTTAAGAAGATGGAGGCAGCGGCGGCGGCGAAGGGAACCTTCTAAGCGATGAGGAGGTCGACGTGGTGGGCCTAAACCCTGCTTCGCCGAAGCCTGCGCAGGTGGCCGCGGCAGAGGAGATGGTCCATCCCTTCCGGCCGAAGGGTGCCGTGACGGAGGTGGCAATCAACAGCTTCCGCGAGAGCTGCGCAGCTGCGGAGGCAGGGGACTTGGTGGCTCAACTTGGCCACTTGAACCCCACAGAGCTCTTCATCAGCGCAAACGAAGCCCTCGTGCGGGTGAGTGGAGCCCTTTGCATCCTTCGAACTATATTTTAGCCTTCGATCAATACTTATGATTTCTTGAACTCTTGCAGGCCTTCGCACTGAACGCAGCAGCTTCGACTTCTGCAGACAGGCAGATGGAACGACTGTCAGAGGAGAAGTAGGCCCTTCGACGCCAAGTCTCGGTGGAAACCGAGAGGCGAAGGCGGGCTGAGGCTTCGGCTGCTGAGGCAGAGGTGGCGAAGGCTGAGGCCGACAAGGCTAAGGAAGCCTTGGCCTCGGAGATGGTTCGGCTCCGCGCGGAGCTCAAGGCTTCGAAGGACGCCGAGGCTCGGCAGGCGAAGGAGAACGCTTCACTCCTGAGGATGGGCCTAGAAGCTCGAGGACTTCGTCGTGGACAACCTTGGCGAAGCCACCCAGAGCCTGACCGACGTCCTGGAGCAAATAGGGACCGAATGCCGGGCTCCGGACTTCGGCGACCAGGACCCAATTGGGGACCGCATCGACTTCTTGAAGACGATGGCTTCGACGGCGGAGCAATCACTGAAGGGCTTCGCCCTCATGGCCGGCCGAGTCGCGGGCCAAGGGGTGTTGCACATGCTTCATGAAGCGGGGTGCAACCACCTCCAGGCAGCAACCTCCATGACCCCGGTGGCCTTCGGGGGCCAGCACTTGGTGATGCCTCTGCCGGACATCCGCGGAGCCTGGCGGCGGCTGTAGGAGCCGTGGAAGGAACAGGGCTGCGAAGCAGTCCTCGACCTCTAGAAGGCCCTACGACTTCGCCGATCCAAAGCACCTGCAGCGCCGGATAGGCCTTCGACATCGACACCTCCACCTCGAAGGTGTAGATATCCTTAGGCTTCTTTGTAATACTTAGCTGCAGGCTTGTAAAAACTTTATCAGCTTATTAATATGAATGCGGGGGTTTTTATACCTGCCCAGGCTCAGCCTCCGAATGTTGACGTCGAAGTGCTTGAGGACTCTGAAGAACTTCGACAGTTGTGGGCAGTCCTCGAAGTAGCTAGGTCCTAAGGCCCTCCTCGGTTTAAGCTTCCGAGGGGGCCTAGCGGCGAAGCCATCTCCGAGGTAGCTCAGGATTTGTTAGCCGCTGTGATGACGGAGTCCCTTCAGAGTTCTTTTTTTTGCCTTTACGAACGGCCTTAGCAGGCGACGAAGCCTTAGACTTCTCTGCCTTCGACACGACACCGCCTGCTTTGCTAACTCGGAGCGACCTGCAAAATGGAAGACAAGGTCTGCGGGCTTCGGAGCCTGGACGAACCGGACGTGGGAGAGCAAGCTCCGACCGAGGCTTCGTCCAGCCGAGGGGGCCCTGGCCGAAAGAAAGGCAAGCGAGGGTTGGGGCCTCGCACTCGATTCTTCTTAGGCTTAGATACAGACTATACGTAGTTTGTATTTGTATCATACCTCCCAATTATTAATGGAGTTTATTTGTATTTGTATACTTCGCATTGTTTGATGGCTTTGAACATTTCAGCTTGTCACGCTCGTACTACGTATTACATCCGCACACTTCGCATACATGCTTCCCCCCTTTGCTCGTGGCAGCTAGGGACTTAGCCGTTGTTGGTGCGGGCAAAATAAGAAATTCGAAGGGGTGCGCCTTTTGGCGGCTTCGGATGCATGGGATTCATTGAGCGGAGGCCTCTTTTGGGCTTTGAATGTGCTAATTTGGTGCGAAGCAAGGCTTCAGCATAGCCAATTAGGCGGAGCATGCTTCGGCAAGCCAGGATTTGGATGCTGTGCGTGAGCAAGGCTCCGAAACCACTCAGATTTCAAGCGAAGCATGACTTCAGCATGCTTAGGCATATATTAGATTTGTCATGCGAAGCAGGGCTTCGGAGCGTGTTTGGATAGCGAAGCAAGGCTTCTGAGCTTGATTCTGTAATGAAATGGATATTTGGTGGATTCACCGAACCTGTGATACTGTGAGCCACCTTCGGCTCGGAGCCACCTTCGACTCTGGGTCACCTTCGACCCTGGCCACCTTCGACCCTGGGATGCTTCGGGTACGGAACCCGGAATCCCTAGGACGCTTCGGGTACGGAACCCGGAATCACTGGATGCGTCGGGCCAGTGGCCCGGGGTCCTTGGACGCATCGGGCCATGGCCCGGAGTCCTTGGACGCATCGGCCAGTGGCCCGGAGTCCTTTTAGCCCACTGCTACAGGCCCAGAGGCACTGTGTAGCCTTCGGAGGGGTGCTCCGAATTTTGTAAAGCGAAGCGAGGCTTCGCGCTTTAAATAAAGTGAAGCAAGGCTTCGTGTTTTTGATAAGGCGAAGCAAGGCTTCAATTTTTTCAATAAGACGGGGCAGAAATTTGCTTTAAAGGTGAAGCAGGGCTTCGAATTTCACGAGCGAAGCAGGGCTTCGAACATATATCAAAGTAATTGCGAAATTGTACATCGAAGTGGTACTTCGGATAGTGGACATACCTCATAAAGTGGCTGAAGGTTGGCCTCATAGCCCCTGGGGCTTTGACGACCTTCGACGCATGGAGCGGAGCCCCTTGCCAGGAGGGTGAGCTTCGGTATGTGAAGGGTAAGGGAAGGCGAAGATGGCCTTCGGACTGGACCTGAAGCCCCTTGCCGAAGGGTGCGCGAAGCATGAGGCTTCGAAGCTCCCCCCTCAGGCGTACCTCAGGTTGCAGACAGTGGTAGAGAACTTAGCTTTTGTACTAAGATCCCCACGGACGGCGCCAACTGTTGTAGCAATTGCGTTAGCTACAAGCACATGTTTTGTATGTGTGTATATGATAGGTAGAATGAACCTCGATGGGTCCTCTCAGAGGGAGAAAGGGTTTATACTGGTTCGGGCCTCCCCTAGGGGATAATAGCCCTACGTCCAGTTTGTGGTGGATTTGGCATGGTATGCCTTGGTGTGGAGAAATAACCCCAGGGTCTCATGGCCCCCTGGAGCGTGTGTCCCTGTTACAAGGGCTTGGCCCTGCTTTTATAGGCACGTAGGCCAAAGGAAATGACCGGGATGCCCCCTATGAGCCCTAGGCTCATAGGGGCAGAGAGGGGAAAATGAGCTAGCTACGGTGCAAAAGTGCTTTACACCCTTACGGACGTGTCAGGTAACGTCACATCTTGACCAGCTAGACGACAAACTATGGGCAAAGGGGCCCCTGGTACGACTTCTGTACTGTAGTGGGGCGTAAATATCTTCTGGGTTCGGAGCTGGGGCCTCCGAACAGGGGCTCCGAACCAGGGCTCCAAACTGGGGGCCTCCGAACTAGGGGCCTCCGGACTGGGGCCTCCGAACTGGGGCCTCTGAACTGGGGCCTCCGAACTGGGCCCTCCGAACTGGGGCCTCCGAACTGGGGGCCTCCGGACTAGGGCCTCCGAACTGGGGCCTCCGAACCGGGGCCTCCGAACTGGGGGCCTCCGAACTGGGCGCTCCGAACCGGGGCCCTCCGAACTGGGGGCCTCCGAACTGGGGGCCTCTGAACTGGGCCCTCCGAACCGGCCGGAGAGGGTCTGGAGACTAGCTATGAGGAGCTCCGAAGGGAGCCCGAAGGCTAACTCCGGATAGGGCTCGAAGGCTAACTCCGAAGAAGGCCCGGAGGATGGCTTCGAAGTTAGCCTGAGACTTAGCTTCTGGCGGTCTTCAGGGGATCCCGAGGGCTTAGCCTCGAAGGGCTCCGAAGGACCTCGCTCCAGAGGGCTTCGACGGGGCCCCGGGGCTTCGCCCCTACAAGCTCCGGCATGAACCTTGAGAGTTGGGAACAGTTCTTGGGGAGGATATAGGCTTCGACAGCGTGGGGCTCCGGGCCGAAGGCTGTCGGAGGCTGACGTCATTTGGCCCCTAATCAGGGGAAATATATTCCCCCAACAGATGGCTTCCACTTGGAACTCCCGCAATTGTCTCCAAACGCCGTGGCCCGCCTCGCCATCTTCGAGTGGGCCAGGCGCGTAGAGGGCTGCGAAGGGAGGGCAGAGGTCTTCGCGCGAATGCACGAAGCCCTTTGCCAGCCGAAGAAGAAGGACGGCCGGGTATTAGCCTTTGGGAGCATCAATTTCCAGCTCCGGAGGAAGTATACGGACTCCTTCCCGGCGAAGGCCATCAACGAGCGGTGGTACTCCAAGTGGGTGAACCGCAGGTTCTACGTCCACGTGGGGCTCAAATCCGGTCTCGTCGGGCCCCCGCGCCATATCTGGTTTCGGAGGGAGGCGCGCATCGAGGGCAGCGCCGGTTCGATCTCCGCAAGGATCCAGCTCCTCTGAATCGTTGCTCGCCGGATGAGTATGTGGAACCTGACAGAGGAGTTCGTGGCCCTTGAGATCCCACCACTAAAGGAGGAGTGGCCGGCGTCGCTTCGGAGCAGCCGAGATGAGTCGACCTCGACGGAACTCTCCCGCCAGCTCGGTAAGCATCTGCGTTCTCTTTTGGCTTCACCTATTGCGCTCGGCGGGTGCCCGACCCTAACCTCCAAATCACAGGGTCGCTCGTCGCCAAGACGCCCGAGGAGGTTGCCCGCATGGCGGAGAAGATCCTCGGGGCTCCCACTCCGGCCGAATACACACGCCGGGTGGAACTGGTGGGGTCCTGGGGCGATCCTACCGGGTGTGAGACGCACTCGAGCTCTCACCTCCACCTCTCCCGGAAGGGGAGGTCCTCCGCGCCGCATTGAAGAGGAAGGTGGCTGTTGGAACAATTGTGTTAGTTCTAGCAGGTTTTTATGTGGTGGAGTGTGATGTGGATGATGAACCTCGAGGGGTTCTAACAGAGGGAGAAAAGGGTTTATACTGGTTCGGGCCTCTCCTAAGAGATAATAACCCTACGTCCAGTTGTGGTGGATTTGGCATGGTATGCCCTAGTATGAAGCAATAATTCCAGGGTCTCTTGGCCCCCTGGAGCCTGTCTCCTGCTACAAGGGCTTGGCCCTGCTTTTATAGGCACGCAGGCCTTAAGGAAAAGACCAAGATACCCTCTACAAGCCCCTAGGCTTATAGGGGTAGACAGGGAAAGAGAGCTAGCTACTGTGCAAAAGTACCAGACAACTTTACAGCTTTACAGACGTGTCAGGCTATGCCAGGCTTTGACCGGCTAAAAGACACACCGAAGGTGGAGGCCGGGGGGAAGGCTTCGAAGTGCACCCCGGAGGGGGGCTTCGAAGCATGCTTTGGAAGGCGGCCTCCGAACTTGGCTCCAGACGGCGGCCTCCGGACTGGCTCCCAGAGGGCGGCCTCCGGACTTGGCTCCCGGAGGGCGGCCTCCGAACTGGGCTCTAGAGGGCGGCCTCCGAAATGGGCTCCGGAGGGCGGCCTCCGGACTGGCTCCCGGAGGGTGGCCTCCGGACTTTGGGCTCCCGGAGGGCGGCCTCCGAACTGGCTCTGGAGGGTGGCCTCCATCGTGCTGCGCCCGGAGGGTGGCCTCCGGCCTCCTGCGCCCGGAGGGTGGCCTCTGGCACCCTGCGCCAGGGCCCGAACTGGGGGCTCCGAGCCGGACCTCCTGATTTGGGGGCTTCGAAGCTACAGGCCCCGAAAGGCACCTTGGGACCTGAAAACAACACTTAGAGAGAAAACAGGCTCCGACAATGCTGGGCTCTGGGCCGAAGGTTGTCAGAGGCTGACGTCATTTAGCCCCTGTTCAGGGGAAATATATTCCCCCAACAGTAGCCCCTCGCGTGTAGGCCTTCGGGACGAAGGGGTGCACGCGCCCTTAGGACAAATGACCTGAAAACACAACTTCAGAGAAAACATACCTTCGGAGCCTGGACCGAAGGTGACCTCCATACCCGGGGGTAATAAATGCCTGCGCTAGTTGCTGGAACGGCCTCGGGGAGCCCGAACGGCTCCGCAATGGTCAAAAAAGTTACCGTTACCTTGCTCTGGGCCGACTCGTCTTCGCTGGAGGCCCACCTGGCGGTGGGTTCGGCCTACGACGGTTGAAATTCTTACCGCGCCTATAAATAGGGGCTTACCGCGTGCGGCTTCGGCACACCTTCATTTGCTTCCTTCTCGCCGCTTTACAGCCTTCGCTCTCCTCTTCTTCCTAGCATCGCGCAGAGCCCCCTTCGCTAGTTTTATCCCTTCGCCAGCTTCTAGCCCTTCGCACCGGAAGTCAGCCGAGATGCCAAAGAAGGCCGTGGCGAAGTCTTTGGCTTTGGGCCCGAGCTCCAGCTCCGCCCAACTGCAAGTGGTAGCGGCTGCAGCGGCGAAGCCTCCGCCCAGGCGGCTGGGGACGAGGGACCTTCGGACGCCCTCCGACAAGTTCGAGCAGACCCTGGAGATGAGGGCCTCGATCTCCACGGAGGAGTCAGTCCGGAGGGCCTGCGAAGGGAAGATTGCGGCGAAGATCCAGCTTCGGGTCCCGGAGAAGTCGGAGGCTGAGCCAAGGCCTCGTGATGACGAGGTGGTGGTGTTCGAGGCCTTCTTCGAAGCCGGCCTCGGACTGCCTGCAGTGGGGATGCTGAGCGAAGTCCTCAAGGCTTACAACCTCGAGCTCCCTCAGCTTTCGCCCAACGTAGTGGCGAGGTTAGCTGTCTTCGAGTGGGCCATGAGGGCCGAGGGCTGCGAGGGCCGCGCGGATGTCTTCGTCGCCCTCCATGATGCCAACTGCCAACCGAAGCCGAGGGAGGGGACGGACCGCTTCAAGAGGGCGCTGGCCTTCGACAGTGCCAACTTCCAGCTTCGGAAGGAGTACCAAGACGCCTTCCCGGCGAGGGCCGTAAACAACAAGTGGTACTCGAGGTGGGACCAAGAGTGGTTCTACGCCTCCGTCGGTGCGAACTCCCCCCTTCGGAGTACCAACGCCCACATCCTGTACCGGCGCGAAGGGGTGGTGAAGACCAGCAAAGACATCCTTCGCTCGAGGATCTTGCTGCTCCAGAGAGTGGCGGCGAAGATGAGTATGAGGGACCTCGCGGAGGAGTTCATCACCCTCCGGCTGAGTCCCCTCGTGCGCTCCTGGCCAGAGGGGCTCTTTCAGGCTTCGGGCCGAGGTGAACTTAGCGAGTTGGCCTTCGACCGCTTCTGTAAGGCTTCGCAATCTCTTTGCTTTTAATACTTCGTAGGTTTTTACTTCTAACTCAAACTTTTCATGAAGCCGACCTCGAAATGAGGACCCCGGAGGAGGCCATCGCGGCGGCGAATCGAGTCGTCGGGACTCCGACCCCCGAGGAGCAGGCCCAGCGCCTCGCACTGGTGGGGTCTTCGGAGCGCTGGAACAGGGTATGGACCGCGCTCGACCTCGGATGGCTCCCTGCCCTACCGGACTTCGCCCACCTGACTGCCTCGTCGGCCAGGAGCCAAGAGGAAGAGGGGGGACGAGGACGAAGCGGACGCTTCGGGACCTCGGCCGGAGGTCCCCGCGGCCGAAGTTTCTAATTCGGGGGAGGTCGCGGCGAAGACTGCAACTATTCCGACCTCCAAGAAGGCAGCGAAGCCCCTGGCGGCCAGGCCTTCGGCGGCGAAGGCCGACGCGCACACTTCAACCGCCAAGGAGGCCACGGATGCCCCGGCGGAACCAACCTCGGGCGCGGAGGTTGATGCGCCAGCTTCGCAGCGAAGGAGCTGGAGGGCACACTTGGCCCCATCCTCCTTCCAAGAGATCTCCGACGATGGTAAACCCTTTTTTCTTTTGCATGCTTCTCTTCAATATGCGGATTTTGACTTGGCTCCCTGCAGAGGATGAAGATGATGCGAGGCCCACTGTGGTGAAGCCGGTAGGCGAAGGTGGATCGAAGCCCGCCGAGGCAAAGCCCACAGACGCTTCGAGCAGCAGCAGCAGCGATTCGGAGTCCGAGAGTACTTCGTCCGACGACGAAGGCAGCGGAGGCCGCGAGGTCCCTCGAGGCGATGAAGAAGTGGACGTGGTGGGCTTGAGCCCCGCCTCACCGAAGCCCCCGGAGGCGACCGTGGCCATGGTTCACCCTTTCAAGCCGAGGGAGGGCGTGACGGCGGCGGCGATCCACGGTTTCCGCGAGGCTTGTGCTTCTGCGGAGGGGGGGGGGATTTGGTGGCCCAACTTAGCCACCTGGACCCCACGGACCTCTTTGTCAGCTCGAACGAAGTCCTCGTACGGGTGAGCGAAGCCCCTTGCAGCCTCGAACTATATGTTAGCCTTTCGTTGGTACTTATGATCTTTTGAATCTCTGCAGGCCTTCGCACTAAACGCAGCAGCTTCGACTGCTGCCGACCGGCGGATGGAGCGCCTCGCAGAGGAGAAGGAGGCCCTTCGCCGCGAGGTCTCGGAGGAAGCCGAGAAGCGGAGGTGGGCCGAGGCTTCGGCTGCTGAGGCGAAGGAAGCTAAGGAAGCCTTGGCCTCGGAGACGGCTCGGCTCCGCGCGGAGCTCCAGGCTTCGAAGGATGCCGAGGCCCGACAGGCGAAGGAAAACGAGGAGCTCCGCCAACGGGCTCAGGATCTTGAGAGCTTCGTCGTGGCCAATCTCGGCGAAGCCACCCAGAGCCTGACTAAGGTCCTTGAGAAAATAGGGACCGAGTGCCGGGCTCCGGACTTTGGCGAGCAGGACCCGATTGGGGACCGCGCTGATATCTTGAAGACGGCGGCTTCGATAGCGGACGAAGCGCTGACGAGCTTTGCTCTTATGGCCGGTCGCGTCGCGGGCCAAGGGGTGTTGCATATGCTCCATGCCGCGGGGTGTGACCACCTTCGGGCGGCAACCTCCGTGACCCCAGTGGCCTTCGGGGGTCCGCACTTGGTGACGCCTCCGGCCGAAGTTCGCGGAGCCTGGCGGCGGCTGTAGGAACCCTGGAAGGAGCAAGGCTGTGAAGCAGTCCTCGACCTCCAGAAGGCCCTTCGACATCGCCGAGCCAAAGCGCCTGCTGCGCCTGATCAGCCTTTGACTTCGGCACCTCCGCCTCCGAAGGTGTAGATCTCCTTAGGCCTTTTGTAATACTTAGCTGCAGGCTTGTAAAAACTCTATCAGCTTATTAATATGAATGCGGGGGTTTTTTATACCTGCCCAGGCTCAGACTCCGAGCGTAGACCTCGAAGTCCTCGAGGACTCCGAAGAGCTTCAACAGCTGTGGGCGATCCTCGAAGTAGCTAGGTCCGAAGGCCCCCCTCGGTTTTAAGCTTCCGAGGGGGCCTAGCGGCGAAGCCATCTCCGAAGTAGCTCAGGATTTACTAGCCGCTGTGAAGACGGAGTCCCCTTTGTGCCTTCTATACGGCACCGCCTGCTTCGCTAACTTGGAGCGACCTGCAAAGTGGAAGACGAAGCCTACGGGCTTCGGAGTCTGGACGGGCTGGTCGAGGGAGAGCGGGCTCTGACGAGGAAACGTCCAGCGAGGTGGCCTTGGCCGAAAAATGGGCAAGCGAGGGTTGGGGCCTCGCACACGGTTCTTCTTAGGTTTAGATACAGACTATACGTAGTTTTGCTTTCGAAGTATGTTTGTAACACACTTCTCAATATACAATGAATGGAGTTTGTTATATTTGCATACTTCGTCTGTATGCTTCGCATTGTTTGGCTTCGAATGTTTTAGCTTGTCACGCTCGTACTGCGTATTACTTTCGCACACCTCGCATACATGCTTCCCCCCTTTGCTCGTGGCAGCTAGGGACTTAGCCATTGCTGGTGCGGGCAAGAGATAAAAGGTGCGAAGGGTGCGCCTTTCGGCGGCTTCGACGCATTTAATTTTATTTAAGCGAAGGCCCCTTTGGGCTTCGAATGCTTTAATTTGGTGCGAAGCAAGGCTTCGGCTGCTCGAAATTTCACTGAGCGAAGGCCTCTTTTGCGCTTCGAACGTGCTAACTTGGTGCGAAGCAAGGCTTCGGCTCAACCAAGCTTAGAGAGGCATGCTTCGGCATGCTAGGATTTGGATGCTGTGCATGAGCGAGGCTCTGAAACACACTTAGATTTTAGCGAAGTAAGACTGCGAGACGGTTAGGCGTATAGTATATGAGCACGCGAAGCCAGGCTTCGGAGCATGTTTGGATAATGAAGCAAGGCTTCGGAACTTGGTCCTGTAATGAGAAGGATATTTGGTGTGGATTCACCGAACCTGTGATAGTGTGAGCCACCTTCGACTCTGAGCCACCTTCGACTATGGGTCACCTTCGACCCTGGGATGCTTCGGGTGAGGAGCCCGGAATCCCTGGACGCGTCGGGCCAGTGGCCCGGAGTCCTTTTAGCCCACTGCTACGGGCCCGGAGGCACTGTGTAGCCTTCGGAGGGGTACTCCGGATTTTATAAAGCGTAGCAAGGCTTCGTATTTTAAACAAAGTGAAGCGAGGCTTCAAGTTTTTGACAAGGCGAAGCATGGCTCCGGTTTTTGGTAAGGCGAAGTATGGCTTCGGTTTTTCAATAAGATGGAGCAAAAGTTTGCATTCAAAGGCGAAGCAGGGCTTCGGCTTTAAGGCGAAGCAGGGCTTTGGCTTTAAGGCGAAGTAGGGCTTCGAATTTATATTAATGTAATTGCAGATTGGTGCATTGAAGTAAGGCTTCGGGACGTACATACCTTGTAGCCCTTGGGGCTTTGGCAGCCTTCGAAACGTGAGCGGAGCCCCTTGCAGAAGAGAGAGCTCCGGTATGTGAAGGGTGGAGGAAGGCGAAGCAGGGCTTCATCTTCAAGGCGAAGCAGGGCTTCGGCTTGTAGCCCCTGGGCTTTGACAGCCCTTCGAAACGTGGAGCGGATCCCCTTGCCAGAGAGTGAGCTCCGGTATGTGAAGGATGGAGGAAGGCGAAGGTGGCCTTCGAGCTGCACCCGAAGCCCCTTGCCGGAGGGTGCGCGAAGCAAGAAAGCCTCGAAGCTCCCCCCTCAGGCGCACTTCGGGTTGCAGGTAGTGGTAGAGAACTTAGCTTCTAGGACTAAGATCCCCACGGACAGCGCCAACTGTTGGAACAATTGTGTTAGTTCCAGCAGGTTTTTATGTGGTGGAGTGTGATGTGGATGATGAACCTCGAGGGGTTCTAACAGAGGGAGAAAAGGGTTTATACTGGTTCGGGCCTCTCCTGAGAGATAATAACCCTACGTCCAGTTGTGGTGGATTTGGCATGGTATGCCCTAGTATGAAGCAATAATTCCAGGGTCTCTTGGCCCCCTGGAGTCCTGTCTCCTGCTACAAGGGCTTGGCCCTGCTTTTATAGGCACGCAGGCCTTAAGGAAAAGACCAAGATACCCTCTACAAGCCCCTAGGCTTATAGGGGTAGACAGGGAAAGAGAGCTAGCTACTGTGCAAAAGTACCAGACAACTTTACAGCTTTACAGACGTGTCAGGCTATGCCAGGCTTTGACCGGCTAAAAGACACACCGAAGGTGGAGGCCGGGGGAAGGCTTCGAAGTGCACCCCGGAGGGGGGCTTCTAAGCATGCTCCGGAAGGCGGCCTCCGAACTTGGTTCCGGGGGGCGGCCTCCGGACTGGCTCCCGGAGGGCGGCCTCCGGACTTGCCTCCCGGAGGGCGGCCTCCGAACTGGGCTCCGGAGGGCGGCCTCCGAACTGGGCTCCGGAGGGCGGCCTCCGGACTGGCTCCGGAGGGCGGCCTCCGGACTTTGGGCTCCCGGAGGGCGGCCTCTGAACTGGCTCCAGAGGGCGGCCTCCGTCGTCCTGCGCCCGGAGGGTGGCCTCCGGCCTCCTGCGCCCGGAGGGTGGCCTCCGGCTCTCTGCGCCCGGAGGGTGGCCTCTAGCGCCCTGCGCCAGGGCCCGAACTGGGGGCTCCGAGCCGGACCTCCTGATCTGGGGGCTCCGAAGCTACAGGCCCCGAAAGGCACCTTGGGACCTAAAAACAACACTTAGAGAGAAAACAGGCTCCGACAGTGCTGGGCTCTGGGCCGAAGGTTGTTGGAGGCTGACGTCATTTGGCCCCTGTTCAGGGGAAATATATTCCCCCAACAGTGGCCGACCCTGACGGTGGACTTTCTCCTCGGCGCCCTTCGAAGAAGAAGAAGATGGTGAAGGGCCCGAGGAGGCTCTCCCCGGCCCACTCATCCGCCTCCCACTCTGAATGGGGGTATTCCAGTGAGGGGGCTAGGTCAGAACCAGAGGACCCTCCAGTGGTTCCAGACCCGGTCCAGCCAGACCGACCGAGCACCGAAGGAGCCGGGGGTGTTCCTATCCCTTCGAACCCTTCGGAGCCTACTCCGAGGGCGGGGCTGGAGGCGCTGGCTACTGAAGCGACACCGTCCCCAAGGATACTCCTCCGCGCGACCCAGCCTCGAAGGGGATCACTGTCAGCTCTCGGGGGAGCCGGGAGACCGATAGCCTGGACCGAGGGGGCTGGCGACCACTCGTGCAGTGTGAAGGAAGTGTGATTCGAGGCCGAACTGGCCACGGCGGCGGCGGGTTCTCGGTAAACTCAATAGACGACCTGTTCTTTCGGCCTTCGGAGGTCTTCGCCGAGACCGTGGACGAAGGTACGTGGACGAAGGAAAATAATATTAAAAGACATTTCTCAATTTTTATTATTAAAGAAAATCCTAAAAGAGCCCTAATAAAGCCAAACAGGGAGAAATATTCAAAATCTGGACTTGAAAATTTTATGAGATAAACTAGAGGCCAAAATATAATTTTAGGAATTTTTCCAAAATTTTAGCAACAGTAATTCAACCCTTAATCAAATATATGAATTACTGCAATTATTTTAAATCAGAAAACATTTATAAATCCTAATGGGCCGCAAACCTCCAATCTACCCCAAGCCCAGCCCAGTCCAGTCTTGAGCCACTGACAGGTGGGACCCAGGTGTCGGCGCTGCCTCTCGCCTCTCTCTCCTGCCCGCACCCACCTCGGCCCCACATGTCAGCCTCACGCATCCGACTCCATCCCTCTGACCGACGGGACCCGCATGTCGGACCTTCCTTTTCTGTTTCGCCCGCTGACAGGTGGGGGCCACCTGTCACCTTCGTCTTCTTCGTTGGAAGGGGATCCCCCTTCCTTATCCGGCAAGATCCCCTCCAAAATCCGCCGCCAGCCGCCCGATCTCGCCCAACCGAGCCCTGGACCGTGATCTCCTGACTCCGGCGATCTCTTTCCATCCAAGCCCGATGCAGATTCATGAGTATAAAAGCATACCCATACGCATGGAAGCTCGCCGGTGCAAAAATGGAACCCCTCAGATTTCCACCGGCATCCTTCCCTTCTTGCGCCAGAAAACCCCCTATTTAAACCCCCTCGGACACCGCCCTCTGCCCACACCACCTTAGCCAAGCCCAAACGCACCAGAGCGCCCCGACAACCTTTTTCGGGTTTTTCCACTGCTTCAACCCCGGCCGCCGCTCGCTGTCGACTCTGGCCCCCTCCGTCCGCGCCACTGCCACCAGTCGTAACCGTTGGAGCCCACCCAACCTCGGCCACCCCTCGGTTGGCTGTGGAACCCGCCGGATCACCGTCGCCGACGACCACCCGAGAAGACCTCACCGTCTACTCTCGCCGCCGGCCGCCATCCTTCGACCATCGTCGCCGCCACAGGTACGGTTGGAACCGTCGTCGTCTCCTCTTTCCATTTCCGGCGAGATCTAGGACCATAGGCCCCCGCCATCGCCGCCGCCACCACACCCGAGGCCACCGTCGCCGGAGACGAAGGGGGTACATACCCCTTACGTCGTGCCGTGTCGGATCGCGCCGCAACCGCACGATCGCGATCGGAGGGCTAGGATTAAATCCCTTCGGGATTTAATCTGGGCCCTCGGATCTGGTCAAAGGGGTATCGAGGCCTCTCGGCCATCGATCGCCACTTAAAACCTCCGAGCGATCGCAGCCGTCCATTTTCATTTAACCATTCCGCCTCGTGCCTGGCCGCTTGATCTGGATCGGATGATCCAGATCGGCCCGGTCCACGCGCACAGTGTGCCTGTCCACCGTGGGCCTGGCTCACCGTGGACTAAAGCCCATTTTCTGTTTAAATAAAATTCTAGAAATTGATTTAAACTTTGAAAATTCATAACTTGCTCATTTTAAGTCCAAATTTCACCATTCAAATTTTGTTAAATTCAGTATATTATTCTCTACACATTAATGCCATAAAAACAGTATGTTACTGTTACCCAAAATATTCTTAATAAATAAATGAATAAAAACCCCTTAGGGTTAAAACTATTAAATCAGAAAATAAATTAGGAAAACCTTAAAATATAGGTTTACTGTTTTTCACCAAAAACTTCAGAATATTAAAACCTTATTACACATAATAAAACCCACAAAATATGTATGTTTATTATTTGGTGGATTTTTATCTGTTTATTGAATGTATTTGAGAAACCAAGGGTGGTTTCGGTGTTGTGATGAGTGATTGACAGGCTTTTACCCTCTGTTCGAAGGGTACCTCCGAAGGGGCTTCGGAGGTGGTACCTCCGAAGGGTGTTCGGAGGTGTGTCACCGGAGTGTGTTCGGTGTTTGCTTGCTGCAGCTGTGCAGCGGAGTGTGCCTTTCGGAGGGGTCCGGCAGTACACGATGACTGGGTTTGTACCGATGGCTTCGGTACTTTGGGCGGTACACCGGAGTGTGTGCCGGAGGTTGCTAACCCGGAGAGGTCTCCGGAGTACTGGATACACTTGTTTGCTTGTCGGTGGTGCGCAGGGACTTCGGAGGTGACGGACAAGGTTCGAGCCAGGTGTACCTGGGTCAAGCGGGAGACTTGATGCCAGGGGAGCGGGGAGCTCCGTCACGGTGGCTGCGAAGGTGGTCCAGGTCGGTCCTCGGGTCGAGGCGTGCCAGGTGAAGGCAGAGAGTGCGGAGCGTGGCTCCGGCTGAAGGTACTCCGAGACAAAGTCCTCGGAGGTGAGGCACTTCGAAGGAACTCCGGATGGAGTGACTTCGGAGTTGGTGGACCAAGTCCTCTGCAGAGGCAAGGGTTCGAAGTGTGCTCCGGAGGGAGACACTCGAAGTTGGCCCGACGAAGGTCTCAGAAGTCGAGGCGCATCGAAGGCATGGTCCGGGTGAGGCTCGTCGAGGAGTGTGCTCAGAGTGAGGCACTGCGACGGAGTGCTCATGGAATGCTTCATGCGGAGGCCTTGGACGAAGGAGGGACTTCGAAGGGTGGTACTCCGAAGGTGGGGCTTCGGAGTGAGGATGACTTGAGGTGCTTCGGCCTGCATGGCTTCGGTACACGGACTGACGGAGTTCGAGCTGGGTGAAGCTGCGAAGCCGTGGTGGTCCACTCCGGAGGTGGTGGTGCGAAGGCCCAAGGGGCTTTGACGGCTTCGGCTTAAAACCGTCACTGTATCGAAGGACTTCTTCGGCGGAGCGAAGGCCAACAGGCTGCAGGCTTCTCGCCGAAGCTTCCGCACCCTCCGGTGCGAAGGGAGGTTCCAAAAGTCAACACTGTAAAGGCTGACACTGTCTGTTCTGAAAAAGGCTGACACTGTCCCCTCTGCAGCTGACAGAGAAGCCTCCAAAATAAAGGTGGACTACCTTTTGTACCCTTAGTTCTGTAGAGACAAAGTGGATGTAAACCCTAGGGGTAATGTAGTCACTTCCTTAGGATGAAGCCGTGGGCTATAAATATGGGGGCTCGGTAGGTAACATTTAACACTTTGAGCATTTACTGTTGAGCTCCTGTACACAGACCTCGCTGGTTTTCATCCAGAGTTCAATATATTTTGGTGTTCCTTGTTCAAGCGGCGAAGCCCTGCTTCTGTGTGCTTTTGCTTGAACTCGCATTGCATACCTCGCTAGTTTTTAGTTCACCGAAGCCTGTCCTGGCGAAGGGTGTTTTTCTCGCGAAGTGTGCTTTTCAGTGTGCTATCGCTCTGTGTAACACGAGGCAAGACCTCGCTGCTTACTAGCGAAGCCCTGATCTTTTCCCGTTGTTCTTCTTGTGTCGAAGCCCTTAGCGTGGTCAGTTTTGTGTGCGTGTAGACCTTCGCGTACGAAGCCCAGCACCAGTTGCTGTCGCCAAGTACTTGGTCGAAGTCCTCAGAGGGCTGTCCACTCTTGCGAAGGGTGAAGTGCGAAGCCTGCTCGAAGCACCTCGTGTGCGGAGCCTGCACTGACTTAGCAGAGTAGATTTTTGTGGGTTGTTCGTGGAGCGAAGTCTTCTTGACTTCGAACTTTTGCTCCTCCGAAGCCTGTGTTCGAAGGTGTCGAAGTACCTCCGAACCAGACCTTCGAAGGTAGTGTTCGAAGCCTGTTCCGTAGAAGACAGAACAGAACCGAAGGCTAAGTTTTTAGCCCGAAATTTTAAAAGCTCTCATTCACCCCCCCTCTGGTCGCCGTTTCCGGTCCAACAATTGGTATCAGAGCAGGTTAAGATCACCAGTTGACCTTAACCGGTTTTGTGATCTTTTGGCGACATGGATAGAGGCAGTAAAATTCCTCTGTTCGATGGGACAGATTTTGCATACTGGAAGGTGCGCATGGAGGCTTACTTGTTAAGCCAAGGAAATGCAATTTGGGAGATTGTGGACTCACAATAATCCATCCCTGATACCCGCACCACTCAAACTGAAAAAGATCAGTATATTGCCAACTCGAAGGCAAGGAACATACTGTTCATTGGTTTGAGTCGGAGTGAGTTTGATAGGGTGCAGCACCTTAGGACTGCTAGGGAGATTTGGACAACACTCACTGTCTTTCATGAGGGCTCTGCTCAGATTAAGGCCAGGCGCCAAAGCACCTACAATCAACAGTATCAGCTGTTTGTGCAGGCACCTGGTGAATCTGTAGATGCCATGTTTTCTCGCTTTGACGCGATAGTGAGTAACTTGCGATCCAACGGGACGCTTGCTTACAGTGATCACGATAGGGCTATCAAGCTTCTCTATGCTCTTGACCGTAGCATATGGGAGGTGAAGATATCCAGCATTGAGGAGTCCACAGGCTATGACACTCTAACCTGTGATGAACTCTTTAGCAAGCTGAAGTCCACAGAGATTGCCAAGGCATCTCTTGCAGTGCACAGAAGCTCTTTGCCACAGCCATTGGCATTGGTTTCTAGCACTAGCCGTGGCACCACTGCAGAACCAAGCACATCAGGCACTTGTGTTCTTGCAGATGGTTTTGCTTTGTCCTCCCTGGTCTCCGTCACAAAGGAGCAGGTGGACACTCTAGCTGATGATGAGCTTGCTCTCATTGCCCGGAGGTTCACCCGCTTTCATCATGAGAGACGGGATCAGAGGAGAAGTGGTTTTAGTGGCTGCTATGAATGTGGCGACACCTCTCACATTAAGGCCAATTGCCCCAAGGTCAAGAAGAGAGATGAGAGTGAGCGCCCCAAATACCACAAAAAGGAGAGGAAGCCCTTTGTGAAGGGCAAGCGCGGCAAGATGGCTAAGAAAGTAGCCAAGGCCGCTTCCAGAGCCTTTGTTGCTGCTCTCAGCGACATCGACACCTCCTCAACTGAGGAGTCGAGCTCTGAGGAGGAAGAGTCCCCAAGGAAGGAGGACAAGAAGGACAAGAAGGGACGTGACTTCACCGGCCTTTGCTTCATGGCCGACAGCGATCACAGCGGCGATGAGCTTGACTCATCTGAGGTAAACCTATCATCTGACCAGCTTCTAATTAAATTAGATGAGCTGAATGAAGTAGTGCTTGGTCAGGATAGATTACTTGTGCAAGCCGCTAGAGAAAGAAAAGACCTTAGACTTAGGCTAGAAAATATTTCTATTGAATATGCCATGCTTAAGTCTAAATTTAATGATGCTGAATGTGAATCATGTTCTGTTGTCATGAGTGAGCTTGCTCAGTTGCGTTCTGTTCATGCTCAAACTCTTTCTGAGCTTGAGACTGCACAGAAGCAGCTTTTGGAGGTGGATTCTAGACCTCATGATATTATTGAATGCATGAACTGTTCTTTATTGCGCGAGAGCATTAATTTACGTGATAAACATGTTCATGATTTCGAGGCTAGATTGGAGAGGGCCGGTAGTTCTAAGGATGTGCAACCTGTTTGTGACACTTGCATTACCCTTAAGGACCAGCTAGGCACTGTTAGAGAGCAAGCTGAAAACCTCATGTCAGAAAATGAATACCTTCTTTCTGTGGTGAACAAATGCACTGAGGGGAAGGGTAGGATGGATTTGCTCTTGGCCAAGACCAAGTTGTGTGCTGACAGAGCCGGGGTAGCTCTAGGTTTGGGTTTTGAGAGGATAGCTTCAGACAGTAAGACCAAAACTGTTTTTACCTCTCCCACCACCCTAGAGAAAGAGAGAGCTCTGTTGGACACCCCATCAGCCAAAAAGCCTACCCATCCACCAAAGAAAACCACTCATCCTACCAAGAAAAATCCTCCCACGAAAACCACTCAAAAGAAACCCAAGGAGCCTGTGAGAGTTGCTCCTGTGACCCATGAGAGTGCCCCCAGAAGAGTGTTTCATTGTTCTTATTGTCAGCGGGCGGGTCATTTGATTGGTTTCTGTTTCCGTCGCATCAAGGATGAGCGACGTGCACAGGCGATGAGCTATCAGGACATGCATTACCCATCTTTAGGTATGCATGAGTCTGAGTATTACTCTCGTCCTGTTTTCGAGGCTCCTCGTGCTTCTCGGAGAGGTTTTGCTCCTCGAGGTCTTCACCATGTTCCATATGGTGGTAGACCTCGGGCTAGCAGATTTGTACCTCGTCAGAGTAGGAGACCTCGACATGTTGTTCTTTCACAGCATGTAGGTAGACCTCGCACTTTGCATCATTCTGATTTTTATGTGCGTAGACCGTCTACTTTTACTGTGCCTACTACTCGTGTCACTCAGTGCTGGATGCCTCGTCATTATTTTACTCACCCCAGCACTGAGCGATCGAGACGTTCTTATCATGTGTAGGCGACAGGTCGAGGCTTGGAGGGCACGTGGATCATGGACTCCGGTTGTTCGCGCCACATGACCGGAGATGCAGCTTGGTTCTCATGCCTCACAACAACCAAGCAAAGGGAACATATCACCTTCGGAAACAATCGAAGGAGTAGAGTGAAAGGTAAAGGTGTGGTAAGAATTAACTCGAATTTCACTCTCAAAGATGTTGCTTTGGTTGAGAACCTGGGATACAATTTGCTATCTGTATCTCAGTTGCTTGATGAGGGCTTCGAAGTGCGATTTCATCGCGATACTTCGCAAGTGCTCAATTCTGATGGCGTTGTGGTGTGTAAGATCTTTAGGGTTGGGAGAGTTTTTGGAGCTGATTTTTCAGAGTCATCTGGTTCTTCTCATTGTCTTGTTGCTCATTCGACTTCTGAGCTTTGGAAGTGGCATAGGAGACTAGGGCATATGAGCTTTGAGTTGCTCGCTCGTCTGAGCGCCCTAGGTTTGATCCGAGGATTGCCCAAGCTCAAGTTTGAGAAGAATTTAGTTTGCGCTCCATGTCGACATGGAAAAATGATTGCCGCTTCGCATTCGCCAGTCACCACTGTGATGACTGAACAGCCCGGAGAACTTCTCCATATGGACACTGTAGGTCCTTCTCGGGTTAGTTCTTTAGGCGAGAAGTGGTATGTACTTGTTATTGTCGACGATTTCTCTCGTTACTCTTGGGTCTTCTTTCTTGCCAGCAAGGACGAAGTGTTTTCACACTTTCGGAGCTTGGCTTTGAGACTTTTTACTGAACTCACTGGTGCATTAAAATTCATTCGAAGCGATAATGGCACTGAGTTCAAAAATAGTCTCTTTGTTGACTTTTGCATGGAGCATGGCATAGAACATCAATTCTCTGCTCCGCGGGTTCCTCAACAGAACGGTGTTGTTGAGAGGAAAAACCGCACTTTGGTTGAGATGGCTAGGACGATGCTTGATGAGCATAGGACTCCTAGAAAATTCTGGGCTGAGGCCATGAACACTGCTTGCTACATCTCAAACCGAATTTTCTTGCGCTCAATTTTAAATTTGACATCTTATGAGCTGCATTTTGGGAGACAGCCCAAGGTTACTCATCTTCGAGTTTTTGGCTGTCGCTGCTTTATCCTAAAACGTGGTAACTTGGATAAATTTGAGTCGCGATCTTCTGACGGGATCTTTTTGGGTTATACTACTCATGGTCATTCTTATCGTGTTTATAACTTGGAAACTAACACTGTCATCGAGTCATGTGATGTGACTTTTGATGAATCAACCCCCTCTGTTAGTTCTGCATTTGAACAGGCAAATGAACACGACATGGAACTGACCTTATTCGAAGACGAAGATCCCGGAGAATTCGAGGATGATCCCCTACTACCCTCGACATCGACCCCCGAAGCTGACCCCGCTTCAACCACGTCGGCACGAGGTCCCGAAGCGACTACTTCAACATCGGTCATCTTGGACCACTCCAACGCACAAGTTGAGGGGGAGACTGCATCCCGCCGCGAGGCTCCACATCATGTCCAAAGGATGCACCCTCCCGAGCAGATCATTGGTGAGCTTGATCAAAGGGTAACTCGTTCTCATGCCCATTTCACTAATGCTGCTTTTGTTGCTTCTTTCGAGCCCTTAGATGTTAGTCATGCACTTTCTGATTCTAGTTGGATCAATGCCATGCATGAAGAGCTTGAGAATTTTGAAAGAAACCAAGTCTGGACTTTAGTTGATCCTCCACCTAATGTTCATTTCATTGGAACAAAATTGATTTTCAAAAATAAACAAGGGGAGGATGGGACAATTGTTAGAAACAAGGCTAGACTTGTAGCTCAGGGTTTTTCTCAACTAGAAGGGATTGATTTTACTGAAACTTTTGCACCTGTTGCTCGCCTTGAGGCCATTAGGATTTTGCTTGCCTTTGCGACATCCCGGGGATTCAAACTCTATCAAATGGATGTCAAAAGTGCTTTTCTTAATGGCTTCATAGGTGAAGATGTTTATGTAAAACAACCCCCTGGTTTTGAAAATCCCAAGTACCCACATAAAGTCCTTAAACTTCATAAGGCTCTTTATGGACTCAAGCAGGCCCCTCGGGCGTGGTATGATAGACTTAAGTCTTTTCTGCTTGAGCGAGGGTATTTGATGGGCTCTGTTGATAAAACTTTGTTTACTCTCAAGCATGGCAAAGATTTCCTCCTAGTGCAGATTTATGCGGATGATATCATCTTTGGTGGCTCTTCTCATGCTTTGGTTGCCGAGTTTGCAGATACCATGAGCAGGGAATTTGAAATGTCGATGATGGGTGAACTCACCTTTTTCCTTGGTTTGCAAATCAAGCAAAGCAAACAAGGTACTTTTGTCCATCAGACAAAGTACACCAAGGACCTGCTCAAGAAGTTTGACATGTCCGATGCGAAGCCCCTCGCCACTCCAATGGCTACATCTGTAGCATTGGACCCTGACGAAGATGGAGAAGCCGTAGATCAGAAGGAGTTCCGAAGCATGATCGGCTCCCTCCTCTACTTGACCGCCACGAGGCCGGACATACACTTCGCTGTGTGTCTGTGCGCTCGTTTTCAGGCTTCACCACGAGCTTCGCACCGCCAAGCGGTTAAGCGCATCTTAAGGTATCTCAAACACACCCTTGAATTTGGCATATGGTATTCATCGTCTTCATCTTTATGTCTTAGAGGTTATTCAGATGCGGATTTTGCTGGGTGTAGAATTGATAGGAAGAGTACCTCTGGTACTTGTCATTTTCTGGGTACGTCTCTGGTTTGCTGGTCTTCCCGCAAACAGTCTAGTGTTGCACAATCAACGGCTGAGGCCGAATATGTTGCTGCAGCTAGCTGTTGCTCTCAGATTTTGTGGATGGTTTCCACTTTGCGGGATTTCGGGTTAGATTATAAGAGTGTTCCACTTTTCTGTGATAACACTAGTGCTATTTGTATTGCAAACAACCCGGTTCAGCACTCCAGAACCAAACACATTGATGTACGGTATTATTTTCTCAGAGATCACAATGAGAAGGGTGATATTGAACTTCAATATGTTGATACCCAACACCAGCTTGCCGATATTTTTACAAAACCCCTCGATGCTTCTCGATTTGCTTACTTGCGTGGGGAACTTGGTATTTGTCATCCCTACGGTATTTTGTGAGGGGGAGCTGATTTTAAATTGCCTTGCATATGCTCATTATGTGTGGAATTGCACTTACATCTTTTGCTATTATATGCCTGCTGTTAATTCAAAGAAATCATGTCAGCTCAGCTCTATGAAATATGTCTGGAACATTGGTTGTGCATGATGTTTTATTTTCAAAAATCAAAACTTGCTCACTGCACAATCTTGTATCTAGCTTGTTTAGGCAGGACTGCTTTTAGCTATCTTTTATCTACTTGACAGCAAGACACTGTTCCTTGGATGCTAAAATTTGCAACTTGAAAAATTGTGTTCTTTATTCATGGATATTCTTCAAAATATTTCATTTATCTGAATCAAAATCAAAAATCCATGATTTGCCTGGTTTAAATGAAAAGATCCAAGAGGGTTTGTTTGTAGCACTACTCTATTCTAGACTGCTTACCATTGCACTTTGGTCTGAACTGGGATAGTGTAGTGTATGCCAAAATCATCGCCTTAAGCTTCAGATGGCTTTCATGCCTAGGCTTGGCTTGATTGGAAAGTATAAGGTGGACAAACAAATAACCCCTGGCATTAAGAAAAGAACAACAAATTTAATTGCTCATCAAGTTTGCTTTCAAAGCTTCTTTTGAACAAGACTTGTCTGTCTAGGGTAGAAATTGTTAGCTGTGCGCAGTCCTTGCCTTCTCATGTCCAGCTGCTTTGATTAAGTGGTGATGCTTTTCCTTCAAAATGACAAAATCACTTGCCATCATTTTGTTTCACAGATTGTTAAATTGAGCTGAGCACATGATCATTAGTGTTAATGTTGGCATATTTTTGCATTATATGTCGTTGCAATTTTATTTCATTTCGAAGCTGTGCATCTTTTACATGCTCCTTGATGCTTGCATTGCCAAAGGGGGAGAAATTCCGGAGAGATTTGCTATGTTCTCTGCCGCAAGAAGGCATTTTTTCAAAAAAAGGGGAGAGATTTTTGACATAAAGAGGGAGAAAAATTTGCAACTCAGGGGGAGTCCTTATCAAGGGGAGATTTGCCAAAAGGGCTTTCACTCTTTTACAAAGGGGGAGAAAAATTCTTTTATCAAGTGACATGCCTTGGCTCTTTTCTGAGTTTTTATGGTCACTTGTGTGCTGAAAGTTTTTAAATTTTCTTGAAATTGGATTTGGTTGTCAATGCACTCATCAAGGGGGAGATTGAGAAACCAAGGGTGGTTTCGGTGTTGTGATGAGTGATTGACAGGCTTTTACCCTCTGTTCGAAGGGTACCTCCGAAGGGGCTTCGGAGGTGGTACCTCCGAAGGGTGTTCAGAGGTGTGTCACCGGAGTGTGTTCGGTGTTTGCTTGCTGCAGCTGTGCAGCGGAGTGTGCCTGTCGGAGGGGTCCGGCAGTACACGATGACTGGGTTTGTACCGATGGCTTCGGTACTTTGGGCGGTACACCGGAGTGTGTGCCGGAGGTTGCTAACCGGAGAGGTCTCCGGAGTACTGGATACACTTGTTTGCTTGTCGGTGGTGCGCAGGGACTTCGGAGGCGACGGACAAGGTTCGAGCCAGGTGTACCTGGGTCAAGCGGGAGACTTGATGCCAGGGGAGCGGGGAGCTCCGTCACGGTGGCTGCGAAGGTGGTCCAGGTCGGTCCTCGGGTCGAGGCATGCCAGGTGAAGGCAGAGAGTGCGGAGCGTGGCTCCGGCTGAAGGTACTCCGAGACAAAGTCCTCGGAGGTGAGGCACTTCGAAGGAACTCCGGATGGAGTGACTTTGGAGTTGGTGGACCAAGTCCTCTGCGGAGGCAAGGGTTCGAAGTGTGCTCCGGAGGGAGACACTCGAAGTTGGCCCGACGAAGGTCTCAGAAGTCGAGGCGCATCGAAGGCATGGTCCGGGTGAGGCTCGTCGAGGAGTGTGCTCAGAGTGAGGCACTGCGACGGAGTGCTCATGGAATGCTTCATGCGGAGGCCTTGGACGAAGGAGGGACTTCGAAGGGTGGTACTCCGAAGGTGGGGCTTCGGAGTGAGGATGACTTGAGGTGCTTCGGCCTGCATGGCTTCGGTACACGGACTGACGGAGTTTGAACTGGGTGAAGCTGCGAAGCCGTGGTGGTCCACTCCGGAGGTGGTGGTGCGAAGGCCCAAGGGGCTTTGACGGCTTCGGCTTAAAACCGTCACTGTATCGAAGGACTTCTTCGGCGGAGCGAAGGCCAACAGGCTGCAGGCTTCTCGCCGAAGCTTCCGCACCCTCCGGTGCGAAGGGAGGTTCCAGAAGTCAACACTGTAAAGGCTGACACTGTCTATTCTGAAAAAGGCTGACACTGTCCCCTCTGCAGCTGACAGAGAAGCCTCCAAAATAAAGGTGGACTACCTTTTGTACCCCTTAGTTCTGTAGAGACAAAGTGGATGTAAACCCTAGGGGTAATGTAGTCACTTCCTTAGGATGAAGCCGTGGGCTATAAATATGGGGGCTCGGTAGGTAACATTTAACACTTTGAGCATTTACTGTTGAGCTCCTGTACACAGACCTCGCTGGTTTTCATCCAGAGTTCAATATATTTGGTGTTCCTTGTTCAAGCGGCGAAGCCCTGCTTCTGTGTGCTTTTGCTTGAACTCGCATTGCATACCTCGCTAGTTTTTAGTTCACCGAAGCCTGTCCTGGCGAAGGGTGTTTTTCTCGCGAAGTGTGCTTTTCAGTGTGCTGTCGCTCTGTGTAACACGAGGCAAGACCTCACTGCTTACTAGCGAAGCCCTGATCTTTTCCTGTTGTTCTTCTTGTGTCGAAGCCCTTAGCGTGGTCAGTTTTGTGTGCGTGTAGACCTTCGCGTACGAAGCCCAGCACCAGTTGCTGTCGCCAAGTACTTGGTCGAAGTCCTCAGAGGGCTGTCCACTCTTGCGAAGGGTGAAGTGCGAAGCCTGCTCGAAGCACCTCGTGTGCGGAGCCTGCACTGACTTAGCAGAGTAGATTTTTGTGGGTTGTTCGTGGAGCGAAGTCTTCTTGACTTCGAACTTTTGCTCCTCCGAAGCCTGTGTTCGAAGGTGTCGAAGTACCTCCGAACCAGACCTTCGAAGGTAGTGTTCGAAGCCTGTTCCGCAGAAGACATAACAGAACCGAAGGCTAAGTTTTTAGCCCGAAATTTTAAAAGCTCCCATTCACCCCCCCTCTGGTCGCCGTTTCCGGTCCAACAGTATTGTTTATTTTTCCGTATCGAGAAGACTACGAGTTCGTCGAGGAGTCGGAGTTCTACCCCGAGGTTCCTCCATCCCCATTTGCTGATCAAGGCAAGTCATCGACCACCTTTGTGGAAAAAGTTGATCATTATTGAGCCCATGTTTTAATAAATTATTGCTATAACTCATAGGTTAATATTGCATTAGTCAAATATCAAGCCTTACATTTATATTTATTAGATCCCCGTCCTTGTGTGCAAACCCAATCCATGCTTATTGAGCCTTAACTCCTTGTCACTCTACTATAAAATTATTAGCTAGTGCCCAAGGTACCGGCACAACTGCTATAGGATAAAAAGAATGAGTCGTAGATAGCTGGATTCTGATATATGAATTTCCCCGTTATTCTCGTCTCTGGACTCTGTTGGAGTTGGCTAAGTTATAAGTATGGTGGGTTCCGGGTGCAAGCTCGGGCATTGGTTTGTCGCACCCGGGGCACTATAAGGACCGGTCTGCGGGATCTGTTGCAAAGCACTTCCGTACCAACCACAAGTCTAATGGGTAAGTCCTAACTGGAAGTATGGAATGCTCCGACTCGATGCACCATAGTGGAGGGGGCAAGGGGCAAGCCTACGGGTGACTTGTACCGACGAGGCTCAAGGGGGGTATGGTGGGGCTCCGACGCGTCGGGACACCATATGAAACCTATAAGAGGGTGCTGTTGAGTCGGGGAGGACTATATGGAAGGTTTTGGCACGAGTTCCCGTGAAATGGGTCATCTCGTTACACTTTGGTGTAGGTTATGAGTGCGTGCCTTGTGGGTACAGTGGTACATCTCTGATCAGAGTAAAAATTAATCTTTTCGAAAAGCCGAGCCCATGGTCAAGGGCGGGTTGTGTGACTACTCGCAGTTAGTTTACAATTGTTTGAATGGTTGAGTTATTCATGGCATGTAAGGACTGTTGAGCGAGGTGGGGCTGACTGTACCCCTCGAGTTAGAAGATGATGATGCATACACATGTTTACATTTCAGTACAAATAAATTGATCACATTAAAATGCTTTACAAATTACTCGCTTCCGCAAAATTATCCACTATCTCCCTTGTTATTACCTTGCATTATATTTGCATTCGGTGGCTTGCTGAGTACTCCTGTACTCACCCCGTTGACTTACACCATCAGAGCCCGTCTACTACGAGGAGGATGTAGGTATGGAGTAGCGACCCAGTCAAGGCGAGACTGGAAGGAGGCGTTCATCTAGGACCCTTATTTTATTAGTTTCTCTTCACCTTTATTCACTTTTGTATTAATGCGGTCTATGAACCGTGAATGATTGCCCGTATTGTACGAGGTCGCATGATGAATGTCTTGTTTTATTGATTTTCTATGGAATTTCAATAAAGTCCTGATTTATTAAATCCGGGCGCGACAAGATGGTATCAGAGCCGACTTGACTGTAGGAAGCCAAACAGACCTGACCTTAGGACTTATATTAACCATATTTTCTTACAAAACTGTTTACCTTCTCATCTTCCGGAGTTTCACAAAGCTCTCTCTCTTTTGTAGATGCCGGTCCATACCATGAGCGGGACTCTTCGTGACGAGACCGGATTCATCCGCGAGATGCGCATGCTCGTCGGTTTCCTCGGATTTGAGCACGACCAATGTTTCATGGAGTCTTCCCCGATGAGGAAGAAAGCTTCTGTGAGGTCACCGTCGTCATCCAGCCCTCCCCTCAGACAGCCCACACCTATCGTGGAGGACCTACCTTCTTGGTAGCCAGTCAGCGCACCGCCCTCCATGCCCTCACTGAGCTCCGGATGATCTACGACAGTGAGCTCTACGATACGGATTATCGCTTTGTGCCCCTTCGCACTCCAGGGAGTCCCCACAGCGTCTACGTCAGCACGCTCTCCCAGCATCATTCTGCGATTGGTCATACCATACGCTTGTTGGAGGCAATGGATGATCTCCATTACGAGGCACTGCAGGATGCCAATGGACAGCGCGGCACAATCAGTTTTTACCGACACTCTTCCGAGGATCTGAACCGCGAGAACGGAGATCTTCGTCGCCGCATCCAGCAAGGACACCGATTGGCTGCCGAGGCAGAGGAGTTACGTCGCCAGAATGAGCTCCTACGGCAACGCGTCGCCACCAATCCTCAGCTCCGCCATCAGATTGAGGAGTTGAAGAAGGACATTGAGGAGATCACACCCCTTCCGCCTCGCAAGCGGAAATCGCTTCGGATCCCCATCGTGAGACCCAAGAGGATTTCCCGCAGTGCACCTCCCGCTGGACCATCCAGCTCCTCGACCCCGATCATCTCCCACGAGCCCGTGATCGAGCCGTCCCCAGAGCTACCATAGACGTAGTACTTACGATTGATTGTTTCCTTTACTTTGTTTTGGATTGTATGACCACCCATGTCTAAAATAAGGCATAAGTGAAGAACTAAATAAAAGACAATAAATGTAATAGCAAGAACGACCTTTTGAAATAAAGTTTAGCAGTGTTCCCCCTTTAAAGATATTGTTATTTTGGAAACCTCAGGATGTCGAACAACCAAGGCTCCGACGCTCCTCAGAATGGAGGAGATAATGGAAACCTGCCTCAGTGGGGAGCAACTGGGCAAAGGCAAGCCCCGGTTGCCAATCACCCCACTCTGGCCGAGATGATGGCCACGCAAAACCAGCTGGTCTCAGCCCTTCTGAACCAGATGCAGTAGCAACAGCAGCAGATGCAAGAGCAGCAGGCTCACTTCTTCCGTCTCCACCAATAGCCCGAGCTGCCACGACCCTCCACTCCAGCTCCCGCTCCCGCCTCCCAACTCTCGGAGTTCCTCCGAGTCCGCCCACCGACCTTCTCGAGCACCACCAACCCCATGGAGGCTGGGGATTGGTTGAGGACCATCGAGAAAAAGCTCGACCTCCTGACCTGCACTGAGCAGGAGAGGGTGGCCTTCGCCACCCACCAGCTCCAGGGTCCCGCCGCAGAGTGGTGGGACAATCTGCGCGAGACCTTGCCCGAGGGACACGTCCATACTTGGGCGGAGTTCTCAGCTACTTTCCGTGCCGCTCACATCCCCGACGGCATTATAGCTCACAAGCAACAAGAGTTTAGGGACCTGCAGCAGGGGAGCAGGTCCGTAACTGAATATTTGCATGAGTTCAACTGACTGGCCAGGTACGCACCTGAGGAGGTCCGTACAGATGCGGCCAGGCAGGCCAAGTTCCACTGGGGACTGAAGGATGAGCTGTCCCTATAGCTTATCTCCGGAGATTTCACCAACTTCCAAAAGTTGGTGAATAAAGCTATCATTCAGGAGACCTAGCAGAACAAGGTCGACCTGAAGAGAAAGAGGATGATCGCCTTCAAGCAGAATCAAGGCATGGCTCAGAGGCCCCGTTTCACCCCTCCTCCACCGGCACCACAGTATCACCCCTGCCCGGTGTATCGTCCAGCACCACCTGCCGCCAATGACGGAGCCGGACAACCTCGCCCCGCTCCCGCCGCACCAGCCGCCCTAGTCGCCCCGGCCAAGAAGGCGGAGATTCTGCGAGATAGGCATGGCAAGCCTGTGGTATGTTTCAACTGCCGCCAGGAGGGGCATTACTCTCACTAGTGCCCTCATCCTAAGCGTACACAAGGTGTCGCATCGAACCCCGCCGTCCACGCCCGAGTCAACCACGTCACCGCCGAGGAAGCCCAGGCTGCCCCGGAAATTGTCATGGGTAAGTTTATGGTACATTCAACACTTGCAGTGGTTCTATTTGACACCGGAGCTACGCACTCCTTCATATCGACTACTTTTGTGGAAAGAAATGCCCTGGACATAAGCGAACTACCCAAACCCGTACTAATAGCCACCCCGGGCAAACAAACCCTCGCCTATTCCTATAGCCCAAGGGTATGGGTAGATATCCAAGGCACAATATTCTGGGCTGACCCCATCCTCATAGAATGCCAAGGTTTGGATCTCATTCTAGGGATGGATTGGTTAAATAAACACCAAGGAGTAATAGATTGTGCCTAGAGGAAGGTAGCGGTGATCAATGAAGAAGGGACTGCCGTCACATTCCAAATGCCGAGTATGAAGTCCGGAAGACCAAGACTGCATCAGATTACCTTGGAGGAAATACCAGTCGTCAGTGAATACCCGGACGTATTCCCAGAGGATTTACTAGGGATGCCACCCAAGAGGGACATCGAGTTCAGGATTGATTTGGTACCCGGGACCACCCCTATTTACAAGCGACCATACCGGATGGCCGCTAATGAGCTAGCGGAGATGAAGCAGCAGTTGGAGGATCTCGAGAGGAAAGGCTACATCAGACCAAGTACATCGCCATGGGGCGCCCCCGTCATCTTCGTCGAGAAGAAAGAAGACAAGGCTAAGCGTATGTGTGTGGATTACCGCGCTTTGAATGAAGTAACCATCAAGAACAAGTACCCGTTGCCTCGGATCGATGATCTCTTTGACCAGCTAAAGGGAGCTACGGTATTCTCAAAGATCGACCTGCGGTCTGGATATCATCAGTTAAGGATTCGAGAAGAGGATATACCCAAGACAGCTTTTACCACCCATTATGGATTATATGAGTCTACGGTTATGTCCTTCAGATTGACCAACGCCCCTGCATTCTTCATGAATATGATGAACAAGGTATTTATGGAGTATCTGGACAAATTCATCGTGGTCTTTATAAACGACATCCTCATTTATTCCAAGGACCAGAAAGAGCACGAGACTCACCTCCGGTTAACCTTAGGCAAGCTAAGGGAACACCAATTATACGCCAAGTACAACAAATGCAAGTTTTGGACGGCGGAAGTAAAGTTCCTTGGACACATTATCTCTGCACAAGGTATTGCAGTAGATCCTGCCACCGTGGAAGCCGTTACAGATTGGCTGCCTCCCACAAACGTATATGAGATACGAAGTTTTCTGGGCTTGGCCAGATATTATCGGAGAATCATTGAGAATTTTTCTAAGATAGCCAAGCCAATGACCAAGTTGTTGCAGAAAGGAGAGAAGTTTTAATGGACTCCTGAATGCGAGGAAAGTTTCCGCACTCTCAAGACCCGTCTGGTGTCAGCACCCATACTGACCCTACCAGATATCCGGAAGGACTTCCATGTTTATTGTGACGCATCCCGCCAAGGATTGAGATGTGTTCTCATGCAAGATGGAAAAGTTATTTCATACGCCTCGCGTCAGTTGAGACCCCATGAGTTGAACTACCCAACACATGACTTGGAATTGGCCGCGGTTGTGCACGCCCTTAAGATTTGGAGGCATTATTTGGTCAGAAACCGCTGCAAAATCTTTACAGATCACAAGAGTTTGAAGTACATCTTCACGCAGCCGGACCTCAATCTGAGGCAAAGGCGATGGTTGGAATTAATAAAGGACTATGACTTGGGGATTCACTACCACCCCGGAAAAGCCAATGTGGTAGCCGATGCATTAAGTCGCAAGGGATATTGCACAGCCCTTATGATTCAGGATCACGCGCCCTTGTTATGGAAAGAGATGGAAAAGTTGAATCTTGGGTTGACCACCGGAGAATACCTAGCCACCTTGGAGACTCAACCCATCTTATTCGAACAGATCCGAGAAGCTCAATTAGAAGACCCGGATATAGCCGCCATTAAGAAGAACATGAGACAAGGAAAAGCCCCAGGATTTTCAGAGGACGAGAATGGCACCATATGGTTTGGAACCCGGATATGTGTACCGGATAAGCCGGAGATAAAGACCCTTATCCTGAGAGAAGCCCATGAAACGCTGTACTCCATTCATCCCGGCAGTACCAAGATGTACCAAGACCTGAAGGAGCGCTATTGGTGGGTTAGCATGAGGAGAGAGGTTGCTCAGTTCGTCGCAGAATGTGACACCTGCAGAAGAGTAAAGGCAGAACATCAGAGACCTGCAGGACTGTTACAGCCACTAAAGTGCCTGAATGGAAGTGGGAAGAGATCGGTATGGATTTCATCACCGGACTCCCAAAGACCCAACTTGGATATGATTCTATTTGGGTGATTATTGACCGACTCACGAAAGTGGCACATTTCATAGCCGTCAAAACGACCTTTAGTGGCCCTAAGCTTGCAGAACTATACATGGCCCACATTGTGTGTCTTCATGGAGTACCAAAGAAGATAGTGTCCGATAGAGGAAGTCAGTTCACCTCTCGTTTCTGGAAGAACCTTCAAGAAGAGATGGGAACGAGATTGAACTTTAGCACTGCCTACCACCCTCAGACAGATGGACAAACGGAAAGGGTGAATCATATTTTGGAGGATATGCTTCGGGCATGCGTCTTGGATTTTGGAGCAACTTGGGACAAGAGCTTACCGTACGCTGAGTTTTCATACAACAACAGCTATCAAGACAATCTTCAGATGTCTCCGTTTGAAGCCCTATATGGACGTAAGTGCAGAACGCCTCTACTTTGGGATCAAACCGGTGAATCTCAAGTATTCAGAACGGACATCCTTCGAGAAGCTGAAGAGAAGGTACAGATCATCAGAGACCGGCTCAAGACAGCCCAATCACGACAGAAGAGCTACGCGGACAATCGACGCCGAGACCTAGCCTTTGAAGAGGGAGATCATGTCTATCTTCGCGTTACGCCTCTCCATGGTACTCAACGGTTTAACATGAGAGGAATGTTGGCCCCTCGAGATGTTGGACCATTTCCCATTATTCGACGCCAAGGTGAAGTTGCTTATCAGTTGGAACTACCACCCTCATTAACCGGAGTGCATGATGTGTTTCATGTGTCTCAACTAAAGAAGTGTCTTCGCGTCCCGACAGATCAAGTGGATCTTCAGCAGTTGGATGTTCAAGAGTTTCTGACCTATGTAGAAAAGCCTGTCAAGATATTGGAGGTCAAGGAAAGGATCACCAGGAGTCGGGTCATCCGCTTCTGCAAAGTGCAGTGGAGCAATCATCCGGTAGAGGAAGCCACATGGGAAAAAGAAGATGAACTCAAGGCACAACATCCTGATCTATTCGAGGATTGATCCGAATCTCGCGGACGAGATTCTCTGTAAGGGGGATAGGATTGTAACACCCCAGAAATAAAAATGAATTAAAATAAAAGGAAAATAATATTAAAAGACATTTCTGAATTTTTATTATTAAAGAAAATCCTAAAAGAGCCCTAATAAAGCCAAACAGGGAGAAATATTTAAAATCTGGACTTGAAAATTTTATGAGATAAACTAGAGGCCAAAATATAATTTTAGGAATTTTTCCAAAATTTTAGCAACAGTAATTCAACCATTAATCAAATATATGAATTACTGCAAATATTTTAAATCAGAAAACATTTATAAATCCTAATGGGCCGCAAACCTCCAATCTACCCCAAGCCCAGCCCAGTCCAGTCTTGAGCCACTGACAGGTGGGACCCAGGTGTCGGCGCTGCCTCCCGCCTCTCTCTCCCGCCCGCACCCACCTCGGCCCCACATGTCAGCCTCTCGCGTCCGCCTCCATCCCTCTGACTGACGGGACCCGCCTGTCGGCCCTTCCTTTTCTGTTTCGCCCGCTGACAGGTGGGGGCCACCTATCAGCTTCGTCTTCTTCATTGGATGGGGATCCCCCTTCCTTATCCGGCGAGATCCCCTCCCAAATCCGCCGCCGGCCGGTCAATCTCGCCCAACCGAGCCCTGAACCGCGATCTCCTGACTCCGGCGATCTCTTTCCATCCAAGCCCGACGCGGATTCATGGGTATAGAAGCATACCCGTACGCATGGAAGCTCGCCGGCGCAAAAATCGAACCCCTCAGATTTCCACCGGCATCCTTCCCTTCTTGCGCAAGAAAACCCCCTATTTAAACACCCTCGGACACCGCCCTCTGCCCACGCCGCCTTAGCCAAGCCCAAACAAACCAGAGCGCCCCGGCAACCTTTTTCAGATTTTTCCACTGCTTCAACCCCGGCCGCCGCTCGCCGTCGACTCCGGCCCCCTCCGTCCGCGCCACTGCCACCGTCGTAACCGCCGGAGCCCACCCAACCTCGGCCACCCCTCAGTTGGCTGTGGAACCCACCGGATCACCGTCGCCGATGACCACCCGAGAAGACCTCGCCGTCTACTCTCGCTGCCGGCCGCCATCCTTCGACCATCATCGCCGCCGCAGGTACAGTTGGAACCGTCGTCGTCTCCTCTCTCATTTCCGGCGAGATCTAGGACCATAGGCCCCCGCCATCGCCGCCGCCACCGCACCCGAGGCCACCGTCACTGGAGACGAAGGGGGTACGGACCCCTTACATCATGTTGTGCCGGATCACGCCGCAACCGCACGATCGCGATCGGAGGGCTAGGATTAAATCCCTTCGGGATTTAATCTGGGCCCTCGGATCTGGTCAAAGGGGTATCGAGGCCTCTCGGCCTTCGATCGCAACTTAAAACCTCCGAGCGATCTCAGGCGTCCACGTGTACCCGTTCGCTCGGTTTTAATCGCAGCCGTCCATTTTCATTTAACCGTTCCGCCTCGCGCCTGGCCGCTTGATCTGGATCGGATGATCCAGATCAGCCCAGTCCACGCGCACAGTGCGCCTGTCCACCGTGGGCCTGGCTCACCGTGGACTAAAGCCCACTTTCTGTTTAAATAAAATTCCAGAAATTGATTTAAACTTTGAAAATTCATAACTTGCTCATTTTACGTCCAAATTTCACCATTCAAATTTTGTTAAATTCAGTATATTATTCTCTACACATTAATGCCATAAAAATAGTATGTTACTGTTACCCAAAATATTCTTAATAAATAAATGAATAAAAACCCCTTAGGGTTAAAACTATTAAATCAGAAAATAAATTAGGAAAACCTTAAAATATAGGTTTACTGTTTTTCACCAAATGAAACCTATAAGAGGGTGCTGTTGAGTCAGGGGGGACTATATGGAAGGTTTTGGCACGAGTTCCCATGAAATGGGTCATCTCGTTACACTTTGGTGTAGGTGATGAGTGCGTGCCTTGTGGGTACAGTGGTACATCTCTGATCAGAGTAAAAATTAATCTTTTCGAAAAGCCGAGCCCACGGTCAAGGGCGGGTTGTGTGACTACTCGCAGTTAGTTTACAATTGTTTGAATGGTTGAGTTATTCATGGCATGTAAGGACTGTTGAGCGAGGTGGGGCTGACTGTACCCCTCGAGTTAGAAGATGATGATGCATACACATGTTTACATTTCAATACAAATAAATTGATCACATTAAAATGCTTTACAAATTACTCGCTTCCGCAAAATTATCCACTATCTCCCTTGTTATTACCTTGCATTATATTTGCATTCGGTGGCTTGCTGAGTACTCCTGTACTCACCCCGTTGACTTACACCATCAGAGCCCGTCTACTACGAGGAGGATGTAGGTCTGGAGTAGCGACCCAGTCAAGGCGAGACTGGAAGGAGGCGTTCATCTAGGACCCTTATTTTATTAGTTTCTCTTCACCTTTATTCACTTTTGTATTAATGCGGTCTACGAACCGTGAATGATTGCCCGTATTGTACGAGGTGGCATGATGAACGTCTTGTTTTATTGATTTTCTATGGAATTTCAATAAAGTCTTGATTTATTAAATCGGGGCGCGACAATGCTTGTGCTTAAGAATTTACTCGAGCCTCCGTATTGGATAATAACTCAAGTAGTCCGAATCTATGTATTAAATGTTCGAGGGATCCCTTTTACAGGGTAGAGAGGGTGGTATTTATAGGCAAAAACATCTAAGGAAAAGACCTAATTACCCCTAGATTACAACCGACATTACGGGACTGTTCAGTACCTGGAGCAAGGTTAAATAAGGTAAAATTCTCCAATACGGATGGATAAGCAAGACATCCTATCAATCTTGTCGCCCTGCTTCGGAGCCTCCGTATCCTGTGGAAGGTTCCTCAGGACGTCATACCGAGGCACCCTTCGGCTTGACGCCCCCCCTTCGAATAAGAGCCCAGCAGCTCCGAAGCTTAAAGAATCTTTGAGTTATTGATCTCTAAGTCTTCCCAATGAAGCAATTTCCCCCAATAGTAGCCCCTCGAATACGCCTCTCCGTATTTAACCTGTACAGAAGGAAGGAAGTATACGGAAGGAATATTTTCATATTCGGAGACTGAGAGAATTTGAATTCATTACAGTTTCCGGAGGATTTCAGATCCAGGGAGCTTGGACTCCCTCTCCAGGCTTCCTACGCGGTGGGAACATATCGCAGGAAGGAAAAAACCGCTTCGAAGCACAAACGTCGTGTGGAAAACACTGGATTATAGCCGTTACAGCGCAAGTAGCCGTTACGCCCAGTAAAAGGTAACGGTTGATTTTTACGGCGGTTGCATACCGTTCCACTTTCTGGACCCGCCTATCAGTGGCGGAAGCCGAACCTGCGATGTGAATGCAATCGAAGCATAGCAATCGGCGAATGGTTATAAAAGGGAAAACAGAAGTTACTCGAAACTTTTTACCGCACTTAGCACTCGCGATTCACTTTCCTCAACCTCCAATCTCTCCCTTTTTCGAGCAAATGGCAAGAACCAGCCACACTGTCCCAACGACGGCAAGCACTCTGGTGCAGAGGCAAGCGTGGGCCGCCTCAGCGGCGGCGGCAATGGCGGGGACTTTGGGCAACACCTGGCCTAAGAACCCTCGGGAACTCCGTCCGCCTTCCAAGAAGAAGATTTCCCAGAGATTCCTCATCGGTCAATCTACGAGCACCGCCGAATCCATCGAGGAGGCCGTAGAAGGGAAACTGGGAGCCGGGCTGAGGACTCGGGTCCCACGATCAGAGTCGACCCTGAGGCCGCGAAGTGGAGAAGTAGTAGTCTTCCAGGCGTTCCTCGAAGCCGGCTTGGGGCTCCAGGCCATCAACTTTTTGGCGGAAGTACTGGACATGTTTCATATTACATTACCTCAGTTGTCCCCCAATGCCGTCGCCCACCTGGCTATCTTCGAGTGGGCACTCCGGATCGAAGGGTACGAAGGATGCTCGGAGATCTTCGCTGCAACTCACGAAGCCATCTGCCAGCCGAAGCCACAGGATGGGCCCGAGGATTCCAAAGTGATAACAGCTTTCGGTAGTGTCAACTTCCAGTTGCGGAGGGAGCACGCCCTGCACTTCCCTACGAAGGCCATCAACGACCGATGGTATACCAACTGGATCCTTCGGTGGTTCTATGCCGAAGTCGGAGAGGACTCCCCCCTCGCAGGGCCTCTCCAGGAGATTTGGTTCCGGAAGGAGGCGGAGGTTGCTCCGAACCCTAGCCTGCTTTCCACGAGGCTAGGGCTGTTGACTTCGGTGGCTCGCCGCATGAGCATGCGCGACTTGGCCGAAGAGTTCATTGGCCTTCGGATTCCACCTCTCAGAGCCGACTGGCCAATAGTGTTCCAACAGGCCTCGGAGGGTGATCTCCGAACCCTAGGTATGACTTCAATTCCTGCATTACTGCATTTATATGATAAGAATAACATACTTATGACGCGTTACCCCTTTTCTTCAGCGGCTCCTTTGGCATTGGCTCCGGAGGACATAGCTCGGGCCACCGAACGGGTCCTTGGAGCTCCTTTAGTGGTCGAAAAGCAGCGAAGGCTGGAGCTAGTGGGGAGCTGGGAACGCTCCAATAGAGTGTGGGGAGCTCTCGGGATGGAGCCCCCTCCTCTTCCCGACTTCGCCGCGACAGGGGCAGCTGCCCGGAAACAGAAGACTATTGCTGAACTGCCCAAAAGAGCCAGCAAGCCGCCGTCTAAGAAGAAGGTGGCGAAGATCCCTTTGCAGCTGACCCCTGCCTCGTCAGCTTCATCCCCGGACGCTCGGAGCCCAGCCTCTGAGGAGCCTGAGGGCTCCGACGTCCAGTTAGCGTCGAGCCTCGAGAATTACCTTCTGGAGGACGACAAAGATATAGGGAAGTCCTAGACGGAACCTCTGCTCGGGAGGTTACTGTTGTAGATCCAACGCTCGCCTCCGTGCCCACTGTCGTTTATCTGGACTCGGACTCCACCACTCCCAATACACTCATAACTGGGGTGTTCATGGTGGGAGTCGCAGCTCTGGCAGGGAAGGTGGCGGAGAGGACCTCGGGAGACGACTTTGAAGATATCCTTTAGCTGTACGAAGTTCTGGAGGATCCAACGATCTTGCCTCACGGGGCCTCCGAAGGTATGCCTTGACTCTCCTATCTTATCGTATACCTACAACAATCTTTTCTTGTAAATACTTATCAAATCTCTTGAAAAGACAGGTACCTCGAAAGGTGACGAATCCCTGGCTGCACACGAAGTCCTAGCATCCTCGAGGGTCGTGGCCCAGGCGGACCCTCCTGCTCCTTCGGACGCTCCATGCCAGTTAGCAGAAGTCGTGCCCGCAGGAACGAAAGTCGTGCCCGCCGGAGCAGATTCGGGAACTGAAGTCATCCTCTCTGTAGCGGGTCCGGCGACCGAGGTTGCCCCTGCAGATGCGGCTCCGGTCGAAGGGGTAGCTACTGAAGAAAGGGCTACTTCTGCCTCAGCCGCAGCGCCTGCCTTCGTGCTGGGGAGGGGCAAAAGCATGGCTAGCCTCAGCTTTCCCCCCGGCCTCGCGATGACTTCAGTCAGCAACTCGGAGGAAGAGGCCACGGTAGACGACCACTAAGCTTCGTCTTGGCTTCCTTTGCTGGCTCCGTCCTAGAGAAACGGGTAGGCCTCCGAGCGCTCCTAGAGCCCCTAGGAGAGAAGAGCCATGACATCGCCAATTCGGACCTGGTTTCCATTTTGAGCGAAGCTAGGGCTTCGACGCTCAACACGGCCCTCGAAAGGACTGCCATAAAGGTATGAAGAACACCATAGCTACTTCGAATTAATGGTTACAAATACTTTGGTACTTACTTGTTCCTTTTTCTTTGCAGCAATTCATCCTTGCTAGAGCGACAGCGACTTCCAACGAGGTCGAAATTAATGGACTCAAAAGGAAGGTTACCACCCTCCAAACCGCCCTTAATGATTCCAACGACAGATCCTTTCGGCTAGAGGAGAAAGCCTTAGTGGAATGGAGGGCCAGGGCTGCGGCCAACGAAGCTCTCCGAACAGCGCAGGAAGAGAACGACGCGCTCCGCATTGCGGCCTAAGAGGTTGAAGCCGAACGCTTAGTTCTTCAGGCAGAAGTTGAAAGGCTTTGTCAATCGGTGGCCACTTCAAGCGCCCAGTTGGTGGAGATCCAAGGGGCTCTCAACCAAGTGATGGCCCAGAAGAGCTCTTTAATGCTCCAGGTGGCCGAGGTGTCGGCCACTGCCGCGGGGCTAGAAGCAACGGAGAAGAAGAATGCTAGTGCGGCAGAACGTACCTTGGACGCCCTTCAGGGTACCTTGGAATACTTCGGCACTATGTGCCCTTCGTCTTCTGCAGTAACCAGCGAACCCCTCGATCGGAAGCTGAAGAGGATCCAAGTGGCAGCGTCACTGATGATGAACTCCGGCGTCCGGTACGGGGAGATCTCCGGGCAGTGTGCCGGTATCGGAGTTCTTAACCACCTCGAGTCCCTTTGGATCCCTCTTGGTTCAGTCGAGGGTTCGATCCCTGGAAGCTTTGCCTTCGAAGACCTGCTGCGTCCTTCGTCGGACGTAGCCTTGGCTTGGGAAGCCTTCCGGTCAACCTGGAAGTCGGACCACAAGGCTGGGGCCAAATCTTGGATTGACGAGGCCCGACGGCAGAAACAGGCGCAGACAAAGCCCCCACTTCCTGCGTCGCCAGCTCCAGTAATCCCTGCTCCGCTGTCGCGCCCCGATTTAATAAATCAGGACTTTATTGAAATTCCATAGAAAATCAATAAAACAAGACGTTCATCATTCGACCACGTACAATACGGGCAATCATTCACGGTTCGTAGACCGCATTAATACAAAAGTGAATAAAGGTGAAGAGAAACTAATAAAATAAGGGTCCTAGATGAACGCCTCCTTCCAGTCTCGCCTTGACTGGGTCGCTACTCCAGACCTTCCTCCTCCTCGTAGTAGACTGGCTCTGATGTTGTAAGTCAACGGGGAGAGTACAAATGTACTTAGCAAGCCACCGAATGCAAATATAATGCAAGGTAATAACAAGGGAGATAGTGGCTAATTTTGCGGAAGCAGCATAATTGTAAAGCTTTAAATGTGAGCAATTTATTAGTACGGAAAAGTAAACAGGTGCATGTGTATCATCATCTTCTAACTCGAGGGGTACAGTCAGCCCCACCTCTCTCAACAGTCCTTACGTGCCATGAATAACTTGAACATTCAAACAATTGTAAACTAACTGCGAGTAGTCACACAACCCGCCCTTGACCGTGGGCTCGGCTTTTCGAAAAGATTGAATTACTCTGATCAGAGATGTACCACTGTACCCACAAGGCACGCACTCATCACCTACACCGAAGTGTAACGAGATGACCCATCACACGGGAACTCGTGCCAAAACCTTCCATATAGTCCTCCCCGACTCAATAGCACCCTCTTATGGGTTTCATATGGTGTCCCGACGCATCGGAGCCCCACCATACCCCCCTTGAGCCTCGTCGGTACAAGTCTCACGCAGGCTAGCCCCTTGCCCCCTCCTCTATGGTGCATCAAGCCGGAGTATTCCATACTTCCAGTTAGGACTTACCCATTAGACTTGTGGTTGGTACGGAAGTGCTTTGCAACAGATCCCGCAGACCGGTCCTTATAGTGCCCCGGGTGCGACAAACCAGTGCCCGAGCTTGCACCCGGAACCCACCATACTTATAACCTAGCCAACTCCAACAGAGTCCAGAGACGAGAATAACAGGGAAATTCATATACAGAATCCAGCTATCTACGACTCGTTCTTTTTAACCTATAGCAGTTGTGCCGGTACATTGGGCACTAGCTAATATTTTTATAGTAGAGTGACAAGGAGTTAAGGCTCAATAAGCATGGCTTGGGTTTGCACACAAGGACGGGGATCTAATAAATATAAGTGTAAGGCTTGAGTATTTGACTAATGCAATATTAACCTATGGGTTATAGCGATAAGTTATTAAAACATGGTGTTGGCGTAAAAGATTACGCTAACAGGTTTCTGTAGAAAAGAAAACTAACAAACGAAGTGTTTGTGAAGCAAACTGTTCTAAGCCTCCGAAAGGATAATAGCTTAGAATAGTTCGAAAGTGCGTATTGAATCACTTGTAATCGGTCCCTATTACAGGGTGAAATGGGGGGTATTTATAGGCCTAAACATTAAGGAAAAGACCTATTTACCCCTCTATTACAACCGACATTAAGGAAACTATTCGGTTTCCTTAATTGGGCTAAAATGGTAAAAGACTAATCTAATAGGATAGAAGATAAGTCTTCCATCTTAGCTGGCAGAAAAGATCCTGAAGGGCTTTGGTTCGAAGACATACTTCGAACTAGTGCCTGTCTTCGGGCTTCGAACGAGGTTCTGGGCATCTTCGAAGATGGTCTTCGGACAATCTTCGAAATGGTTGACTGCCTTTATGCTGCTTCGGCAATAACCCCGAAGATGAGATATTTTCCCCCAACAGTAGCCCCTCGAATACGCTTCTCCATTTGACCTGTAACGTTAGGAGAGCAGTATACGGAAAGAAAAGACAACCAATCATAGGGGTTATTGGTTTTTATTTTATCTTCGAAATGCATGAAGATATGAACTTCGAATCAGTCGTAAGGTAATTACTTTTCGAACTATCTTAGAACTGACTCAGGAAGTTCGAAAGTCTTTTTAGACTTAGAAAAAATAGCCGTTAGTTCCTGTTTCTAACGGAAGTTATATGATGCGTTATTTCCGAAGGAAAATAACGGGCGGGAATGCGAAAGGGCAGAGCCCAAACGGTAACCAACGGAACGATTAGGCTATAAATAAAGAGCCCAAAACTTACCCGATTACCTTTTCACCGCTTTCTCTCAGTTAAAAGCTTTTGAGCCCTTTGAGTTCTTGAGCCCTAGCTTTGAGTTCTTGAGCCTTAGCCTCCGTTCCCTCAGATCAATCCAGCAATCGCGATGGTGAAGACCAAGGGATCTGCGCCTCCTTCGGCCTTGGCTCGGCAACAGGCGGCCGCAGCAGCAGCAGCAACATTGGCGGCGACACCCTCGATGCAGGCGGCAACATCCATGGCGGCAGGGGGGAGAAATCCCCAAATCGCCGATGACCAAGGTCTGTGCCCTCCATCGACCAAATATTTAGACCAGTCCTTTGAGTTGGGGCCGTCTACCTGCAAGAAAGAATCTTTGGCAATCACAGCAGGGGGGAAAGATTAGTGATGGTGTTATGATTCGAAAACCGGCAAAGAATCGATTCCATCACCAAGACCCGGAGAGGTTGTAGTGTTCGAAGCTTTTTTCGAAGCGGGCTTGGGCCTCCCTGCTGTGGATTTCTTGGCCGAAGTACTTGACCTGTTTCATATAACCCTCCCCCAGCTATCTCCGAATGCTGTAGCTAGATTAGCTATCTTCGAGTGGGCACTGAGAGCCGAAGGTTGTGAGGGAAGGGCTGAAATCTTCGCTGCGCTTCATAGAGCAACTTGTCAGCCGAAGACCTTCGTAGGCTCCGGAGGTGAGAAAGTGGTGGTTTCCTTCGGAAGCATTAATTTTAGGCTTCGTGATGAATATGCCCTGCAATTCCCTGCTAAGGCCATCAATGCTAGATGGTACACCGATTGGGTCCTGAGGTGGTTTTATGCCGAAGTTGGAGTGAGCAGTCCTCTGGCCGGTCCCCTCAAAGAAATCCAGTTCCGGAAGGAAGCCTTAGTGCAACCTGACGAAGGCCAGCTCGAAGCTCGCCTCAACTTGCTTCAGAAAATCAGCAGAAGGTTGAGCATGCGGGACTTAGCCGAAGAGTTCCTCGGACTGCAAATTCCTCCGTTGATGGCCAACTGGCCTATCGTCTTCGAGGATGACTCGGAAGGCGGTCTTCGCAAGATTAACTATACTTCGAGCCCTGCAGGTAACTTCGAAACCAACATGCATAGTACATATTTACTTCGAAGAAAGACTAACTCGAATTATTTTTAGCTTCTTCAGCCCCTATTACTTCAGAGCAAATTGTAAGGGCTTCGGAGAAGATTCTGGGCGCCCCAACTCCGTCGGAAAAAGAATGGCGAATCAAATTGGTCGGAAGTTGGGAACGATTTAACAGAGTATGGGGAATGTTGGAGTTAACTCCGCCCCCTCTGATGGACTGGGTGCCTCAAGAGAAAGGACCCAAGAAAAGAGTAGCTGAAGCCGGAGCTTCCAGCTCCGCAAGGACTCCGGTGAAGAAAGTGGCTCGGAAGCCGAAGAACCTCGCACCTTTAGATCCTGTACCTTCAAGCTCAAGAGCTTCAATTTCTAGTTCTAAAGAAGACGAAGGTATATTTTTAATGAAATTGATTGAGGAAGATGCAGCTCAACAAAGTATTCACATTGAAGATACTGCAGGTATACCGGAGCCCCAAGCCAACATCGAAGAAGTAAGAGCTCCGGATACCCAGGAGGAACAAATCGAAGCCCCTATGGGTGTAGATGAGGCCGAAGTACCTGCGAATGTACCGGAGTCTGGAAATAATGCTGATCAACCAAGGACTTCGGTAGTTCAAGAAGATACAACTCAGGACGGAGTTCCTGCGGATGAAGGTGGGGTCGAAGTCACTATGGCTTCGATTCCCGAAGATGTAACGAGGACTCCTCAGGACGATGCTCCTGTAGTCCAAGATTTAGCGGCTGATTCGGATGAGGACTACACTTTTGATCCTCCGATCAGTCCAGTACTCGATCTTCCGGAGAATGTCGAAGGTAAATTTGCATAATTCTTATCAATTTTTGCAAAATTATACAATGTATAATATTTCTGTTTTTGCAGAGCCTCCTGTTGTCGAAGTATCCCTCGAAGATACAATTCAAAGACCTTCGACAACTTCGGAGCCACAACCGGAGGTTACTCTACCGGGACCTGGAAGAGGAAAAAGACACATAGAGCCTCTCCCTGCTCAAGGATCGACTTCATCTGAGTCAACAGATGAAAGTGAATCGACTGAGGGGGGGCCATCTTCAGAAGTTCCAAGGGCCTCGGAAGAATTCTCTGGACCTTCGCTAAGCAGAGCTGATCAGAAGGCTTCAGTAATGCTTCCTCTCATAACTCCTTTTTTGGAGGAGAAAACCGGACTTGGGACTTTGGTTAAACCTTTGGGTCAAGCCAGTCGCAAAGTCGGGGAAACAGAACTGGTAGCCCTTTTAAGCAGAGCGAAGGGTTCGGAGCTTAACCTTGCTGTGGAAAGAGCAGCTTATCAGGTATAAAGCATCTTCGAACCAAATAGCAAATTATATATGAATAATTTCTTATTTCATTTTTTCTTTTTCTTAGCAAGCAGTCTTAGCCCGCGCTGCGGCTTTATCGAACGAAAACGAAATTGCTCAACTTCGGGAAGAGAACGAAACTCTTCAAAGAAATTTAACTTCTCCGAAGGTTGAGTAGCTCAGATGGACAATGTAATACTAGCAGAGCGAAGGGCTAGGCAAAGCTTGGAGGCTGCGAAGAAAGAGCTCGAAGCAGAAAGAATTGTGCTTCGAGCGGAGATTGAAAGACTGCGGACGGAGGATGCTGCCAAGGGGTCTGAACTTGTAAGACTACAAGAAGAGGCTGGCCAACTCCGGACTCAGAAGAATGCTTTGACTACGGAGAATGCTAGAATCTCCGGAGTTTTAGCAGAAACGACTTCGGCCAAGGATGCACTTAATGCGGAAAAGCTCAAGTCTGAGAAGGTGGCTTCGGAGGTCATCGAGCAGATGCTAGGTGTCTTGGAGTACTTCGGTACTACTGGATCACTACCTTCAGATGACAATGTAACTCTGCTGCGCCGGTTAAGAGGATCCAAGGAGCAGCGAAGCAAATGAAGACGGAGGCAGAGTTATGGAG
>JAAALK010000288.1:54669759-54709612 GCA_019279435.1 Zizania palustris
GTACTTTGTTCGAAGCAAGTTCGATACTCTCATACTTCGCTTCGAAGCATACTTCGCTCCCTGCCACCTCGAACTAGGCTAGACCAAACACCACCTTCGGCATTTTCACAACAGCCTTCGACAGACTTCAACACTGACCTCCGAAGTAGGCTTCGTCACTAACCTCCGAAGCAGGCTTCGACACAGTGAAGCAGGCTTCGACACAGTGAGCAGGCTTCGCCGAGTTCCGAATAGGAGACAAATCTGAACAGTAACTTCTCATCTCACCTTATATACTTAGATCATCCTTTGAGAAGTTTGACCTGCCTTGTCTAGTATATTTTGTTATTTGCCTAGTAGCACTGCTTTGGTGGTTTTTTTGTTTAACATCAGTGCTTCTAGGCTAGATACCTTTAGACTTAGGATATTTGTTCATACTCTGTTGCTTAGTCTTTTGAGGTCCGTTGGGTGTTGGGAACAGGCCATATATTTGAAATAATTTTTAAGGCGCCCATTCACCCCCCTCTGGTCGCTACTTTCGGTCCTACAAGTGGTATCAGAGCTTGGTTAGGGTTTTTCCATACCTTAACCGGTTCTAAACCCCAGTAGTGATCATGACTTCTCCTAGCAAGGTCCCGTCCTTTGAAGCCTATGGCTATAACTATTGGAAGACTCGCATGTGAGCCTATCTCATGAGCCAGGGCACGGATATCTGGGACATTTGCGTTCACGACACATTTGTCATTCTGCCAGTTACTGAGCATGGTACTCCTGGTATCATTGCCCAGCATCTGAGCAATAGTAAAGCCGTGAACATTCTCTTTTCTGGTTTAGGTCCCATAGAATTTGAGCGTGTGAGCCATCTCTCCACTGCGAGAGAGATCTGGGCTACCCTCAAGGCACACCATGAGGGAACAGCCCAGGTCAAGGCTCGGCTCTATCAGACCTACCGGCGTGAGTACGAGAACTTCACACAAAAGCCGGGTGAATCTGTTGAAGCTTTGTTTGGTCGCTTTCAATCGATCATTAACAAGCTTCGGGACAACAAGGCTGAGGGTGCTCAGTTAGTCTCAGATCACGAGCAGGCGCTCAAGGTTCTTCATACCTTGGACCCAAAGATCTGGGAGATCAAGGTATCCTCTATCGTTGAGAGCACTTCTTACAATACCTTGACCATTTCTGAGTTGTTTAGCAAGCTGAAGGCCACTGAGGTAGATATCCAGCTGAGATCAAATCTCACTGGTTCTGGATCAAAGTCCCTGGCCCTTGCTTCACCTTCTATTGATTCATGTGCTGTGAGCTGTGCTGGTTTCTCCTTGATGTCTATCACTGAGGACCAGCTTGAGTCTTTGGGAGATGATGATTTGTGTCTCTTTAACAACCGGGTGCGTCGTGTCTATGACAAGAGAATGTTCAAAAGACACGGCACAAAATCCGGGTGCTTTGAGTGTGGTGATCCAGGACACTTCATCACCGACTGCCCCAAGCGCAATGGTCACAAGAAGGGCACCGGTGGTGGCTTCCACGACTCCGGCAAGCACGAGAGCTCATCCTTCAACAAGGGCAAGCCGAAGACCAGATTCTTCAAGAAGGCCCTGAAGGACTACCAGCGAGAGAACAAGAAGCGCGACAAGGCCTTCTTCGCCAAGATGGAGAAGAGCTACTCCAAGCAGTCCACATCTTCTTCCTCTTCATCGAGCTCAAGCGATGAGGAGATCACCATCAAGAAGGGAAAGGACAAGGACGATCCGGCGGGCCTTTGCTTCATGGCTTTCGGGGACAGACCGAAGAGCCACTCACACCAGCGCCGAAGATCCCGCAAGAGCTTCTGCTCAATGGCTCTTGGGGATAAGGAAGAAAAGAGCTCCTCCGATGACTCCGACGACGACAACGAAAAGGTATCATCTTATGAGTGTGAAATTGTTGACTTACTTGAGAGCAATCGTCAGGAGTTAAAGTATCGGGAAAGACTGCTTAGGGGGCCAAGAAGAGGATAGATGAGTTAGAGAGTGAGCTTGCCGTAGCCAATGGCAGAATTGAGAGTCTATCTTCTTCCCCTTTCTTGGGTGATAGCAGTGAGTGCCCAAAGTGTGAGGTGCTTCTGTGTGACCTGTCGACTCTGAAGTCCAGGTACACAGAAAGGGTTGATGAGAGGGACGCTTTGGCCACTGAGCTCGAAAGTGCTCAGCTGGAGCTGAAAGATGCTCAAGCCACTGTCGTCGCACGCTGTGGTGATTTGGAGAGGTTGAGAGCTGAGCTTGCGCAAACTAGGCTAGAGCTTGAGACACTATCAGTTCCACCCACTGTCTGTGAGAACTGTTTGTCTTTTAGAATGGAATTGATCAAGCTGAAGGCCGAAAAGTCTGTCCAAGTAGAGAGTGAGTGTGAGACCTGTTTGTCTCAGGTGGAGGATCTAGCTTCCTTGAGAGAGGAGCTAGCTGATTCTCAGAATGAGAACTTTTACCTCCGTTCTATCCTGAGTTGTATCAGTGCCAGAGAGCCACAGCTCGGCATGATGATCCAGCAGTTCAAGAGGCAGGATGGGTTTGGGGTAGGTTACACCTACACCAAGGATGACTTTGAGAGTGCCATTAGCCGGGCAGTGGAGTGGAGTAAAATGACTCCTGAACAGAGATACCCTAAGACTCACTCCACTGAGTCCTCCCAGGCTTGTCAGCCCAAGGATGGAGTGATTCATGAACAACCCAAAGCTCCACCCAAGAAGCCTATCTGGGTTCCAAAGCCCAAACACCTCCACTCTTCTCTAGACTCTCTTCCTGGACCTTCTCAACCCAAGAAGACTACACCTAAAATCACTAAGCCCAAGAACCCTAAGCCTCAACCACATCTCAAGAATCCCACCTACCATTGTGAGTTTTGTTAGAGAGACGGGCATCTTGCAGAGTTTTGCTTCAGGAGGAAGCGGGTTGAGAGAGCAGAGAGAGCTCGTGGTGATCAGGAGCAGTTCTACCAGTAGGGTGGTAGACTGTGGGTTCCTCGACGCGGGGAGAGGCTGGAGGCCAGGCCACGTCGTGTAGGTGGTGGTAGGGGAGACGGCTTTCATGTCCGTGCTCCAGATGGTGGTGTTCGTTCCGGCAGAGCTCCAGGCCGTGTTGGCTACGGTCCTGGATCTCGTGGCTGAGGCTTTAGGCAGAACCGAGGACCGCGCTTTGAGCTTCCTTTTGGTCTGGTCTCTCATAATGATTTCTACTTTCCGTCTTTTGAGCAGATGGCTCGACACTTGTTTAGCTCTTTTGCCTAAACCTGGTGCCGGACCATTTGCTCCCACTTACAGCCACTGATTGCGCAGGATCGGGGACTGGAGGACATTTGGATCATGGACTCAGGATGTTCTCGCCACATGACGGGACATCGCAGATGGTTCTCCAGTCTCACTCCCCCGAGCTCCAAAGAGTACATCACATTCGGGAACAGTGGTCAAGGGAAAGTAAGTGGCATTGGCCCAATTCACGTTTCAGATCTTTCTCTTTGAAGAATGTTGCCTTGGTTAAAAATTTGAACTTCAATTTGATTTCTATTCGCAACTTCTTGAGGATGGTTTGGAAGTGCATTTTAAGAAGGGTAATTCTTCTGTGGTTGATTCTAGAGGGTCTTTGATTTGCCAGATTTTACCATTCGGTAAAGTTTTTCTAATTGACTTCTCTAGTTCTTTTGGCCCTTCTCGCTACTTGATTGCTGGATCTTCTTCTAAGCTCTTGAAGTGGCATAGGAGGTTAGGTCATTTGAGTTTTGATCTGCTAGTCAGGTTAAGCTCTATGGACCTCATCCGGGGATTGCCCAAGCTTAAAATGGAGAAAGATCTAGTTTGTCATCCCTGTCGTCATGGGAAAATGGTTGCCGCTTCTCACTCACCTGTGACTCAGGTGATGACTTCGTATCCGGGCGAGCTTTTACACTTGGACACTGTTGGTCCAGGTCGGGTACTTTCAGTCGGTGGGAAGTGATACGCACTTGTCATTGTTGACGACTTTTCTCGATTCTCGTGGGTTTTCTTTTTGGAGACTAAGGATGAAACTTTTCAGTTTGTTCATGACCTGATTTTGAAGCTGAAGAATGAGAACAATGGTCGGATGCGAGCAATTCGCTCCGACAACGGCTCTGAGTTCAAAAATTCTCAGTTCGTCAGCTTCTGTAGTGATCAAGGTCTCGACCATCAGTTTTCTTCTCCTTACACTCCCCCACAGAATGGCGTTGTGGAACGAAAGAACCACACGCTAGTCGAGATGGCCATGACGATGCTCGATGAGCACAGGACTCCTAGGCGTTTTGGGCTGAAGCCATGAACACAGCTTGCTATCTGGCCAACCGCATTTTTCTTAGAGCTTACCTAGGTAAGACATCATATGAGTTGCGGTTTGGAAGACAACCCAAGGTGAGCCACTTGCGAGCATTCGGCTACAAGTGCTTTGTGCTCACGAAGGCAGGGCATTTGGACACGTTTGAGTCTCGTTGCTGCGACGGTGTTTTTCTTGGCTACGCTTTACATTCTCGAGGCTTCCGTGTTTGGAACCTCAAATCCTAGCTACTTGTCGAGACTTGTGAGGTTTCATTTGATGAGTCCTTGCCTTCTTTGACTCCTTCTTTTGAGCCTTCTGATGGTGAGCTCGGATAGTCCATCTTCGAGGAATATGATGACGCTCCAGCTGCTGATGAGGGTGGGCCTTCTACACCGCCTGCAGAGCCCACACCTTCTAAGACTTCGACTGAGGACGAGGGCGGACCTCTGATCAGTCTTCCACTTCGATCGAGCCCCCTCAGTCGAGTCCAGAGGTGCATGCTTTGCATTCTCGAGGCTTCCGTGTTTGGAACCTCGACTCCCAGCTACTTGTCGAGACTTGTGAGGTTTCCTTTGATGAGTCCATACCTTCACCGACTCCTTCTTTTAAGCTTTCTGGAGATGATGAGTTTGTAGAGTCTATCTTCGAGAAAGATGACGACGCTCCTACTGTTGATGAGGGTGGGCCTTCTGCACAGCCTCTAGACCCCACACCTTCTGAGACTTCGACTAAGGATGAGGGCGGACCTCTGATCACTTCTTCCACTTCGATCGAGCCCCCTCAGTCGAGTCTAGAGGTGCCAGCTACTTACTCCAGTGAGGTGACTTCAGATCACCAGGGAACCCGAGCAGTTCAGCGTGATCACCCCTCAGAGCTCATCATCGGTGATTTGACTGAGAGAACTTTGCGTTCGTCTGGTAACTCTCTTGCTGTGTTTTTCCGAATCTGCTTTTATTGCATCTTTTGAGCCCAGAGATGTTTCTCATGCTCTTTCTGATTCTAATTGGATCAATGCTATGCAAGAAGAGCTTGAAAACTTTGTCCGCAATCGGGTTTGGACACTAGTTGAGCCACCACCAGGATGCAACCCCATAGGCACCTAAGTGGGTGTTCAAGAACAAGCAAGGTGAAGATGGGGTTGTGGTGCGCAACAAGGCTCGATTAGTTGCCCAGGGTTTTTGCCAAAAAGAGGGTATCGATTTTGAAGAAACTTTCGCCCCTGTTGCCCGTCTTGAGTCCATTCGCATTCTTTTAGCTTTTGCCATTTCAAAGGGTTTTAAGATTTTTCAAATGGACGTCAAGAGTGCTTTTCTGAACGGGTTAATAGAGGAGGAAGTTTATGTTAGGCAGCCCCCCGGTTTTCAGAACCCTAAGTTTCCTCGACATGTTTTTAAGTTGCAAAAAGCTTTATACGGGTTGAAGCAAGCCCCAGGGCTTGGTATGACCGGTTAAAGAAATTTTTGTTGGGCGTGAAAGAACCGCATGCTGGTCGAGATGGCTAGAACGATGCTCGATGAGCATAGGACTCCTAGGTGCTTTTGGGCTGAAGCCATGAACACGACTTGCTATCTGGCCAACTACATTTTTCTTAGAGCTTACTTTGGTAAGACATCATACGAGTCGCGGTTTGGCAGAAAGCCCAAGGTGAGTCACTTGCGAGCGTTTGGCTGCAAGTGCTTTGTGCTCTAGAAGGGAGGGCATTTGGACAAGTTTGAGTCTCGTTGCTGGGATGAAGTCTTTCTTAGTTATGCTTTGCATTCTCGAGGCTTCTGTGTTTGGAACCTCATCTCCTAGCAGCTTGTCGAGACTTGCGAGGTTTCTTTTGATGAGTCCATGCCTTCACTGACTCCTTCTTTTGACCTTTCTGGAGATGATGAGCTTGGAGAGTCCATCTTTGAGGAAGATGATAACGCTCCTATTGTTAATGAGGGTGGGCCTTCTGCACAGCCTGCAGACCCCACACCTTCTGAGACTTTGACTGAGGACGAGGGCGGACCTATGATCACTTCTTCCACTTCGATCGAGCCCCCTCAGTCGAGTCCAGAGGTGCCAGCTGCTGACTCCACTGAGGTGACTTCAGATCACCTAGGATCCCGAGCATTTCAGCGTGATCACCCCTCAGAGCTCATCATCGGTGATCTCACTGAGAGAACCTTGCATTCTTCTGTTGACTCGCTCGCTGTTTTTGCTGAGTCTGCGTTTGTAGCCTCTTTTGATCCCAGAGATGTTTCTCATGCTCTTTCTGATGCAAATTGGATAAACGCCAATCAAGAAGAGCTTGAGAATTTTGTTCGCAATTGGGTTTGGACACTGGTTGAGCTGCCACCTGGATGCAACCCCATAGGCACCAAGTGGGTGTTTAAGAACAAGCAAGGTGAAGATGGGGTTATGGTGCGCAACAACGCTCAACTAGTTGCCCAGGGTTTTTTTGAGAAAGAGGGTATTCATTTTGAGGAGACTTTCGCCCCTGTTGCCCATCTTGAGTCCGTTCGCATACTTTTGGCATTCGCTGCTTCTAAGGGTTTTAAGCTTTTTCAAATGGATGTCAAGAGTGCTTTTCTGAATAGGTACATAGAGGAGGAGGTCTATGTAAGGCAGCCCCCCGGTTTTGAGAACCCTAAGGTTCCTCGACATGTTTTCAAGTTGCAGAAAGCTTTATATTGTCTGAAGCAAGCCCCCAGGGCTTGGTATGACCGTTTAAAGCAGTTTTTGTTGGGGAGTGGCTTTGTGATGGGTTCTGTGGACAAGAATCTTTTCCTGCTCAAAGTTGGCTCAGACTTCTTGATTGCTCAGATTTACGTGGACGACATTATTTTGGTGGTTCTACTAATGAGCTTGTGTCCATGTTTTCAGAGCAGATGCACAACGAGTTTGAGATGAGCCTCATGGGTGAGCTCAAGTACTTCCTAGGGCTCCAGATCAAGCAGACCAAGGATGGCATCTTCATCCACCAGAGCAAGTACACGCAGGACATGCTAAAAGTTTGACTTCGGTGGAGAGCTGAAGCCTCAGATGACCCCAATGGGTACATCTGGGGGCCTGGACAAGGACGAGAGTGGCGTCAAGGTCAATGAGAGAGAGTATAGAGGGATGATCAGATCGCTGTTGTACTTGACGACAACGAGGCCAGGCATTCAGTTTGCTGCGGGACTATGCGTGCGCTTCTAGTCTTCACTACGCATGTCTCATCGGTAGGCTGTCAAGCACATTTTTAGGTACCTTACCTATGTGCATGATCTTAGTCTTTTCTATTTAGCATCATCATCTCTTGATTTATCTGGTTTTCCAATGCTGATTTTGGTGGGTGCCAGCTGGATCGCAAGTTGACTTCCAGTACTTGCCAGTTTCTTAGTTCTTCGCTTGTCTCTTGGTATTCTCGAAAACAATATGGAGTTGCGCTTTCTACCATAGAGGCTGAGTATGTAGCTGCTGCTAGCTGCTGCTCAAAGTTGATTTGGATGATTTCCACTTTGCGAGACTTTGAGTTGTTCTTCCCTGCTAGAGTACCTTTGTTTTGTGATAGTACCAGCGTGATTAGTGTAGGGGAAAACCCATGTTTTCATTCAAAAACCAAACATATTGATGTGCACTTTCACTTTCTGATGGATCAATATGAGAAAGGTGTCATTAACCTTGTTCATGTTGATACCCATCATCAGTTGGATGACATTTTCACCAAACCCTTAGATCAGTCTACTTTTGAGCGTTTGCGAGGGGATTTGGGAGTTGTGTATCCTTTTTAGGATATTTTGAGTCAGTTTTCTTTCTTCTTTACTCTTTCTTGAGTCTTTTTGTGTGAGTTCATGTCATGCATTTTCACATATCACACTTTGAGCCTGCTTCTATTATATGATTAATCTGCTTTACTTAAACTAGCTAGTAGATGCTTTTGAATACTTGTCGATGATCATGCTTTGCTTCAGTTCACATGATATATCTGATATCTATCATATGCATGGCTTTTATGCTTTAAAATTGAAAAACGATCACCATTGCTTCTAGTAACTACCATGTGTAGGCTGATTGCTTTTGCTATCTTTTACATGCCTAGTAGCTAGTTCCTCACTTAGATGTAGATATGCAACTTGGACATTTATATGCTTTAAACATGGAAAATGTGCTATAAAAATGATAAAAAATCAGAAAAAGGAAATATCCATGCCTTTTTATGCATAATTTGAAAAGATCAAGGTGGGTTTGCTTTGTCGCATTGCATTGTTCTGGACTGCTTACCATAGCACTTTGGTATGAACTAGGACAGTGTAATGTATGCCAAGACCAATGTCTTAAGCTTCTGATGGTCCAGTTCTGGTCTAGGCTTGATGTAACAGCCCAAATTTAAAAATAAAATAAAACGAGGGAAAATAAATTTCTGAATTGAAAATGAATTATTTATTTAGAGAAAAGGTTAAAAGAACCCAATTAAAGCGAAACACAGGGAAATACATCAAATTTTATGTTGATAAATTTATGGTGGAAACTAGAGGCCAAGAAATATTTTTGAGAATTTTTACAAAATTTTAGAAACAGTACTTCAAGCTCTAAAGGAATATATGAATTTCTGGAATTAATTTTAGAAACAGCCTGAGCTACCGCCAATAGGGGCCCGCCTGTCGGCGCGTGCCCCCTCTCTCTCCTGCACGCCACGCCTGCCCGGCGCCGCCCATCTGTCCCCGCCCCGCGCCCCTCAGCCACTGGTAGCGCTGGCCCGCCTATCAGCCCCCTTTCCCTTCACCCGCAGTCGCTGATAGGTGGGGACCACCTGTCAGGATCATCTTCCCCGATGGAAAGGGGCTCTCTTTCCATCGCCAGCAGGACCCCTTTTCCATTTTCACCACCATCCAGCCCCCTTACCAAAATTATCGCCGGAATCCTTCTTGCTATCCGCCGACGACCTCTTTCCCCGGAATCCGATGCATTTTCGTCATAGTTGGAAGGGGATCCAAGCTCTAGGAAGGTTCACCAGAGTAAAAGAAAACCTCCGGTTTCCTTCCGGTTAGACGCCGGAGAGCCCCTATAAAAGGCCTCCCGCCCTCAATGACACCACCGTTAGGACCACCCCCACGACCTCTACCCCGGCCCCACCTCCATTGGGCCGGATCGCTGCCGGAGCGCCTCGTCGCTGTCGCTCGAAGTGCTCCGCCGCTCCTTCTCACTGTCGATCGCCACCAGTCATCCTTCGTCGCCACCGCTGGTACGCCTGAGCTTCCCTCACCCTCCTAGTCTCATTTTAGGCCTTAGCCCGCAAGCATAGCCATCACCGCCGTCAGAAACCCTCGCCGTAGTGTCGCCGGAGCCAGAGAAGAGGGGTACTCTGTCGTTTTCCATGCGTGCCATGCCAGATGGGCTTAGAGCACTCCGATCGGATCTAGATAGTCCGGATTAAAGCCCTCGTGGGATTTAATCCTGGACGTCGGTCCGGTCAAAGCGGTACGGACCCATCTAGGCCATCCATTATGACTTAGGCCTCCCGCCTCGCGCCTGGCCGCTAGATCCATATTCGACGGTCCAGCGGACTCTGGTCCACGCACACAGTGCGTTGGTCCATGGTGGGCCTGGCTCACCGTGGACCCAAGCCTGTTTTCTGTTTAAATAAAAATCCAGAAAATAAGTTTAATCTTTAAAAATTCATATATTGCTCAATTTAACTCCAAATTTCACCAATCAAATTTTGTAAAATTTGTCTTGTTATTCTCTACACTTTTATGCCATAAAAACATATTTTTATTTTGCACAAAATATTCTTATTAAATAATAGAGTAAAAACCCCTTTAGGATTAAATTCATATTTCATTAAAATAGTTCAGAATGACCCTTAAAATTTTATATATTGATTTCAGAGGACATAATAACTTCATTTCACTATCTTTAAGCAATAAAAAATGTATGGTTGTCTTATACAATTTAATTCACCTTTAAAAGAGAAAATAAAAACCCCTTAGGGTAAATACTTATTTCAATGTATAAAATTAATAGACCTTTTTAAAAATTAATCTTAGATATTTAGGAAATGATTTCATAGAATTTAAGGCTTTATTCTCTTTATTTAATACAACAAAAACATGTATGCTTGTCTTGGTGCTTTTGGATTGTTTATTGAATGTCGTGTTTTCTTTTCGTATCGGAAGACTACGACGCCATCGAAGATCCGGAGTCTTACCCCGAGGTTCCACCATCTCTATTTGCTGATCAAGGCAAGTCACAACCCCCATTTTGATCATAATTGAGCCCATGTTTTAATAAATTATCGCTATAACTCATAGGATAATATTGCATTAGTCCAATCTCAGGCCCTAAATTATATTTATTAGATCTCCGTCCTTGTGTGTAAACCCAAGCCATGCTTATTGAGCTTAACTCCTTGTCACTCTACAAAATATATTAGGTAGTGTCCAATGTACCGACACAACTGCTATAGGATAAAGAACGAGTCGTAGATAGATGGTTTATGCTATATGATTTTCCCTGATATTCTCGTCTCTAGATTTCTTTTGGAGTTGGCTAAGTTATAAGTATGGTGGGTTCCGGGTGCAAGCTCGGGAATTGGTTGGTCGCACCCAGGGCACTATAAGGACCGGTCTGCGAGATCTGTTGCAAAACACTTCCGTACTAACCACAAGTCTAATGGGTAAGTCCTAACTGGAGGTATGGAATAAACCATCTTGATGCACCATAGTGGAGGGGGCAAGGGGGAACCTGCCAGTGACTTGTACCGACGTGGCTCAAGGGGGGTATGGTGTTGGCCCAAAGTGACTGGGGCACCATATGAAACATATAAGAGGGTGTTATCGAATTGGGGTGTTCCATAGTAAAGGTTTTGGCATGAGCTCCCAAGGTATCGGTCATCTCGTTACACTCTGGTGTATGCGATGAGTGTGTGCCTTGTGGGTATAGTGGTACACCTCTGATCAGAGTTTAAATCTTTTCGAAAAGCCAAGCCCACGGTCAAGGGCGGGTTGTGTGACTTCTCGCAGTTAGATTACTATTGCTTGAATGTTTGTGTTATTCATGGCATGTAAGGACTATTGAGCGAGGGTGGGCTGACTGTACCCCTCGAGTTAGGAGATGATGCATATACATGTTTAAATTTCTGTACTAATAACTTGTTCACATTAACTGCTTTGCAAATATGATTTTTCGAAAAACTAGCCACTACATTCCTTGTTATTACTCTGCATTATATTTGCATCCGGTGGCTTGCTGAGTACGATTGTACTCACCCCCGTTGACTTACACCACCAGAGGCAGTCTACTACGAGGAGGGTGACGGTCTAGAGTAGCGACCCAGTCAAGGCACGAGACTGGAAGGAGGCGTTCATCTAGGAAATTTGTTTTATTAGTTTCTCTTTGTTTTAACTCTTTTGTAATAATATGTTCTACAAACCATGATTGATTGGCGTATTGTACGCGGTCGTGTGATAAACTTCTTGTATTTATTGATTTTCTATGAAATTTCAATAAATTCCCGGTTTTATTAAATCGGGGCGTTACACTTGACTTGGTCGGTTAGCATAAGGTTGACATGCAAATAACCCCTGGCAAAAATGAAAAAGGAAAAGAAAAAGGCCTGAAAATTAAAAAGATAACAAGTTTGCTGAAGCACTTTATTTGTACAATGCTTATGTTGGTAGATATCAGCTAGCCTTTGTATTTCATGCTTTACTTTGCTTGTCAACTAGAAAATGTGGTGATGCTTTTGTTTGCAAAAATCGAAAAATGTGTGCTAATGACTTTCTTTGGATATCATCTATTGCACTGATCATGCCATTTGTCTTAGACAATACTTCTTTTGCTATACTTGCTAGATGTTGTAATTGCAGTCAATCATATCTAAGAAGCATGCTTTCTTCACTCCACCTGCACCCCAGTTTCATTCATTGCATATTTTGAGGGGGAGTTGCATTTCAGGGGGAGTTTGAGTCTATGTCTCTTTAGGGTGCATTTAGTCTCACTTGATGAGTCCAATTGTCAACAAAGGGGAGAAATTTTGGGTTATTCGATTTTTAGAAGAGTTTAGGGGGAGTTTTGGCTTTCTCTGGGATTTGTTTCAGGGGGAGTTTTAGTCGGCTTTCTCTAGGATTTGTTTCAGGGGGAGTTTTAGTCTCTCTTTTGCTTTACTATTTGGATGTCCTTGTTGATAATTCAGAGATTGCACTCATTTTGAGTTTTTATTTTTGGTTACCAATAATGACCGTTTTTCTTGCTTTTGTTCGACTTTTGGTCATTAGGGTTAAAACTTTTATTTTATTTTCTTCTTTCTATCTTCTTGTGTTTTGTTTTCGTGTTTCCACATGTGCTTGCAGATTCTGAAGAGCTGATGAAGAGAGTGTTGACAATGCACTCATCAAGGGGGAGATTGAGGAGCCATGTTGAAGAGCATGGGCCTCATGACTCTAGATGTGATGAGTGATTGTCAACGGAAGTCAAGAGGACATGAAGAAAAGAGAAGACCTTCCGTGTCTGGGCCGCATGTGACTCAGGTACATGGGCAGCGAGCGACTGATTGGCAGAGTGGCCACAAAGTCAGGCTGGCCCAATCCGAGTAAATGGGATAGGAGCGGCTGAGGATCCACTGGTCTGTTGACCTGGATTGACTCAGGTACATGGGCGGCAAGCGATTGACGGGATGAGAGAGCCACGGAATCGGGTCGGCCCAATCCGAGTACCCGGTGCGAAGACGGTGGATGCTTTGTCAGTTTCAGCGCAAAACTAACGACAGCTGATCTCAGATCTGACCATTCTGAGGCGAAGCCATAGCTGCTACGAAAGCTCCGCATCAGGACAAGTTATCTTTATTTAGGTTTTTACTATTTTTCCTTTAGGCCCATAGTCTATGTTAGTCGAGTCTATAAAAAACCTTAAGGGCATTTCGGTCTTTTCCATTTTTATTTTTAGCGTCTGTGTAATTTACCCTAGGGGTAAATCTGTCTTTTTCCCTGTGTTGGGCTGCCTATAAATAGGCCCCAACCCCCTACGGTTAGGGTTAACTCATTCAATGCAAAATATGAGTTCATTTTCTGAAATTAGTTTTGGGGATTTTTTGAATCATCCTTCTTCTACCTCAAGTTTTCTCCCTACCTTCCACTCTCTCTCCTCCTAGCCGGCCAAGATCTTCTGGGGAAGCGCGCTCGGGTGCTTAGAGGTGAGGCGGCTAAATCTAGGTCCGCGTGGCCAAGCAACGCGCGAGCCAGCGGTCGGTCGTAGGCGCACGGTCCGGGCGGCTGTTTTTCTTTGTTTCGGGCGGAGACTGGAAGCTTCTTGTGTCTCTTCGGTGCTGTGTGCAGCCGACTTGAGCAAAGTGCTTGGTGCTGGGAAATAGCAGCACAGGCGCGCATGACCAAGCAAGCCGATGAAGCCGCTCACTACTCACAGAGAACAAGGCAGGAAGAACACTTCAGCTCTCATGAACAGTAATCCGTCTTTCTCGATATGCGTGCACTTAGTTTTATCTTAGTAGTTTTAGTAATTTCTGATTTCCTGTGATTGTGATTAGTTTTGTAGTGTTCGATCTGAATGTTTAAAGTCTAGTGCTGTTAATCTTTTTCTCCGTTCAGAGACGTGCATGATTAGTGAACTGATTATGGCTAGCACTAGTTGTTTTTATTAGATTAGTTCATCCCTGAAGAACACGCCTAAACACTTTATTTCACTTGTTGCTTGCTGAATTAAGTCTATACTCTAAGCGTACTAATCCAATTGAAGCACAGTAATACATGTTGTTCCTTCCTCGATTTTAGTGCACATTGTGTGTTTGTTGAACCATGTGTGAGTATTATTCATTTACTGCATTTATTTCGTTTGGATAAATGACTGTGAGAATTGTTCCTATTATGCTTGAAATATCCGTGAGTTGAGTGTTCTGCTGATCTACCTTTAAGCACTATGTTGGTGTCTTTTTGATTAGGTCACTAGTCGTTTTTAGGCTAGATTATTTTTAGCACATGTGATCTGTTTTGTTTCTGCTGGTTGTTTGTTCAGGTGCGTTGGGTGTTGGGAGAAGGCCATTGATTCACAAGAAGTTTTTAGGCGCCCATTCACCCCCCCTCTGGTCGCTACTTTCGGTCCTACAATTTTGGAGAAACTTTTGCACCGGTATCTCGACTTGAGGCCATTAGGATCTTGCTTGCTTTTGCCTCTTCGCGCGGCTTTAAACTTTTTCAAATGGATGTAAAAAGCGCATTTCTGAATGGTTTCAGAGGAGAGGACGTGTATGTCAAGTAGCCTCCTGGCTTTGAGGATCCCAAGTACCCCCATAGAGTCTTTAAACTTCATAAAGCACTATATGGGCTCAACCAAGCACCAAGGGCCTCGTATGACCGCCTTAGGACGTTCTTGATTGAACATGGGTACAAGATGGGGTTTGTTGACAAAACTTTGTTCACTCTCATGCATGGCAAAGACTTCATACTCGTTCAGATATATGTCGATGATACAATTTTTGGTGGTTCAACTCATACACTTGTTACCGAGTTTGCAGAATCAATGAGCAGGGAATTCGAGATGTCAATGATGGGCGAGCTGTCCTTCTTCCTGGGTTTGCAAATCAAACAAATCAAACAAGTAACATTTGTCCATCAAACAAAATACACTAGAGATCTGCTTAAATGATTTGACATGTTTACGCTAAACCACTTGCTACCCTGATGGGTACTTCTATCGCTCTTGATCCAGATGAAGACGGAGAAGAAGTGGACCAGAAGGAGTATCGCAACATGATCGGCTCCCTTCTGTACTTGATGGCTACGAGGCCGGACATACACTTTGTTGTGTGTCTGTGTGCTCATTTTCAAGCTTCTCCCAGGGCGTCACATCGTCAAGCTGTCAAACGCATCCTAAGGTACCTCAAGCATACTCTTGAATTCGGTATTTGGTATTCTGCATCATCTTCATTATGCTTGAGAGGTTTTTCTGACGCTGACTTTGCTGGTTGCCGGATTGATCATAAGAGTACTTCTAGTACATGTCATTTTCTAGGGTCATCTCTTGTGTGTTGGTCTTCACGCAAATAGTCTAGCGTTGCACAGTATACAACCGAGGCTGAATATGTAGATGTCGCTAGCTGTTGCGCACAGATTTTGTGGATGGTATCTACTTTGCGGGACTTTGGGTTGGAGTTTTCATGTGTTCCATTATTTTGACATTGACGTGCGTTATCACTTTTTAAGAGATCACAATGAAAAAGGCAATATTAAATTGTGTTTTGTCAATACTTAGAATCAGCTTGCAGATATTTTCACCAAGCCTCTCGATGCTTCTCGCTTTGCATTTTTGAGGGGAGAGCTTGGCATTTGTTATCCATATGGCATCATGTAGGGGGGAGTTCTGTACCTTAGCATATGCTTCTGAAATATGATTAAATGCTTTTATATGTACATGCTTGTGTGTGCACTTTACAATATTGTCCTGTATTCACTGTTTGATTGTGCTTAGAATGAACTCATCTATTTATATGGTTTGAGCATGGCTTTTCTTTGCGAAAATTTGAAAATGGTCACTACCAAGTCTAGTTTCTAGCATGAATGGGCTAGGGTGCTTTTGCTATTCATTTCTTACTTGATAGCTTTGTCTTTTTCACTTGGATACTCAAATGCAACTTGATCATGTTATGCTCAAAATAAAAAATGAATGACAAAAAAATTGAAAAATTGAAAAATGAAAAATGAAAATGATGAAAATGAAACAAAAAATGCTAAAGTGGTGATAAAATTGAAAAGATCCAGGTGGGTTTGCATAGTCGCACTACTTTGTTCTAGACTGCTTACCATTGCACTTTAGTTTGAACTAGGACATTTAGTGTATACCAAGATCAATGCCTTAAGCTTCAAATAGTTATCCTAGGCTTGGCTTGATCGGTTAGCATAAGGTTGACTTGCAAATAACCCCTGGTATTAAAAAAAATAAAAAGTTTAATTTTCTCGCATATCAACTTTGTTGCAGCTCCTTGTAGTGGGATGTGCTTTTCGAGTTTGTTTGTGACTAGCTTTTGTATCTCTTACCTTGCCATGCCTTGTACACTAGTCTGGGTAGTGATGCTTTTATTTGCTTTAACTTCAAAATGCTTGCTCATACGGATATTTAGATTGTGGTTATTCAAAGCTTGACATACAGTTTAGTCAGGACAGGTTGTGAGGCACAAGAAGTGCTTGTACTGTAATTGGACTTAATCATATTCTGGAAGCATTGCATGGTCACTTTACTCTCTCAACTCATGGGGCTATCTTGATGTCTGCTTTGCCAAAGGGGGAGAGTACTTGAGCTTTTGGTGAATTTGTGATCTTTTTGATCTTTTGAGCTTTTGAGGTAGTTTTGTCTTTATCAGTTAGCAAGTGACATGTTTCTTCTATTTTTCTCTCTTTAGAGCTTTCATGGTCACTTGTGTGCTGAATCTTTGCTTTATACTTCTTTTAAACTTGTGTTGTCAATGCACTCATCAAGGGGGAGATAGAGGAACATAGTGAGGTTTGGCACTATAGTTCAAGGTAATGATCAGTGATTGACAGGGTGAAAGCATGGGTTGTGTCTAGGTGTTTTGGATATGATGTGTGTCTGTGTTTGTCTCGTGTGTGCAGGCTTGAGTTACTCGTCAACTGTTGATGGCTCGGGATCAGGGTTAGACGGGGAGTCTAATGCTAGATGGTCGAGGGTGTCAGTCGAAGTCGAGAGTGGACTCTGATGTACGCACGGAGGTCGAACAGGACGTGAGTTGAAGGTTGATCAAGACGAAGCCTCGATCGAGTCAGTGAAAGGGAAGCCAGTTCATGTGACAAGGCGGCTCGAGGGATCGAGAGCGGGAGAGACTTGCTGGCGGTCGGGTTCGCGGACTGACGACAGTCGTCGATGATTAGAAGAGGCTTTAGTCGGTTTTTGATGAAAATCGTCGAAACTTTAAATGTTTTTGTTAATTCAATAAATAGGGTTTCAGTGTTAGTTTAAATTTTTCAGTTTTACAGTGTATCCTTTTGATATAATTTTTAGAGTGGTTCTACTCTGAAAATATATTAAAAGGAGTGTTTCTTTGTATTTTTTTGCTTCAGGACTTAAAGGGTAATTTTCAGAACATGTATTTCTGAAATTGCCAAGGGGTTAAGTGTAAAAGGTAGCTTCTAGAAGGTGTGGGCTGTCGGGATATTATCCCCTGATGTCCTGTAGCCACACCAACGCTGCAGAAACAACTTTTGCTCAACATTTCAATCGGAAAAATGAGAGAAACACTCGGGTTGATGAGTTTTTAACGCGATACAGTGTCTGTCGATTGCTTTTCAGATGTGCTACAGTTTTGTCGAAAACACTGTTCCGCATAAAGCAATTCTGGATTCTAGCGTCTGAATCAGTGAGTTCTCTTTTTATTTTCTCTGGAAATTTCTGATGATCTGGATTGATTTCTTGTGAGATAATATCTAGAAATGTTTGTGCTGTATGCTGAATATGTTTGATCCTTGAATCTGTTTAGTTTTCATATGAATACCATGATTAAGCATTGAATCTGTTTGTTCACAGTTCATCAGGTAGTGTGTTTCAGTTCTGCCTCAAATATGTTTCTGTGATTTGTGGCTGTGAATATTGCCTAGTAGGTTGTCTCTATGACGATATTAACTTGTTTTAGTCACCAATCTACTTCTCTTACCTTACTCCTGTTTACTGTTTCTGTTCAAGAGATTTGAGGGTAGACATATTCACTACATATTCTCTGTTTTATTGATGCTAAACAACTTAAGACGTATATGTGATTGACTGTTATGTGTGGTTAAGATCTGAACAATTCTGCTTGATAGGTTGTTGATTTGAAACAGTAAACTAGTAGTGTCTCTTGTTTGGCTTTAGTTCAATCTTTTCATCTTCTTTTAGGTTCCTGCTGTGAAGTTTATTTTGCCAACTCAGAATAGATTTGGTTGCTTTGAACTCTTGTATCATTTCTGAGATGATTAGTTTAGGATTTCTAAAGAATGGGTATTCAGCTTCTGAGATCAGCACTTTTAACTGTTTTTAAAGACTTGTTTTCAAGGTTGTGTCAAGATCCTATGTCACTAAGTTTAGTGCTTGATTTAAATTCAGTCAGTTTATATTTAGTATTTGAAACTGTTTTGAAGTCTGAGTTTCCTCAATTCTGGTCTCTTGTGCTAATACTATTTCTTGACCTTTAGAACTCCAAAAGTATCAATTCAAATATGTTGAACATTATCCTATCTTGTGTTCTGAATTAGGTGATGTGTTTCCAAGGCCTGTTCTGTTGTTTGAACGATTCTGAAAACTACATTTGTTCTGAAATCCATTTTCAAACCAGAATTCTAGCACTGCTCTGAAATCAAATTCTGTTAGAAGTAAATCTTGAGTTCTGTTTTCTGGGCTAAAATTTTTTGAAACATCTTTTCTTTGGATTGTTGTTCTGAATGCTAGTCTGAAGTGGACTGTTTGATTGAAATTGAATCACTTCTGCTGTTGACTATTTGTGAATACAGTAATTACCTTCACTTAGTGTTTTGCTGAATACTGAATGAGTTCAAGGTTTGGTCAAATCTAAACAACTTCCTTGTCTATTTGAATGAGTTGAGAGACTGAATTGAATTGATTTCAGAGCTGCTATTTGTATTTGTTGGCGTAAAAGATTACGCTAACAGGTTTCTGTAAAATAGAAACTAACAAACGAAGTGTTTGCGAAGAGAACTGTTCTAAGCCTCCGAAAGGATAACAACTTAGAATAGTTCGAATGTGTGTATTGAATAACTTGTATCCTGTCCCTATTACAGGGTGAAACGGGGGGTATTTATAGGCCCAAATATTAAGGAAAAGACCTATTTACCCCTCTATTACAACCGACATAGTGGAAACTATTCGGTACCCTTGATAGGGCTAAAATGGTAAAAGACTAATCTAATGATATAAAAGATAAATCTTCCATCTTAGCTGGCAATAAAGATCTCGCAGAACCTTAGTTCGAAGATGTACTTCGAACTAATGCCCTATCTTCGTACTTCGAGCTTGACTCAGGGTATCTTCGAAGATGGACATCTGGAAACCTTCGAATCCACTATCTGCTGTCATGCTGTTGCGGCAATAACCCCGAAGAGGAGATATTTTCCCCCAACAGTAGCCCCTCGAATACTCTTCTCCGTTTAACCTGTAATGTTAGGAGAGCAGTATACGGAAGGAAAAAATAACCAGACATAGGGTTATTAGATTTCAATTCATCTTCGAAATGTACGAAGATATAAACTCCGAATCAGTCTTAAGATAATTACTTTCGAACTATCTTAGAACCGACTCAGGAAGTTCGAAAGTCTTTTAGACTTAGAGAAAATAGCCGTTAGCTTTCTGTTCCTAACGGAAACTGTAGAAAGCGTTAATTTCGGAGAAAAAGTAACTGGCAGGAATGCGAAACGGCATGGGCTAACGGTAAGAATGTAAAGTTTAGGCTATAAATAGATGGCCTAGAACTTACCCGGTTACCTTTTCACTGCTCTCTCGCAATCAAACATCTTTTGAGCCCCTTGAGTTCTTTGAGCCCTAGCCTCCATTTACCCAAAGCAATCCAGCGACCGCAATGGTGAAGACCAAAGGATCTGGAGCTCCGTCGGCCTTGGCCCGGCAGCAGGCGGCTGCAGCAGCAGCGGCTGCAGCGTTGGCGGCGGCACCTCCAGCATCTGCAGCAACATCCATGGCGGCAAGAGGGAGAAATCCCCAAGACGTCGATGATCAAAGTCTCTGCCCGCCATCAACGAAGTATCTGGACCAGTCTTTCCAACTGGGATCTTCTACCTGCAAGAGGGAATCGCTGGCAATTGCGGTAGAAGGAAAAATCAGTACCGGAGTGATGATTCGGAAGCCCGGGAAAGAACTCATTCCAGTCACCAAGGCTCGGAGAAGTGGTTGTATTCGAAGCCTTCTTCGAAGCCGGCTTGGGCCTTCCTGCAGTAGACTTCCTGGCGTAGGTACTCGATCTATTCCATGTCACCCTCCCTCAATTATCTCCGAATGCAGTAGCTAGACTGGCTATCTTTGAATGGGCATTGAGAGCCGAAGGCTGTGAGGGGAGGGCAGAGAACTTCGCTGCACTGCACAGGGCTTCAGGCCAACCTAAAACCTCCGTAGGCCCCGGAGGTGAAAAAGTAGTGGTATCCTTCGGAAGCATTAATTTTAGGCTTCGGGACGAATATGCCCTGCAATTCCCTGCTAAGGCCATCAATGCAAGATGGTATACTGATTGGGTTATGAGGTGGTTCTATGCCGAAGTTGGGGCGAGTAATTCTTTGGCCGGACCCCTGAAAGAAATTCAATTCCGGAAAGAAGCCTTAGTGCATCCCGGCCAAGGTCAGCTTGAAGCTCACCTCAATCTACTTCAAAGAGTCAGCCGGAGATTGAGTATGCGAGACTTAGCCGAAGAGTTCCTCGGGTTACAAATTTCTCCACTGATGGCCAACTCGCCTATCATCTTCGAAGAGGATTCGGAAGGCGGTCTCCGGAAGATCACCTTGACTTCGAGCCCTGCAGGTAACTTCAAAGACAACATGTATTATGCATATTCATTCGAAGAAAAACTAACTTAATTTATTTTTCTTTTTTAGCTTCTTCAGCCCCTGTTACTTCGGAACAAATCGTAAGGGCTTCGGAGAAGATTTTGGGCGCTCCAACTCCGACCAAAAAGAATGGAGAGTCAAGTTAGTCGGGAGTTGGGAGAGATCTAACAGAGTATGGGGAATGTTGGGAATCACTCCGCCCCCTCTGATGGATTGGGTGCCTTTGGAGAAAGGACACAAGAAAAGGAAAGCCGAAGCTGGAGCTTCGAGCTCCGCAAAGACTCTGGTGAAGAAGGTGGCTAAGAAACCCAGAAAACCTACACCTCCGAGCCCAAGAACCTCAACCTCCGGTTCTAAAGAGGATGAAGGTAAACTATTAGTGAGGTTGATTGATGAAGATGCAGCTCAAACAGATATTCATATCGAAGATGCTGCAGGTACGCTGGACTCTCAGGCTAACCTAGAAGAAATGAGAACTCTGAATGCTCAAGAGGATTTACCTCAAGGGGAAGAGCAAATCGAAGCCCCTACGACTGAAAGTGAAGTCGAAGTTGCTGTGACTTCAGTCTTGGATGAAGGGAGGACTGCTCAAGAAGATACTCCGGCAGTTGAAGTTTTGACTGTTGATTCAGACGAAGACCTCACCTTCGATCCTCCGAGCAGTCCGATGCTCGCTCACCACCAAAATGTCGAAGGTAAACTTCGTATAATTTTCTTGTTCTTTTCTACAACATTATACAGTGTATAATACTTTTGCTTTTGTAGAACCCTCTTCCGTGGAAGAAGTGCGTCGCGAAGATCCAATTCAAGGGCCTTTGACAACTTCGGAACCGCACCCGGAAGTCGCTCAACAAGGGCCTGGAAAGGGTAAAAGACATATAGAACCTCTCCCTGCTCAAGGATCAACTTCGTATGAATCAACAGGCGAAAGTCAATCTACTGAGGGGGGACCATCTACTGAAGCTCCAAGGACCTCAGTAGAATGCTCTGGAGCTTCGCCAAGCAGGGATGACCAAGAAGCTTCGGCAATGCTCCCTCTTTTAACTCCTTTTTTGGAGCAAAGAACTGGGCTTCGGACTCTGCTCAAACCTTTGGGTCGAGCCAGTCGCGAAGTCGGGGGGACAGAGCTGGTAGCTATTTTAAGCGAGGCGAAGAGTTCAGAGCTAAACGTTGCCATGGAACGAGCAGCCTACCAAGTACGGAACACCTTCGAACCAATAACAAATTATACATGAATAATTTCTTACTTCAATTTTTTCTTTTCTTAGCAAGCGGTCTTGGCCCGTGCTGCAACTTTATCAGGCGAACGTGAAATTGCTCAGCTTCGGAAGAAAACGAAGCTCTTCAGCGCAACTTATCTTTCTCCGAAGCTAGAGTGGTTCAAATGAATGATATGATTTCGGCAGAACGCAGGGCCAGACAAGGTTTGGAGGCTGTAAATAAGGAGCTCGAAGCAGAAAGGATCGTGCTTCGGGCGGATATCGAAAAGGTGCGGTTGGAGCATGCTAATGCGGGGTCCGAGCTTGTCAAGCTCCAAGAGGAAGCTAGCCAACTCCTAAATCAGAAGAATACTTTAACTACGGAGAATGCTAGGCTTTCCGGAGTTCTAGAAGAAACGACTTCGAGCAAGGATGCATTAATTGAAGAAAAGCTTAAGTCCGAGAAGGTAGCTACGGAGGTCATAGAATAGATGCTAGGTGTTCTGGAGTACTTTAGTACTACTGGATCACTTCCTTCAGATGGCAACGTCACTCTGCTGCGCCAGGTTAAAAAGGATCCAAGGAGCAGCGAAGCAAATGAAGACGGCGAGCATTCATTACGGAGAACTCTCCGGACAAGTGTCTGCCATCGGACTACTTCGTTACTATGAGGACTTGGGCCGAACAATCACTCCGAGCGCAGAGGGCCCTATTACATTCGACGACGAGCGGCTTCTGACTCCTTCCGAAGGCGTGACCGCTGCCTGGCAGGCCTTCCAAGCTTCATGGAGAGCCGAAGGTCGCACTGCGATCAAGGCTTGGATCGACGAAGGTCAACGCCAGAAGCAAGTTCGGAACCAAGCTTCAAGCAGTCAGCCTCCTCCGAACCCGCAGGTTTAGGAATAATTTAGGATTTTTGACTATGTAAAGCTTCATACTTATGAACATTTATCAATGAAAATTTGTTTATCATATTTTTAGGCTTTGTCTCATACGGAAGATATCGAAGTGTTAGATATTAACGATGAACTTCGCTCATTATGGAACACCTTCGAACTTCTAAAGACTTACAAGCGTCCTCGATTTTTAATTCCTCGAGATAGCTCCGGTGTAATTGCGCCCGAAGTAATCAAAGATATAATGTCTTATATTAAAGAGGAAGAAAAAGAGGTTAGCTTGAACACTTCATCTTCTGAAGATGCTACTTGGTCTGAAAACGAAGATGAAGTTCAAAATAAAAGATCTGAAGATCTTAGAAGCTGGGAAAGAAGCCCCGAACGGCTTCGAACTTGGGCCGAGCTTCAACAAGAACAGAAGGATTTTAGAGCTTCGAAGCGGAGCAAGAGAGTTAAACGCAAAGTTATTAGAACTCCCGGCGCTGGAACTAGTCGTTCCACCCCTAGCTCTAGAGACCGAAGAGGTCTTCGATTCCTTCTTGGTATAGATACCAATTTTTCATGATGCAATCTGTAAACACATTCGTTTGAATAATGAATACCGATTTAAAATTGTCTCCATATTTACTAGCCCCTCTTTGGGTATAAGCAACTTCGAACTGTATTCAAAGATGATTATGCGCAAAGAAAAAACTTCGGAGTACAATTTTTTGGGGGTTCGGAGCCCCTCTGCAATTTAAAGATCTTTTAAAATCTTATAAAATGTCTTCGACTATTTGTAGTCTGAAGAATGGCAACTTAGTACCTTTGTTTTTTGAAAGAAATCACTTGAGATAACTTTCAAGATACTTTAGTATCTTAGATAATTTGTCACTTTGGACTATGTTAACAGATATTCGAAGCTCATAATTCAAATTCTGTTTTGCTTTAGCCACCTTCGGCTCATTTTTGCGATCTCTGTCGAACCAATGGTTCGGAGTTTGCAATGGTCTCTTTGGACTCTTTTTACGGATGTCTACCAGCCAATGTCTTGGACTCCGTATATTTTGGCCACCTTCGGCTCTTTTTGCGGAAGTCTACCAGCCAATGGCTTGGACTCCGCATGTTTTGGCCACCTTCGGCTCTTTTTACGGAAGTCTACCAGCCAATGGCTTGGACTCCGCATGTTTTGGCCAACTTCGGCTCTTTTTACGGAAGTCTACCAGCCAATGGCTTGGACTCCGTATGATGTGGTTTTGGGCTCTTTTATGGATGCCTACAAGCCGGTGGCTTGGACTCCGGATTATGTCAGCCCCCACGTCGGAAGCTTCGAACCAATGGTTCGAAGTCCGAAAATACAACCCAGCTTCATGACACTTCCCTCTCGGTCGACCCCGTGGTTCCAGTGCGTCCACTCGGAAGCTGGAAGTCTATGAGGGAAGGCACTATCAGGATCATATGCTTTATTAATTTGGAAGATGATTACAAGCGAATTACAAGGAGCCCTTATGCGAAGTATCGCTTTAGGTTCTCCGCATGCCAAGTATGTGCTAACTCTTCACCTTCTAAATTAGCTAACTTAAAGGAGCCAGGGCGCCCTGAACGGACGATTAGGTATGGACCTTCCCATTTATTCCCTAACTTCCCTGGTGCTATAATGCTTCGTAGAACAAGATGACCCGGTCTTAGTTCATTGAGCTTAACCTTCGGGTCAAACCAAGCCTTCGTCTGCTGATGATACTTTGATAAATTTGCTACAGCTCGAAGTCTTGTTTCTTCTGATAAATCTAGCGAAGCTTGTCGTTCTTCTTTGATGTCCGGTTCAGGTGCTGCGAAATGATCCTCCTTTGAGCTCCGTTGGAGTCATAGCTTCATCTCCGAATAGTAGTCTGAACGGAGTAAAACCTGTGGACCTTGTTTGCGTAGTCCGAATGGACCATAAAATCTTCGAAAGCTCTTCGGTCCACAGTCCCTTTGCTAATCCTACTATTCTTCGATTTATCCCTGATAAAATATTTCCATTGGCTCGCTCTACGGCTCCATTAGACTGAGGATGCCTCACTGCAGCAAAACATAACTGAATGCCTAGATCTTCGCAAAACTTCCTGAAGGGTTCTGCGTCGAACTGTGTTCCATTATCAACTGTGAGGTATCTAGGCACTCCGAACCGGCAAATGATGTTCTTCCAGAAGAATTTATGTACATTGTTTCGAAGTGATAGCTGTTAAGGGTTCTGCTTCCACCCACTTAGAAAAATATTCAATAGCTACCACTGCGAACTTCAGATTTCCCTTGGCTACTGGAAAGGGACCAATTAAATCCATACCCCATATGGCCATAGGCCATACCGGAGCAATGACTTGAAGAGCTGTTGGTGGGCGATGACTCCGTCGACCCATCCACTGGCATCTTTGACAAGTGCGGACTAAACTCTCCGCATCAGCTGTTATTGTAGGCCAATAAAGCCCCTAGCGAAGTATTTTTCCTGCCAAAGCTCTAGGGGCTAAATGGCTACCACAAAGGCCTTCATGAATTTCTCTAAGAATTTCTTGACCTTCGGCTTGAGATATACATCGGAGTAGAGGGGAACATACTCCGGCCTTGTATAAAATACCGTTGATTATTTGATAATTTCTGGCTCTAAGCTTTAATCTTGACAGTTGAGGCTCTTCGGGCAAATTTGTTCCTCCCTGTAAAAGTTCCATGATTGAATTTTTCCAATCTGCACTAGGAATGCAAAGAATCTCTGCAGAGGGAATTTGTGGCACCGAAGGTATATTGAGCTCTTCATAGAAAGCTTCTTCGGGTACTTCCACAGCTCCGGCTGCAGCTTTTGCTAAGATGTCCGCTTGCATATTTTCTGCTCTTGGTATACTCCGAATGGAAATACCCTTGAAGTGTGCTTCGATTTTACGGATTTCTTCTAAGTACTTTGCAAGCTGTGGATGCCGAACTTGGAAACTTTTATCTACGTGCCCTGCTACTATCTGAGAATCTGTCTTTATAATAATTCTTGTAGCCCCTAGAGCACGTGCTTTTCGGAGTCCCAATAAAATCCCTTCATACTCCGCTATATTATTGGTAGACTTAAAGTTGAGTCTTGCGGAGTACATTGCTCTTTGCCCTGATGGTGAAATCAACACTGCTCCAATGCCTGCTTCGGATGCTTGGAAAGCCCCATCGGAGTAAACAATCCAAACTCCGTCACTTGACTTCTCCGGAACCAAATTTGCAGGTGGAGTCCATTCTGCTACAAAATCTGCTAGGACTTGCGATTTGATTGCTGTCCTTACCAAGAAAGATATGCCGAAGGGTGCTAGCTCAACTGCCCACTTCCCAATCCTTCCAGTGGAATCCTTACTTCGAAGCATATCTCCTAAAGGATACGAAGTTGGTACAATTACATTGTGTGCCAAAAAATAATGTCTTAACTACCTCGAAGCCATTATCAGAGCATAAACGAACTTCTCAAGTTCGGAGTATCTTGACTTCGCTCCTAATAATGCTTCGGATACAAAATAAACAGGATTTTGGACCAACTTCCCATTGAAATCCACTTCTCTGACAAGGACTGCGCTGACAGCAGAACCTGTAGCTGCAAGGTAAAGGAGTAGGGTTTCATCCGCAGTAGGCACCGTGAGTGTAGCAAGATTACTGAGATACTCTTTAATATCTTCGAAGCTTTTCTGACACTCCGGTGTCCATGCAAAATCTTCGGACCCTTTCAATGCTTTAAATATAGGCAAGCTTCTCTCCGCAGACCTTGATAAAAACCTGCTAAGTGCTGCCAGACGCCCAGTCAGCTTTTGCACTTGCTTTAAATTTTCCGAAGGGGCCATCTTTTGTAGCGCAGTTATTTGAGTAGGGCTAGCTTCAATTCCCCTGCTTGAAACTAAATACCCTAACAACTTTCTAGCCTTAGCTCCGAAGATACATTTTTCGGGGTTAAGACGGATCCCACATGCCCGAAGGCTATTGAATGTTTCTGCTAAGTCTAGGCTATGCTGGTGCTTTAAAGCACTCTTTATTACAATATCATCCATATAAGCCTCCACATTGCGACCTAATTGATGACCTAGAGCCTTAGCAACTAACCTCGAAAAAGTAGCCCCGGCATTTCTTAAGCCGAAGGGCATTCTTACATAACAAAAAACTACCGAAGGAGTTACGAAGCTTGTCTTGATTTCATCTTCGCGCTTCAATCATATCTGATGATAACCAGAATACGCGTCAAGGAAGCTTAATAACTCCGAACCTACGGTGGAGTCAACCAATTGATCAATTCGGGGCATGGGGTAGGGGTCACGTGGGCATGCTTTATTCAAGGATGTGAAATCAATGCACATGCGCCACTTCCCGGAAGACTTCTTTCTGACGAAGACTGGGTTGGCTAACCATTCTGTGTGAGCCACTTCTCTGATAATCCCAGCCTTCAACAATTTCTCAACTTTGTCCTTCGCTAGAGCAGCTCTTTCTGCAGACATTTTCCAGAGTCCTTGCCGAATAGGCCGGGCCTTAGGGTTTACAAGTAAACTATGTTCAATGATATTCCGATCGACTCCGGTGATATCTTCGTCAGACCAAGCAAAGACATCCAAATTTTCTTCTACCACCTTTTCCAAGGAGGTTGCAACTTCTGGGGGTAAATCTTTACCAAATTGAAATGTATACTCTTACCATCTTTAACAATGACCTTCGTTGCAATTTCTCCCTCAGGACTTGGTCTCGGAAAGGACTTCTTCGAAGCTTCGGAGGAGGCTGAAAAAATTTCTTCATTATCTTGTACACTGTTTACTTGTCTTGGATCAAGAGGGGGACCATGACCATATTCCGCTCTCTGAGCAATAGCTTGATCTCCGAAGACAGTAAGGACCCCTGCTTGTGTGGGCATCTTCATGCACAAATAATTGTGATGCGCCACAGCTCCGAACTGGTTTAGCATGCCTCTTCCGAAGATGACGTTGTAAGCATACGGAGCATCTACAACATCGAAGATTACTTCCTCAGTCCGGGCCAATAAACCTTCTCCGAAGGTAACTTCCAGGCCTATTTGGCCAAGTGCATCAAGCGGAGGTCCTGCGAAGCCTTGCAAAGGACGAGCCGCTGGAAGGAGATGCTTCCTGGAAATGCACAATTGATCGAAGGCTTGAACAAAAATGATATCTGCCGAACTACCTCCGTCAATCAACACCCTTCGAACTTCAGTGCCCGCAATATCAGCAGTGATAACAAGTGGATCTGCATGCGGGAACTTAATACCAGTTGCATCCTCCGCAGAAAAGGATATCGATACATGAGACCACTCCGGCATTGCAGCTGCAGACGACGAAGTCCCAATATGACCTACTTCCCGGACGTAGTCTCTTCGCTATCTCTTTGACATGCTTCCGAGGGTACCTCCTCCGGAGATGGGGAGAACTACTCTCTTCCCTCGATCTTGCCCTTCCTCTTGCTTCAGAGGTGGCATAACATTGGCCACCGGAGGGTGTCTTGCAGCATCAAAGTTTTCTATCCGCGCCACAGCCTGGATCGGCTTTGGGCGCATTGCAACTGGAACTCGGTCGGTAGTACCTCGACCCGAAGTTCTCTCTAGGTACTCTCCCCTTAGGGTAAGTATAGCCTTGCAAGTATCAGTTGCATGGCTTCGATTTTCTCCATGGATGCAGCAGAAAAGGGTCTGGCCCTTGCCAGCCATTTTCCCTAGCGGCCTCCAGCCGCTGGCCTTGTTCCCCGAAGACTGTGGAGGTCTCTGTGTAAACTTCTGTGGGGGTGCAATATTCATGACTTTAGAACGAGGGTGCTTTTGCCCTCTTCTCCAATCATGTTGCACTTCAAAGACTGGTTCTTGCGGCTGTGCCGAAGTTTTCACTTCTACTTTAACTTCTTGCAATATGGACGAAGTAGCGGCAGTTCTTCGAAGCCAACCCTCTTCTGACCTCGCATACTCCTCGAAGTATGACATCAACTGAGAGACCGAGGAGATGCATTTCCGATGAAGCTTATCCAAGAGGCCTTGAAGAGTGATGCTTCTCGAGCTGCATCAACTACCGAAGATGCAGACAACCCCCGGATTTGCGACTTCGTATGAGCGAAGCGCTTAAAATATTGCCTCAATGTTTCTCCGGGAAGCTGTTTTACCTGAAAAAGGCTTCCTGTTGACATGGGAGGCACGAAGGTGCCTTGAAAATTGCTTATAAACTTCTTCTTCAGCTGTGACCATGAATTAATTGATCCTGGCTTCAAGGACCAGAACCACCTTAATGCCACTCCTTGAAGAGCTAAGGGGAAGCACTTCGCCATGGTGTCTCGAACTCCTCCGCTAGCTTCAATTGTTAGGGCGTAAGAACGAACGAACTCTCCAGGATCTTCATCTCCGGCATACTTACAGAGCTTCTAAGTTTTGAACTTTGGATCAAAGCGAACTTTCTGCAGCTCACGATGCAGCGGAGATTCATTATCGAAGGAGACGTTCTCCGGGGCTTCGGGATAATCGAGATCGTCGTCTTCGGGCACTTCTGGGATAGTTGGGATGGCTTGAGAGCAAAGCCTGTTCGCAGCTTCTTATCGCCACCTTGCTACCTCAGCTTGAAGGTTGGCCATTTGAGTGGCCATATCTCCAAGATTATCTTCATCTCCTCCGGAAGGATCTTCCGGGTCTTGAGAACTAGTAGGATCAGTTCGAATTGGGATGGAAGGTGGAGGAGGGACTCCGGGTGGTCGAAGTATGGAAGGGGTTGGCGGAGAAGCTTCGTATGTTCGAGGGATAGAAGCCCCTTCCGGAGTTTGCGGAGGGAATGTCGAAGGGCCTCCGACTTCAACCGTGTCAAATGGTATCTCTCCGGAGATCCGAGAAGACCTCCGAACGGGATTGCGGGGTGCGCTCTGCTTAGGAGGCATGATGTAAGAGGTTGGTAGAGAACGAAGTTTTTCGGACTAGGTTCCCCACGGACGGCGCCAACTGTTGGCGTAAAAGATTACGCTAACAGGTTTCTGTAAAATAGAAACTAACAAACGAAGTGTTTGCGAAGAGAACTGTTCTAAGCCTCCGAAAGGATAACAACTTAGAATAGTTCGAATGTGTGTATTGAATAACTTGTATCCGGTCCCTATTACAGGGTGAAACGGGGGGTATTTATAGGCCCAAATATTAAGGAAAAGACCTATTTACCCCTCTATTACAACCGACATAGTGGAAACTATTCGGTACCCTTGATAGGGCTAAAATGGTAAAAGACTAATCTAATGATATAAAAGATAAATCTTCCATCTTAGCTGGCAATAAAGATCTCGCAGAACCTTAGTTCGAAGATGTACTTCGAACTAATCCCTATCTTCGTACTTCGAGCTTGACTCAGGGTATCTTCGAAGATGGACGTCTGGAAACCTTCGAATCCACTATCTGCTGTCATGCTGTTGCGGCAATAACCCCGAAGAGGAGATATTTTCCCCCAACAGTATTGAATCTGAATTTTGAGCTGTGGTATTGTTCATTAAGTCTTTGAAAGAAAGAATAAAGGTGTTGTACTGTATCAAAAGTGATGTTTATCTCTGATTTCGGAAACTCAAGTTGAAGTATACTGTATTCTGAAAACTGTTTTTCAGTCTGAACAAATTTGATTCAGTGTAAGAAATTTACTATTGTTAAGACTGTTAAGCTGTTGATTGAGATAGCCATTGAGTGATTGAAGATACAAACTTTGTATAATTCAGATCTTCATTTGAATACAAGTTACAATTGCTGCAGCGGATTGTTGTGCTTATATCATCTAATATTTTTTATCCTCAGTTTTTTGTGCTGAAATGAACTGAGTTTTGAAACTAATTTGCAGTTCCTGTGAATACATTTCATTTTGATTAACATCAACCTTTGGAATGATGTGGCAACTTGAATCTTCATCTGGTTGAATAGACTGATCTGATTACAATTTCTTTTTTGAATTTCAAGTTGAGTATTTGTGCAATTCATGTTAATACAGATCTGAAAGTGCTTTCAGGATTAAACAACAGTTCAACTGTTTTATACTGTGTCTTCAGTTTTGAATTTGAAATTGAAATTCTAAATTTTTCTTTTGAACCAAGTTTTTAATTGTTACTACACTTCTCTATTCAAAATTGAGTTTGCAATTTTTAGAGGTGCGTTGGGTGATATGATCAGGCCATCATATTCGTAAGAAAGTGTCGAGGTGCCTATTCACCCCCCTCTAGTCGCCATTCCGATCCCACACAAGCCTCTTACGATCGATTTCAATCCCTCTTTCATGAATCATGAATCCTAAGAACTTGCCTGCCGACACGCCAAAAGCACATTTGAGCGGGTTCATCTTCAAGCCATACTGCCGCATCTTATCAAAGGCAACTTTCAAACCGGCTGAGTGGTTTTCCATAGCATCGATTTGACCAAAACATCATCTATGTACACTTCTAACATAACTCCTAGCAAGTCATGAAAGATCAAGTTCATAGCACATTGATATGTAGTGCCATCATTCTTTAAACCAAAAGTCATAACGACCCACTCAAACAAACCGACAAAACCAGGGCATCGAAAGGTTGTCTTGTAGATATCTTCTTCAGCCATAAAAAATTGATTGTAACCAATGTTGCCATCAAGAAAACATAGTAAATTTTGTCATGAAGCATCGTTGATCAACATGTCGGCTATTGGCATGGGATACTCGTCCTTCGGAATGGCATTGTTTAAATCCCTGAAATCAATACAAACTCGTATCTTGCTGCTCCCTTTGTTCTCTACAGGCACAATATTAGCGACCCATTCGGCATACCTGCATGGCCTAATAAACTCGGCTTTGAGTAATCATTCTATCTCTTCTTTAACTCGGTCATATACGGCCGAATTAAAGCGACTAGGGGGTTGTTTATAAGTCCTAAACAAGAGTTTAATAGGTATCCGATGCTCCACGAGCTCACGTCTTAATCTGGGCATCTCGCTATAATCCCATGCGAAACAATCAACGTACGGCTGAAACAACGTTATTACTTCGGCCTTCTCATCAGCTGTAAGTTCTGGTTTAAAAAGTCGACCTTGGAATGCCACCATTGCCTATGTCGACTTTTTCTAAAGGATCAACCAATGCAAAACCTTGTCCTAATTTCTCTACTTCACTGAAATCTTCAATGGCTTCAGTGATACCATCTTTAGAAGACCGGTATTGCTCTATGCGAGACTTCAGCCAATCAAGATTACTTTTGCTAGACATGGTTATTAATTTAGAAATAGTCGTGCTACACCAGCCATCTTCACAAACACTAGTACGAAACATCCCCCGGATACGCTAACGAAGTCATAATCCGAAAGGTCTATACCTAATAGACACTCTACTTTATTCTGGATGGCGTCGATCGACACATCGGCCAATGCTACCTAGGCCGAAGTGTCGGCTGGTATGACTTCTACATCATCGTCGTCCCACTGCATTAGGCATTGGTGCAAAGTAGAAGGAATATAGCAATTCACGTGAATCCATCCATGCCCAAGTAGAACGCTGTAGTTACCTTGCACATCGATTATGAAGAATGCTGTTGGCAACATCTTGTTCCCTACCGTTAGCTCCATGGAGAGTACACCTTTCGCCTCGGAGCTCTCTCCATTGAAGCCCTTAAGCATTAGGTTAGTTTTCTTTAAGTCTTGCTCGCCCCTGCCAAGCTTCTTCAACAGAGAGTAAGGCATTAGGTTAACAGTGGCACCGCCATCGACAAGCATTCTGGAGATTAGCTTCCCATCAATGTGACCCCTGACGTAGAGAGGTTTTAGGTGGTATACATATCCTTGGGTTTCTCAATAATAGAATTGCATGGACTAAGGTTCAACTAAGCGACCTCGGCCTCGTCTTGTGGTAGGGCAAACTCAGCGGGCATAATGATGACATTGATGTCCATCGCCTGAGGTGTGGGTCCCTTAGAGATAGGCGTATAATCGTCGTCGAGCATGTCATCATTGTCGTCACTTGGAATGGGAGCCGAGTGGGTTATCTCGACCGACTTGATCTTCCATACATGTCTCGTAGCTGGCCGAGGGCAGATTTTCTCAAAGATAGCGTCTCATTCCTCCTAGGCATTTTTCTCATGCATCTCATGTACCCGTAGGCGTTGTAGGCGTCTTTTGTGTGATTTGGACATGCCCGGAGGGGCCCAAGATGGTTGTGGCTTGGTACCAGGTGCCTTATGATCTTTGGCCAAAGGGGTACCACCCAGATTGGCCTTTGCGTGTTTATAGTCGGAGGATCCCTCGCTGCGGACCCTATCAGTTGGACCAGCCTCGTTCGGCTGATCGGACCGGGCTCTGGCGCTAGCCTTGGCTGGGCTAGGGGACTTACCTCCATCGGGCTTTGGCAAGGGGCCCCTCGGGATTGGGACTTTCTTAGACCCTACTTTGACTATGATAGCTTTGGACTCCCTATCATTCGCCTCTTCACGTCCATCTCCCTTGGCTCCGTCCTGTGTGAGTCGATTCGGAGGTACTACAAACAACCTATGGATGATGTCTCCCTTCGCCGTGTCTGATTGTCCCTGTCAGTTATAATACTCTGAAGGAAAACAAGGGACAATGTTATTTTGCGAAGGATACTCGGGCTGTGAGGTGTATGGAGCCCATGGGGTCTCTACCCAATTGTATGGCGGAGGCATCGATGGCTCCGGTGTCTTCGCCCACTGCGAGCCGAACCCACTACCCGGAGGGGGGCTCGGCCATGTCGAAGGGATTTTGGACCATATTAGTGAAGGGTCCTGCCAGACCGGAGGTATGTTCGGCCACTATGGGCCGAAGCCTCCCACTGGTGGTTTTGTCCAGAGTGGAATTGAGCTCGGCCACTAGGGTCCGAACTCGTGTGAAGGGTTCGGATACTAGGGTCTGAACTTGTTCTGTGCAGGGTTCGGTCACTAGGGTCCGAAGCCATTATGTGGAGGGTTCGACCACTGTGGTCCGAATCCACTGCACAGAGGGTTTGGCCACGGGGGTCTGAAGCCATTGTGCGGAGGGTTTGGCCACCACGGTCTGAAGCCATCCTCCAACTGTTTTGGCCCCTTCGGTTGTCTTAGCCTTCTTGCGCGAGGGACTGCTTCCTTAGCTTTTTTCTGATGTTTGTTCTGCAACATCTGATATGTCACCTTTGGCTTCTTGTGAGCCCTAGCCAAAGGAGACATGTTGACATTCCATTTCCATACTCCTACTTTAGGTTTTTTTGGTACGAGTGTGCATGTTCGCGATTCTCCAATAATGACTGCTTTCCCTTTAGTTGACTCGGCCTGCTCTGGCCGAATCAACATCCTCTTCTCGTTGAGGTCAATGGTTTTTATAGGAAAGGGGTCTTTGTCCAGCTCAATCTTTGGAGTGGGGTCTATTTTCAATCGTCCTTCCTCTATGGCCAATTGAACTTGTCTATGAAAACATTGTGGTCGTTAGTATAATGTCAATGCGAATCATGCCACTTACAGTAGGGGCGTTTCTTTAGCTCGTCGGCAGATGGAATGACTTAGCCTTTAGGCAACCTGATAAGCTGGTTCTTCAAGAGGAAATCAAATATTTTATCACACTTAGTTATATCAAACGAGTATTTGACTTCGCTAGGCCGACACTTAGTGGGAGACAGCTACAACTCGGAGTAGGTAAAGGGTTTGCTCTTAGCATTCCAAACCCATTCGGCCGCATACATGTCAGCCGAATCTTCTTCTTCCACTGATTCTTCCTCGTCGGAGTGCTCCATAATGTGGACTTCAGCCCTAGGCTTGTTACATGTTTTAATAATCCTTTAATCTTTGGCCCGACCTTTTTGGACCAGAGCCTGTTGTAAGACTTGGCTCACTTCCAAAAGGTTTTGGTTGTCTAATCTCTCTTTAATTTCACAACGCAATTCGTTGAAAGCTAGATCCGCCAAATCCCTTTCTAAAATATTAAGACTAAAACATCGGTTTCTGGTATCTCTAAAGAACTTGACATACTCTGAGACACTCTCGCTAGATTTTTGTCTAACCGATGTCAAGTGTGATAGCCTAAGTTCTGTTTCACCTGTATAAAAATAGTGATGGAACTTTTGTTCCATTTCAGCCCACGTTTGGATAGAGTTTAGCGGGAGCACCGAAAACAAAGTGAAAGCGGTGCTGGATAGTGAGAGAGAAAACAACCTAAGTTTTAAACCATCAAACCCACTAGCTTCTCCACACTGTGCTAAAAACTGACTGACATGCTCTAGTGTGGTTTTGTTACCCTCACTGTCGAACTTGGTGAATTCTAGGACTCTATAGCCACGAGGGTAAGGTATCGTATCAAAATAGTCGGGGTACGTCTTTCGGTAAACCCTAGCTCGATCCCTAGGTACAAAGTCGGTGCACTCTCTAAATAGTGTGCGGATCCGGTCCTCTATGTCGTCCTGGCCCATTGCCTGCACACGTCTCTCATGCGGGGGTGCGACACATGGTGGTATGTCGGCGTGTTAGCCGCGGGGGTCTTCCTCATGTGCTGGCTCTAGATATGTGGCGTGCTCAGGCCTATGCATTTGTGCGTGCGGTGCAGGCAACACAGGAAGAACTGGCGCATGTGTAGGTGGTGTGCGGTAAACAAGGTTAGCTTGGACAAGCGCGTAGTGGCTTGTCTCGGCCGTATATGTTGGGGCCGGAGACATGATGGTCTTGCTAGTATTACCGTCGGTTCTGCTATATATATGATTTACTGGAGGTGCACTAGCAATTAGAGCTGGAGTAATGGCCACGGTAAAGCCGGACCTTCTAAGTGTCGCCTCTACATTAGAGTTAACTACCGAATCTAAATGGTTGGCTAGCGGAGCGCTAACAGCTTGATCTACTGATGCGGATATTTTTTCCTCAAATTCTAAAGGAGACAACGGAGGCAATACTGGTGTTACCGAGGTCCGAGCGAGGTCGGAGACATGGACGTCGTGTTTGATGAGGCTCGCGCATGTTTTGACGTAGCCACCAACCATGAGGTCCTGTAGCGCTTTCGTCTTTGCCTCAATCTCTGCTCGGTCTTCTTCGAGGATGTCTTCAAGGGTAGGCGTCATGATGTTGCGGTTGTCGATATTTAGGCCACCCATGGGATCCATCGGTGATGTAGATGTAGTAGTTGTTGTAGATGTATCTGCGTCCGATGTAGATGTACTGGTCATGTTGGCATAGCCTTCCCCAACGGAGTCGCCAAAAAGTGTGTTGACACAAAAGTGTGCCCCCGCACTTGGGTCAGTCCAATGATCCAAAAGTGTGCGGATACTTAGGGACAAGCCTAAGCGTAACACAACACTGACATCGTGTTCCGACTACCCTTAACCATGGCAAGGGGGGTGGAGTCGCCAGGTAATCAGATCACACAGAAATAATCCAATTAGCCGAAAAGAAATATATTAAATAAAATAAAGCAGCAAACTGATCAGAGCCTAACTGATTCGAAGTGTATCGTGCGAAGGGTTTCACCGAAGGGGGCCTTCGGCGTTTGGTGCGAAGGGTCTCGTCGAAGGTAACCTTCGGCGGTCAGATTGATCTGGCTGAAGACAGGCTCCGAATAGGTCTTGACGCGAAATCACCTCCGAATAGCGGGGTTCGGCGCGAAATCTCTGACATGGCAAAATATACAGAATGCAACGCACTGCCGTGACTTCATCCGAATCGGAGTACAAGCATGGCGAAGCCTGACGTGACAAAGCCTGTTGTGGAGCGTACTAGAGTGCGGGACTCGGTTAAACCAACAACAGCGTGATGAGTCTGACACGGGTAGTCGACCAGGGTTCTGCCGAAGGGTGTTCTGGCAGCCTCTAAAACTAGCTTCCTAGCTTCGAACACCTCCGACGAAAGGGCTCCGAACGTGGAAACCTACAACAGAACAGAGATCAAGTGCCAATTCAGCCTAGAAACCAAATCTGCTAAGTGTTGCAGTAGAGAAACGAAGGTAGCAATCTGTTACATTGATTAACAGATACTTCACAGGTGAAGTAACAAGGTGATAGCAATCTATTACGTAGATTAACATATACTTCACGAGCGAAGTAGCAATGCTTACCATGGTTTCGGCGTGGCTAGCGAAGGGCTTTCAGGCAAACCCACGAAGGTTGCAGAAAGATAAATAAAAAGTAAAGGTACGGTTCAAAGCTAGGGCTTTGTGATTGATTTGTGTTGGAGGCGTTAATGAACCGGTCTCACCCTTATATTATAGGGGCAAGTCTTCTTATCTCTAAGATTTAATCTAGTAGGATTCGGCCTAATCAAACTTAGGAATAAAATTAGCCAGAATCAAACTCAAATTCTATCTCTGAAAATCTGCTCGAAGTGGGCCTTCGGCATGGCCTGCCGAAGCTTGCTCCTTGGGCCAAAGCTTCGACGAGGCAGGCCTCGGAAGGCCTTTGGGCCGAAGGTAGCAGGCCACTGGAAATTCTTCCGAAGCCTAAGGCTTAATGGGCCTTAGGCCCTATAGGGCTTCGGCCTGACCCAAGACATGTGTATTTTCGGCCCAAATTACCAAAATTGATATTTTGACAATCTTGACCATTAATGCCATTTTTGCTATCAACATCATCTCTAGATCTCAAAGGAGGATCCATCGATCAAATAGCGAGAAGGGCCAAAAGAACTAGAGAAATCAATTCGAAAAACCTTACCGAAAGGTAATATCTAGCAAACCAAAGATCCTCTAGAATCACAACAGACAACATGCCCTTCTTAAAACGAACCTCTAAGCCCTCCTCAAGAATTTGTGAAACCGAAACCAAATTGAAACCCAAGTTTCCAACCGAAGCAACATTCTTCAAAGAGAGAAATGCTCAGAAATTCGAATTGAACCAATGCCATGTACCTTACCTTGACCATTGTTCCCAAAAGTGATGTACTCCATGGAGCTCGGGTGTTGGGGGAAAATATCTCATCTCCGGGGTTATTGCCGCAACCGCATAAAAGCAGATAGTGGATTCGAAGGTTTCCAGACGTCCATCTTCGGAGATACCCTGAGTCAAGCTCGAAGTACGAAGATAGGCATTGGTTCGGAGTACATCTTCGAACTAAGGCTTTTTGAGATCTTTATTGCCAGCTAAGATAGAAGATTTATCTTTTATATTATTAGATTAGTATTTTACTATTTTAGCCCTATCAAGGGTACCGAATAGTTTCCACTATGTCGGTTGTAACAGAGGGGTAAATAGGTCTTTTCCTTAATATTTGGGCCTATAAATACCCCCCATTTCATCCTGTAAGAAGGATCGAATACAAGTTATTCAATACACACATTTGAACTATTCTAAGTTATTATCCTTTCAGAAGCTTAGAACAGTTCACTTCACAAACACTCCGTTTGTTAGTTTCTAATCTACAGAAACCTGTTAGCGTAATCTTTTACGCCAACAGTTGGCGCCGTCTGTGGGGAACCTAGTCCAAAAAACTTCGTTCTCTACCAACTTCTTACATCATGCCTCCTAAGCGGAGCGCACCTCGTAACCCTGTTCGGAGGTCCTCTCGGATCTCCGGAGAGGCACCATCCGATACGGTTGAAGTCGGAGGGCCTTCGACATTCCCTCCACCTCAAACTCCGGAAGGAGTTTCCATCCCTCGAACATACGGAGCTTCTCCGCCAAATCCTTCCATACTTCGACCACCTGGAATCCCTCTTCCACCTTCCATCCCACTTCGAACTGATCCTACTAGTTCTCAAGACTCGGAAGATCCTTCCGGAGGAGATGAAGACAATCTTGGAGATATGGCCACCCAAATGGCCAACCTTCAAGCTGAAGTAGTAAGATGGCGACAAGAAGCTGTGAACAGGCTTCGCTCTCAAGCCATCCCCGCTATCCCAGAAGTGCCTGAAGATGACGAACCCGATTATCCCGAAGCCCCGGAGAATGCCTCCTTCGATAATGAATCTCCGCTGCATCCTGAGCTGCAAAAAGTTCGCTTTGATCCGAAGTTTAAGACTTCGAAGCTCTGTAAGTATGCTGGAGATGAAGATCCCGGAGAGTTTGTTCGTTCTTATGCCCTAGCAATTGAAGCTAGCGGAGGAGTTCGAGACACCATGGCAAAGTGCTTCCCCTTAGCTCTTCAAGGAGTGGCATTAAGGTGGTTCTGGTCTTTGAAGCCAGGATCAATCAATTCATGGGGGCAGCTGAAGAAGAAGTTTGTAAGCAATTTTCAAGGCACCTTCGTACCTCCAATGTCAATAGGAAGCCTTTTCCAGGTTAAGCAGCTCCCCGGAGAGACATAAGGCAATATTTCAAGCGCTTCGCTCATACGAAGTCGCAGATCCGGGGATTGTCCGCATCTTCGGTAGTTGATGCAGCTCGGGAAGGCGTCACTCATCAAGGCCTCCTGGATAAGCTTCATCGGAAAAGCATCTCCTCAGTCTCTCAGCTGATGTCATACTTCAAGGAGTATGCGAGGTCAGAAGAAGGTTGGCTTCGAAGAACTGCAGCTACTTCATCCATATTGCAAGAAGTTAAAGTAGAAGTAAAAACTTCGGCACAGCCGCAAGAACCAGTCTTCGAAGTTCAACATGATCGGAGAAGAGGGCAAAAGCACCCTCGTTCTGAAGTCTTGAATATTGCACCCCCACAGAAGTTATAATAGAGAGCTCCACAGTCTTCGGGGAACAAGGCCAGTGGCTGGAGGCCGCCAGGGAAAATGGCTGGCAAAGGCCAGACCCTTTTCTGCTGCATCCATGGTGAAAATCGAAGCCATGCAACTGATACTTGCAAGGCTATACTTACTCTAAGGGGAGAGTATCTAGAAAGAACTTCGGGTCGAGGCACTACCGACCGAGTTCCAGTTGCAGCGCGCCCAGAGCCGGTCCAGGCTGTGGCGTGGATAGAAAACTTTGATGCCGCAAGACACCCTCCAGTGGCCAATGTTATGCGCCCTCCGAAGCAAGAGGAAGGGCAAGACCGAGGGAAAAGAGTAGTCCTTCCCATCTCCGGAGGAGTACCCTCGGAAGCATGTCAAAGAGACAGCGAAGAGACTACGTCAGAGAAGTAGGCCATATTGGGACTTCGTCA
>JAAALK010000288.1:54710612-54804477 GCA_019279435.1 Zizania palustris
TAGATCTTCATCTGAATCAGCCGTTAAGTGTTCGACTGCAGGAGCATCGTCCTGAGCAGTCCTTGTTGCCTCTTCGGGAATCGAAGCCATAGTAACTTCGACCCCACTCTCATTCACAGGAACTTCGTCCTGAGATATATCTTCCTGAACTGCCGAAGTCCTTGGTTGCTCAAGATTATCTCGGGACTCCGGCACGTTCGCAGGTACTTCGGCTTGTGCAGTCCTTTGAGTTTCATCTTCTTCTATTAGACACACAAGCAATCTCCCTTCATCCTCTTGGGAGTCAGAGACTGAAGCCCTTGAGCTCGAAGGTGCAAGATTTTTTGGCTTCCGAGCCACCTTCTTCACCGGAGTTTTAGCAGAGCTCGAAGTCCCAGCTTCGGCTTTCCTCTTTTTGGGTCCTTTCTCCGAAGGCACCCTAATCCATCAGAGGGGGCGGAGTGATTTCCAACATTCCCCATACTCTGTTAAATCTCTACCAACTCCCGACCAACTTGATTCTCCATTCTTTTTCGGTCGGAGTTGGAGCGCCCAAAATCTTCTCCGAAGCCCTTACAATTTGTTCCGAAGTAACAGGGGTGAAGAAGCTAAAAAATGAATCAAGTTAGTTTTTCTTCGAATGAATATGCATAATACATGTTGTCTTCGAAGTTACCTGCAGGGCTCGAAGTTGAAGTGATCTTTCGAAGACCGCCTTCCGAATCCTCTTCGAAGATGATAGGCCAGTTGGCCATGAGTGGAGAGATTTGTAACCCAAGGAATTCTTCGGCTAAGTCTCGCATGCTTAACCTCCGGCTAATCTTCTTGAGTAGACTAAGGCGAGCTTCGAGCTGACCTTGGTCCGGGTGCACTAAGGCTTCTTTCCGGAATTGGATCTCTTTCAAAGGTCCGACCAGAGGATTGCTCGCTCCAACTTCGGCATAAAACCACCTCATGACCCAGTCAGTATACCATCTAGCATTGATGGCCTTAGCAGGAAATTGAAGGGCGTATTCGTCCCGAAGCCTAAAATTGATGCTCCCGAAGGCTACTACTACTTTTTCACCTCCGGGCCTACGAAGGTTTTTGGCTGGCATGAAGCTCTGTGTAACGCAGCGAAGATTTCTGCTCTCCCTTCACAGCCTTCGGCTCTTAATGCCCATTCGAAGATAGCCAAACGAGCTACTGCGTTCGGAGATAGTTGAGGAAGAGTGACGGGCTTCGAAGAAGGCTTCGAAGACGACCACTTCTCCGGGCCTTGGTGACGGGATGAGTTCTTTTCCAGGCTTGCGGATCATAACTCCGGTGCTAATCCTCCCTTCTACTGCGATTGCCAGTGACTCCCTCTTGTAGGTAGAAGGTCCCAATTGAAAGGATTGATCCAGGTACTTCGTTGATGGCGGGCAAAGGCTTTGATCATCAACATTTTGGGGATTTCTCCCTCCTGCCTCCATGGATGTCGTTGCAGATGCCGGAGGCGCCGTCGCCAACGCGCAGCTGCTGCTGCTGCGGCCGCTTGCTGCCGAGCCAAGGCCGACGGGGCTCCAGAACCCTTGGTCTTCACCATTGCAGTCACTGGGTTACTTTGGGGAAAATGGAGGCTAGGGCTCAAAGAACTCAAAGGGCTCAGAAGGTGTTTGTTTGCGAGAGAGCAGTGAAAAGGTAAATAGGATTGTTCTAGGCCCTCTATTTATAGCCTAGACTTCACATTTTTACCGTTAGTCCATGCCATTTCGCATTCCTGCCATTACTTTTCTCCAAAATTAACGCATTCTACAGTTTCCGTTAGAAGAAGGAAACTAACGGCTATTTATTCTAAGTTTAAAAGGCTTTCGGATTCCTTGAGTTAGTTCTAAGATAGTTCGAAAGTAACTGTTCTAAGATTGACTTGGAGTTTATATCTTCGTACATTTTGGAGATAAATTAAAATCTAATAACCCCTATGCCTGGTTATTTTTTCCTTCCGTATACTGCTCTCCTAACATTACAGGTTAAACGGAGAAGCGTATTCGAGGGGCTACTGTTGGGGGAAAATATCTCATCTCCGGGGTTATTGCCGCAACCGCATAAAAGCAGATAGTGGATTCGAAGGTTTCCAGACGTCCATCTTCGGAGATACCCTGAGTCAAGCTCGAAGTACGAAGATAGGCATTGGTTCGGAGTACATCTTCGAACTAAGGCTTTTGAGATCTTTATTGCCAGCTAAGATAGAAGATTTATCTTTTATATTATTAGATTAGTCTTTTACTATTTTAGCCCTATCAAGGGTACCGAATAGTTTCCACTATGTCGGTTGTAACAGAGGGGTAAATAGGTCTTTTCCTTAATATTTGGGCCTATAAATACCCCCCATTTCATCCTGTAAGAAGGATCGAATACAAGTTATTCAATACACACATTTGAACTATTCTAAGTTATTATCCTTTCGGAAGCTTAGAACAGTTCACTTCACAAACACTCCGTTTGTTAGTTTCTAATCTACAGAAACCTAGTTAGCATAATCTTTTACGCCAACATCGGGGAAGTGAGGCTGGAGAACCATCTATGATTTCCCATCATGTGGCAAGAGCATCCCGAATCAATGATCTAAATGTCCTCCAAACCTCGATCCTACAAAATCAATGGTCATAAGGGGAGAAAATGGTCCGACACTAGGTTTAGCGAAAGAGCTAAACCAGTGTCGAGCCATATGCTCGAAAGACAGAAAGCAGAAAGAAGTGTAAGAGTCTGGACCAAAGCATGGCTCAAAGTGCGGTTCTTGTTCTTCCTAGTGTCATGGCGATGAGGTCCAAAGTCGTATCCAGAACAACCTAGAACTCCGCCGGAGGAAAAACCACCCTACAGAGCACGGGCACTAAAGTCGTCTCCTCTACCACCACCTACACGACATGACCTGGCCTCTAGCCTCTCTTCACATCAAGGGACTCTCTGTCTACCACCCTACTAGGTAGAATTGCTCCTGCCCACCTAGAGCTCTCTCTACTCTATCAACACGCTTCCTCCTGAAGCAAAACTCCGCAAGATGCCCATATCTTTGACAGAACTCGCAATGATAGGTAAGCTTCTTAGGGATGTGGTTGAGGCTTGGGTGTCTTGGGCTTGGTGGTGTTGGGTGTATGCTCGTTGGTATGAGAGGGTCCAGGTAGAGATTCAAGAGAAGTGTGGAGCTACATGGGCTTGGGGATCCATATAGGCTTCTTGAGTGGAGCTTTAGGTTGTTCTTGGAACACTCCATCCTTCGGCTAATAGGCCTGAAAAAGACTCAGTGGATTGAGCCTTGGGATATCTCTGCTCTGGAGTCATCTTACTCCACTCCACTACACAACTTAGGACATTCTCAATGTTAGCCTTGGTGTAGGTGTAACCTACTCCAAAACCATCATGCCTCTTAAACTATTGGATTATCATGCTGAGCAGAGGCTCTCTGGCACTCACCCAACTCAGGATCTGACGAAGGTAACAATTCTCATTTTGAGCATCAGCTAACTCCTCTATCAAGGAATCTAGCACCTCCACCTGACAAGCAGATCTCACACTCTCCATCAACTTGAACAGACTTCTTAGCTTTCAGCTTGATCAGCTCCAACCTCATAGACAAGCAGTTCTCACAGATAGTGGGTGGAACTGACAATATCTCAAGCTCAAGCTTAGACTGTTGGAACTCAACGCAAACTCTCCCTAGCTCGCCCGACTGGTCATCACTCTTGGCTCTCAGCTCAGCTAAAACAGCTAAATGGGATGGGTTGTCTATACAGGGCACGACGACGGAGGCATGAGCATCTTTCAGCTCCATTGAGCGCTTTCAAGCTCAGTGGCCAAAGAGTCTCTCTCATCAAACCTCTCTATGTACTTGCACTTCAAAGTCATCAGTTCACACAACAGCACCTCGCAGTTAGGGCACTCACATCTCTCACCCAAGAAAACGAAAGAAGATAGACTCTCAATCTTGCCATTGGCTATGGCAAGCTAACTCTCAAGCTCATTTATCCTCTTGTTAGACCCTCTAAGCAGTTTCTCCCAATATTTCAACTCCTAACAGTTCTCTTCAAGTAATTCAACGACTTCTCATTCATAGGAAGATACTTTCTCATCGTCGTCATCGTTGGAGTTGTCGGAGGAGCCCTTATCTTCTTTATCCCCAAGAGCCATTGAGAAGACGCTCTTGCGGGATGTTTGGCTGTGGTGCGAGTGAGTCTTTGGCTTGTCCTCGAAGGCCATGAAGTAGAGGACCGCCGGATCATCCTTGTCCTTCCCCTTCTTGATAATTATCTCCCCACGCTTGAGTTGATGAAGAGAAAGAAGAGGATGATCGCATTGGAGTAGGTCCTCTCCATTTCGGTGAAGAAGGTCTTGTCTCACTTCTTGTTCTTGCGCTGGTAGTCCTTCAGGGCCTTACGAAAAAAACCTTGTCTTGGGCTTGCCCTTTGTGAAGGTGGAGTTGTCATGCTTGTTGGAGTTGTAGGAGCCACCACCGGTGCCCTTCTTGTGTATGTTCCGCTTGGGGCAATCGGCGATGAAATGACTTGGATCAACACATGCAAAACAACCATGTTTTGTGCCATGTTGTTTGAACATTCTCTTATCACAGACATGACGAACACGACTATTGAACAAACATAGGTCATCATCTCCTAGCAGATCCAACTGATCCTGAGTGATAGACATCAAAGAGGACAAAGATCATCTCAGAGAAGCAGAATCAGTAGAAGGTGTCGCAAGGGCCAGAGTTTTTGATCTAGAACCAGTGAGATTTGATCTCAACTGGATATCAACCTCTGAGGCCTTTAGCTTGCTGAAAAGCTCCGCGACAGTCAAGGTATCATAAGAAGTGCTCTCAACAATAGAGGATCCCTTGATCTCCCAGATCTTAGGGTCAAAGGTATGAAGAACCTTGAGTGCCTATTCATGATCTGAGACCAACTGATCACGATTGGCCTTGTTGGCCCAAAGCTTGTTAATGATCGACTGAAAAGCGACCAAACAAAGCTTCAAAAGTATCACCCGACTTCTGTGAGAAGTTTTTGTATTCTCGCCGATAGGTCTGATAGAGCCTATCCTTGACCTGAGTTGTCCCTCATGGTGTGCTTGGAGGGTAGACCAGATCTCTCGAGCAGTATCGAGATGGCTAACACGCTCAAACTCGCTGGGACCTAAACCAGAAAAAAGTATGTTCACTACCTTGTTGTTCAGGTCATGCAGAGTGACTATCTCATGGGTTGTACTCTCTACAGCCGAAAGCACAATGAAAGTAGCATGAAAACACATATCCCATATCCCTGAGCTCTGGCTCAATAGATAGGCTTGCATGCGAGTATTCCAGTAGTTATAGCCAAAGACCTCAAGAGATGGGACCTTTTTAGAAGTCATGATCGCTACTTTGGGTTAGAACCGATTAAGGTATGGAAAACCCTAACCTCGCTCTGATACCACTTATAGGACCGAGCGTATCAACCAAAGGGGGTGAATGGGCGCCTCAAAAATTCTTTCGAATCAATGGTCTTCTCCCAACACCCAACGTACCTCAAAAGACTATCAGAGAGAAAAAACAGATCTCAAACACTAAAATAATCTAGCCCAAAAATGACCAGTGTCCAAATCGAAAAGACACCATCAAAGTGCTTAAATGCAGATTAATAAATCATTTAACTCACAGGCATTTCAAACATCACAAGTATAATCATCAACAATTCATAGGCATTTAATCAGATAAAATAAATGTAGGTGATAAAATGTGCTCACAGATAATTCAAAATGCACTAAGGATACAAAGATATATCAACAAACATTCATAGTGAAATTTGAAAATAAAGTACTTGCTGCAAGTTAATCTATCACAGTATATTTAGAAAATAAATGTTGCAATGCACACAAATCAAGAAATGATATTATTGTTTAGTTAGCTCTGTTCAAGCATTTGGTCGAACATGTGTCCTTTGCACTACACTGCCTTCATTCGCTGCTCCTGACCGCCACGCGCCTAGCTCACAGTACGCCTCTCTTGGTTCCAGGCGTAACACACTCCTCCAGGTGTTGCAGCGTCTTTCCGTTGACTTCCGTTAACAATCACTCATCACTTCTGGAGCCATAAGGTCCATTATTTTTAACATGACTCCTCAACAGTAGGTTGGTTACGTGTCACGATGTAGGTGATACGTTCCTTCGGGTGGGTAGATTCATGCGGCTTCAGCCGAGCGAGTCCCTCCAAGATCAAGGCGATAAAACGTAGTACCAGCAGGACAGCAGTTCACACAGTATGGCGGAGAAAAATTAGGACCAAGTTCCCGTGGTGGCGTCCACTAATTGGCAAAGAAACTAAAGGCAGTGAACTGCTGGTAGATCGAGGCGCCAGTATAGTGCACGCGTGTCCTAGCCGAACTGCTTGATAAGAGACCAGTGTAGGCAGTGGTAGCATATACCAAAGAATAATGGTAGCTCAAGCACAGAACAGAAACAAGCAACGATAAATATTGCAGGCGATAGGAAACTAATTCAAGTGCAGCTTCCTCATTGAAAAGCATGCTGCCAACAAGGAGAACACCGAATACTTCTAGGTGCATGCAGAAAATGAATCGCGATGCAAGGAAAATACAAACTGGCGAAAGACTAAATAAAATCAAAGTAAAATCGCTAGCGGGCAGAAGAAATAAAAATTGCAGCGCTCGGTGAGGAAGAAAACGTGACCCAAAATTTATGTGACTGGTAAACTGCATTTTTATTGGGTGGTTCAAACTCTAGGGGATCAAGTGTTTTTATAGGCTAGGCCATAAATCAAAAATACTAAAATAACTCTTAGATCATTTTTACTACAAACTCGATTTTACAGACTTGGGTCCACTAGGAAAAATAGTAAAATCCTATTTCTAGATAGTTTGTCCTGATGCGAGTTTTTCGTAGCTGCCATCACTTCGCAGCACAACCCTTGGATGTTGGTTCGACGGTTTTGACCAAAAACTGACAAAGTCCTTCCTGATCTTGACATGTGTCCATTATCTCACGATCTTGACTATCTGCAAGTCTTTCCCACTCTCCATCCCTCGAGTTGCCTTGTCACTTGCACTAACATCCGTTCGCTTGACTTAGTCAACACGCTGTCTTCATCAACCTTCAGCCCATGACTTTCTTCATCTTCATTTGTACCACTAGGATCATCTTCAACTTCACCCAACCTCGTTGATCATCTTGCACCAAGCTCCCTACTTGGTCCTCATCACCTGATGTTGACAGTTGAGTAGCATCCAAGTACTGCACACCCCAAGACAAACAAACATGTTTCTTCCAGACACACTTAACCCTTCGGTGAACACATTAGACAATAACAAGTCCAAATATCGAACCCAACAAACTTGTCAATAACTCATCACTAGAGAAAACCAAGGTACATCTTAATTTGGTTTCTGAATCTCTTCATTGATGAGTGCATTGACGACTCCCATAAGAATCAAGGTAAATTTATAACTCAGCACACAAGTAACCACAAAAACTCAAAAAAGATCCTAAACATTTCACTTGATTTTAAATTTATCCTTCTTTATTAAGATTATCCCCTTTGATATAAGCAAGAAATAAATTCTCCCCTTTGGCAAAGCAAGCATCAAGGTGATAAAAATGATGCAAAGAGAGGTGTGAGGGTGGCAAGTAGATGCAAGCCTCCGAGACTGAGAGACCAAGTGAGGCTTGCACTGTGATTTTATTTTGATGATGAGTGATTGACAAGAGTGTGCTGACTATTTTTGTTGGTTGTGTGAGTCATGGTATGGGTTGCATGGAGTTACGTGTTTTGCTTGTCTCATGTGTATAGGGTTCAGATGCCTGTCAACTATCGATGGTACATGATCAGGGTCAGGCAGGGAGTCTGATGCCAGATGATCGAGGATGCTGAAAGAAGTTGAATGTGATTTCAAGCGTACGCATGGAGATGAGGCAAGACATGGACGAATGGATAATCAAGACAATGTGTTAACCGAGTCAACGAAAGGGAAGCCAGTGCAAGTGACAAGGCGGCTCGAGGGATCAAGAGCGAGAGAGATATGCTGGCAGTCGAGTTGGTGGACGGGCGACACATGTCGAAGATCTGGGAGGCTTTGTCGATTTTGGCTCATCAGAAAATATTTTTAAATTCTAATAAATAGGAGTTTATTTTTTGTTTAGTAGTCTAGATTAAGTGTAATCTTTTATTATTTTTCAGAATTTTTAATTCTGAAAAAATATTAAAAAAATAGGGTCAATGATGTAATAAATTAGGAGTATAATTTTGTGTATTCTTCAGAATTAAAAATTCTAAAAATAAATAATGACAATTAGGTAAATACTTGGTCCTTTAACCCTAATGGCATTTTGGGGAATACCTTGATTGGCTTGCCTATATAAAGAACCCCATGCCTAAGGGATAGGGTTGAACTTTTTGGGTGCTACCAAACCAGAAATTTTAATCATCTTTTCTATCATTTTTGTGTTGTTTTCTTCTTTATGTGCAATGTTCAAAGAAGAATCACTATTCTGTCCAGGATTCTCCACAGTAATTAGCGCATGTTTTCTATTTGGTCTTTCCTTGTTGTCGCCAGCGAAATGCCTTTGTAGCGTCGTCTTGGATGCAGCACAGTGCCACCATGCGCTAGTGTTTTCAAGTTATGCTACAGTAGTGTCGTAGGCACTAATTCAGTGTTGTTTTCTTTGAGAGAAGCATTTGACCGGTTTTTTCTCTTTGGATTCTTCTACTTTCCATCAGAGATATTTTATTGCTGCCATGAGGGATCTTCTGATTCATCGTTGGGATTATTTTCTCTACCTAGTGATTGCGAAGCTGCTGTTTCTTGATTCTGTTGTTTCATGTGTTTAGCACTAAACAATTCTCACTTGGGTTCTTAACTTTGATTAACAGTATTCACAAACCACACACATCTTCCGACTATTTTCTTTTTGCCATTGGTTTTTGATGCAAGTTTAAAAGTTTCTGTGCCAGACCCTGTTTGGTCCTCTATGCCTGACCAATGTAATTTGATTGTTGCCATCTCTGACTGAATATTTTCTGACCTTCACTGTAGGCAGCTAGACACAATTGCATTTGCATTTATACATTACGAGTTCCTGCCTTAGCTCTGTGTTTACCTACTCTTGGTTGATGGACTGTTTTATCCATGGATCTGCTGAACATGTTCTAAAATCAATCAGGCTATTGTGTTTATGTTGAGGATGTATTGAATTTAATGTGGTCTTGTTGGTTTCATGTCTCATATTGCTTGATTGTACTTTTCTGGATTAGTTTGTCCTCACAGGGAACTTATCTATTGTAGAGATAGCACTTTCAATTGAAGTTACATGCAATCAGGGCTAGATCACAGAAAGTTCATTTGTTACATCTGCTTTGTCTTGCTCAAATCGATTCTTGTGTTGTCCTAGTTGGACTATATGCATACAATTAGATTTGGACAGATTTTAAAAACAATCTTATTCTGAAATTGGGATTTTATCTATTCTCTGAAAATATTTGAACCCTATTGGTAATTCAGTTTCCGATTGCCTTCTGTCGGATATTCTGTTACTGATCTACATAATCAATTGGCAAACCAATCACCGACTTAAACATATTGGCAATTGATACTCTGATCTAGAAGAAAAAATTAAATTGCAAAAATTCTTGGTTTCGATTTGTACTATAATCTTCAATTTTGCTTCTGTAATCTTTTCGAGGAGCGTTGGGTGATCTGAACAGGCCATCAATTCGAGAGAATTTATCAAGGCGCCTGTTCACCCCCCTCTAGTCATCTATTCCGATCCCACAATTGGTATCAGAGCCGGTTAGATCACTAGTTGACTTTAACCGGTTTGTGATCCTTTGGCGATATAGACATGAATACTAAGATTCTCATGTTTGATGGTTTTGATTTTGCCTACTGGAGGGTGCACATGGAGGCTTATTTACTAAGCCAAGTGGTTATTTGGGACATTGTTGATTCCCGGTATGTGATCCCTGAAACTCGCATCACTCAGGCTGAGAAGGAACAATACGATTATAATAGCAAGGAAAGAAACATATTGTTCATCAGTTTGAGTCACAATGAGTTTGATAGGGTCCAGCACCTACGAACTGCATGTGAAATTTCGACAACTTTGAAAACTTTTCATGATGGCACTACTCAGATTAAGGCTAGGCGCCAAAGCACATATAATCAACAATATCAAATGTTTGTGCAAGGCCCTGGTGAATCCGTAGATGCCATGTTTGCTCGATTTGATGGGATTATAAGCAACTTGTGCTCCACTGGGACATTAGCTTATTCGGATCATGAGAGAGCTACCAAAATTCTCTATGCTCTTAATCGTAGCATATGGGAGGTGAAGATCTCTAGTATTGAAGAGCCGGCAAACTATGACATTTTGACTTGCAACGACCTCTTCAGTAAGCTTATGTCCACCGAGATTGCCAAGGCATCTCGTTCTGGAATTGGGAACTCTTTGCCACAATCCATGACACTAGTTTCCGGTTCTAGAAGTGGCACCTCATCTGGAGGTAATCTTTCTAGCGGTTCTAGAGTTTGTGCTTTCTTTGGAGGTTTTGTCTTGTCTTCTTTTGTCTCCATCACTAAAGAACAGGTGGACACATTGGACGATGATGAGCTTGCTCTCACAGTCAAAAAGTTCACCTGATTCTATAATGATAGAAGAGATCAAAGGAGAGGAGGTTCTCGAGAATGTTTTGAGTGTGTAGATCTTAATCATATCAAAGATAATTGCCCAAAACTAAAATTGAAGAATGAAATGAGCACAAACACTAGACAAGAGACAAGAAACCCTTCTTCAATGGAAAGCGCAAAAAAGTGGCTAAAAAGGTAGCTAGATCTTTTGTGGCCACCCTTAGCGACATCGATAGTACATCGAGTGAGGAGCCAAGCTCAGATGAGGAGGAGCCATCCTAGAATGAAGAAAAGAAGGAGAAGAAGACAAAAGACTTCACCGGCCTTTGCTTCATGGCCGACACATTCATAGCAGCGACGAGCTATACTCATCTAAGGTAAGTCTATCCCGGACCAGCTTCTTGTTCAAAATGATGAATTACATAATGCTGTCATCTCTCAAGATAGTTTACTTAAACATGCTGCTAAAGATGAAAGGAACTAAAATTCAAACTTGAATCTATTTCCACTGAACTTGTCATATTGAAGTCTAAGTCTGAAAATGCTGAATGTGAGTCTAGTCGTGTTGTCATCAATGAATGCATGAATTGTCCTTCACTTGTTGAAAGCATTAATTTGAGGGATAAACATGTTGATCAACTTAAGGCTAGATTGGAGAGTGTTGAGTGTTCTAAGGATGTACAGCTGACATGTTCCACCTGCATCACCCTTAAGGACCAATTCAACTTTGTTAGAGAGCAAGTCGAAAAACTTAAGTGTGAGAATGATTATCTTCTTTCCATGGTGGACAAGTGTACCGAAGGGAAGGGTAAAATGTATTTTCTTTTGGCTAAAACAAAAATGTGTGCTAACATTGCAGGGTTATCTCTAGGGTTGGGTTATGAGAGAACCACACCAAATACTTCGAGTAGAACTATGTTCACTCCAAGTTAGACACCACTCAAAAAGCCAAGAATCCTACCCAACCTACAAAGAAAACTATACCACCACAAAAGATAGACTCCAAGCAGATGCCTAGAAAAACTGTGAGATTTGCACCTGAAACCTATGCACCTACTCCCAAGAAAGTTTATCATTACTCTTATTGTCAGTGAGTAGGTCATTTGATTGGTTTTTGTTTTAGACGTATCAAGGATGAACGATGTGCTCAAGTGATGAACTTTCAGGACATGTATTACCCATCATTAGGTATGCATGAGTGTGATTATCGCTTTCATTCTGATTTTGAGGCTCCCCGTGGTAACATGAGTGAGTTTGCCCATTGTGGTACCAAGGGTTGGTTTCGGAATCTGTGATGAGTGATTGCCAGATTTTACCCTCTGATTCGAAGGGGTCCCTCCGAAGGGGTTCGGAGGTTGTTTCACCGAAGGGGTTCGGAGGTTGCTTCACCGAAGGGTTTGGTGGGTTCTGGTTGCTGTGGCTGTTGCAGCGGAGTGTGCCTGTTGGAGGGGTCCTACAGTACACGATGACTGGGTTGTACCGAAGGTCTCGGTACTTTGGGCGGTAAACCGGAGTGTGTGCCGACGGTTGTTTACTCGGAGAGGTCTCCGGGGTACTAGATACACTTGTCTGTTTGTATGTGGTGCGCAGGGGACCTCGGAGGCGACGGACGGTTCGCAGTAGGTGAACCTGGGTCAAGCGAGAGGCTTGATGCCAGGGGAGCGGGAAGCTCCGTCACGAAGGCTGCAAAGGGGTCGAGGTCGGACCTCGGGTCGAGGTGCGCTAGGAGAAGGCAATAAGTGTGGAGTGTCGCTCCGAGTGAAGGTACTCCGAGACGAAGTCCTCATAGGTGAGGTAATTCAAAGGGTACTCCGAATGGAGTAACTTCGAAGTATGGTGGGAAAACGTCCTCAGCGATGAGGCAAGGCGTTCGAAGTGTGCTCCGGAGAGAGACACTCGAAGTTATACTCGATGAAGGTCTCAGAAGTTGAGGTGCATCGAAGGCATGGTCCGGGTGAGGCTCGTCGAGGAGTGTGCTCGGGGAAAGACACTGCAACGAAGTGCTCATGGAATGCTTCATGCGGAGGCCTTGGACGACGGAGGGACTTCAAAGGGTGGTACTCTGAAGGTGGGTCTTCGGAGAGAGGCTGGCTCCGGAGTGAAGCTGACTTCGGAGTGAGGCTGACTTGTGGTACTTCGGCCATGCATGGCTTCGGTACATGGACTGACGGAGGTCGAGCTGGGAGAAGCTGCGAAGCTATGGTGGTCCACTTCGAAGGTGTTGGTGCGAAGGCCAAAGGGCTTTGACGGCTTCGGCTCAAAATCGTCACTGTATCAAAGGCTGACTTCAGTGAACCGAAGGCCGTCAGGCTCAAGGCTTCTCACCGAAGCTACCGCACCCCTCGCGTGCGAAGGGGGGCTTCAGAAGGGTCCAAAACTGCAAAGGCTGACAGCGTCTGCTCTGCAAAAGCTGGTGATGTCCCCTCTGCGAAGCTGACAAAAGAAGCCTCCAAATAAAGTAGACTACCAGTTGTACCCCCCTGTTCTGATGAGACAAAACCTATGTAAACCCTAGGGGTAAAGTAGTCTATTCACAAGGCTAAATAGTGCCTATAAATAGTGGAGGCTGGCTAGGTCACATCAACACTTTGAGCATTCATTTTTGAGCTCCTATGCTAGCCGCCACATACTCTTGTGTTCATCCTGTGAGTTTATTTTGTGTTCCTTGTTCAAGCAATGAAGCTTTGATTCTGTTTCTTTTACTGCTTGAACATGTATGCGTACTTCACTGCATGCTTTGATTTCCCTGTGTATCATCTTCTTGTGAGTTCTCTGAGAGGTGTGTGAGAAGTATGTCTGGGTGAAGTGTGTTTTTCAGTGTCTGTTCGCTCTGTGTAAACTGGAGGCTAGGTCTCTCTGATTACTAGCGAAGCACTGTCTCTATGCTGAATCGAAGCCCGTTTTCTTCCCTTGTTGAAGTCCTCGGCGAAGTCTGTTCAATGTGCGTTTAGACCTTCGAAGTATGAATCCTAGCACCAGTTGTTGTCACTGAGTATTTGGTCGAAGTCCGTAGAGGGAAGTCTGCTCTTGCGAAGGGTGAAGTGCGAAGCCTGCTTGAAGGCACCCTGTGTGCGGAGCGTGAACTGCCTTAGAAGAACAGATCGAAGTCCTCAGAGGGAAGTCCACTCTTGTGAAGGGTGAAGTGCGAAGCCTGCTCGGAGCACCTTGTGTGTGGAGCCTGCACTGACTTAGCAGAGCTGAATTTTCGGGGTTGTGGGTAGAGCAAAGTCTTCTTGGCTTCGAACTTTTGCTCCTTGCGAAGCCTAATTTCGAAGCTGTGAAATACCTCCGAACTAGAACTTCGAAGGGTGTGTTCGAAGCCTGTTCCGCAGAAGACAGAAGTAAAACATAAGGCTATTTTTAGTCTGAAATTTTAAAAGCTCCCATTCACCCCCCTTCTGGTCGCCGTTTCCGGTCCAACAATTGGTATCAGAGCAGGTTAAGATCACCAGTTGACCTTAACCGGTTTTGTGATCTGTTGGTGACATGGACAGAGTTAGTAAAATACCTCTGTTCGATGGGACTTGATTTTGCATACTGGAAGGTGCCCATGGAGGCTTACTTGCTAAGCCAAGGAAATGCAATTTGGGAGATTGTGGACTCACAATACTCCATCCCTGAAACTCGCACCTCTCAAACAGAGAAGGATCAGTATAATGCCAACTCCAAGGAAAGAAATATATTGTTCATTGGTATGAGTAGGAGTGAGTTTGATAGGGTGCAGCACCTTAGGACAGCTAGGGAGATTTGGACTACACTTACTATTTTCATGAGGGCTCTACATAGATTAAGGATAGGTGTCAATGCACTTACAATCAATAGTATCAGCTGTTTGTGCAGGCACCTGGTGAATCTATAGATGCCATGTTTTCCTCGCTTTGATGCGATAGTGAGTAACTTGTGGTCCAACGGGACGCTTGCTTACAATGATCATGATAGGGCTATCAAGCTTCTCTATGCTCTTGATCGTAGCATATGGGAAGTGAAGATATCCAGCATTGAGGAGTCCACAGGTTATGACACATTGACCTGCGATGAGCTCTTCAGCAAGCTGAAGTCCACAGAGATTGCCAAGGCATCTCTTGCAGTGCATAAGAACTCCTTGCCACAACCATTGGTACTAGTTTCTAGCACTAGCCATGGCACCACTACAGAACCAAGCACATCTGGCACTTGTGTTCTTGCAGATGGTTTTGCTCTATCCTCCCTGGTCTTTGTCACTAAGGAGCAGGTGGATACTCTGGATGATGACGAGCTTGCTCTCATTGCCAGAAGGTTCACCCGTTTTCACCATGAGAGACGGGATCAGAGGAGAGGTGGTTTTAGTGGTTGTTTTGAGTGTGGCGACACTTCTCACATCAAGGCCAATTGCCCAAAACTCAAGAATAGAGATGAGAGTGAGCGCCCCAGATACCACAAGGAGAGGAAACCCTTTGTGAAGGGCAAGCACGGCAAGGTGGCTAAGAGGGTAGCCAAAGCCGCTTCCAGAGCATTAGTTGCTGCTCTCAGCGACATCGACACTTCCTCAACTAAGGAGTCGAGCTCTGATTTGGAGGAGGAGTCCCCAAGGAAGGAGGATAAGAAGGACAAGAAGGGACGAGATTTCACTGGCCTTTGCTTCATGGCCGACAGCGATCACAGCGGTGATGAGCTTGACTCATCTAAGGTACCACTATCCTATGACCAACTTTCAATTGAATTAGATGAACTGAATGAAGTAGTTCTTGGTCAGGATAGATTACTTGTGCAAGCCGCTAGAGATAGAAAAGACCTTAGACTTAGGTTAGAATATGTGTCTACTAATTATGCCATGCTTAAGTCTAGGGTTAATGATGCTGAATGTGAATCTTGCACTATTGTCATGGGTGAGCTTGCTCAGTTGCGTTCTGTGCATGCTCAAACTCTTTCTAAGCTTGAGACTGCACAGAAGCAGCTTTTGATGGTTGATTCTAGTCCTCATGATATAGTTGAATGCATGAACTGCCCCTTATTATCTGAGAGCATTGATTTACGTGATAAGCATGTTCAGGATTTAGAGGCTAGATTGGAGAGGGCCGGTAGTTCTAGGGATGTGCAACCTGTGTGTGACACTTGCATAACCCTTAAGGACCAGTTAGGCACTGTTAGAGAGCGAGCTGAGAACCTAATGACTAAAAATGAATACCTTCTTTCTGTGGTTAACAAATGCACTGAGGGAAAGGGTAGGATGGACTTGCTCTTGGCCAAAACCAAGATATGTGCTGACAGAGCAGGGTTAGCTCTGGGATTTGGTTTTGAGAGGAATCCTTCAGACAGTGAGAACAAAACTGTTTTTACCTCACCCACTACCTTAGAGAAAGAGAGAGCTCTGTTAGACACTCCATCAGCCAAAAAGCCTACCCGGACTCCAAAGAAAACCACTCCTGTCAAGAAAATCCCTCCCAAGAAAACCACACAGCAGAAGCCCAAGGAGCCTGTAAGAGTTGCTCCTATGACCCATGATAGTGCCCCTAGCAGAGTTTTTCATTGTTCCTACTGTCACCGGGTAGGTCATCTAGTTGGGTTCTGTTTTCGTTGCATCAAGGATGAGCGACGCTCTCAGGCAATGAGTTTCTAGGACATGCATTACCCATCTTTAGGTATGCATGAGTCTGGGTTTTACTCTCGTCCTGTTTTCGATGCTCCTCGCACTTCTCAGAGAGGTTTTGCTCCTCGAGGTGTTCACCATGTTCCATATGGTGGTAGACCTCGGGTGAGTAGCTTTGTACCTCATTAGAGTAGGAGACCTCGTCATGTTTTTGGGTCTCAGCATGTAGGTAGATCTCGCACTTTGCATCATTCTGATTATCTTGTGCGTAGACAGTCTACTTTTACTGTGCCTACTACTCGTATCAGTCAGTGCTGGATGCCTCGTCATATATTCACTCACCCTAGCACTGAGCGATCGAGATTTCTTATCATGTGTAGGCGCCGGACCGAGGTTTGGAGGGCACATGGATCATGGACTCTGGTTGTTCACGCCACATGACCGGAGATGCAGCATGGTTCTCCAGCCTCAAAACAATCAAGCAAAGGGAACATATCACCTTCAGAAACAATCGAAGGAGTAGAGTGAAAGGTAAGGTGTGGTAAGAATCAACTCGAATTTCACTCTCAAAGATGTAGCTTTGGTTGAAAACCTGGGATACAATTTGCTTTTTGTATCTCAGTTGCTTGATGAGGGCTTCGAAGTGTGATTACATCGCGATACTTCGCAAGTACTCAATTCTGATGGCGTTGTTGTCTTCAAGATCTTTAGAGTTGGGAGAGTTTTTGGAGCTGATTTTTCTGAATCATCTAGTTCTTCTCATTGTCTTGTTGCACATTCTACTTCTGAGCTTTTGAAGTGGCATAGGAGACTAGGGCATATGAGCTTTGAGTTGCTCGCTCGTCTGAGTGCCCTAGGTCTGATCCGAGGATTGCCCAAGCTCAAGTTTGAGAAGAATTTAGTTTGCGCTCCTTGTCGACATGGAAAAATGATTGCCGCTTCGCATTTGCCAGTCACCACAGTGATGACTGAACAACCCAGAGAACTTCTCCACATGGACACTATAGGTCCTTCTCGGGTTAGTTCTTTAGGCGGCAAGTGGTATGTGTTTGTCATTGTCGATGATTTCTCTCGCTACTCTTGGGTCTTCTTTCTTGCCAACAAGGATAAAGTGTTTTCACACTTTTGGAGCTTGGCTTTGAGACTTTTCACTAAACTCCCTGGTGCATTGAAATTCATTCGAAGTGATCATGGCACTGAGTTCAAGAACAGTCTCTTTGTTGACTTTTGCATGGAGCATGGCATAGAACATCAATTCTCTGCTCCGCGGGTTCCTCAACAAAACGGTGTTGTTGAGAGGAAGAACCGCACTTTGGTTGAGATGGCTAGGATGATGCTTGATGAGCATAGGACTCCTAGAAAATTCTGGGCTGAGGCCATGAATACTGCATGTTACATCTAAAACCGAATCTTCTTGCGCTCAATTTTGAACTTGACATCTTATGAGCTATGTTTTGGGAGACAACCCAAAGTTACTCATCTTCGAGTCTTTGGTTGTCGTTGCTTTATCCTAAAACGTGGAAATTTGGATAAATTTGAGTCGCGCTATTCTGATGGGATCTTTTTGGGTTACACTACACATGGTCATTCTTATCATGTTTATAATTGGAAACTAACACTGTCATCGAGTCATGTGATGTGACTTTTGATGAATCAACCCCCTCTGTTAGTTCTACCTTTGAACAGGCAAATGAACACGACATGGAGCAGACCATCTTCGAAGAAGAAGATCCCGGAGAGTTCGAGGATGAACCCCTACTACCCTTGACATCAACCCCCAAAGCCGACCCCGCTTCAACCACTTCGGCACAAGGTCCCAAAGCAACTACCTCAACATCGGTCATCTTGGACCACTCCAACGCACAAGTTGAGGGGGAGACTGCATCTCGCCGCGAGGTTCCACACCATGTTCAAAGGATGCATCCTCCAGAGCAGATCATTGGTGAGCTTGATCAAAGGGTAACACGTTCTCATGATCATTTCATTGATTCAGCTTTTGTTGCTTCTTTCGAGCCCTTAGATGTTAGTCATGCTCTTTCTAATTCTAGTTGGATCAATGCCATGCATGAAGAACTTGAAAATTTTGAGAGAAACTAAGTCTGGACTTTAGTTGATCCTCCACCAAATGTTCATTTCATTGGAACAAAATGAATTTTCAAAAACAAACAAGGGGAGGATGGGACAATAGTTAGAAATAAGGCTATACTTGTAGCTCAGGGTTATTCTCAATTAGAAAGGATTGATTTTCCTGAAACTTTTGCACCTGTTGCTCGTCTTGAGGCCATTAGGATTTTACTTGCATTTGCGACATCCCGGGGATTCAAACTCTATCAAATGTATGTCAAAAGTGCTTTTCCTAATGGCTTCATAGGCGAAGATGTTTATGTAAAACAACCCCTGGTTTTGAAAACCCCAAATACCCACATAAAGTCCTTAAACTTCATAAGGCTCTTTATGGACTCAAGCAGGCCCCTCGGGTTTGGTATGATAGACTTAAGTCTTTTCTGCTTGAGCGGGGATATTTGATGGGATCTGTTGATAAAACCCTGTTCACTCTCAAGCATGGAAAATATTTCTTCCTAGTCCAGATTTATGTGGATGATATCATCTTTGGTGGCTCTTCTCATGCTTTGGTTGCCGAGTTTGCAGATGCCATGAGCAGGGAGTTCGAGATGTCCATGATGGGCAAACTCACCTTTTTCCTTGGTTTGCAAATCAAGCAAAGCAAACAAGGTACCTTCATCCACCAGACGAAGTATACCAAGGACCTGCTCAAGAAATTCGACATGGCTGATGCGAAGCCCCTCGCTACTCCGATAGCTACTTCAAAGGAGAAGCCGTAGATCAGAAAGAGTTCCGAAGCATTATCGGCTCCCTCCTCTACTTGACTGCTACAAGGCCGACATACACTTCGCAGTGTGTCTGTGCACTCGTTTTCAGGCTTCACCACGAGCTTCGCACCGCCAAGCGGTAAAGCGCATTCTTAGGTACTTCAAACATACGTTAAATTCGGCATTTGGTATTCGGCGTCTTCCTCTTTTTGTCTTCGAGGTTATTCCGATGCAGATTTTGCTGGGTGTAGGATTGATAGGAAGAGTACCTCGGGTACTTTTCTGGGTACTTCTCTGGTTTGCTAGTCTTCCCACAAATAGTCTAGTGTTGCACAATCGACAGCTGATGCCGAATATGTTGCTGCAGCTAGCTGTTGCTCTCAGATTTTGTGGATGGTTTCCACTTTGCGGGATTTTGGGTTAGATTATAAGAGTGTTCCACTTTTCTATGATAACACTAGTGCTATTTGTATTGCAAATAACTCGGTTCAGCATTCCAGAACCAAACACATTGATGTGCAATATCATTTTCTTAGAGATCATAATGAGAAGGGTGATATTGAGCTTCAATATGTTGATACCCAACACCAGCTAGCCGATATTTTCACAAAACCCCTCGATGCTTCTCGTTTTGCCTACTTGCGTGGGGAACTTGGTGTTTGTCATCCTTACGGCATTTTGTGAGGGGGAGCAGATTTTGATTGTCTTGCATATGCTCATTGTGTGTGAAATTGCATTTACATCTTTTGCACTTATATGCCTGATTTTAATTCATGAGATCATGTCAGCTCAGCTCTATTTAATATATCTGAAACATTTTGTGCATGATTTTTCTTTCCAAAATCAAATCATGATCTCTGCTTAGTCTTGAATCTAGCATGTTTAGGCAGGACTACTTTAGCTATCTTTTATCTGCTTGATAGCAAGACTCCTTTTCCCTGGATGCTAACTGTAGCAACTTGAAAAATTGTATTCATGGATATTCACCAAAGTGCTAAAAATTTGTTCACTTAATTAAAAATTCAAAAATCCATGATTTGCATGATACAAGTAAAAAGATCTAGGTGGGTTTGTTTGTCGCACTACTCTATTTTAGACTGCTTACCATTGCACATTGGTCTAAAGTGGGATAGTGTAGTGTATGCCAAAATCACAGCCTTAAGCTTCTGATGGCTTTTATACCTAGGCTTGGCCTGATTGGAAAGTATAAGGTGGACAAACAAATAACCCCTAGCATTATGAAAAGAACAACAAAAATTCATTGTTTATCAAGTTTGCTTTCAATGATCCACTTGAACTGGACTTGTTTGTCTAGAGTAGAAATTGACTAGCTTTGTGCAGTCCCGACTTTTATTTGTCTAGATACCTTGATTGAGTGGTGATGCTTTTATTTCAAAATGATAAAATCACATGCTGTCATCATGTTTTTAGAGAATGTTAAATTGAGCTGAGCACATGATAATTGGTATTAATGTTGGCTTATTTGTTGCTTTATGTGTCATTGCAATTCTGCCCATTTCGAAGCTATGCATCTTTTACATGCTCCTTGATGCTTGCATTGCCAAACGGGGAGAAATTTTTGAGTGCCCTGTAGCAAGGGGGTAAAATAACTCAGGGGGAGATTTTATCTTATAAAGGGGAGATTTGCCGAAGGGGCTTTTACTCTTTTGAAAAGGGGAGGAAAATTCTTTTGTCATGTGACATGATTTGGCTCGTTTCTGAGTTTTTATGGTCACTTGTGTGCTGAAATTTTTCAAATTTTTCTTGAACTTGAATTTGGTTGTCAATACACTCATCAAGGGGGAGATTGAGAAACCAAGGGTTGGTTTCGGAGTCTGCGATGAGTGATTGACAGATTTTACCCTCTGATACAAAGGGGTCCCTCCGAAGGGGTTCGGAGGTTGTTTCTCCGAAGGGGTTCAGAGGTTGCTTCACCGAAGGGTTGTACCGAAGGTCTTGGTACTTTGGGCGGTACACCGGAGTATGTGCCAAAGGTTGTTTACTCGGAGAGGTCTCCGGGGTAGTGGATACACTTGTCTGTTTGTCTGTGGTGCGCAAGGGACCTCAGAGGCGACAGACGGTTCGCAGTAGGTGAACCTGGGTCAGGCGGGAGGCTTGATGCTAGGGGAGCGGGGAGCTCCGTCACAAAGGCTGCAAAGGGGTCGAGGTCGGACCTCAGGTCGAGGTGCGCCAGGAGAAGGCAGTAAGTGCGGAGTGTGGCTCCAGTCGAAGGTACTCCGAGACGAAGTCCTCGGAGGCGAGGTCCTTCGAAGGGTACTCCGAATGGAGTAACTTCGAAGTATGGTGGACAAAGTCCTCAGTGATGAGGCAAGGCGTTCGAAGTGTGCTCCGGAGAGAGACACTCGAAGGTATACCCGACGAAGGTCTTAGAAGGCGAGGTGCATCGAAGGCATGGTCCGGGTGAGGCTCGTCGAGGAGTGTGCTCGGGGAGAGACACTGCGATGAAGTTCTCATGGAATGCTTCATGCGGAGGCCTTGGACGAAGGAGGAACTTCGAAGGGTGGTACTCCGAAGATGGGGCTTCGGAGAGAGGCTGGCTCCGGAGTGAAGCTGACTTCGGAGTGAGACTGACTTGTGGTACTTCGGCCATACATGGCTTCGGTACATGGACTGATGGAGTTCGAGCTGGAGAAGCTGCGAAGCCATGGTGGTCCACTCTGAAGAGGTTGGTGCGAAGGCCCAAGGGTTTTGATGGCTTCGGCTCAAAACCGTCACTGTATCGAAGGCTGACTTCAGTGAAGCGAAGGCCGTCAGGCTCAAGGCTTCTCACCGAAGCTACCGCACCCCTCGCGTGCGAAGGGGGGCTTCAGAAGGGTCCAAAACTGCAAAGGCTGACAGCGTCTGCTCTGCAAAAGCTGGTGATGTCCCCTCTGCGAAGCTGACAAAAGAAGCCTCCAAATAAAGTAGACTACCAGTTGTACCCCCTGTTCTGATGAGACAAAACCGGTGTAAACCTTAGGGGTAAAGTAGTCTATTCACAGGGCTGAATAGTGCCCATAAATAGTGGAGGCTGGCTAGGTCACATCAACACTTTGAGCATTCATTTTTGAGCTCCTGTGCTAGCCGCCACATACTCTTGTGTTCATCCTGTGAGTTCATTTTGTGTTCCCTGTTCAAGCAATGAAGCTTTGATTCTGTTTTATTTTACTGCTTGAACTTGTATGCGTACTTCACTTCATGCTTTGATTTCTCTGTGTATCATCTTCTTGTGAGTTCTCTGGAGAGGTGTGTGAGAAGTCTGTCTGGGTGAAGTGTGTTTTTCAGTGTCTGTTCGCTCTGTGTAAACTGGAGGCTAGGCCTCTCTTATTACTAGCGAAGCACTGTCTCTGTGCTGAATCGAAGCCCGTTTTCTTCCCTTGTCAAAGTCCTCGGCAAAGTCTGTTCAGTGTGCGTTTAGACCTTCGAAGTACGAAGCCTAGCACCAGTTGCTGTTGCTGAGTATTTGGTCGAAGTCCGCAGAGGGAAGTCTGCTCTTGCGAAGGGTGAAGTGCAAAGCCTGCTTGAAGACACCCTGTGTGCGGAGCCTGAACTGCCTTAGCAGAACAGATCGAAGTCCTCAGAGGGAAGTCCGCTCTTGTGAAGGGTGAAGTGCGAAGCCTGCTCAGAGCACCTTGTGTGTGGAGCCTGCACTGACTTAGCAGAGCTGAATTTTCGGGGTTGTGGGTAGAGCGAAGTCTTCTTGGCTTCGAACTTTTGCTCGTTGCGAAGCCTGATTTCAGAGTTGTGAAATACCTCCGAACCAGAACTTCGAAGGGTGTGTTCGAAGCCTGTTCTGCAGAAGACAGAAGTAAAATAGAAGGCTATTTTTAGTCTGAAATTTTAAAAGCTCCCATTGCACCCCCTCTGGTCGCCGTTTCTGGTCCAACAAAAAACTATAACACCACAAAAGATAGACTCCAAGCAGATACCCAGAAAAACTGTGAGATTTGCACCTGAAACCTATGCACCTACTCCCAAGAAAGTTTATCATTACTCTTATTGTCAGCGAGTAGGTCATTTGATTGGTTTTTGTTTCATATGTATCAAGGATGAACGATGTGCTCAAGTGATGAACTTTTAGGACATATATTACCCATCTTTAGGTATGCATGAGTGTGATTATCGCTTTCATTCTGATTTTGAGGCTCTTACATGAGTGAGTTTGCCCATTGTGGTTTACATCATGCTTCATATGATGTTAGACCACTGTGTTAGTGGTTTTGGTCCACGTCATTTTGGCAAACCTCGTCACTTTGCAGGTTTTACTTTAAAAGTAGACATCACTTTTATTTTCATGAATCATATCCTGCACAGTCTTCTGTTTTGCCTGATTCTCGAGTTGTTCAGTGCTGGATTCATAAATGGTTTGTTACTAACCCTAGCACTGAGTACTCAAGATCGTCTTGTTCTATGTAGGGAAAGGATGGAGGCCTAGAGAACAAGTGGATCATGGATTCTGGCTGTTTGCGCGACATGACCGGAAAGTCATCATCGTTCTCCAGCTTCATCTTAACCAAGCAACGAGAATACATCACCTTTGGAAACAATCGAAGAAGTAGAGTGAAAGGCCATGGTACGATTAAGATCAATGAAAACTTCACTCTCACAAATGTTGCTTGGGTTGAGGATTTGGGATACAATTTGCTTTCCTGTATCTCAGTTACTTGATGAGGGTTTTGAGGTATACTTTGGACGTGATACCTCTCAAGTACTTGATTCTTCTAGCATTTTTATTTGCAATATTTCAAGAGTTGGGAGAGTTTTTTTGCAGCGGATTTCTCGGAGTCATTTGGTTCTTCTAATAACTTTCATGCTGAACCATCTTCTGAGCTCTGGATGTGGCATAGGAGACTAGGGCATATAAGCTTTGATTTGCTTGCTCGATTGAGTGCCCTAGGTCTAATCCGAGGATTGCCCAAGCTCAAATTTGAGAAAAACCTTATTTGTGCTCCATGTTGACTTGGAAAGATGGTTGCCGCCTCTCATTCACCCATTAATATGTTGATGACTGAACAACCCAGAGAGCTTCTTCATATGGACACTGTAGGTCCTTCCCGGTTAGTTCTTTAGGTGGTAAATGGTATGTCCTTGTCATGGTGGATGACCACTCCCGTTACTCTTGGATCTTCTTTCTTGTATGCAAGGATGAAGTGTTTTCACACTTTCCGAGCTTAGCTTTGAGACTATTCAATGAACTCCGCGGTGCATTGAAAGCAATTAGAAGAGATAACGGCACCAAGTTCAAGAATAGTTGCTTTGTTGAATTTTGCCTTCAGCATGGCATTGAGCTGCGTTTTCTGCTCCGCGGGTTCCTCAACAAAATGGAGTTGTTGATAGGAAAAACCACACACTTGTGGAGATGGCTAGGATGATGCTCAACGAACATAGGACTCCTAGGAAATTTTTGGCTGATGCCATGAAAACTGCTTGTTACATCTCCAACAGGATCTTTTTGCTCTCATTGTTGAATTTAACATCTTATGAACTACGTTTTGGAAGGAAGCCAAAGGTTACTCACTTGAGAGTATTTGGATGTCTCTGCTTCATTCTGAAACGTAGTAATCTTGACAAATTTCAGTGGCGTGCATCTGATGGTATCTTTTTTGGCTATTCTTTGCATGGCCACTCTTATCGTGTATTAAATCTTAAAACTAACACTATTGTTGAATCATGCGAGGTAAAGTTTGATGAGACATCTCCATGTGTTAGTACCTCTTTCAAACTTGCAAGTGAGCATGATATGAGTGAAACAATCTTTGAGGAAGAAGATTCATCAGATATTGAAGATAATGAAAATGTACCACAACCTCCAACTACAGCATTTCTAGAAGCTTCATCCACTTTAGGAAGATGGCCTAGAGCATCGACCTTAGGAAGCTTGGAGCAAACTTTGGCAAGAGTTGAGGGGGAGATTCTATTAGAAAGAAAAGCACCACTTCGAATTCAGAGAATACATCCCCCTAAGCAGATCATCGGTAAGCTAAATGAAAGGGTAACACGATCTCATGCTCACTTTGTTGATTCTGCGTTTGTTGCTACTTTTGAGCCGTTAGATGTCAGTCATGCTTTGTCTGATGCAAGTTGGATCAATGCCATGCATGAAGAGTTGGAAAATTTTGATAGAAATCGAGTCTAGATTCTTGTTGATCCTCCCCCTAACATTCATATCATTGGCACAAAATGGATTTTCAAAAACAAACAGGGAGAGGATGGGTCTATAGTGAGAAACAAGGCTAGACTTGTGGCTCAGGGTTATACTCAAGTCAAGGGGGTTGATTTTGAATAAACCTTTGCTGCGGTAGGTCGACATGAGGCCATTAGGATTTTGCTTGTTTTTGCATTGTCTAGAGGTTTCAAGCTTTTTCAAATGGATGTAAAAAGTGCCTTCCTTAATGGTTTCATAGGAGAAGATGTGTATGTCAAAAAACACAATGTTGGAGGAGATAATCCCGGTGGAGCCTATGAGCGCGAGGGCTGCGGAGTGACGTTCGAAGGAAGGACTCCTCAAGCTGGCGACTAGCAGAGACGTTGGCCCCGAGGCGGTACAGTACGACGGCTGGTTGCCCCTCCCCGAAGGTGTTCGGAGGAAGTCATGCGGAGTCCACTTCATCTCAGGGCCCGAAGTTCGGAGGCCCATGGCTAACGCCCTGAGCTCGTGGAACCGACGGAGCGAGATGTATCCCTGAAAGGCGCAGAGGATGCAACACCGAGGCAGAAGACCGGGACCAGTTTGGTCAAGCCGGCTTGGCAATTGGATCGCGATCGTCAACGCAGCGTCTGGCACTATAGCCATGCTCAGAACGGTTGATAGACTATCAGAGCTGTACTCTTTGTCTGTACTATAGGGCTACTATACGCAGTACTACTGTTAGAACGTCTTTGGAAGTATCAGACCCCTGTAGGGCTCCATTATAAATACTCCCCCTTCTCCGAGTTGTAGGGACAGGACACGATCCAAGAATACACTTTGAGCTTAGCCTCTTGTTCCAAAAAACATTCCTAAACCTGTTGGTCCAGTCCGCTGCTCCAACAATTAGCGTCGTCCATGGGGATCCTAGTCCAAGAAGCTAGCGTCCTCTCCATCAATGCAAGAAGAAGTATGTGAGGCAGGAAGAGTGCGAGCATGGCCCCCCTCCCGAGGTTAGCCTGCACCGCCAGGATGGGGCCCACACCTGCCATTGGAACCGTTCCTCCCACGAACCCCCCATCGCTAGAACCCCCGAGATGCCGAGCGCGGGGCCAGGCCAGGCCCTAGAAGGGGCACCAGAGCTCCGGGATCCCACCGGTTCAGCGGGGCCCGCCTTGGGGAATCCCCTAGCGTCTAAGGAGGGGCTCTTCGGACTGCATCTCCCAGGCGGCCCCTGGCCGTATCCCAACGAATCGACTACGTCGGCTCACAGGACCCAGAAATAGCCTCCGACGACAGCGGAAGCCAAGCCGACGCTCTGGCCTCCGAAAATGCAAGGTTGAAGGCCGAGTTGGCCCAATGGCGCATTGGAAGCTTCTCTCCGCCCCCCCCCCCCCCCCCCCGAGCCCTCCAGGGCACTGGGGGTCGTGACCGTTGCGACAAGTGATGACGAAGATCAAGGGGAGGAGGAGAACGCGTCCTATGATGAGGAGTCCCCGTTGCACCCCGACTTGCAAATGGTGCGATTCGAATCGAAGTTCCGTGCCGCGAAGCTCCCCAAGTACTCTGGAGAATCTGACCCCGGAGAGTTCTCTCGCTCGTACACCTTGGCGATAGAAGATTGCGGGGGAGGTCGAGACAAAATGGCAAAGTGTTTCCTTTGGCTCTCGAGGGAATCGCTCTCCGATGGTTCTAGTCACTGAGGCCAAGGACCATCAGGTCATGGGACTAGCTGAAAAATGAAGTTCATCAACAACTTTTAGGGGACCTTCGTAGCCCTAATGTCCACCGGGAGTCTTTTTCAAGTAAAGCAGCAGCCCGAAGAGACGCTGCAATAGTATTCGCAGCGCTTTGCGCACACCAAAGCGCAGATCAAGGGGTTGTCGTCCTCCTTCGTCATCGATGCTGCTCGGGAAGGCGTCACTAACTCAGGCCTCCTCGACAAGCTCCACTGAAAGATGATATCCTCGGTGGCCCAGCTCATGACGTACTTTGAGGAGTACGCTCGGTCAGAAGAAGGCCAGTTGTGATGCTAGGCGATGATTGCCCCTGTCCGAGCTCCAAGTGTCAAGGTGTACGAAGCACCCTCTAGCCCTGCCCCGGATCTTCAGCCATCGGGATTCCTGGCGAGGGCGGAAGCATCTCCGTGGAGAAGTCCTCAGTATTACCTCGAAGGGCCCTGCCACGTATCAACACACTACGGGCGGAGGGCACCCTCCGGTGCAAAAGCGCCTACGAAGGCACCTCCGGGAGGAGCAGACTGCTACTACCTGCGTTCATGGTGAGAACCGAAGCCACGACACCGACTCCTGCCGTACCATACTCGCTCTTTGGAATGATTACCTCGAGCCAAGCTCTGGCCGTGGCTCCTCCGATAAGCGCCTCCTATGTCCCGCGCCGAATCCTGTCTATGTGGTCGGGCACCATGATGAGCCAGGGGCCTCAGGGCTTGCTCCGGAGGTTGGGAGGTTCCCATCTCCCAAGCTAGAAGATGGGGCGGACCGGGGAAAGCGAGTGGTCCTGCCTATTTCTGGAGGCGGAGCTCTGGGGGTCATGTCAAAGCTGCAGCGAAGGGAGTATGTCTGGGAAGTCACGCATATCAGGACTTCCAGCTTCACCACGTTTCCCGAGTGGTCTCATGTTCTGTTGGCGTAAAAGATTACGCTAACAGGTTTCTGAGGATTAGAAACTAACAAACGAAGTGTTTGCGAAGTGAACTGTTCTAAGCCTCCGAAAGGATAATAACTTAGAATAGTTCGAAAGTGTGTATTGAATAACTTGTATCCGGTCCCTATTACAGGATGAAACGGGGGTATTTATGGGCCCAAACATTAAGGAAAAGACCCTTTTACCCCTCTGTTACAACCGACATAGTGGAAACTATTCGGCACCCTTAATAGGGCTAAAATGGTAAAGGACTAATCTAATGAGAAAGAAGATAAGCCTTCCATCTTAGCTGGCAGAAAAGATCTCAAAAGAGTCTATGCTCGAAGATATACTCCGAACTAAGGTCCACTTCATACTTCGAGCTTGACTCAAGGCACCTCCGAATATGCATGTTGGAAACATTCGAATCCATTATCTGTCTTTGTGTTGTTACTGCAATAACCCTGAGGATGGAATATTTTCCCTCAACAGTAGCCCTTCGAATACGCTTCTCCGTTAAACCTGTAATGTTAGGAGAGCAGTATACGGAAGAAAAATAACCATGCGTAGGGGTTAATAGATTTATAATTTATCTCCGAAATGTATGAAGATATAAAACTTCGAATCAGTTTTAAGACAATTACTTTCGAACCATCTTAGAATTAACTCAGGAAGCCCGAAAGCCTTTTTAGACTTAGAAGAAATAGCCGTTGGCTTCTTTCTTCTAACGGAAGTTACACAGTGCGTTAATTTTGGAAAAAAGTAACGGGCAAGAATGCGAAACGGCATGGACAAATGGTAAAAAATGTAAAGTCTAGGCTATAAATAGAGGACCTAGAACTTTCCTGAGTACCTTTCCACCGCTTTCTTGCAAACAAGCCATCCTTTGAGCCCTAGCCTCCATTCTTCTTCCAAAGCAACTCAGTAGTGTCAATGGCGAAAACCAAAGGTTCGGGAGCACCTTCAGCTCTGGCTCGACAGCAGGCTGCTGCTGCGGCAGCGGCCGCGTCATTGGCGACGGCAGCTCCAACACCCGCAGCGACAACCATGGCGGCGGGAGGAGAAAATCCCCAAAATGTTGGCGATCAAGGCCTCTTCCCGGCATCAACAAAATACATGGATCAATCCTTTCCAACTGGGGCCTTCAACCTGCAAAAGAGAATCACTGGCGGCCACAGTAGAGGGCAAAATTAGTTCGGGAGTTATGATCCGCAAACCTGGAAAGGAACTTATCCCGTCACCAAGACCCGGAGAAGTGGTCGTCTTCGAAGCCTTTTCGAAGCTGGCTTAGGTCTTCCAGCAGTGGATTTTTTGGCTGAGGTATTGGATCTGTTCCACGTCACTCTCCCCCAACTTTCTCCGAATGTAGTAGCTCGTTTAGCTATCTTCGAATGGGCGTTGAGAGCTGAAGGTTGTGAGGGGAGGGCAGAAATCTTCGCTGCGTTGCACAGAGCTTCGTGCCAGCCAAAGACCTTCGTAGGTCCCGGAGGTGAAAAAATGGTAGTAGCCTTCGGAAGTATTAACTTCAGGCTTCGAGATGAGTACGCCCTTAGGTTTCCTGCTAAGGCCATCAATGCTAGATGGTATACCGACTGGATCATGAAATGGTTTTATGCCGAAGTTGGGGCGAGCAACCGTCTGGCTGGACCTCTGCAAGACATCAACATCCGAAAAGAAGCCCTTGTACACCCGGATGCGGGCCAGCTCGAAGCTCGCCTCAGCTTGCTTCAAAAGATAAGTCGAAGGTTAAGCATGCGAGACTTAGCCGAAGAGTTCCTCGGGCTCCAAATCCCTCCGTTGATGGCCAACTGGCCAATCACTTTCGAAGAGGACTCGGAAGGCGGTCTTCGCAAGATTACTTCAACTTCGAGCCCTGCAGGTAACTTCGAAAACAACATATATTATGCATATTCATTCGAAGGAGTAACTAACTTAACTTGTTTTTTCAGCCTCTTCAGCCCCTGTAACTTCGGAGCAAATCATACGGGCTTCGGAGAAGATTTTGGGCGCTCCAACTCCGACCGAAAAAGAATGGAGAATCAAGTTGGTCGGGAGTGGGGAAAGATTTAACAGAGTATGGGGAATGCTGGAAATCGTTCCGCCCCCTTTGGTGGATTGGGTGCCTTCGGAGAAAGGACCCAAGAAGAGGAAGGCTGAAGCTGGGACTTCGAGCTCCGCCAAGACTCCGGTCAAGAAGGTGGCTCAAAAGCCAAAGAACCCTGCACCTTCGAGCCCAAGGGCTTCAGTCTCCGATTCTCAGGAGGACGAAGGTAGGTTACTTATAAGGCTGATTGACGAAGATGCAGCCCAAGTTGAAGAAACTGCGAATGTGCCGGAGTCTCAAGAGAATCTTGAGCAAACAAGGACTCCGGCAGTTCAAGCGGATTTACCTCAGGACGAAGTTCCTGTGGATGAGACTGGAGTCGAAGCCACTGTGGCTTCGATTCTGGATGAAGCAACAAGGATTGTTCAAGAAAATGTTCCTGCAGTCGAAGATTTGACGCTTGACTCGGACAAAGATCTCGCCTTTGATCCGCCAAGCAGTCCGATGCTCACCCGCCGCCAGAATGTCGAAGGTAAACTTCGAATAATTTTTCTATTTTTTTTGTGAAATGATACAATGTATAATACCTTTGTTTTTACAGAGTCCACTTCCATAGAAGAGGTCCGTCCTGAAGGTACAATCCCTGGACCTTCGGCAACTTTGGAGCCAATCCCAGGAGCCACCCAGATGGGGCCTGGAAAAGGCAAAGGAAAGATGGACCCCCTCCCTGCTGCGAGCTCCGGGTCAACTCCGTCTGAGTCAACAGACGAGAGCCAATCTACCGAGGGGGGCCAGTCTCCGGGGGCTCCGAAGACTACAGCTCAACACTCCGGGCCTTCGTCACACGAAGATGACCAACAAGCTTTAAGTATGCTCCCCCTTCTAGCTCCTTTCTTAGAGTGAAGAACGGGTCTTCGGACTTTGCTCGAGCCTTTGGATCGAGCTAGTCGCGACATTGGGGAGACGAACGTGGTGGCCATCCTGAGTGAGGCGGAGAGCTTGGAGCTTAACGCTGCCATGGAACGCGTAGCCTACCAGGTACAGAGCATCTGTGAAATAACATCAAATTTACATACAAATAACTTCTCACCTTGGTTTTTTTCTTTTCGCAGCAAACAGTCTTGGCCCGAGCTGCAAATATATCAAATGAACGAGAAATCGCTCGCCTTCGAGAGGAAAATGGAACTCTTCAACGGAATCTCACTATCACCGAAGGCCGAGTGGTTCATATGGACAGCATGGTGTCTACGGAGTGCAGGGCCAGACAAAGCTTGGAGGTTGCGAAGAAGGAGCTCGAAGCAGAAAGAATTGTGCTTCGAGCAGAAGTTGAACGAATGCGGGCGGAGCATGCTACTGCGGGGACTGAGCTTGTTAGGCTCCGAGAGGAAGCTAGCCAGCTTTTGAATCAAAAGAATTCCTTAACTACAGAGGCTGCTAGACTTTCCGGAGTTCTGGAAGAGCTAACTTCGGCGAAGGATGCGCTGATCGAAGATAAGCTGAAGTCCGAGAAGGTAGCTGCGGAGGTTATGGATCAACTGCTAGGCGTTCTAGAGTACTTCGGTACTACCGGGACGCTTCCTTCTGATGACAACATTTCCCTTTTGCGCCGGTTGAAAAGGATTCAAGGAGTGGCGAAGCAGATGAAGACAGCAGGCATTCGCTATAGATAACTCTCCGGACAAGTGGCTGCTGTTGGCCTACTTCATTACTACGAGGATCTGGGTCGATCGATAACTCCGAGCGCAGGAGAGGGCCCAATTACCTTCGACGACGAGCAGCTTCTGACTCCTTCCGAAGGTGTGGCCGCTGCCTGGCAAGCCTTCCAAACTTCATGGAGAGCCGAAGGTCGCTCTGCGATCAAGGCCTGGATCGACGATGGACAACGCCAGAAGCAAGCTCGGACCCAAGCTTCGAGCAGTCAGCCTCCTCTGAACCCGCATGTTTAGATATATCTTAGGATCTTTGACTATGTAAAGCTTTGCGCTTATGTACATTTATCAATGAAAATTTGTTTATCATGTTTTTAGGCTTTGCCTCATATGGAAGATGTCGAAATGTTAGACATTAACGACAAACTTCGCTCATTGTGGGCTACCTTCGATATTTTAAAAGTTACAAGCGCCCTCGATTTTTAGTTCCTCGAGATAGCTCCGGTGCAATTACGCCCGAAGTAAGCAAAGATATACTATCTTATATTAAAGAGGAAGAAAAAGAAGTTAACTTGGAAACTTCGTCTTCTGAAGACGTTATATGGTCCGAAGACGAAAATGAAACTCGAAGTAAAAAGCCTGAAGAACATGGAAGCTGGGAAAGGAGCCCCGAACGGCTTCGAACTTGGGCCAAACTTCAGCAAGAACAGAAGGACTTTAGAGCTTCGAAGGGAGGCAAGAGAGTTAAACGTAAAGTTGTTAGAACTCCCGGCATTGGAACTAGTCGTTCCAACCCTAGCTCTAGAGATCGAAGAGGTCTTCGATTCCTTCTTGGTATAGATACCAATTTTTCTTGATGTAATCTGTAATCATATTCGTTCGAATAATAAATATCGATTTAAAATTGTGTCCTTATTTACTAGCCCCTCTTTGGGTATAAGCAACTTCGAACTGTATTCAAAGATGGTTATGCGCAAAGAAAAACTTCGGAGTACAATTTTTTGGGATTCGGAGCCCCTCTGCAATTTAAAGATCTTTTAAAATCTTATAAAATGCCTTCGACTATTTGTAGTCTGAAGAATGGCAACTTAATACCCTTTGTTTTTTGAAAGAAATCACTTGAGATAACTTTCAGGACACTTTAGTGTCTTAGATAATTTGTCACTTTGTACTATGTTAACAGACATTCGAAGCTCATGGCTCAAACTCTGTTTTGTTTTGGCCACCTTCGGCTCTTTTTTGCGAAATCTGTCAAACCAGTGGTTCGGAGTTCGTAGTGGTCTCTTTGGACTCTTTTTGCGGATACCTACAAGCCAATGACTTGGGCTCCGCATATTTTGGTCGCCTTCCACTATTTTTACGGATGTCTACCAGCCGATGGCTTGGACTCCGTATGATGTGGTTTTGGGCTCTTTTACGGATGCCTACAAGCCGGTGGCTTGGACTCCGGATTATGTCAGCCCCCACGTCGGAAACTTCGAAACAATGATTCGAAGTCCGAAAATATGATTCAGCTTTATGACACTTCCCTCTCAGTCAACCCCGCGGTTCCAGGTCGTCCACTCGGAAGCTGGAGGTTTATGAGGGGAAGGCACTATCTGAACCATATGCTTTATTAATTCAGAAGATGATTACAAGTGATTTACAAGGAGCCCTTATGCGAAGTATCGCTTTAGGTGCTCTGCATGCCAAGTATGCGCTAACTCTTCACCTTCTAAATTAGCTAGTTTAAAAGAGCCAGGATGTCCTGAACGAACAATTAGGTATGGACCTTCCCATTTATTTCCTAATTTTCCTGGTGCTATAATGCTTCGCAGAACAAGATGACCCGGTCTAAGCTCATTGATCTTAACCTTCGGGTCAAACCAAGCCTTCTTCTGCTGGTGATACTTTGATAAATTGGCCACAACTCGAAGTCTTGTTTCTCCTAATAAATCTAGCGAAGCTTGTCTTTCTTCTTCAATCTTCGGTTCGGTGCTGCGAAGTGATCCTCCTTTGAGCTCCGTTGGAGTCATAGGTTCATCTCCGAATAGTAATCTGAATGGAGTAAAACCTATGGACCTTGTTTGCGTAGTTCGAATGGACCACAAAATCTTCGGAAGCTCTTCGGTCCACAGTCCTTTTGCTAATCCTACTATCCTTCGATTTAGCCCTGACAAAATATTTCCATTGGCTCTTTCTACAGCTCCATTAGACTGAGGATGCCTCACTGCAGCAAAACATAACTGGATGCCTAGATCTTCGCAAAACTCCCTGAAAGGTTCTGCATCGAACTGTGTTCTATTATCAACTGTGAGTTGTCTAGGCACTTCGAACCGGCAAATGATATTTTTCCAAAAGAATTTTTGTACATTGTTCGAAGTGATAGCTGTTAAGGGCTCTGCTTCTACCCACTTAGAAAAATATTCAATAGCTACCACTGCGAACTTTAGATTTCCCTTAGCAACTGGAAAGGGACCAATTAAATCCATACCCCATCTGGCCATAGGCCATACCGGAGGAATAACTTGGAGAGCTGTTGGTGGGCGATGACTCCGTCGACCCATCCACTGACATCCTTGACAAGTGCGGACCAAGCTCTCCGCATCAGCTGTTATTGTAGGCCAATAAAGCCCCTGGCGAAGTGTTTTTCCTGCCAAAGCTCGAGGGGCTAAATGGCTACCGCAAAGTCCTTCATGGATTTCTCGAAGAATTTCTTGACCTTCGGCTTGAGATATACATCGGAGTAGAGAGGAACATACTCCGGCCTTGTATAAAATACCGTTGATTATTTGATAATTTCTAGCCCCGAGTTTCAATCTTGAAAGCTGTGGCTCTTCAGGCAAATTTGTCCCTCCTTATAAAAGTTCCATGATTGAATTTTTCCAATCTGTACTTGGAATGCAAAGAATCTCCGTAGAGGGAATTTGTAGCACCGAAGGTGTACTGAGCTCCTCATAGAATGCTTCTTCTGTTATATCCACAGCTCCGGCTGCAGCTTTTGCTAAGATGTCCGCTTGCACATTTTCTGCTCTTGGTATACTCCGAATGGAAATACCCTTGAAGTGTGCTTCGATCTTACGGATTTCTTATAAGTACTTTGCAAGCTGTGGATGTCGAACTTGAGAACTTTTATCTACGTGCCCTGCTACTATTTGAGAATCTGTCTTTATAACAACTCTTGTAGCTCCTAGAGCACGTGCTTTTCGGAGTCCCAGTAAAATCCCTTCATACTCCGCTATATTATTGGTAGACTTAAAGTTGAGTCTTGCGGAGTACATTGCTCTTTGCCCTGGAGGCAAAATCAACACTGCTCCAACGCCTGCTCCGGATGCTTGGAAAGCCCCATCAGAATAAACAGTCCAAACTCCGTCACTTGACTTCTGCGAAACCAAAGTTGCAGGTGGAGTCCATTCTGCTACAAAATCCGCTAAGACTTGCGATTTGATTGCTGTCCTTGCCAAAAAAGATATGCCGAAGGGTGCTAGTTCGACTGCCGACTTTCCAATCCTTCCAGTGGAATCTTTACTTCGGAGCATATCTCCCAAAGGATACGAAGTTGGTACAATTACATTATGAGCCAAAAAATAATGTCTTAATTTCCTCGAAGCCATTATCAGAGCATAAACGAACTTTTCGAGTTCGGAATATCTTGTCTTCGCTCCTGATAATGCTTCGGAGACAAAATAAACAGGATTTTGGACAAACTTCCCATTGAAATCTATTTCTCTGACAAGGACTGCATTGACAGCAGAGCCTGTAGCCGCAAGGTAAAGGAGTAGGGTTTCGTCCGCAGTAGGCACCGTGAGTGTAGCGAGATTACTGAGATACTCTTTAATATCTTCGAAGCTTTTTTGACACTCCGGTGTCCATGCAAAATCTTCGGACCCTTTCAATGCTTTAAATATAGGCAAGCTTCTCTCCGCAGACCTTGCTAAAAACCTGCTAAGTGCTGCCAGACGTCCAGTCAGCTTTTGCACTTGCTTTAAATTTTCCGGAGGAGCCATCTTTTGTAGCGCAGTTATTTGAGTAGGGCTAGCTTCAATCCCCCTGCTTGAAACTAAATACCCTAACAACTTCCTAGCCTTAGCCCCGAAGATACATTTTTCGGGGATAAGACGGATCCCACATGCCCGAAGGCTATTAAATGTTTCTGCTAAGTCTAGGCTATGTTGGTGCTTTAAAGCACTCTTTATTACAATACCATCCATATAGGCCTCCACATTGCGACCTAATTGATGACCTAGAGCCTTAACAACTAACCTCGAAAAAGTAGCCTTGGCATTTCTTAAGCCAAAAGGCATTCCTACATAACAAAAGACTCCCGAGGGAGTTACGAAGCTTATCTTGATCTCATCTTCGCGCTTCAACCATATTTGATGATAACCAGAATACGCATCAAGGAAGCTTAATAACTCCGAACCTACGGTGGAGTCGACCAATTGATCAATTCGGGGCATGGGGTAGGGGTCACGAGGGCATGCTTTATTCAAGGATGTGAAATCAATGCACATGCGCCACTTTCCGGAGGATTTCTTCTTGACGAAGACTGGGTTGGCTAACCATTCTGTGTGAGCCACTTCTCTGATAATCCCAGCCTTCAACAATTTTTCAACTTCGTCCTTCGCTAGAACAACTCTTTCTGCAGACATTTTTCGGAGTCCTTGCCGAACAGGCCCGGCCTTCGGGTTTACAAGCAACTATGCTCAATGATATCCCGATCGACTCCAGTGATGTCTTCGTCAGACCAAGCAAAGACATCTAAATTCTCTTTCACCACTTCTTCCAAGGAGGTTGCAACTTCTGGAGGTAAATCTTTACCAAATTGAAATGCATATTCTTTACCATCTTTAACAATAATCTTCGTTGCGATCTCTCCTTCAGGACTTGGTCTTGGGAAGGATTTCTTCGAAGATTCAGAAGGAGCTGAAAAATTCTCTTGATTATCTTGCACATTATTCACTTGTCTTGGATCAAGAGGGGGGCCGTGACCATATTCCACTCTTCGAGCGGTAGCTTGATCTCCGAAGACAGTAAGAACTCCTGCTTGCGTCGGCATCTTCATACACAATAATTGTGATGTGCCACAGCTCCGAACTGGTTTAACATGCCTCTTCCGAAGATGACGTTGTAGGCATATGGAGCATCTACAATGTCGAAGATTACTTCCTCTGTTCTGGCTAACAATCCTTCTCCGAAGGTAACTTCCAGGACAATTTGGCCAAGTGCATCAAGCGGAGGTCCTGCGAAGCCTTGCAAAGGACGAGCCGCTGGAAGAAGGTGCTTTCTGGAGATGCACAATTGATCGAAGGCTTGAATAAAAATAATATCCGCTGAACTGCCTCCGTCAATTAACACCCTTCGAACCTTAGTTCCTGCAATGTCAGCAGTAATGACAAGTGGGTCTGCATGTGGGAATTTAATGCCAGCTGCATCCTCTGCAGAAAAAGATATTGGTACATGGGACCATTCCGGCATAGCAGCTGCAGATGACGAAGTTCCAATGTGGCCCACTTCTCTGACATACTCTCTTCTCTGCCTTTTTGACATGCTTCCGAGGGTACCTCCTCCAGAGATGGGGAGGACTACTCTTTTTCCTCGGTCTTGCCCTTCTTCTTGCTTCGAAGGTGGCATAACATTGGCCACCGGAGGACGTCTTGCAGCTTCGAAGTTTTCTATCCGCGCAACAGCTTGGACAGGCTCCGGGCGCACTTCAGCTGGAACTCAGTCAGTAGTACCTCGACCCGAAGTTCTTTCTAGATACTCTCCTCTCAGAGTAAGTATAGCCTTGCAAGTATAAGTTGTGTGGCTTTGGTTTTCACCATGAATACAACATAAAAGGGTCTGGCCTTTGCCAGCCATTTTCCCTGGCGGCCTCCAGCCGCTGACCTTGTTTCCCGAAGGTTGTGCAGCTCTCTGGGTGAACTTTTGCGAGGGTGCAATGTTCAGGACTTCAGAACGGGGATGCTTTTGCCCCCTTCTCCTATCATGCTGAACTTCGAAGACTGGTTCCCGCAGCTGTGCCGAAGTTTTTACCACTTTTACTTCCTGCAGTATGGACGGAGTAGCTGCAGTTCTTCGAAGCCAACCTTCTTCCGACCTCGCATATTCTTCAAAGTATGACATCAACTGAGAAACAGAAGATATGCTTTTCCGGTGAAGCTTATCAAGGAGGCCTTGATGAATGACACCTTCTCGAGCCGCGTCAACTACCGAAGATGTAGTCAACCCTCGGATCTGTGACTTCGTATGAGCGAAGCGCTTGAAATATTGCCTCAATGTCTCCCTAGGGAGTTGCTTCACCTGGAAAAGACTTCCCGTCGACATTGGAGGCACGAAGGTGCCTTGAAAATTGCTTACAAACTTCTTCTTCAGCTGCCCCTATGAATTAATTGATCCTGGCTTCAAAGACCAGAACCACCTTAATGCCACTCCTTGAAGAGCTAAAGGGAAGCATTTTGCCATGGTGTCTCGAACTCCTCCACTAGCTTCAATTGCTAGAGCATAAGAACGGACAAATTCTCCAGGGTCCTCATCTCCGACATATTTGCAAAGCTTCGAAGTCTTAAACTTCGGATCAAAGCGAACCTTTTGTAGTTCAGGATGCAGCGGAGATTCAGTATCAAAAGAGGCGTTCTCCGGGGCTTCGGGATAGATGGGTTCGTCATCTTCAGGCACTTCAGGAATAGTCGGGATGGCTTGAGAGCGAAGCCTATTTGCAGCTTCTTGCCGCCATCTCGCTACTTCGGCTTGGAGACTGGCCATTTGAGTGGCCATATCACCAAGATTGTCTTCATCTCCTCCGGAAGGATCTTCCGGGTCTTGAGAACTGAGAGGATCAGTTCGGAGTGGAACTTGAGGTGGAAGAGGAACTCCGGGTGGTCGAAGTATAGATGGAGTTGGCGGAGGAACTCCGTATACTCGAGGAATGGGAACTCCTTCCAGAGTTTGAGGTGGAGGAAACGTCGAAGGTCCTCTGGCTTCAACAGTGTCGGGAGGTGCCTCTCCGGAGGTCCGAGGGGACCTCCGAACAGGGTTACGAGTTGCACTCCGCTTAGGAGGCATGATGTAAGAACTTGGTAGAGAACGAAGTTTTTTGGACTAGGTTCCCCACGGACGGCGCCAACTGTTGGCGTAAAAGATTACGCTAACAGGTTTCTGAGGATTAGAAACTAACAAACGAAGTGTTTGCGAAGTGAACTATTCTAAGCCTCCGAAAGGATAATAAGTTAGAATAGTTCGAAAGTGTGTATTGAATAACTTGTATTTGGTCCCTATTACAGGATGAAACGGGGGGTATTTATAGGCCCAAACATTAAGGAAAAGACCCTTTTACCCCTCTGTTACAACCGACATAGTGGAAACTATTCGGCACCCTTAATAGGGCTAAAATGGTAAAGGACTAATCTAATGAGAAAGAAGATAAGCCTTCCATCTTAGCTGGCAGAAAAGATCTCAAAAGAGTATATGCTCGAAGATATACTCCGAACTAAGGTCCACTTCATACTTCGAGCTTGAATCAAGGAACCTCCGAAGATGCATGTTGGAAACCTTCGAATCCATTATCTGTCTTTGTGTTGTTACTGCAATAACCCTGAGGATGGAATATTTTCCCCCAACATGTTCCCATCTCCTTCACCGCTGACGACGCTGCCAACATCAAATTCCCACATGCCAATCCCCTCGTCATCTCAGCGGATATTGCTGGTGTTGAGGTGCGTCGCATCCTAGTTGACGGAGGTAGTTGTGCTGACATCATTTTCGTGCAGGCCTTCGATCAGTTTTGTCTCTCTCGGAAGGACCTGTTACCGGCTTCCCGGCCACTGCAAGGTTTCGCAGGCCCACCCCTCGACGCCCTCGGTCAGATTGGGCTAGAGGTGACCTTCAGAGAAGCTCCTTTGTCCCACAACGAGGAGATCATCTTCGACGTTGTCGATGCCCCGTACGCCTACAACGCCATCTTCGGGAGGGGTATGACCAACTGCTTCGGTCCTTGGAGGTGTGCTATCGGTCCTTGGTGATCAAGTTGCGGCTCGACAGGTGGAGTACGGCCACTCTGCACCTTTGGAGCCAAGACAAGTCCACAGCGTTCGTGGGAGTTCAAAGGAAGCCGTACTTTTTGGTGTCGGCAACATTCCCTTGCTCCGTGATGGGCCCCCCAAAGGGCCCGCCGCTAAACCTCACCCGAAGGGAGAGGTCATCACCAGGGTCCTGATCCAGGATGGGAAGGAGTACCCTATCCAGTTTGGAGGAGGCCTGGAGCCGGAGGTATTGAACCAACTCGAAGAAGTCGTCCGAGGCAATCTGGACATCTTCACATGGTTCGAGGAAGACATACCGGGCGTCGACCGCTCCATCATCGAGCACTCCCTGGCGGTCAACCCGAAGGCTCTCCTAGTGTGCCAGGGGATCCGCAATCTATCCTCCGAACGGGCTGATCTCACCAAGATCGATGTAGAAAAGCTGCTCAGGGCCGGGGTCATTCGGGAAGTCAGTCATACAGAATGGTTGTCAAACCCTGTGTTCGTCCAGAAGAAAACATCGGGCAAGTGGCGCATGTATATCGATTTCACATCTTCGAATAAAGCTTGCCCCCATGACCCCTAGCCCATGCCTCGCATCGACCAGTTGGTCGACTCCACGGCGGGTTCCGAGCTCCTCAGCTTCATCGACGCATACTCCAAGTATCATCAGATATGGCTGAAGCGGGAGGATCAGATTAAGGCAAGCTTTGTTACTCCTTGTTGTAGCAATTGTGTTAGCTACATCACAGGTTTTGTATGTGTGTATATGATAGGTAGAATGAACCTCGATGGGTTCTCTCAGAGGGGGAAAGGGTTTATACTGGTTCGGGCCTCCCCTAGGCGATAATAGCCCTACATCCAGTTTGCGGTGGATTTGGCATGGAGTGCCTCGGTGTGGAGAAACTAACCCCAGTGTCTCATGGCCCCCTGGAGCATGTGTCCCTATTACAAGGGCTTGGCCCTGCTTTTATAGGCACGCGGGCCAAAGGAAAAGACCGGAATGCCCCCTATGAGCCCTAGGCTCATAGGGGCAGAGAGGGGAAAAGGAGCTAGCTACGGTACAAAAGTGCTTTACAGCTTTGCAGACGTGTCGGGCAACATCACATCTTGACCAGCTAGACGACAAACTATGGGCAGAGGGGCCCCGGGTACGACTTCTACACTGTAGCGGGGCGTAAATATCTTCTGGGTTCGGAGCAGTGCCGGAGCTCCAAACTGGGGCTCCGAACCAGGGCTCCGAACTGGGGCCTCCGAACCGGGGCCTCCGAACAGGGGCCTCCGAACTGGGGCCTCCGAACTGGGGCCTTCGAACCGGGGCCTCCGAACTGGGGCCTCCGAACCGGGGCATCCGAACTGGGGGCCTCCGAACCGGGGCCTTGGCTTCGAGTCGGCTGGAGAGGGTCTGGAGACTAGCTCTGAGGAGCTCCGAAGGGAGCTCCCAAAGGCTAACTCTGAATAGGTCTCGAAGGCTAACTCCGAAGAAGGCCCGGAGGCTAGCTTCGAAGTTAGCCTGAGACTTAGCTTCTTCGGAGGGTCTTCAAGGGATCTCGAGGGCTTTGCCCCGGAGGGCTCCGAAGGACCTCGCTTCGAAGGGCTCCATCAGGGCCCTGGGGCTTCGCCCCTGCAAGCTCCGTCACAAACCTTGGGACTTGGGAACAGTTTCTTGTGGAGGAAACAAGCCTCGACAGTGTGGGCTCCGGGCCGGGGGCTGTCGGGGGCTGACGTCATTTGGCCCCTGTTCAGGGGAAATATATTCCCCCAACAGTAGCCCCTCGCGTGCAGGCCTTCGGGACGAAAGGGTGTGCGCGCCCTTGGGACAAATGACCTGAAAATTACAACATTGGAGAAAACAACCCTTCGGAGCTTGGACCAAAGGTGACTTCGAAACCTGCAGGTAATAAATGCCTGCGCCGTCTGTCAGAACGACCTCGGGGAGCCCAAACGGCTCCGCAACGGTTAGAAAGGTTACCGTTACCCTGCGCTGGGCCGCTTCGCCTTCGCTGAAGGCCCACGGAACAGTGGGTTCGGCCCACGACCGTCGGAATTCTTACCGACTATAAATAGGGGTTTATCGCGTGCGGCTTCGGCACGCTCTCATTTGCTTCCTTCTCAATGCCTTACAACCTTCCCTCTCTTCTCCTCTTTGGCTTTGTGCGGAGTGCCCTTCGGTAGCTTCTAGCCCCTCGCGCCGAAGTCCCACAAAAATGCCGAAGAAGGCAGTGGCGAAGCCATTGGTCTTGGGCTCGAGCTCGGGCTCCGCCCAAGTGCAGGCAGCGGCGGCTGTGGAAGCGAAGCCTGCACCCAGGCGACTAGGGCCGAGGGACCTTCGGACGCCCTCCGACAAAGTTGAGTAGATGCTGGAGATGAGGGCCTCGATCTCCACGGAAGAGTCAGTCCGGAGGGCCACCAAAGGGAGGATCGCAGCGAAGATCCAACTTAGGGTTCCGGAGAAGTCAGAGGCCGTGCCGGAGCCTCGTGCTGACGAAGTGGTTGTGTTCGAGGCCTTCTTCGAGGCCGGCCTCGGGCTGCCAGCAATCGGGATGCTGAGCGAAGTCTTGAGGGCTTACAACCTCGAGCTTCCTCAACTCTCGCCCAATGCCGTGGTGAGGCTTGCTGTCTTCGAATGGGCCATGAGGGCCGAAGGCTGCGAGGGCCGTGCGGACGTCTTCGTCACCCTTTACGATGCTAACTGCCAGCCGAAGCCGAGGGAGGGGACAGACCGCGTCAAGAGGGCACTGGCCTTCGGCAGTGCCAACTTCCAGCTCCGGAGGGAGTTCCAGGATGCCTTCTCGGCGAGGGCTGTGAACAACAAGTGGTACTCGAAGTGGGACCAGGAATGGTTCTATGCCTCCGTTGGCGTGAACTCTCCCCTTCGGAGTACCAACGCCCACATCTTATACCGACGCGAAGGGGTGGTGAAGACCAGCGAGGATACCCTTCGCTCGAGGATCTTGCTTCTTCAGAGGGTGGCGGTGAAGATGACCATGAGGGACCTAGCAGAGGAGTTCATCACCCTCCGACTCAGCCCCCTCACGTGCTCTTGGCCGGAGGGGCTCTTCCAGGCTTCGGCCCAAGGGGAACTTCGCGAGTTGGCCTTCGACAGCTTCTGTAAGGCTTCAACTCTTTTCACTTTTCATACTTCGCAAAACTTCACTCTGACTTGAACTTTTATGAAGCCCACCTCGAAATGAGGACTCCGGAGGAGGCCATTGCGGCGGCGGAGCGCGTCGTTGGGACTCCGACACCTGAGGAGCAGGCCCAGCGCCTCGCTCTGGTGGGGTCCTGGAGCATTGGAACAGGGTATGGACAGTGCTTGGCCTCGAGGTGTTCCCTGCTCTGCCAGACTTCTCCCACCTCACAACTTCGTCGGCCGGAGCCAAGAGGAAGAGGGGGGATGACGATGAGCTTGGGACTTCGAGGGTGCGGTCGGAGGTCCCTGCGACCGAAACCTCTACCCCGGAGGAGGCAGCGGTGGAGCCCACAAGTGCTCCGACCACCAAGAAGGCAGCGGAGCCCCTGGCGGTGAGACCTTCGACGGCGGAGGCCGACATGCTTACTCCTGCCACCGAGAAGGCCGCGGAGGCTTCGACGACAACAACCTCGGGCGCGAAGGCTGATACACTAGCTTCGCAGCGAAGGGATTGGGGGGCACACATAGCCCCTCCTTCCTTCGAAGAAATCTCCGACGAAGGTAAACCCTTTTTACATGATTATCTTCAATATGCGGATTTTGACTTGGCTCTCTGCAGAGGAGGATGCCGAAGCGAGGCCCACCGGGGCGGAGCCGGTAGACAAAGCCGGACCCAAGCCTGCCGCGGTGAAACCAATCGAGCCTTCGAGCAGCAGCGGCAGTGACAGTGACTCGGAGTCCGGGAGCTCTTCGTCCGAAGACAGAGGCAGCGGAGGCCGCGGCGGAGAGGACCCTCGAAGCGATGAGGAGGTCGACGTGGTTGGCCTAAAACCTGCTTCAACGAAGCCTGCGCAGGTGGCTGCGGCAGAGGAGGTGGTCCATCCCTTCCGGCTGAAGGGTGCCGTGACGGAGGTGGCAATCAACAGCTTCCGTGAGAGCTGCGCAGCTGCGGAGGCAGGGGACTTGGTGGCTCAACTTAGCCACTTGAACCCCACAGAGCTCTTCATCAGTGCGAACGAGACCCTCGTGCGGGTGAGCGGAGCCTTTTGCACCCTTCGAACTATATTTTAGCCTTCGATCAATACTTATGATTTCTTGAATTCTTGCAGGCCTTCGCACTGAACGCAGCAGCTTCGTCTTCTACAGACAGGCGGATGGAGCGACTATCAGAGGAGAAGGAGGTCCTTTGACGCCAAGTCTCGGTGGAAACCAAGAGGCGAAGGCAGGCTGAGGCTTCGGCTGCTGAGGCAGAGGTGGCGAAGGCTGAGGCCGACAGGGCTAAGGAAGCCTTGGCCTCGGAGATGGTTCGGCTCCGCGCGGAGCTCAAGGCTTCGAAGGACGCCGAGGCTCGGCAGGCGAAGGAGAACGCTTCACTCCGAGGACGGGCTCAGAAGCTTGAATACTTCGTCGTAGACAACCTTGGCGAAGCCACCCAGAGCCAGACCGACGTCCTTGAGCAAATAGGGACCGAATGCCGGGCTCCGGACTTCGGCGCCCAGGACCCAATTGGGGACCGCGTCAATTTCTTGAAGACGGTGGCTTCAACGGCAGAGAAATCACTGAAGGGCTTTGCCCTCATGGCCGGCCGAGTCGCGGGCCAAGGGTGTTGCACATGCTTCATGAAGCGGGGTGCAACCACCTTCAGGCGGCAACCTCCGTGACCCCGGTGGCCTTCGGGGGCCAGCACTAGGTGACGCCTCCGCCGGGCGTCAGCGGAGCCTGGCGGCGGCTGCAGGAGCCTTGGAAGGAACAAGACTGCGAAGCAGTCCTCGACCTCCAGAAGGCCCTACGACTTCGCCGATCCAAAGCACCTGCCCCGTCGGACAGGCCTTCGACATCGACACCTCCGCCTCCGAAGGTGTAGATCTCCTTAGACTTGTTTGTAACACTTCGCTGCAGGCTTGTACAAACTTTATCAGCTTATTAATATAAATGCGGGGGTTTTTATACCTGCCCAGGCTCAGCCTCCAAATGTTGACTTCGAAGTGCTTGAGGACTCTGAAGAACTTCGACAGTTGTGGGCAGTCCTCAAAGTAGCTAGGTCTGAAGGCCCTCCTCGGTTCAAGCTTCCGAGGGGGCCTAGCGGCGAAGCCATCTCCGAAGTAGCTCAGGATTTGCTAGCCGCTGTGAAGACGGAGTCCCTTCAGAGTTCTTTGTTTTTGCCTTCACGAACGGCCTTAGTGGGCGACGAAGCCTTAGACTTCTCTGCCTTCGACACGGCACCGCCTGCTTTGCTAACTCGGAGCGACCTGCAAAATGGAAGGCGAGGTCTGCGAGCTTCGGAGCCTGGACGAGCCGGGCGTGGGAGAGCAGGCTCCGACGAGGCTTCGTCCAGCCGAGGGGGCCCTGACCAAAAAAAAGGCAAGCGAGGGTTGGGACCTCGCACTCGATTCTTCTTAGGCTTAGATACAGACTATACGTAGCTTCGTTGCCGAAGTACGTTTGTAACATACTTATCAATTATCATTCAATGAATGGAGTTTATTTGTATTTGCATACTTCATCTATATGCTTCGCATTGTTTGATGGCTTCGAATGTTTTAGCTTGTCATGCTCGTATTGCGTGTTATATCCGCACACCTCGCATACATGCTTCCCCCCTTGCTCGTGGCAGCTAGGGATTTAGCCGTTGCTGGTGCGGGCAATAAAAAATGCGAAGGGGTGCGCCTTTTGGTGGCTTCGGATGCTTGAAATGTATTGAGCGAAGGCCCCTTTGGGGCTTTGAACGCGTTAATTTGGTGCGAAGCAAGGCTTCAGCAAAACCAAATTAAGCGAAGCATACTTCGGCATGCTGGGATTTGGATGCTGTGCGTGAGCGAGACTCCGAAATGCACTTAGATTTCCAGCGAAGTATGACGTCGAGATGCTTAGGCGTATATCAGATCGACATGCGAAGCAAGGCTTCAGAGCGTGTTTGGATAATGAAGCAAGGCTTCAGAGCTTGATACTGTAGTGAAAAGGATATTTGGTGTGGATTCACTGAACCTGTGATAATGTGAGCCACCTTCGACTCTGGGCCACCTTCGACCCTGGGTCACCTTCGACCCTGGGATGCTTCGGGTACGGGACCCGGAATCCCTGGGATGCTTCGGGTACGGAACCCGGAATCCCTGGGATGCTTCAGGTACGGAACCCGGAATCCCTGGACGCGTCGGGCCACGGCCTGGAGTCCCTGTTACTGCTACGGGCCCGGGGGCGCTGTGTAGCCTTCGGAGGAGTGCTCCGGATTTTGTAAGGCGAAGCGAGGCTTCGGATTTTTAAATAAGGCGAAGCAAGGCTTCGGGTTTTTGATAAGGCAAAGCAAGGCTTCGGGTTTTTTCAATAAGACGGGGCAGAAATTGCTTTAAAGGCAAAGTAGGGCTTCGAATTTCAAGGTGAAGCAGGGCTTCGAATTTCAAGGCGAAGCAGGGCTTCAAATTTCAAAGTGGTTGCGAAATTGTACATCGAGGTGGTACTTCGGATAGTGGACATACCTCGTAAAGTGGTTGACAACTGGCTTCGTAGCCCCTGGGGCTTCGGCGACCTTCGACGCGCGGAGCGTAGCCCCTTGCCAGAGGGTAAGCTCCGGTATGTGAAGGGTAAGGGAAGGCGAAGATGGCCTTCGGACTGGACCTGAAGCCCCTTGCCGAAGGGTGCGCGAAGCACGAAGCCTCGAAGCTCCCCCTCAAGCGTACTTCAGGTTGCAGACAGTGGCAGAGAACTTAGCTTTTTGTACTAAGGTCCCCACGGACGGCACCAGCTGTTGTAGCAATTGTGTTAGCTACAGCACAGGTTTTGTATGTGTGTATATGATAGGTAGAATGAACCTCGATGGGTTCTCTCAGAGGGGGAAAGGGTTTATACTGGTTCGGGCCTCCCCTAGGGGATAATAGCCCTACGTCCAGTTGCGGTGGATTTGGCATGGAGTGCCTCGGTGTGGAGAAACTAACCCCAGGGTCTCATGGGCCCCTGGAGCATGTGTCCCTGTTACAAGGGCTTGGCCCTGCTTTTATAGGCACGCGGTCCAAAGGAAAAGACCGGAATGCCCCCTATGAGCCCTAGGCTCATAGGGGCAGAGAGGGGAAAAGGAGTTAGCTACGGTACAAAAGTGCTTTACAGCTTTGCAGATGTGTCGGGCAACGTCACATCTTGACCAGCTAGACGACAAACTATGGGCAGAGGGGCCCCTGGTACGGCTTCTACACTGTAGCGGGGCGTAAATATCTTCTGGGTTCGGAGCAGGGCCGGAGCTCCGAACTGGGGCTCCGAACTAGGGCTCCAAAATGGGGCCTCCGAACCGGGGGCTCCGAACTGGGGCCTCCAAACTGGGGCCTCCGAACTGTGGCCTCCGAGTTGGGGCCTCCGAACTGGGGCCTCCGAACCGGGGGCCTCCGAACTGGGGCCTCCGAACCGGGGCCTCCGAACTGGGGCCTCCGAACCGGGGCCTCCGAACTAGGGCCTCCGAACCGGGGCCTCCGAACTGGGGCCTCCGAACTGGGGCCTCCGAACTGGGGGCCTCCAAACTGGGGCCTTGGCTTCGAGTCGGCTGGAGAGGGTAATTTGGTCCGAAAATACACATGTCCCAGGACAGGCCGAAGCCCTACAGGGCTGAAGGACCATTGGGTTATGGGCTTCGGAAGCTTCTAGCGAGCCCACGGCCTTCGGCCAGGAGGCCTTAGGAGGCCCAGGCTTGAGGAGCAAAGTCCGAAGACCAGTTGTTTGCCCTAAGAAAGGAGCTAGAAGGGGGAGCATACTTATCGCCTGTTGGTCATCTTCGTCCAACGAAGGGCCAGAGTGTTGGCCTATAGTCTTCGGAGCCCCTGGAGACTGGCCCTCCTCGGAAGATTGACTCTCGTCTGTTGAATCAGACGGAGTTGATCCGGAACTCGCAGCAGGGAGGGGTTCTATATTCCTTTTGCCTCTTCCAGGTCCCATTTGAGTGGCTCTTGGGATTGGCTCTGAAGTCGTCGAAGGTCCAGGTATTATTTCTTCTTGCCGGACTTCTTCCACAGAAGTGGACTCTGTAAAAAACAAAAGTATTATACATTGTATAAATACACAAAATAAACATAAAGAATTATTCGAAGTCTACCTTCGACATTCTGGTGAGGGGTAATCATTGGACTGTTCGGCGGATCGAAGGCGAGATCTTCGTCCGAATCAGCCGTTAAATCTTCGACTGCAGGAGCATTTTCCTAAGCAGTCCTTGTTGCCTCTTCGGGAATCGAAGCCATAGTAACTTCGACTCCACCTTCATCCGCAGGAACTTCGCCCTGAGGTAAATCCTCTTGAACTGCCAAAGTCCTTGGTTGCTCAAGGTTATCTCGAGACTCCGGCACGTTCGCAGGTACTTCGGCTTGTGCAGTCCTTTGAGATGCATCTTCGTCTATCAGACGCACAAGCAACCTCCCTTCGTCCTCTTGGGAGTCAGAGACTGAAGCCCTTGGGCTCGAAGGTGTGGGATTCTTTGGTTTCTGAGCCACCTTCTTGACCGGAGTCTTGGCGGAGCTCGAAGTCCCAGCTTCAGCTTTCCTCTTTTTGGGTCCTTTCTCCGAAGGTACCCAATCCATCAAAGGGGGCAGAGTGATTTCCATCATTCCCCACACCCTGTTAATCTCTCCCAACTCCCGACCAACTTAATTCTCCATTCCTTTTCGGTCGGAGTTGGAGCGCCCAAAATCTTCTACGAAGCCCTTACGATTTGCTCCGAAGTAATAGGGGCTGAAGAAGCTAAAAAATGAATTAAGTTAGTTATTTCTTCGGATGAATATGCATAATACATGTTGTCTTCAAAGTTACCTGCAGGGCTCGAAGTCGAAGTGATTTTTCGGAGACCGCCTTCCGAATCCTCTTCGAAGATGATAGGACAGTTGGCCATCAGCGGAGGGATTTGTAACCCGAGGAACTCTTCGGCTAAGTCTCGCATGCTCAACCTTCGACTGATCTTCCGAAGTAGGCTGAGGCGAGCTTCGAGCTAACCTTGGTCTGGATGCACTAGGGCTTCCTTCCGGAATTGGATGTCTTTCAGAGGTCCGGCCAGAGGATTGCTCGCCCCAACTTCGGCATAAAACCATCTCATGACCTAGTCAGTATACCATCTTGCACTGATGGCCTTAGCAGGAAATTGAAGAGCGTACTCATCCCGAAGTCTGAAGTTAATACTTTCGAAGGCTACTACCACTTTTTCACCTCCGGGGCCTTCGAAGGTTTTTGGCTGGCATGAAGCTCTGTGTAGCGCAGCGAAGATCTCTGCCCTCCCCTCACAGCCTTCGGCTCTCAACGCCCATTCGAAGATAGCTAAATGAGCTACTGCGTTCGGAGAAAGTTGAGGAAGGGTAACGTGAAACAAATCAAGTACCTCGGCCAAGAAGTCCACTGCTGGAAGGCCTAAGCCAGCTTCGAAGAAGGCTTCGAAGACGACCACTTCTCCGGGCCTTGGTGACGGGATGAGTTCCTTTCCAGGTTTGCAGATCATGACTCCGCTACTAATCTTCCCTTCTACTGCGACCGCCAGTGATCCTCTTTTGCAGGTAGAAGGTCCCAGTTGGAAGGATTGGTCCAAGTACTTTGTTGATGGCGGGCAGAGACCTTGATCATCAACATTTTGGGGATTTCCCCCTCCTGCCGCCATGGATGCTGTTGCGGGTGTTGGAGTTGCCGTCGCCAACACCGCAGCTGCCGCTGCTGCAGCCGCCTGCTGCCGATCCAAGGCCGAAGGGGCTCCAGAACTCTTGGTTTTCGCCATTGAAGTTACTGGGTTGCTTTGGAGGAAAAATGGAGGCTAGGGCTCAAAGGGCTCAAAGGGTGTTTGTTTGCAAGAGAGCAGCGGAAAGGTAATCAGGAAAGTTCTAGGCCCTCTATTTATAGCCTAGACTTTACATTTTTTACCGTTAGTCCATGCCGTTTCACATTCTTGCCCGTTATTTTTCTCCGAAATTAACGCACTCCGTAACTTCCGTTAGAAGAAGGAAGTTAACGGCTATTTTTTCTAAGTCTAGAAGGCTTTCAATCTTCTTGAGTCATTTCTAAGATAGTTCGAAAGTAACTGTCCTAGAACTAATTCAGAGTTTTATATCTTCGTACATTTCAGAGATAAATTAAAATCTAATAACCCCTATGCCTGGTTATTTTTTCTTCCGTATACTGCTCTCCTAACATTACAGGTTTAACGGAGAAGCGTATTGGAGGGGCTACTGTTGGGGGAAAATATTCCATCCTTAGGGTTATTGCCGTAACAGCACAAAGGCAGATAATGGATTCGAAGGTTTCCAGACGTCCATTTTCGAAGATGTCCTGAGTCAAGCTCGAAGTACGAAGATAGGCATTGGTTCGGAGTATATCTTCGAACTAAGGCTCTTTGAGATCTTTTTTGCCAGCTAAGATGGAAGACTTATCTTTTTTCTTATTAGATTAGTCTTTTACCATTTTAGCCCTATCAAGGGTACCGAATAGTTTCCACTATGTCGGTTGTAACAGAGGGGTAAATAGGTCTTTTCCTTAATGTTTGGACATATAAATACCCCCTGTTTAACCCTGTAATAAGGACCGAATACAAGTTATTCAATACACACATTCGAACTATTCTAAGTTGTTATCCTTTCGGAGGCTTAGAACAGTTCACTTCGCAAACACTTCTTTGTTAGTTTCTATTCTACAGAAACCTGTTAGCATAATCTTTTACGCCAACACCTAAGAAGTACTTGAGCTCACCCATGAGGCTCATCTCAAACTCACTGTGCATCTTCTCAGAAAACCTGGACACAAGATCATTAGTAGTACCACCAAAGATAATATCGTCCACGTAAATCTGAGCGACTAAGAAATTTGAAGCATCTCTGAGCAAGAAGAGAGTTTTATCCACAAAACCCATCACAAAACCCTTCCCCAACAAAAACTGCTTCAACCGGTCATACCAAGCCCTGGGGGCTTGCTTCAACACGTATAAAGCTTTTTGCAACTTAAAAACATGTCGAGGAAACTTGTGGTTCTCAAAACTGAGGGGCTGCCTAACATACACTTCCTCCTTTATATACCCGTTCAGAAAAGGACTCTTGACATCCATTTGAAAAAGCTTAAAACTCTTCGAAGCGGCAAAAGCTAATAGAATGCGAATGGACTTAAGACGGGCAACAGGGGCGAAAGTTTCTTCAAAATAAATATCCTCTTTCTAGCAAAGTCCTCGCGGACAAATCACCGATGATGAACTCTGAGGGGTGATCGCGCTGAACTGCTCGGGATCCCTGGTGATCTGAAGTCACCTCACCGGAGTCAGCAGCTAGCACCTCTGGACTCGACTGAGGGGGCTCGATCAAAGTGGAAGAAGTGATGAGAGGTCTGCCCTCATCCTCAGTCGAAGTCTCATAAGGTGTGGGTTCTGCAGGCAGTGCAAAAGGCCCACCCTCATCAACAGCTGGAGTGTCCTCATCTTCCTCGAAGATGGACTCTCCGAACTCACCATCTCTAGAAAGCTCAAAAGAAGGAGTCAAAGAAGGCAAGGACTCATCAAAAGAAACCTCACAAGTCTCGACAAGCTGCTGGGAGTCAGGTTCCAAACACGGAAGCCTCGAGAATGCAATGCATAACCAAGAAAGGCTCCATCCCAGCAACGAGACTCAAACTTGTCCAAATGCCCTCCCTTCTTGAACACAAAGCACTTGCAGCCAAACGCTCGCAAGTGGCTCACCTTGGGCTATCTGCCAAACCGCAACTCATATGAAGTCTTACCAAGGTAAGCCCTAAGAAAAATGCGGTTGGCCAAATAGCAAGCCGTGTTCATGGCTTCGGCCCAGAAATGCTTAGGAGTCATGTGCTCATCGAGCATCATCCTGGCCATCTCAACTAGCATGCGGTTCTTTCGTTCCACAATGATGTTCTGTGGGGGAGTGTAAGGAGCAGAAAACTGATGGTCAAGACCCTGATCACTACAGAAGCTAATGAACTGAGAGTTCTTGAACTCAGAGCCGTTGTCGGAGCGAATTGCTCGCATCCGACCATTGTTCTCATTCTTCAGCTTCAAAATGAGGTCATGAACAAAATGAAAAGTTTCATCCTTAGACTCCAAAACGAAAACCCACGAGAATCGAGAAAAATCATCAACAATCACAAGCGCGTACCACTTCCCACCGACTGAGCATACCCGAGATGGACCGACAGTGTCCATATGTAACAGATCACCTGGATACGAAGTCATCACGTGAGTCACAGGTGAGTGAGAACCGACAACCATTTTCTCGTGACGACAGGGATGGCAAACTAGATCCTTCTCCATCTTAAGCTTGGGCAATCCTCGGATGAGGTCCATAGAGCTCAACCTGACCAGCAGATCAAAACTCAAATGACCTAACCTCCTATGCCACTTCCATAGCTCAGAAGTAGATCCATCAATCAAACATCGAGAAGGTCCAAAAGAACTAGAGAAGTCAATCCGAAAAACCTTACCAAATGGTAAGATCTGGCAAATCAAAGACCCTCTAGAATCAATCTGGAGAACCATCTGTGATGTCCCGTCATGTGGCGAGAGCATCCTGAGTCCATGATCCAAACGTCCTCCAGTCCCCGATCCTGCACAATCAGTGGTTGTAAGGGGGAGCAAATGATCTGGCACCAGGTTTAGCAAAAGAGCTAAACCTGTGTCGAGCCATCTGCTCAAAAGATGAAAAGCAGAAATCATCATAAGAGTTCGGACCAACACGCAGCTCAAAGTGCTGTCCTCAGTTCTGCCTAAAGCCTCGCCCACGAGGTCCAGGACCGTAGCCAAAATGGCCTGGAGTTCTGCCGGAACGAACACTACCATCTGGAGCACGTGCATGAAAGTCGTCTCCTATACCACCACTTACATGACGCGGCCTGGCCTCCAGCCTCTCCCCGCGTCGAGGAACTCTCAGTCTACCACCCTGCTGGTAGAACTGCTCCTGGCCACCACAAGCACGGTCTGCTCTCTCAACCCGCTTCCTCCTGAAGCAAAACTCCGCAAGATGCCCGTCTCTCTGACAATACTCACAATGATAGGTGGGATTCTTGGGATGTGGTTGAGACTTGGGGTTCTTGGGCTTAGTGGTGTTTGGTGTAGTCTTCTTGGGTTGAGAGGGTCCAGGAAGAGAGTCAAGAGAAGTGTGGAGGTGTTTGGGCTTTGGAACCTAGATGGGCTTCTTGGGTGGAGCTTTGGACTGTTCTTGGATCACTCCATCTTTGGGCTGACTAGCCTGAAAAGACTTAGTGGAGTGAGTCTTGGGGTATCTCTGCTCAGGAGTCATTTTACTCCACTCCACTGCCCGGCTAATGGCACTCTCAAAGTCAGCCTTGGTGTAGGTGCAACGTACCCCAAACCCATCCTGCCTCTTAAACTGCTGGATCATCATGCCGAGCTGTGGCTCTCTGGCACTGAACCAGCTAAGGATTGAATGGAGGTAAAAGTTCTCATTTTGGGAATCAACTAGCTCCTCTCTCAAGGAAGCTAGTACCTCCACCTGAGACAAGCAGGTCTCACACTCTCTATCTACTTGGACAGACTTCTCGGCTTTTAGCTTAATCAACTCCAGTCTAAGAGACAAGAAGTTCTCACAGATAGTGGGAGGAACTGACAGTGTCTCAAGCTCTAGCCTAGTCTGTGCCAGCTCAGCTCTCACTCTCTCCAAATCACCCAAATGATCATTGCCCTTGGCTTTCAACTCAGCAAAACTAACTAGATGAGATGGGCAATCGGCACAAGGTATGACAACAGTGGCTTGAGCATCTTTCAGCTCTAGCTGAGTGCTTTCAAGCTCAGTGGCCAAAACGTCCCTCTCATCAACCCTTTTTGTGTACCTGTACTTTAGAGTTGATTGGTCACACAGAAGCACCTCACACTTTGGGCACTCACTCTCAATTCTGCCGTTGGCCACGGCAAGCTCACTCTCTAATTCATCCATCCTCTTCTTAGCCCCCCTAAGCAGTTTTTCCCGATATTTTAACTCCTGACGATTGCTTTCAAGTAAATCAACGATTTCGCGTTCATAAGATGATACCTTTTCATTGTCGTCATCGTCGGAGTCATCGGAGGAGCCCTTCTCTTCCTTATCCCCAAGAGCCATTGAGCAGAAGCTCTTGCGGGATCTTCGGCGTTGATGTGAGCGGATCTTCGGTCTATCCCCGAAGGCCATGAAGCAAAGGCCCGCCGGATCGTCCTTGTCCTTCCCCTTCCTGATGATGATCTCCTCATCGTTTGAGCTCGATGAAGAGGAAGAAGATGTGGAACGCTTGGAGTAGCTCTTCTCCATCTCGGCGAAGAAGGCCTTGTCGCGCTTCTTGTTCTCTCGTCGGTAGTCCTTCAGGGCCTTTCTGAAGAATCTGGTCTTTGGCTTGCCCTTGTTGAAGGAGGAGCTGTCATTCTTGCCGGAGTCATGGAAGCCACCACTGGTGCCCTTCTTGTGGCCATTGTGCTTGGGGCAGTCGGCGATGAAGTGTCCTGGGTCACCAAACTCAAAGCACCCAGATTTTGTGCCGTGTCTCTTGAACATTCTTTTGTCATAAACACGACGCACCCGTTTGTTAAAAGAGACAGGTCATCATCTCCCAAATACTCAAGCTGGTCCTCAGTGATAGACATCAAAGAGAACCCATCACAGCTCACAGAAGAGGGATCAACAGAAGGTGTAGCAAGGGCCAGAGACTTTGATCCAGAGCCAGTGAGATTTGATCTCAACTGGGTATCAACCTCACTGGCCTTCATCTTGCTAAACAACTCAGAAATGGTCAAGGTATCATAAGATGTGCTCTCAATGATAGAGGATACCTTGATCTCCCAGATCTTTGGGTCCAAGGTATGGAGAACCTTGAGCGCCTGCTCATGATCTGAGACTAACTGAACACCCTCAGCCTTGTTGTCCCGAAGCTTGTTTATGATCGATTGAAAACGACCAAACAACGCTTCAACAGATTCACCACGCTTCTGTGTGAAGTTCTCATATTCACGCTAGTAGGTCTGATAGAGCCGAGACTTGACCTGAGCTGTCCCATCATGGTGTGCCTGAAGGGTAGCCCAGATCTCTCTCACAGTGGTGAGATGGCTCACTCGCTCAAATTCAGTCGGACCTAAACCAGAAAACAAAATGTTCACAGCTTTGTTATTGTCAAGATGCTGAGCGATGATACCAGGAGAATCACGCTCAGCAACTGGCAATATGACAAACGTAGCGTGAACACAAATGTCCCAGATGTCCGAGCTTTGAATCATGAGATAGGCTCGCATGCGAGTCTTCCAATAATTATAGCCATAAGCTTCCAAGGACGGGACCTTTCCAGGAGACGTCATGATCACTACTGGGTTTTATAACCGGTTAAGGTATAGAAAACCCTAACCAGGCTCTGATACCAGTTGTAGGACCGAAATTAGCGACCAGAGGGGGGTGAATGGGCTCCTAAAAATTCTTTCGAATCAATGCCCTTCTCCCAACAACCAACGCACCTCGACAAACAAAAACCGCCTAAGCAAATAGATCACAGGTACTTAAGATAATCTAGCATAAAAACAACCGGTGTCCTAATCAAAAAGACACCACCACAGTGCTTAAAGGCAGATTTAACAGATAAATTAACTCCCAGACATTTCATCAGACCAACACACATGAAGATGATAAACTGTGATGTTCTAACAGAAATAAAACAGTGCACATATTAAAACACCTGATTCATTATCATCTATTTAATCAAAATAGCAGATGAGGAGCATTGATATATTGAGACATATCCATGAAAGCATTTCTTAGCAGTACACCATCACAAACAATCAGACATTGCGAAAGATATCAAAATAGTACTGAAAAACATGACAGAACAGATGTAGTCTAAATGTAGATGCCTTAGAATAATATTCAACAGCAGCACAGTTCACCAAAAATTGCAGCAATTTATAGGAAATGAGAGAGAACCACTAGTATGATCCATACGTGTGCAAGATGATTCACCAGTTTAATCAGTTTGCACGTAAATCGATTAACAAAATATACTACTTGCCATGAGATAGCTTCAGCCGATCTGCAGGAAGCCTTGCACTGTGCGATAGAGTATCAGCTTCCTCCGCCTGGACTCAATACAAAGCCTCGATTTGCGTGTGTGATTTTTCTGAGAGCCCTCGTGCCGTCCGGTTGACCACGTGTGGAGGCGTGTTGCAGGCTTCTGGACACCCGTAGCCTGGACGCTGTTGGATGCAAGTGCAGCATAGGCCGCAGCCTACACACTCGAGCACTTCGCTCGTGTACGCGCTCCAACGCCAAAAGATGCTCGCCGCTTGCCTCGGCTGCTGCGCGCTTCGAGTGCCACGCCGCCTAGACGCACAGCTTCCAGTGCCTCATGCCTCGTGGTGCTATCAGCTGGCCACATGTGAAGAAGAAGAATCCCAACGGCGTTATGAGCCAAAGGACAAGGAAAAAAACAATGGCGGTGGTGGAAAAAACAGCAGGAAGAACACAACGGAGAAATTGACCCCAGATTTTTGGAATTAGTAAAGTGTATTCTCAAAAGGGTAACCCTAACCATAGGATATTGGGGCCTATTTATAGGCAGCCCAATAATGGGAAAATGCAGAAATACCCCTAGGGTTTTTACAGACGCTGAAATAAAAGGAAAAGACCAAACAACCCTTAGGATATTTTTTTACAGACTCGACTGACTGACTGTCGGCCTAAGGACAAAATAGTAAACTCCTAAATAATGATAACTTGTCCTGATGCGGAGCTTTCGTAGCAGCTACGGCTTCACCTCAGAACGGTCAGATCCGAGATCAGTGGTCGTCAGTTTTGCTCCGAGGTCAGCACGAGGCCGAGGTCGCTCAATTGAACCTCGGCCCGTGCAACACTGTTTTTGAGAAACCCGAGGACTTGGCTCGTCATCTGAAGCCTCTCTACGTCAGAGGTCACATTGACGGAAAGCCGATTTCCTAGATGCTTGTTGACGGCGGTTGTCACTGTTAACCAAATGCCCTACTCGCTGTTGACGAAACTTGGCAGGAACGAGGATGATCTGAAGAGGACTAACTTGATGCTCAAAGGTTTCAACGGCGAGAGTTCTAAGGCCAAGGGCGTGCTCTCCATGGAGTTGACAGTGGGCAACAAGACGTTGCCAACAACATTTTTCGTCGTCGATGTACACGGTTACTATAGCGTGCTGCTTGGGCGCGACTGGATTCATGCGAATTGCTGCATTCCTTCTACTCTGCACCAGTGCCTGATTCAGTGGGACGGCGATGAAGTAGAATTCATTCCCGCAGACACTTTGGCCCAAGTAGCATTGGTCGATGTGTTAGTTGACACCGTTCACAACAAGGTAGAGTGTCCGTCAGGTAGAGATCTTTCGGATTACGATTTTGTTAGCGTGTCTGGAGGACGTTTTGTACTAGTGTCGGTAAAGCCGGTTGGTGTAGCACGGCTATTTTTGTATTAGTAGTCATGTCTAGCAAGAGTATCTGGATTGGCTAAAGTCTCGTGTAGAGCAGTATCGGTCAAATAAAGACGGTATTGTCGAGGCCATCGAGGACTTTAGCGAAGTAGAGAAATTAGGACAAGGTTTTGCATCGGTCGATCCCTTAGAAGAAGTTGACATAGGTGATGGTAGCATCCCGAGGCTGACTTTTGTAAACCAACATTTATAGCCTGATGAAAAGGCCGAAGTAATAAAGTTGCTTCGGTCGTATGTCGATTGTTTCGCATGGGAGTATAGCGTGATGCCGGGACTAAGCCGTGAGCTCATGGAGCATCGGCTACCTATCAAGTCTGGATTTAGACCTTATAAACATCCTCCTCATCGCTTTAACTCGGTCGTCTATGACCGAGTTAAGAAGAGGTAGAGCGACTGCACAAAGCGGGATTTATTAGGCCATGTAGGTACACAGAATGGGTCGCTAACATTGTGCCTGCAGAGAAGAAAGGGAGCAGCAAGATACGAGTATGTATTGATTTGAGGGATCTGAACAAGGCCACTCCGAAGGACGAGTATCCGATGCCGATAGCCAACGTGCTAATCAACGATGCTTCAAGACACAAGGTACTAAGTTTTCTTGATGGCAATGCTGGTTATAATCAAATCTTTATGGCCGAAGAGGACGTCTACAACATTGCCTTTCGATGCCCTGGTTTTGTCGGTTTATTCGAGTGGGTAGTTATGACTTTTGGTTTGAAAAATGCTGGCGCCACGTATCAGCGTGCTATGAATATTATCTTTCATGACTTGCTAGGAGTTATGTTAGAAGTTTATATTGATGATGTCGTAGTCAAATCAGAAGCTATGGGAAACCATTTAGCCGATTTGAAAGTTACTTTTGATAGGATGCGACAGTATGGTTTAAAAATGAACCCACTCAAATGTGCTTTTGCCGTGTCGGCGGGTAAGTTCTTAGGTTTCATGATTCATGAGATAGGCATAGAGATTGATCCTAAGAGACTTGAGAAAATTAGAAACGTTACAGTGCCAACATGCAAAAAGGATGTACAAAAGTTGCTAGGCAAGATGAATTATTTGCGCCGCTTTATATCTAACTTGTTTGGCAAGATTGATGCCTTTGTCCCCATACTCCGGCTAAAGAATGAGGGCGTGTTCACTTGGGGGGCAAGCCAGCAAAGCGCCTTTGAGAAAATCAAGGAGTGCTTATCATTGCCGCCCATGCTAAGAGCACCCAAAGCCAGGATTTCGTTTCGGTTGTACATCGCTACTGAAGATAGCGTGATCGGGGCCGTGCTAACCTAGGAGGTGGAAGGAAAAGAGTACACCATCACGTTCTTGAGCCGCCGCCTACTGGACGCCGAGACCAGGTACGCGTTTGTGGAATGTTTGTGTTTATCACTTTACTACGCGTGCACCAAATTGCGCCACTATCTTCTCCCTACTACATGTGTTGTCATTTGCAAAACTGATGTTATAAAACACAAGTTGCAAAAGCTGATTCTAAGTGGAAGAATCGGAAAGTGAGCTTACGCTTTGATCGAATATGATTTGTCCTATGAACCCCTAAGAGCTATGAAAGGCTAGATCGTAGCCAACTTTATAGTTGATCACCACATAGACGTTAGTTGAAGCGACAGTATTGCTTTGATTGAAGTAATGCCGTGGAAACTTTACTTTAATGGGCAAGCTTGCAAAAATGGACGAGGTATTGGAGTAGTCCTCATATCACCTAGCGGAGCGCACTTTGAAACCTCGGCTCGCTTAGAATTCCCCTCTACCAACAACCAAGCTGAATACGAATCTTTACTGCTAGGGCTTGAATTGTTAGATTCCATGGGTGTTAAGCATGTTCATGCACATGGTGATTCCCTGTTAGTAGTACAACAAGTAACTAAGAGTTTTGAATGTTTTAATGGCTTGCTAAATAGCTACTTGGATAAGTGCCTGGGCATAGTTCCTAAGTTTGGTGACTTCAAAATTTCTTATGTGTCAAGAGAGGCCAATTCGGTTGCAAATGATTTGGCTCAGCAAGCATCTGGTTACCAAGTTAGGAGAGGAAAATTTTCTGTATAGGAGAAGTCGATGTTTGGTCTCACTGCCAAAGCCAGTGACTTCGGGCAGGCGCACCATCCTGGTCGGACCCCTCCGGCTGCCGAAGGCTACAGCGCACCAAGGTCCTGGGACCGGAGTGCTCCGGCCACCAAAGAGTCTGGCACACCGGAGCCCACGAGCCGGAGTCCCTAGGACAGCGAGGGCTTCCGGTGTAGGACCGAAAGTAGCGACCAGAGAGACGGTGAATGGGTGCCTAAAAATTTCTTGCTAAACTATATCCTAATCCCAACACCCAAACGAACTTAACCAGACAAATAATATTAGCCAAGCGAATTACATGAATTAAAGTTGTCTAGCCTAAAACTAAATAGAAATACTGCAGTAAATAAAAACACCAAAATATATCACGAAATATTTATATTGTAGTCTAGAAATAAAATACTAATCAAATGAATAAAACATGGATCATTCAAAACTTAATTCAGAAATAAACTTAAAATATTGCACGTAAAAACTAGAATAAAAATATTACTGCGACTAATAATTTTTTCTTTTTATATGAGCGGATTAAAAACACTTAAATAAATAATACGAGATTACTAATAAAAATTTAGCAGATAAAAATTTAACTACTAAATTACTAACTACATTTAATCTAACTAAAATAGAGAAGATTGAAAACTGACCTGGTTCATCTTCTCCGTTGCGTCGTGAGGAAGAAAACATATTTGCTGAATGAATCGCCACAAAAAAATAATGACGTCTGCAGGTCCTTAACTGCGCTGATGCTGTCCCATGTGTCAGAGAAAAATATGTGATTTCGCTGTTGACTCCAGCCGAAGGCTACTGACTGGGACGGGGCAAGCTAGCGCTTAGTCTGCCTGGCTATGCTGCTGCTACTGCTTTGATCTGCGCACGCAGCTAGGAGGCCAGCCGCACCTAGGCACACCTTTTCTTGGCAGCTGCGTCAGAGAGATCAGCCAAAAAATATTAAACTGTGGACTTGCCTTGAAGATGAAGCGAAACACTGCGGTTTTTCTTGTTCCCGTGCGCAGCGAGTAATGATGCCCCTGTCGAATCCCTGCTGCCCGCTGCGCCTGCCCAATCTGCCGCTGCCGCAAGTTTTTCGTTGGAGAAAACAAGGATTGACGCGCCCTGACTCACGCAACAAACGAAAAAAACAATTCCGGCGACCAAAAGCAGAATACGGCGGCGGAAGTAGGAAGTAGAGGTGACGAGATTTTCTGTAGATGGAAAAAAACTGTTCGTGGACTGTAGATTGATAATTGAAAAACACTCACCCTGTCCCTAGGGGGTAGGGGCCTATTTATAGGCGACTCCTAATACATGAAAAAGACTAATTTACCTATAGGGTAATTATACTGACTCTAAAATAAAATTCGAAATTACTAAAATACCGTTAGAAAAATCGACTGACTCAAAGAAAAATATTTGGACTCAAAAACTAATTATTAATATCCTAAAAACAAAATAATCATCGGTTGTCAGTTTTGCGCCGAAACTGACAAAGCGTCCACTGTCTTCGCACCAGGTACCCGGATTGGGCCGACCCGACCCCGCAGCTTCCTCAACTCGGCAATCGCTCGCCGCCCGTGTACCTGAGTCAAACCTGATCAATAGACCAGTGGATCCTCTACCGCTCCTAGCCCATGTACTCGATTGGGCCAGCCCGACTCCGTGGCTCCTCTGCCTGGCTGTCGCTCGCTGCCCGTGTACCTGAGTCACACGCGGCTCAGACACGGCAGGTCTTCATGTCTCTTATTTGACTTCCATTGACAATCACTCATCACATCTGAAGTATAAGAACCATGCTCTTCAACATGGTTTCTCAATCTCCCCGTTGATGAGTGCATTGTCAACACCCTCTTCAGCACTTCTTCAGAACCTGCAAAAACATGTGGAAACACGAAAACAAAAACAAAAGAAAATAGAAGAAAGAAAATAAAAGTTTAACCCTAATGACCAAAAGCCAAACAGAAGCAAGAAAGCGGTCATTATGGTTAACCAAAAAATAAAGACTCAAAAATAGGTGCAATCTCAGAACTACCAACAAGGATATACAGAGTAAAGGCAAAAACTAAAATACTCCCCCTAAAATAAATTCCAGAGAAAGCCAAAAATGTCCCCTAAACTCCAAAATTTCCCCCCTTGTTGACAATTGGACTCATCAAATGAGACTAAATGCACTCTAAAGAGACATAGACACAAACTCCCCCTGAAATGCAACTCCCCCTCAAAATATGCCATGAATGCAGATGGAGTGCAGGTGGAGTGTGAAAAGCATGCTTCTTAGATATGATTGACTGCTATTACAACATCTAACAGGTATAGCAAAAGATATAATGTCTATGATACATGACATGATCAGTGCAACAGATGATATATAAAGAGAGTCAATAGCAAGCATTTTTCGATTTTTGCAAACAAAAGCATCACCACATTTTCTAGTTGACAAGCAAAGTAAAGCATGATATGCAAAAGCTAACTGATATTTACCAAGATAAGCATTGTCCATAGCAAAGTGCTTGAGCAAACTTGTCATCTTTTTAAATTTTTCAGGCTTTTTCTTTTTCCTTTTTATTTTTCATTTCTGCCAAGGGTTATTTGCATGTCAAACCTTATGCTAACCAACCAAGTCAAGCCTAGGCCAGAATAGGACCATCAGAAGCTTAAGACATTGGTCTTGGCATACATTACACCGCCTGCGGTAGAGCTACTCCTCGGCTCCTGCTTACGTCGTGGAACGCGCCTGCCTAGTTCTGACGAAGCCACGCTAAGTATCCCAGCTATCGCACATCACTACTACAAAGCGACACTGTAGCGGCGGGCAAAATCGACCTATAGTAGCGGGCATCCAGTCCGCCACTGCTCTAACGCCACTGCTATTGCTGGTTAGCAGTGGCGGTCAGAGCGCCCGCCACCGCTGTGTTAACAGCAGTGGCGGGCGTGCTGACCTCATCGGCCCGCCACTGCTATTATCAATATCAGTGGCGGGCAGATGATGTCAGCGCGCCCGCCACCACTATGTCAACAGCAGTGGCGGGCGCGCTGACCTCATCTGCCCGCCACTGCCGTTATCAATAGCAGTGGCGGGCAGATAATGTCAGCACGCCCGCCACCACTGTGTCAACAGCAGTAACGGGCAAGCTACCTCATCTGCCCGCCACTGCTGTGTATAAGCCATAACACAGAATGTTGTGATCCCACAAACCAAAACACAGAAATTATATGCTTCACACAGCCATCCACATACACAGCAGCAAAACATCCACATATCCACATACACAGCAGCAAAACATCCACATATCCACATACACATCCACAACAACAACACATCAACACAACAACCATCAATCTCATCAATTTTCAAAAATTCACAATGTTTACATTCTTCCGGTTTATGTTTCACAATAACCATCCATCAACACAATTCATTGTTTCACAAATACATGCTCATGCGGTTTATGTTTTCTTGGAAGGCTAACTCATATCTTAATTGGTTCGCCTTTTCATTCTTCCGACCCAATCATACAGAGTTGGATGCTTGGCCACTTCACTCTCAGGATCGAAAAATACTCCAAGCTCATGAAGAATCTCATGCATCGTGAAGCGGCACATCCTTGATACGATTTCGTACATTTGTGATTCAAAGAGTTGGCTCTTCTGGGCAACGGTTGATGGACCTGACGCCGGCATACGTAAAATATAAGTACATACGCTGCAAGTTATATTAGATTAACACACAAGAAATCAACTTACTTCTTTAGTATCCTTAGATACTGTCCGCCCAAACTTTCCTAAGTTATTGCGTTATTGCTCATGAAATCACAAGTATAGTAGCCACAATGCACGGAACCAAGAGATTGTTTGTGACACTTCAAAATAGACAAAGTTAGAACGATATATAGTTTGGCTTTATCAATTGAATTAACAAATTTAAAAATATAATATTACCGGATAGTTGGTTCTGATAAGCATTTCTTTCAGCCTCTGTGGATCATGTGGGCCACCTAACTTTTCCACGTAGTATCTATATGCACTCTGAATAACATTTAATATATCTTGATATTCTTTTTTGGGTTTGTCGAGCGAGTCGAGCACATAAACCCTTGAGCTCTTTGGGTATATCAGAAGTGCAATCCAATGATCACTATCGAAAGAAGTAATATATGATTATGTTAGTTTCATAATCGATAAAACGTGTTTAAGTGGATATAGTGGGTATACTTACTTAAAGTTATATGCCCCACTTATCATTTCTCTGTCCTTCCATTGATACATGCACCGCGCAATATACAACGCGGCACAACTCCTTTTGTGGCAGCGGGCTCAACATCTGTTCGCTCAGCTGACTCAATAGCTGGGACAATAGTTGTTCTTTTCTCGACTTGGAATAATCGACGCTTGCTTCCTCGCTTTGGACGATCCTACGATGATAGACAATGTGAGCTTCAGGAATGTAATCCTCGGTTAGAAGCTGCTCTGACTTGTTACTAACGTAATAATTACCTCCGCTTGAGCTTCAGGAATGTAATCCTCATCGACGTCTTCTCTCGTTCTCTTCTTCATAGGCTCCATTGAATGTTCATTCTCCGGAGAGTGGTACGAAGATTCGCTACCGGAGGATCCTTCAGATGAACCCTCTTTATTTGTTTTTGCGGGAGACTCGTAGATGAGCTCCTCGATGGAACGTGCTTCTTCCGCCATAGATAAACTATTCCTGGCGCCCCTGGCAATATAGATGGGATGGCTACTGTTGGGGGAAAATATCCCATCTTCGGGGTTATTGCCAAAGCAACATGAAGACAGCTAACCAGTTCGAAGATAGTCCGAAGGTCATCTTCGAAGGCGGCTTGGAACCTCGTCAAGAGTCCGAAGACTGGCATTGGTTCGAAGTATATCTTCGAACCAAAGCCTTCCAGGATCTTTTCTGCCAGCTAAGATGGAAGACTTATCTTCTATCCTATTAGATTAGTCTTTTACCATTTTAGCCCTATTAAGAAAGTTAAATAGTTTCCTTAATGTCGGTTGTAATAGAGGGGTAAATAGGTCTTTTCCTTAATGTTTGGGCCTATAAATACCCCCCATTTCACCCTGTAATAGGGACCAATTTACAAGTGAATCAATACACACTTTCGAACTATTCTAAGCTATTATCCTTTCGGAGGCTTAGAACAGTTTGCTTCGCAAACACTTCGTTTGTTAGTTTCTTTTCTACAGAAACCTGTTAGCGTAATCTTTTACGCCAACAGTTGGCGCCGTCCGTGGGGAACCTAGTCCAAAAAACTTCGTTCTCTACCAACCTCTTGCATCATGCCTCCTAAGCGGAGTGCACCTCGCAATCCCACTCGGAGGTCCTCTCGGATCTCCGGAGAGATACCCTTCGACACAGTTGAAGTCGGAGGGCCTTCGACTGTCCCTCCACCTCAAACTCCGCAAGGGGCTTATATCCCTCGAGGATACGAAACCTCTCCACCAACCCCTTCTACACTCCGACCGCCCGGAGCCACTCTGCCACCCTCCATTCCGATCGGAACTGATCATACCAGTTCTCAAGACCCGGAAGGTCCTTCCGGAGGAGATGAAGATAGCCTTGGAGACATGGCCACTCAAATGGCCAATCTTCAAGCCGAGGTAGCAAGGTGGCGGCAAGAGGCTGCGAACAGGCTTCGTCCTCAAGCCACCCCAGCTATCCCCGAAGTGCACGAAGACGACGATCTTGACTATCCCGAAGCTCAGGAGAACGCCTCTTACGACAATGAATCTCCGTTGCATCCCGAGCTTCAGAAGGTTCGCTTCGATCCAAGGTTCAAAGCTTCGAAGCTTAGCAAGTATGCCGGAGACGAAGATCCCAGTGAGTTTGCGCGTTCTTATGCCCTAGCAATCGAGGCTAGTGGCGGAGACAGAGAAACTATGGCGAAGTGCTTCCCGTTAGCCCTTGAAGGGGTGGCGTTGAGATGGTTCTGGTCTTTAAAGCCAGGATCAATCGATTCTTGGTCACGGTTAAAAAGGAAGTTCATAAGTAACTTTCAGGGCACCTTCGTGCCCCCCATGTCTACAGGAAGCCTTTTCCAAGTGAAACAGCTCCCCGGAGAAACATTGAGGCAGTACTTCAAGCGCTTCGCTCACACGAAGTCGCAAATTCGGGGGCTGTCCACATCCTCGGTGGTTGATGCGGCTCGGGAAGGCGTCAGTCATAAAGGCCTTCTGGATAAATTGCATCGGAAAAGCATCACCACAGTATCACAGTTGATGTCGTACTTCGAGGAGTACTCGAAGTCGGAAGAAGGTTGGCTTCGGAGGACTACTGCTACTTCGACAGTGTTGACGGAAGTTAAAGCAGAGGTGAAGACTTCGGCTTCGCCGCAAGAGCCAGTCCCCGAAGTACAACATGATAAAAGAAGAGGGCAAAAGCACCCTCGTTCTGAGGTCTTAAACATTGCACCCCCGCAGAGGTTTGCACCAAGAGCTCCACAGCCTGCAGGGAACAAGTCCAGCGGCTGGAGGCCGCCAGGGAAAACGGCTGGCAAAGGCCAGACCCTTTTTTGCTGTATTCATGGAGAGAACCGAAGCCATGCAACTGACACCTGCAAGGCTATCCTTACCCTTCGGGGAGAATACTTGGAGAGAACTTCGGGTCGAGGTAGTACCGACCGAAGTCCAGCAGCAGCAGTGCGCTCGGAGCCGGTCCAGGCTGTAGCGCGGATAGAAAATCTTGATGCTGCAAGGCATCCTCCGGTGGCCAATGTTATGCCACCTCCGAAGCAAGAAGAAGGGCAAGATAGAGGGAAGAGAGTAGTTCTCCCTATCTCCGGAGGAGGTACCCTCGGAAGCATGTCCAAGAGACAGCGAAGAGAGTACGTCCGAGAAGTAGGCCACATTGGGACTTCGTCATCTGCAGCTGCAATGCCGGAGTGGTCTCATGTTCCAATATCTTTCTCTGCGGAGGATGCAGCTGGTATCAAGTTCCCGCATGCAGATCCATTGGTTATCACTGCTGATATTGCCGGAACTGAAGTCCGAAGGGTGCTAATCGACGGAGGTAGCTCGGCAGATATTATATTTGTACAAGCCTTCGATCAGTTATGCATTTCCCGGAAGCATCTTCTCCCAGCGGCTCGTCCTCTGCAAGGCTTTGCAGGACCTCCGCTAGATGCACTTGGCCAGATAGGCCTGGAAGTAACCTTCGGAGAAGGTTTACTAGCCCGAACTGAAGAAGTTATCTTTGATGTGGTGGATGCCCCGTATGCTTATAATGTTATCTTTGGCCGAGGCATGTTGAATCAGTTCGGAGCTGTGGCGCATCACAATTACTTGTGCATGAAGATGCCCACACAATCAGGAATTCTGACAGTCTTCGGAGATCAAGCCATAGCTCGGAGAGCAGAATATGGTCATGGTCCTCCTCTTGATCCGAGGCAAGTAAACAGTGTCCAAGAAAATGGAGAAATTTTTTCAGCCTCCTCCGAAGCTTCGAAGAAGTCATTTCCAAGACCAAGTCCCGAAGGAGAGATTGCAACGAAGGTCATTGTCAAAGATGGTAAAGAATACACTTTTCAATTTGGTAAAGATTTACCTCCCGAAGTTGCAACTTCCTTGGAAAAGGTTGTAGGAGAAAATTTGGATGTCTTCGCCTGGTCTGACGAAGATATCACCGGAGTCGATCGGGATATTATTGAGCACAGCTTGCTTGTAAACCCGAAGGCCCGGCCTGTTCGGCAAGGGCTCCGGAAGATGTCCGCAGAGAGAGCTGCTCTAGCTAAGGACGAAGTTGAAAAACTGTTGAAGGCTGGGATTATCAGAGAAGTGGCCCATACGGAATGGCTAGCCAACCCAGTCTTCGTCAGGAAGAAGTCTTCCGGAAAGTGGCGCATGTGCATTGATTTCACATCTTTGAATAAAGCGTGCCCACGTGACCCCTACCCCATGCCCCGAATTGATCAACTAGTTGACTCCACTGCAGGTTCGGAGTTACTAAGCTTCCTCGACGCGTATTCCGGATATCATCAAATATGGTTGAAGCGCGAAGATGAAATCAAGACGAGCTTTGTAACTCCTTCGGGAGTCTTCTGCTATGTAAGAATGCCCTTAGCCTAAGAAATGCCGGGGCTACTTTTTCAAGATTAGTTGCTAAGGCTCTAGGTCATCAACTAGGTCGCAATGTGGAGGCCTATATGGATGATATTGTAATAAAGAGTGCTTTAAAGCACCAACATAGCCTAGACTTAGCAGAAACATTCAATAGCCTTCGGGCATGTGGCATCCGCCTTAACCCCGAAAAATGTATATTCGGAGCTAAGGCTGGAAAGTTGTTAGGGTACTTAGTTTCAAGCAGGGGAATTGAAGCTAGCCCTACTCAAATAACTGCGCTGCAGAAGATGGCTCCTCCGGAGAATGTAAAGCAAGTGCAAAAGCTGACCGGACGTCTGGCCGCACTTAGCAGGTTTTTATCAAGGTCTGCGGAGAGAAGCTTGCCAATCTTTAAAGCTTTGAAAGGGTCCGAAGATTTTGCATGGACACCGGAGTGTCAGAAAAGCTTCGAAGATATTAAAGATTATCTCAGCAATCTTGCTACACTTACGGTGCCTATTGCGGACGAAACCCTACTTCTGTATCTTGCAGCCACAGGCTCAGCAGTCAGCGCAGTCCTTGTCAGAGAAGCTGATATCAATGGGAAGTTGGTCCAAAATCCTGTCTATTTTGTATCCGAAGCATTGTCAGGAGCGAAGACAAGATACTCCGAACTATGTTTTGCTGCAGTGAGACATCCTCAGTCAAATGGAGCAGTTGAGCGAGCCAATGGAAATATCTTATCAGGGCTAAATCGAAGAATAGTAGGATTATCAAAGGGACTGTGGACCGAAGAGCTTCCGAAGATTCTGTGGTCCATTCGGACTACGCAAACAAGGTCCACAGGTTTTACTCCGTTCAGACTACTATTCGGAGATGAAGCTATGACTCCAACGGAGCTCAAAGGGGGCTCACTTCGCAGCACCGAACCAGACATCGAAGAAGAAAGACAAGCTTCGTTAGATTTGTCAGAAGAGACAAGGCTTCGAGCTGTAGCCAATTTATCAAAGTATCATCAGCAGACGAAGACTTGGTATGACCCGAAGGTTAAGCTCAGCGAGTTAAGGCCGGGTCATCTTGTTCTACGAAGCATTATAGCACCAGGGAAGTTAGGCAATAAATGGGAAGGTCCATATCTAATCGTCCGCTCGGGGCGCCCTGGTTCATTTAAATTAGCTAATTTAGAAGGTGAAGAGTTAGCGCATACTTGGCATGCGGAGCACCTAAAGCGATACTTCGCATAAGGGCTCCTTGTAATTCGCTTGTAATCACCTCTAAATTAATAAAGCATACACCCGGTGGTTTAACTTTCCCCTTGACGCTCCTAGTTTCCCGAGCGGACGCGCTGGGACAGAAGTCGTTCGAGAGGGAAGTGTTATCAAGCTGGGAGGTATTTCCGGACTTCGTACCCATAAAGTCGAAGCCTCCGGTGTGGGGGCTGGCATAATCCGGAGCCCAGGCCATCGGCTTGTAGGCATCCGTAAAAGAGCCCAAAACCACACTCTACGGAGTCCAAGCTTCGGCTGGTAGACTTCCGTAAAAAGAGCCGAAGGTGGCCAAAATCTACGGAGTCCAAGCTTCGGCTGGTAGACTTCCGTAAAAAGAGCCGAAGGTGGCCAAAATCTGCGGAGTCCAAGCTGCAGCTTGTCAGACTTCCGTAAAAAGAGCCGAAGGTGGCCAAATTCTGCGAAGTCCAAGCTCCGGCTGGTAGACTTCTGCAAAAAAGAGCCCAAGTGGCCAAATTCTGCGAAGTCCAAGCTCCGGCTGGTAGACTTCTGCAAAATAGCCGAAGGTGGCTACAATTTCTGCGAAATCCAAGCTCCGGCTGGTATATTTCCGCAAAAAACAGCCGAAGGTGGCTAAAGCAAAACAGCATTTAAGCCATGAGCTTCGAATGACTGTTCATATGCGTCCAAAGTGACAAAAATTTCTTAAGACATTAAAGTGTCATGGAAGTTATCTCAATTGATTTCTTTCATGAAATAAACAAAGGTACCAAGTTACCATTTTTCTGACTACAAATAGTCGAAGACATTTCATAAGATTTCAAAAGATCTTTAAAAATGACAGAGGGGCTCCGAACCCCCAAAAAATTGTACTCCGAAGTTTTTTCTTTGCGCATAACCATCTTCGAATACAGTTCGAAGTTGCTTATACCCAAAGAGGGGCTAGTAAATATGGAGACAATTTTAAATCGGCATTCATTATCAAAACAAATGTATTTACAAATTACATCATGAAAAATTGGTATCTATACCAAGAAGGAATCGGAGACCTCTTCGGTCCCGAGAGCTAGGGGTGGAACGACTAGTTCCAACATCGGAAGTTCTAAGAACTTTGCGTTTAACTCTCTTCCTCCCCTTCGAAGCTCTAAAATCCTTCTGTTCTTGTTGAAGCTCGGCCCAAGTTCGAAGCCGCTCAGGGCTTCTCTCCCAGCTTCTAAGATCTTCAGATCTTTTATTTTGGGCTTCACCTTCGTCTTCGGACCAATTAGTGTCTTCAGAAGACGAGGTGTTTGCGTCGCTCTCTTTATCTTCCTCTTTAATATAAGACAATATGTCTTTGATTACTTCGGGCGCAATAACGCCGGAGTCATCTCGAGGGATAAGAAATCGAGGACGCTTATAACTCTTTAGAAGTTCGAAGGTGTTCCACAGTGAGCGAAGTTCGCTGTTAAGCTCTAACACTTCGATATCTTCCATAAGAGGCAAAGCCTAAAAATATGACAAACAAGATTTTCATTGATAAATATTTACAAGCATCAGCTTTACATAATCAAAAATCCTAAAAAATCCTAAACCTGCGGATTCGGAGGAGGCTGACTGCTCGAAGCTTGGCTCCGAACTTGCTTTTGGCGTTGGCCTTCGTCAATCCAAGCCTTGATCGCACTTCGACCTTCGGCTCTCCATGAAGTCTGGAAGGCTCGCCAAGCAACAGCTACACCTTCGGAAGGTTTTAAAAGACGGTCGTCGTCGAAGATGATGGAGCCCTGTGCGCTCGGAGTGATTGATCGGCCCAAATCCTCGTAGTAGCGAAGTATTCCAAGGGCAGACACTTGTCCGGAGAGTTCTCCATAACGTATGCCTGCCGTCTTCATTTGCTTCGCTGCTCCTTGGATCCTCTTTAGCCGGCGCAGCAGAGTTACATTGTCATCCGAAGGTAGTGATCCAGTAGTACCGAAGTACTCCAAGACACCTAACATCTGTTCGATGACCTCCGAAGCCACCTTCTCGGACTTAACCTTTTCTTCAACAAGCATATCCTTGGCCGAAGTTGTTTCAGCTAAAACTCCGGAGATTCGAGCGTTCTCCGTAGTCAAAGCATTCTTTTGAGTTCGGAGTTGGCCAGCCTCTTCTTGTAGCCTCACAAGTGCGGAGTCCTTCGCAGCATCCTCCGTCCGCAGTCTTTCAATCTCCGCTCGAAGCACAACTTTTTCTGCTTCGAGCTCTTTCCTTGCAGCTTCCAAACTCTGCCTAGCCCTTCGCTCTGCTATTATCACATTGTCCATCTGAGATACTCGACCTTCGGAGAAGTTAAGATTTCTTTGAAGAGTTTCGTTCTCTTCCCGAAGTTGAGCAATTTCGTTTTCATTCGACAAAGCTGCAGCGCGGGCTAAGACTGCTTGCTAAGAAAAAGAAAAACGAGAATAAGAAATTATTCATATATAATTCATTTTTTGGTTCGAAGATGCTTTATACCTGATAAGCTGCTCTTTCCACAGCAAGGCTAAGCTCCGAACCCTTCACTCTACTTAAGCGGGCTACCAGTTCTGTTTCCCCGACTTGGCGACTGGCTGCACCCAAAGGTTTAACCAAAGTCCCAAGTCCGGTTTTCTCCTCCAAAAAAGGAGTTATGAGAGGAATCAGTTTCGAAGCTTTCTGGTCAGCCCTGCTTAGCGAAGGTCCGGAGGTCTCTTCCGAGGCCCTTGGAACTTCAGAAGATGGCCCCCCCTCAGTCGATTCACTTTCGTCCGTTGACTCAGATGAAGTCGATCCTTGAGCTGGGAGGGGCTCGATGTGTCTTTTTCCTCTTCCAGGCCCCGGTAGAGCAACTCCCGGTTGCGGCCCCGAAGTTGTCGAAGGTCTTAGAGTTGTATCTTCGAGGGATACTTCGACAACGGGAGGCTCTGAAAAAACCAAAAATATTACACATTGTATAATTTTGCAAAAATTGATAATAATTAAGCAAAATTTACCTTCGATATTCTCTGGAATATCAAGCACCGGGCTGATCGGAGGATCATAAGTGTAGTCCTCATCCGAATCAGCCGTTAAATCTTGGGCTACAGGAGCATCGTCCTGAAGAGCCCTCGTTACTTCTTCAAGAATCGAAGCCATAGTGACTTCGACTCCCTCTTCATCCACCGGAACTCCGGCCTGAGTTGTGTCTTCCTGAACTACCGAAGTCATTGGTTGATCAACATTGTCTCCAGACTCCGGTATGTTCGCAGGCACTTCGGCCTCATTTGCACCCATAGGGGCTTCGATTTGTTCTCCCTGGGTATCCGGAGCTCTTGCTTCTTCGATGTTGGCTTGAGGCTCCGGAATACCTGCAATGTCGTCGATGAGAATACTTCGTTGAGCTGCATCTTCGTCAATTAATCTTACTAGTAAAGTACCTTCGTCTTCTTTAGGGCTAGAAGCCGAAGCTCTTGAGCTCGAAGGTGCGAGGTTTTTCGGCTTCCGAGCCACCTTCTTCGTCGGAGTCCTTGCGGAGCTGGATGCTCCAGCTTCGGCTACTCTCTTCTTGGGTCCTTTCTCTTGAGACACCCAGTCCATCAGAGGGGGCGGAGTTAACTCCAACATTCCCCATACTCTGTTAGATCGCTCCCAACTTCCGACTAATTTGATTCGCCATTCCTTTTCTGACGGAGTTGGAGCACCCAAGATCTTCTCCGAAGCCCTTATAATTTGCTCTGAAGTAATAGGGGCTGAAGAAGCTAAAAAAATAACTCAAGTTAATCTTTCTTCGAAGTAAATATGTATTATGCATGTTGGTTTCGAAGTTACCTGCAGGGCTCGAAGTATAGTTTATCTTGCGAAGACCGCCTTCCGAGTCATCTTCGAAGACGATAGGCCAGTTGGCCATCAACGGAGAAATTTGAAGTCCGATGAACTCTTCGGCTAAGTCTCGCATGCTCAACCTTTTGCTGATTTTCTGAAGCAAGTTGAGGCGAGCTTCGAGTTGACCTTCGTCAGGTTGCACTAAGGCTTCCTTCCGGAACTGGATTTCCTTGAGGGGACCAGCCAGAGGACTACCCACTCCAACTTCAGCATAAAACCATCTCAGAACCCAATCGGTGTACCATCTGGCATTGATGGCCTTGGCAGGGAATTGCAATGCATATTCATCACGAAGCCTAAAATTTATGCTTCCAAAAGAAACTACCACCTTCTCACCTCCGGAGCCTACGAAGGTCTTTGGCTGACAAGTCGCTCTATGCAACGCAGCGAAGATTTCAGCCCTCCCCTCACAACCTTCGGCTCTCAGTGCCCATTCGAAGATGGCCAGCCTGGCTACAGCATTCGGAGACAGTTGGGGGAGGGTTACATGAAACAAGTCAAGGACTTCGGCTAAGAAATCTACAGCAGGGAGGCCCAAGCCTGCTTCGAAAAAAGCTTCGAACACTACGACCTCTCCGGGTCTTGGTGATGGGATTGCTTCTTTGCCTGGTTTCCGAACCATTACCCCATTGCTAATCTTACCCCCTGCTGTGATTGCCAAGGACTCTCTTTTGCAGGTCGACGGTCCCAATGCAAAGGACTGATCCAAATATTTGGTCGATGGAGGGCACAGACCTTGGTCATCGGGGATTTGGGGATTTCTCCCCCCTGCCGCCATGGACATTGTCGCCTGCCTCGAAGATGCCGCCGCCAATGTTGCTGCCGCTGCTGCTGCGGCTGCCTGCTGCTGAGCCAAGGTCGAAGGCGGCGCGGATCCTTTGGTCTTCACCATCGCGATTGCTGGATCAACTTGAGAGAAACAGGAACTAGGGCTCAAGAACTCAAGAACTCAAGAACTCGAGAACTCAAAAGACTTTTGACTGGGAGCGAGCGGTGAAAAGGTAATCGAGTAAGTTCCAGAGTTCTTTATTTATAACCCAAAACTTTCCGTTTGTTACCGTTTGGGCTCTGCCCTTTCGCATTCCCGCCTGTTATTTTCCTCCGAAAATAATGCCTCATATAACTCCGTTAGAACAGGAACTAACGGTTATATTTTCTAAGTTTAAAAAGACTTTCGAACTTCCTGAGTCAGTTCTAAGATAGTTCGAAAAGTAATTACTTTATGACTGATTCGAAGTTCATATCTTCATGTATTTCGGAGATAAAACAAAAATTAATAACCCCTATGATTGGTTATCTTTTCTTTCCGTATACTGCTCTCCTAACGTTACAGGCTGAACGGAGAAGCGTATTCGAGGGGCTACTGTTGGGGGAAAATATCCCATCTTCGGGGTTATTGCCAAAGCAACATGAAGACAGCTAACCAGTTCGAAGATAGTCCGAAGGTCATCTTCGAAGGCGGCTTGGAACCTCGTCAAGAGTCCGAAGACTGGCATTGGTTCGAAGTATATCTTCGAACCAAAGCCTTCCAGGATCTTTTCTGCCAGCTAAGATGGAAGACTTATCTTCTATCCTATTAGATTAGTCTTTTACCATTTTAGCCCTATTAAGAAAGTTAAATAGTTTCCTTAATGTCGGTTGTAATAGAGGGGTAAATAGGTCTTTTCCTTAATGTTTGGGCCTATAAATACCCCCCATTTCACCCTGTAATAGGGACCAATTTACAAGTGAATCAATACACACTTTCGAACTATTCTAAGCTATTATCCTTTCGGAGGCTTAGAACAGTTTGCTTCGCAAACACTTCGTTTGTTAGTTTCTTTTCTACAGAAACCTGTTAGCGTAATCTTTTACGCCAACAGCTACTACTACGCCGTAGGTTGCACGCTCGGCTACCGTGCCTAGAAAAAATCCCGCGCGTGAAAGCCTCCCGCCAATTGTCGATCCAAGTGCCTGCCGTAGTGCCAAAGCATGCGCGCTGCACCAAGAACTGCTGGCAGGGCTAAGCAGCGCTAGGTGCACTAGCCTGCCGCTTGCCTCGACCAACACATCGCCTTGACTGGCCAAAGAGGAAAAACCAACAATGGTAGCGGAGGAAAGATTTTAGAGCGAAAAAAAAATCACGCCGGCGGCGAGGAGGAAAAACTGATGGTGCAAAAAAATATGGATTGTAGATTAATCTCGGGAAAAACAATCAACCGTAACCCTAGGGGGTTGGGGCCTATTTATAGGCAGCCCACTAATAAAGGGAAAAGACTAATTTACCCCTAGGGTAAATTACACTAACTCTAAAAATAAAATTAGAAATTACTAAAAATGCTCTTAGAATATTTTACTGACTCGAATAACAAAGATTGTGGACCTAAAGGCTAAATATTAAAATCCAAAATAAACATAATCATCAGTTGTCAGTTTTATGCCGAAACTAACAAAATGTCCACCGTATTCGCACCGGGTACCCGGATTAGGCGGCCCGATTCCGCAGCTTCCTCAGCCCGGCAATCGCTCGCCGCCCGTGTACATGAGTTAATCCGGTCAACAGACCAGTGGATCCTCTACCGCTCCTAGCCCATATACTCGGATTGGGCCAGCCTGACTCCGCAGCTCCACTACTCGGTTGTCGCTCGCTGCCCGTGTACCTGAGTCACATGCGCCCTAGACATGGCAGGTCTCATCTTCTCTTCACGTCTCCTCTTTGACTTCCGTTGACAATCACTCATCACATCTGGAGCCATAAGACCCATGCTCTTCAACATGGTTCCTTAATCTCCCCCTTGATGAGTGCATTGTCAACACCCTCTCCAGCAATTCTTCAGAACTTGCAAAACATGTGGAAACACGAAAAAAAGCAAAAACAAAAGAAAACAAAATAAGAAAAAAAGTTTAACCCTAATGACCAAAAGCCAAACAAAAGCAAGGAAACGATCATTATGGTTAACCAAAAATAAGGAATCAAAACAAGTGCAATCTCAGAACTATCAACAAGAATATCTAAAGAGTAAAGGCAAAACAGACTAAAAACTCCCCCTGAAATAAATCCTAGAGAAAGCCAAAATTCCCCCAAAACTCTTTTAAAAGATCGAGTAACCCAAAATTTCTCCCCCTTGTTGAAAATTGAACTCATCAAGTGAGACTAAAATGCACTCTAAAGAGAGACAGACACAAACTCCCCCTGAAATGCAGCTCCACCCTCAAAATATGCCATGAATCCAAATGGAGTACAAGTGGAGTGTAAAAAGCAAGCTTCTCAGATATAGTGTCTAAGATACATGACATGATCAGTGCAACAGATGATATCTAAAGAGAGTCATTCGCACACATTTTTCGATTTTTGCAAACAAAAGCATCAGCACATTTTCTAGTTGACAAGCAAAGTAAAGCATGATATGCAAAAGCTAACTGATATCTACCAAGATAAGCATTGTCCAGAACAAAGTGCTTCAGTAAACTTGTTATGCTTTTAAATTTTAGGCTTGGTCTTTTCCTTTTTCAATTTTGCCAAGGGTTATTTTCATGTCAACCTTATGCTAACCGACCAAGTCAAGCCTAGGCCATAACTCGATCATCAGAAGCTTAAGACATAGGTCTTAGCATACATTACACTGTCCTAGTTCATACCAAAGTGCTATGGTAAGCAGTCCAGAACAATGCAATGCGACAAAGCAAACCCACATAGATCTTTTCTAATAGTCATAAAAATGCATGAATTTTATCATTTTTATAGCACATTTATCATGTTCAAAGCATATAGATGTTCAAGTTGCATGTCTGCATCTAATTAAGGATCTAGCTACCAAGCATGTAAAAGATAACGAAAGCATTCAACCTACACATGCTAGTTACCGGAAGCAATGGTGATCATTTTTCAATTTTAAATCATAAAAGCCATGCATATAACAAATATCAGATATATCATGTGAACTGAAATAGAACATGATCATCGACAAGTAATCAAAAACATATACTAGCTAGAGCAAGTAAAGCAGATTAATCATATAACATAAGCAAGCTCAAAATGTGATATATGATTATGCATGATATGAACGCACACAAAAAGACTCAATAAAAAATAAAGAAGAAAGAAAAAATGACTCAAAGTATCCTAAAAAGGATACACTACTCCCAAATCCCCTCGCAAATGCTCAAAAGTAGATTGATCTAGGGGTTTGGTAAAAATACCAGCCAACTGGTGATGGGTATCAACATGAACAAGATCAATGACCCCTTTCTCATATTGATCCCTCAGAAAGTGAGCGCACATCAATATGTTTGGTTTTAGAATGAAGACATGCGTTTTTCCCTACACTAATTGCACTAGTGCTATCACAAAACAAAGGAACTCTGGAAGGGAAGAACCATCCAAAATCCCGCAAAGTAGAAATCATCCAAACCAACTGTGAGTAGTAGCTAGCAGTAGCTACATACTCAGCCTCAGTAGTAGAAAGTGCAACTCCAGATTGTTTTCGAGAAGACCAAAATACAAGAGAAGAACCAAGAAGCTGGCAAGTACCGGAAGTCGACTTGCGATCCAGCCGGCACCCACCGAAATCAGCGTCGGAAAAACCAGCTAAATCAAGAGACGATGATACTGAATAGTAAAGACCTAAATCAGGAGCATAAGTAAGATACCTGAAAATACGCTTGACAGCCTGCCGGTGAGACGCGCGTGGTGAAGACTGAAAACACGCGCACACACCCATGACAAATTGAATGTCCGGTGTCGTCGCAGTCAAGTATAGCAGCAATCCGATCATCCCTCGATACTCTCTCTCGTTTACCTTGATGCCATTCTTGTCCTTGTCTATACCTCCAGATGTATCCATTGGGGTCATCTATGGCTTCAACTCTCCACCAAAGTCAAACTTCTTTAGCATATCCCGTGTGTATTTACCCTAGTGGATGAAAATGTCGTCCTTGGTCTACTTGATCTGGAGCCCTAAAAAGTACTTGAGTTCTCCCATGAGACTCATCTCAAACTCGCTATGCATCTGCTCAGAAAACATGGACACGAGCTTATTAGTAGAACCACCAAAAATAATATCGTCCACGTAAATCTGAGCAAGCAATAAGTCTGAGCCATCTCTAAGCAAGAAAAGTGTTTTGTCCACAGAACCCATCAAAAAACCTTTCTGCAACAAAAACTGCTTTATGCGATCATACCAAGCCCTCGGGGCTTGCTTCAGATCGTATAAAGCCTTCTGCAACTTGAAAACATGTCGAGAAAACTTAGGGTTCTCAAAACCGGGGGGTTGCTTAACATAGACCTCCTCCTCTATATACCCATTTAGAAAAGCACTCTTGACATCCATTTGATAAAGCTTAAAACCTTTAGAAGCAGCAAAGGCCAAAAGAATACGAATGGACTCAAGACGGGCAACAGGGCGAAGGTCTCCTCAAAATCAATACCTTCTTTTTGGCAGAAACCCTATGCGACTAATCAAGCTTTGTTGCGCACCACAACCCCATCTTCACCTTGTTTGTTCTTAAACACCCACTTGGTACCTATGGTGTTGCATCCAGGTGGTAGCTCAACTAGTGTCCAAACCCAATTGCGAACAAAATTTTCATGTTGTTCTTGCATGGCGTTTATCCAATTTGAATCGGAAAGATCATGAGAAACGTCTCTGGGCTCAAAAGTAGCAACAAAAGCAGACTCAGCAAACATAGCAAGAGAACCAACTGAAGATTGTTAGGATCTCTCCGTAAGATCACCGATGATGAGCTCTGAAGGGTGATTACGCTGAACTGCTCGGGATCATAGGTGATCTGAAGTCACCTCACCACAGTCAGCAACTAGCTCCTATGGACTCGGCTGAGAGGTCATCTCACCGGAGTCAGCACCTGGCACCTCTGGACTTGGCTGAGGAGGCTCGATCTAACTAGAAGGAGTGATCAAAGGTCCGTCCTCATCCTCAGTCGAAGTCTCAGAAGGTGTGGGGTCTGTAGGCGGTGCAGAGGGCCCACCCTCATCATAAGCAGGAGTGTCATCATCTTCCTCGAAGATGGACTCTCCAAGCTCATCATCTTTAGAAAGCTCAAAAGAAGGAATTAGCAAAGACATGAACTCATCAAAAGAAACCTCACAAGTCTCGACGAGAAGTTGAGAGTCTAAGTTCCAAACATGAAAGCCTCTATAGTGCAAAGCATAACCAAGAAAAACTCCATCCCAGCAACGAGACTCAAACTTGTCCAAATGCCCTCCATTCTTGAGCACAAATCACTTGCATCCAAAAGCTCGCAAGTGACTCACCTTGGGCTGTCTGCCAAACCGCAACTCATATGACGTCTTACCTAAGCAAGCTCTAAGAAAAATGCGGTTGGCTAGATAGCAAGATGTGTTCATTGCTTCAACCCAAAAACCCCTAGGAGTCCTATGCTCATCAAGCATCATCCTGGCCATCTAGACAAGCGTGCAGTTCTTTCGTTCCACAACAACGTTATGTGGGGGAGTGTAAGGGCAAAGAACTGATGATCAAGACCCTGATCACCGCAGAAGCTGACGAACTGAGAGTTCTTAAACTCAGAGCTGTTGTCCGAATGAATTTCTCGCATCAGACCATTGTTCTCGTTCTTCAGTTTCAAAATAAGGTCATGAACATACTAGAAAGTCCCATCCTTAGACTCTAGAAAGTAAACCCACGAGAATCGAGAAAAGTCATCAACTATCACAAGGGCGTACCACTTCCCACCGACTGAGCGTACTCGAGCTAGACATACTGTATCCATGTGCAACAGCTCTCCCGGGTACGAAGTCATCACCTGAGGCACAGGTGCTGTTGGAACGACGGATCGGACCAGCAGGTTTTCTTAGTGGGAACGAGAGTAGTGTATTCAATGCTTCTTGAGCCTGCCCGTTACAACTACAGTTGGGGGGTATTTATAAGGCACCCCGTCTAGAGGACCCAGCGCCTCTAGACCGCCAATGGCTACATGGCTAGACGCCGGTTGGTAGTACAGACAAAACGGACGATACACAGTACAGACAAGAAGATTCGACTATGACAGCGTATCAGCCATGTCGGACGCTGCCTGCGCCACCCGACACGGCTCAGAAGATCGCGATCCTGTCTCCCGTATATTTATCCAGTCCTTTTCCCGCCAACACTCCCTCCAGATTCACTACCGCGGGCCGAGAGATGGCCCCCGGCAATCTTCTCCCGGAGGGTGGCCTCCGGCATCCTTCTCCCGGGGGGTGGCCTCCGGCGTCCTTCTCCCGGAGGGTGGCCTCCGGCATCCTTCTCCCAGGGGGTGGCCTCCTAGCACCAGGCTTCGGACCCCTGGTGTTGGGCCCTCTTCAGCCGTCGGGATTATCTCCCCCAACAGTAGCCCCTCGCTTCTTTCCTCTCGAGAGTCCTGCGTTAAGAGAGGGTGGAAGCGCACATGATAATTCCGACAACTTTCACAAGGAACGTAACTTACATTGGGGTGCTGGATCCAGCCGCAGCGTGGCCCCCTTTGACCGACGCGGAGGAGCTCCGAAGCGGGCAGGCGTGATCGGACCCAGAGGCTGAGGACCGCTTCGAATTCTCCTCCCGACGGGTTGAGAGGAGTTTGACCAGGCCTGCAGGGTACCTGCGTACCTTTGATCGTGGGGTTCTGGCCCCGAGGAGGCGGCCAGATGCCACCCTAAAGCAGTTAATGCCGCGTGTGTATAAACGGCGTTGGGGAGGCGAACCGCCAGGGAGCCGCCGCGCCCCAATGCACCGGTTTGGTCTTAAATGCGAGTGCCATGCAACCGTCGTGTTCACACGCTGAACGAACGGGAAAGGAACCGACGGCCTTGTGCTTAAATATCACCCTCGCGCGGCCTGCTCTCCCTCCTTCACTTTGCCGCGCCCACTCTAGTCACCTTAGACAGCATCCGTCCTGCTTCCTGAGCGCTAACCCTTCTCTCGCCTCCTTGCGCAATGGAGAGGAGCGCTGCCCCAGCCATGGCGATGGACCTGCGCTTCCTGCAGCACCAGATGGCGCCGGCGGTGGCGGCGGTGACATCGGACCCGTCGGAGACGCGTAGCTCGCGCGAGCTCCGTCCCACCTCAGAGCGGTTTCGGGAGCATAACCTGGAGCTCGGCCCGTCTGCGTGCACGGAAGCGTCGATCGAGCAAGCGACCAGGGCCCGCCTCGGTCCTGGGACGCCGGCGAGGAAGCCGGGTCGAGAGACGGTCCCGCAGCCATGAGAAGGCGAGGTCGTCGTCTTCGAAGCTTTTTTCGACGCGGGGCTGGGGTTCCCTACCTCGGAGCTCCTCGCCGGGGTGCTAGATGCGTTCCATCTGGAGCTCCCGCAGTTGTCCCCTAACGCCATGGCCCGCCTCGCCATTTTCGAGTGGGCCATGCGCGCCGAAGGCTGCGAAGGGAGGGCGGAGGTCTTCGCGCAAATGCACGAAGCTCTCTGCCAGCCAAAGAAGAAGGGAGGCCAGATACTGGCCTTCGGGAGCATCAATTTCCAGCTCTAGAGGAAGTACGCGGACTCCTTCCCGGCGAAGGCCATCAACGAAAGATGGTACTCCAAGTGGGTGAACCGGTGGTTCTACGTCCGCGTGGGGCTCAGCTCTGGCCTCGCCGGGATCCCGCGCCACATTTGGTTTCAGAGGGAAGCGCGCATCGAGACCAGCGCCGGCTCGATCTCCGCGAGGATCTAGCTTCTCCAGATCGTCGCCTGCCGAATGAGCATGCGCGACCTGGCGGAGGAGTTCGTGGCCCTCGAGATTCCTCCGCTGAAAGAAGAATGGCCGGCGTCGCTCCGGAGCAGCCGGGACGAGTCGATGGCGGCGGAGCTATCCCGCCAGCTTGGTAAGCCTCCGCACCTATTAACTTCATTCTCGTCTTTCATGCTCGAAGGGTACTCTGGTCCTGATCCTCGAACGCAGGGTCGCTCGTCGCCCGGACCCCCGAGGAGGTGGCCCGCACGACGGAGAAGATTCTCGGAGCCCCTACCCCAGCCGAACGCACTCGGCGGCTGGAGCTAGTGGGCTCCTGGGAGCGCTTCAACAGAGTGTGGGGGGCGCTCGAGCTCTCGCCTCCGCCTCTTCCGGAGAATGAGGTCCTCCGGACTGTCTCGAACAGGAAGGTGGGCGACCCCAACGGTTGCCTCTCCCCTTGGCGTCCCCCCAAGAAGAAGAAGATAGTGAAGGGCCCAAGGCAGCTTTCTCCGGGACACTCCTCCGCCTCCCACTCTGAGTGGGGAGGTTCTAGCGATGGTGCCCAATCGGAGTCAGGGGACCCTCCAGTAATTCCGGACCTGGCCCTGTCGGTCCGGCCGAACGCTGGAAGGACCGGAGATGCTCCCCCACGCTCGGGCCCCACGGAGCCCGTGCCGAGGGCCGGGCAGGAGGCGCCTATCACCGGGGCGACACCGCCTCCTGAGACTGCTCTCCCGCGTGAATCGTCTTCGGAGGCGGTCTCCACCGGCTCCCATGGGAGCAGGGAGACGGATAGCCTGGACCGAGGGGGGCTGGCTGACCCGCTTGGCGCCGTCGAGGGGAGCACCGACATAGAGGCCGAGCTCGCCGCGGCGGCGACGGGCTCCCCGATGAACTCGATCGACAATGTTTTCTACCGCCCGAGCCCATCGGGACCCGCCGAGCTACCGGAGGACCTTACCGAAGCCGCGGACGAAGGTATGATAGCTTACCCATCCTTTCCCCAAACGTTGGGGCCTTCTCGATCTCAGCCTTTGCTCGCTTACTCAGGCACATCTGCCCGGGGCGTCGAACCAGTCGTTCCGCTCCCCGACGATGTTGCGGATGCAAGGTCCGGAGCCCCTGCCGGCACGATGAGGACTTCGGGGCAACGGGGCAGAACGGAGTCCGAAGCCTTCGAAGGGGCCTCTCCAGAGGCCGTCGAAGACGCAGGGAACCGACCTCGGCCCCCTTCCGACTCTCGGGGCGCGCGCGCCGCTGTGCCCCTCTTGTGCCCCTTCCTGGCGGCCGGCGAGGACTTCGCGTCCAAGGTGGCCCCAGTCCACGACTACTACCTACGGCTGCGCGAGGCCCCGGTGATAGGTGAACTGGGGCTATCAGACGGCCTGGACCTTGGCAGGGCCATCGAGACTGCAGCGGGCCAGGTACTTTCTTGGAGTGCCCTCAATGAGCCCCTAGCTCTTCTTCTGATTATCTTCCTTGCGCGCAGGTGGTTGCATTGGCGCAGGGTTCGCTGATGGCCCTGCATTCCGAGCGCCAATGCCGCGGGGCTTGCGGCCCGAGCGGATACCGCGTAGAGACTGGCCCACGAGCGAGCAGCGGAGGTCGAAGCCCTTCGGCTCCAGGTAGCAAAGGTCGAAGCGCTTGAGGGCCAAATGGCGGAGATGGACTCCCTCAAGGCCCGTGTCGCGGAGCTGGAAGGGCTCCGGGCTCGAGCCGCGCGAGCCGACGAGCTGGAGGCGGAAGTCGATGCCCTCCGGGCCCGAGCTGCCGAGGCGGAGGTGCTTTGGTCCCGGGCCGCAGAAGCAGAGCAGCTCGAAGAGGAGGTTTCCACGCCCCGGACTCAAGTCTCGGAGATGGGCTATCTTCGAGGCTCTGAGAGCGAATCGGCCTGCGTGCTTCGTCCTTCCCCGTAGTAGCGACGGACAAGCGGACCCCGACGTCCTCCGAGGAGTTCTGAACCTTGTCAAGGGAGAAGAAACTGGGCCCCGCTCCTTGTCTTCGTCTCCCGAACCGGTGGACTGGTCTAATACAGAAGCCGGCCTAGACGAAGCGCCCCCCGGGGGGGACAATCTGCGCAGTTGGGCCCAACTTCAAGAAGACCAGAGAGCCTTTCGTGCTCAGAAGAAGGAGGAGGAGCGAAGGAAGAGGAAGGAGAGGTCCGCGCGAACCGCGTCCGGGCCTCCGTCCGAAGCGCGCTATGGCCCAGGTGGCCCCTCCGACCGAGGGGGCCTTCGGTTCTTGCTTGGCTTGGATGAAAACTTCTCTTGATCCTTCTCTTCTGTCTTTGATTTGTAATAAACATTGTACGCCCCCGTTCTTCTTCTTTTTCCAATATATGTGGTTGAAGCCTTTCTCCTTGCTCCTTCCCTCCCCCCTCCTTAGCGGGTAGTCGGTTTGTCGGCTGGGCGCTAACCAGCTAGGAGGAAGGTGCGGTGAATGCATCTCGCCTACAAGGGTAGGATACTTTGAACGGGAGCTTGAAATCCGAGTGCGAGGGCGCGTCGAGCCGGAGCTCGGAACCCGGTTGCGGGGGTGCGTCGAACCGGAGCTCGGGACCCGAGAGCGAGGGTGCGTCGAGCTGGAGCTCGGAACCTGAGAGCGGGGGTGCGTCGAGCCGGAGCTCGAAACCCGATTGCGGGGGTGCGTCGAGCCAGAGCTCGGAACCCGGTTGCGGGGGTGCGTCGAACCGGAGCTCGGGACCCGAGAGCGAGGGTGCGTCGAGCTGGAGCTCGGAACCTGAGAGCGGGGGTGCGTCGAGCCGGAGCTCGAAACCCGATTGCGGGGGTGCGTCGAGCCAGAGCTCGGAACCCGAGAGCGAGGGTGCGTCGAGCCAGAGCTCGGAACCCGATTGCGGGGGTGCGTCGAGCCGGAGCTCGGAACCCGAGCGCGAGGGTGCGTCGAGCCAGAGCTCGGAACCCGATTGCGGGGGTGCGTCGAGCCGGAGCTCGGAACCCGAGAGCGATGGTGCATCGAGCCAGAGCTCGGAACCCGATTGCGGGGGTGCGTCGAGCCAGACCTCGGAACCCAATAGCGAGGGTGCATCGAGCCGGAGCTCGGAACTGATTGCGGGGGTGCGTCGAGCCAGAGCTCGGAACCCGAGAGCGAGGGTGCATCGATCCGGAGCTCAGAACCCGACTGCGAGGGTGCGTCGAGCCGGAGCTCGGAACCCGAGAGCGAGGGTGCGTCGAGCCGGAGCCCAGAACCCAATATGCTTTGGTGAAGCGAAACTCTTAGAGTTGTTGCGCGTTGCCATGGGCGAAAACATTTGCCTGGTGATTTTATTACGCAATTTGGATACACAAGAAGACGCTATCGGCCGCTAGCGGAATACACTTATGAGACTACGGAAAGTAACGCTTCAGGTGCTCTGCGTGCCAAGTATGCTTCAGCTCTTCGCCTTCCAAGTTGGCGAGCCGGTAAGAGCCCAGGCGTCCGGACCTTGTTACAATGTATGGTCCTTCCCATTTGTTGCCCAGTTTGGTCGGAGCGGCCACCGCGCGAAGGACGAGGTGCCCCGGCTGGAACTCATTGCGTTTGACTTTGGGTTCGTACCATGCCTTCGTCTCCTTCTTATACTGGGAGAGGTTGGCAACGGCTCGGAGCCGCGTCTCTTCGGCCAGGTCGAGGGAGGCGGTGCGCTCTCATCGGCATCGGGTGATGTGACGTGTAGCGAACCGGCTCGGAGCTCCGTTGGGGTCATTGCTTCGTCACCGAACAGGAGGCAGAATGGGGTGAAGCCGGTAGCTCGGGAAGTGGTGGTCCGGATGGACCAAAAGATCTTCGGCAGCTCATCGGGCCATGATCCTTTGGCTAAGCCAACGATGCGTTTGTTGAGGCCCGAGAGGATGTGCCCATTAGCTCGCTCCACAGCCCCATTAGACTGGGGATGCCGCACTGCGGCGAAGCAGAGCTGGACCCCCAATTCGTCGCAGAATGCTCGGAAAGCCCCCAGCATCGAACTGCGTTCCGTTGTCCAATGTGAGCTGCCTGGGAACTCTGAAACGGCACACGATATTCTGCCAGAAGAATTTCTGGACGCTTCGGGATGTGATGGAAGTCAGTGGCTCAGCCTCGACCCACTTGGAGAAATATTCGACGGCGACGACAGCAAAGCGCAGGTTGCATTTCGCTCTAGGAAATGGTCCAATGAGGTTCATGCCCCATCGGGCCAACGGCCACACAGGAGGGATGGGTAGAAGGCTGGCTGGGGGTCGGTTACTGCGCCGCCCCATCCACTGACAGCCTTGGCAAGTGCGGATGAGTTCTTCGGCGTCGGCAACGATAGTGGGCCAGTAGACGCCCTGCAGGAGAGCTTTGCCCGCGAGGGCCCGTGGTGCCAAGTGGCTCCCGCACAGCCCCTCGTGGATTTCTCGGAGCATGGTCACTCCTTCCGAATGAGAGATACAACAGAGTAGCGGAGAACATACCCCCGACTTGTATAGGATGCCGTTGATGACCTGGAAGGACCTTGCACGGAGCTGGAGGCGAACTTGGTCTAGGCTAGGATGATCGTCTTCGCTGCCCGCAAGCGTGCGCAGGATGGGCTCCCGCCAATCGCTATCAACCGTGCACAGGACTGGAGCCGGCCGAGGTGACGACGAGGGCTCATCCGAGGCGGAGGTGGATGCCTCGCTGCGAGGAGGCGCCGAGGGTTGGATGATCTCCTCGAAAAAAGCGCCCGGCGGCAAGGCTTGAGCTCCTGCCCCGGCTTTGGCGAGGGCGTCAGCTTGGCCATTTTCACTTCGCGGGATGTTTTGGACGGATATACCCTGGAAGGATGCTTCGAACCGGCGGATGGCATCGAGGTAGGAGGCAAGGTCTGGATGCTTAGCCTGGAAACTCTTGTCGATGTGCCCGGCGACTACTTGGGAATCGGTCTTGATGACCACACGCACTGCTCCCAGCGCATGCGCCTTGCGGAGACCCAAGAGGACCCCTTCATACTCGACGATATTATTGGTAGCCCTGAAGTTCAGTCGAGCGGAATACAAGGCCTGTTGGCCGGAGGGGGAGACGATGACTGCTCCGGCTCCAGCCCCTGAAGCCTGGTAAGCGCCGTCTGAATAGAGAGTCCAGATTGCTGCGCTTGTTTCGGTGCCGGCGCGATCAGATGTCATCGTCTGTTCTGCGACGAAGTCGGCGAGGATTTGGGACTTGATGGCGGTACGGGCGACGAAGGAAATTCCAAACGGGGCCAACTCCACCGCCCACTTGCCAATGCGGCCAGTGGCGTCCTTGTTTCGGAACATGTCACCAAGCGGGTAGGCGGTCGGGATGATGACATCATGGGCCAGGAAGTAGTGCCGAAGTTTCCTGGATGCCATGACGAGGGCATAGTCTACTTTCTCGAGCTCGGAGTACCGAGCCTTGGCTCCGGTGAGGGATTCGGAGACGAAGTAGACGGGGCGCTGTATCAACTTCCCGTCGCGTGCTTCTTCTTGGACCAGAGCCGCACTTGCCGCGTTGCCGGAAGCGGCGAGGTAGACCAACAAGGGGCTGTCGGGCCGGGGTGTGGCAAGGGCCAAGAGGCCGGAGAGATACTCTTTGATTTGTTCGAAACAGTCCTGACATTCGTGGGTCCACGTGAAATGCGTTGAACCCCGAAGCGCCTTGAAGATGGGCAAGCTTCGTTCTGCTGATCTTGCTAAAAATTGTCCGAGGGCTGCCAACCGCCCGGCTAGCTTCTGTGCTTGCTTCAAGTTCTGGGGGGCACATGTTCTGCAATGCGTTAACTTGCGTTGGGCTAGCTTCAATGCCTCGGCTGGAGACCAGATACCCAAGCAGCTTCCCTGCGCGCGCTCTGAAGACACACTTTTCTGGATTGAGCCGGATTCCACACCGCCGGAGGCTGTCGAAGGTCTCGGCTATGTCCGAGCCGTGATGGCTCTTGGTGGTACTTTTGATGACGATGTCGTCCATGTATGCTTCCACATTGCGCCCCAACTGATGACCCAAGGTCTTGGAGATCAGTCTTGAAAAGGTGGCCCCTGCATTGCGGAGGCCGAAGGGCATCCGGAGGTAGCAGAATACTCCAGCGGGGGTGACGAAACTTGTTTTGACTTGGTCTTCGGGCCTTAACCAGATCTTGTGATAGCCGGAATAAGCGTCGAGGAACTGAGGAGCTCTGCTCCGGCTGTGGAATCAACTAGTTGGTCGATGCGAGGCAAGGGGTAGGGGTCACGGGGGCAAGCTTTATTCAGAGAAGTGAAGTCGATACACATGCGCCATTTTCCAGATGTTTTCTTCTGGACAAACACTGGGTTAGACAACCAGTCGGTATGACTCACTTCCCAAATGACCCCTGCTCGAAGCAGCTTCTCCGTCTCAGCCTTGGCGAGCTCGGTCCGTTCAGTGGAAAGCTTCCGGAGCCCCTGGCAGACCGGCCGCGCCTTCGGGTCGATGGCTAGTGAGTGCTCGATGATCGAGCGGTCGACGCCGGTAATGTCTTCATCGGACCATGCGAAGATGTCGAGGTTGCCGCGGATGATACTCTCGAGCTGCGCCGACACCTCCGGCTCCAGACCCCCTCCGAACTTGATCGGGTACTCCTTCCCGTCTTGGGTTAAGATCTTGGTAATGACCTCCCCCTCCGGGAGAGGTTTGGCTGGGCGGCCCTTCTGCCCGGGGTCCCCCGCCTTCGGGGAGGCTGGCTGCTTCGGCGCCTTCGCGGACGCTGTGAATCTGTCGTGGCTCCAATGGCGCCGAGTGACCGTACTCGACCCGGCGGGCTGCGGCCTGGTCACCCAGGATTGACAACACCCCTCCTGGAGTCGGCATCTTGAGGCATAGGTAGTTGTGGTGCGCGATGGCTCCGAAGCGGTTGAGCATTCCCCTTCCGAAGATGGCATTGTAGGCGTACGGGGCGTCGACCACGTCGAACAGGATCTCCACGCAGCGCCGAAGGTCACCTCCAGCGCGATCTGGCCCAGGGCATCGAGCGGGGGGCCTGCGAAACCCTGGAGTGGACGGGAAGCCGGTAGTAGGTGCTTGCGCGATAGGCACAGCTGATCAATGGCCTACACGAAGATGATGTCAGCGGAACTACCCCCATCAACCAGGATGCGACGCACCTCGACTCCGGCAATGTCTGCCGAGATAACAAGGGGATCGGCTGTGCGGGAACTTAACTCCGGAGGCATCTCCAGCGGTGAAGGTGATGGGAACATGGGACTATTCCGGGAGGGTCGAGGGGCCGGATGTGCTGATATGTCCGACCTCCTGAACGTAGTCCCGACGCTATCACTTACACAGAGTCCCCAGGGCTCCCCCTCCGGATATGGGGAGGACCACTCGTTTCCCCCGATCCGGCGCATCCTCGAGCTTGGGGGCCGTGACCCTGCCGAACTCCGGGTCCGGGCCCATGACTTCTGGCTCGTCGCGGCGCCCGACTACCTGGACCGCTTCTTGGCGAGGGATAGGGATCCCCCTATCGGTGGAACCGTGGTCGGCATTGCGCTCGAGGTAGTCGCTGCGGAGGGCGAGTATGGTCCGGCAGGAGTCGGTTGTCGTGGCTCCGGTTTTCGCCGTGGACGCTGCAGTAGAAGGCTCTTCCGGAGAGCGCTCGAGGTGGAGCCTTGGCCACGACGGAACGGCTTCCGTTGGGCGTGTGCAGATGCTTGGCGGGGGCTCGGGGGGTAATTCTAAGGACTTCCCCCCGAAGATGCTTCCGGCCTCGTCGAGAGTCCCGGTGGATGGAGTCCTGCCGGCCGGACTCTTGGCGGCGGAAGTCGGGAGCGGGGCGTGCTCCCCGGCTGAGGTCCAGTGGGGCTTCATACGTCCTGGCGCTCGAGGCCCGTACGGGGACTATCATCACTTGCCTGCGTGTCTGGCCCTCTTCGGACGGGCGTATTCCTCGAAATACGTCATGAGTTGTGCCACCGAGGAGATGGGCTTCCGGTGGAGCTTGTCGAGGAGACCTGGGTGGGTGACGCCTTCTCGGGCAGCATCGATGACGGAGGAAGCCGAGAGCCCCTTGATCTGGGCTTTGGTGTGCGTGAAGCACTGTGAATACTGCCGCCGGGTTTCCCCGGGCTGCTGCTTCACTTGGGAAGAGGCTCCCGATGGACATAGGGGCCACGAAGGTCCCTTGGAAATTGTTGATGAATTTCTTCCTCAGTTGATCCCATGAATGGATGGTCCCAGGCCGGAGTGACCAGAACCACCGGAGGGCAATCCCTTCGAGCGCTAGGGGGAAGCATTTAGCCATGGTGTCTCGGCTTCCCCCGGATGCTTCTATCGCTAGGGCGTACGAGCGAGAGAACTCTCCAGGGTCAGAATCCCCGGAGTACTTGGGAAGCTTGGCGGCGCGGAACTTCGAGACGAAGCGCACCCTCTGAAGGTCCGGGTGCAGGGGGACTCCTCGTCGTATGACGGATTCTCTTCATCCATCGGATCTTCGTCATCGCTCAGCGCCACGGCCACAACTTTCGCGGCGCGGGGGGGGGGGGCCTCGGAGGGCGGAGCAACGCCTCCTGGCGCCACAAGGCCAGTTCTGCCTTCAGCCGAGCGTTCTCGGCGGCCAGGGCGTCATCTTGGCTCCGCTTCCTCCTGATGCAGTATCGGGGTCCCGCAAGCGGACGTAGTCAGTCCGAAGGGACACCACCGGGGGTCTGCTTAGAGGGCGCTGCTCCGGAGGCTCCTCCGGCAACCCTGCAGGTTGACGGAGGCTGGCTCAGGTACGCGAGCTTCTCGAACTAAGGTCCCCATGGACGGCGCCAACTATTGGACGCCGGATCGGACCAGCAGGTTTTCTTAGTGGGAACGAGAGTAGTGTATTCAATGCTTCTTGAGCCTGCCCGTTACAACTACAATTGGGGCGTATTTATAAGGCGCCCCATCCAGAGGACCCAGCGCCTCTGGACCGCCAACGGCTACATGGCAAGACGCCGGTCAGTAGTACAGACAAAACGGACGATACACAGTACAGACAAGAAGATTCGACTCTGACAGCGTATCAGCCGTGTCGAACGCTGCATGCGCCGCACCGACACGGCTCAGAAGATCGCGATCCTGTCTCCCCGTATATTTGTCCAGTCCTTTTCCCGCCAACACTCCCTCCAGATTCACTACCGCGGGCTGAGAGATGGCCCCCGGCAATCTTATCCCGGAGGGTGGCCTCCGGCGTCCTTCTCCCGGGGGGTGGCCTCCAGCGTCCTTCTCCCGGAGGGTGGCCTCCGGCGTCCTTCTCCCGGGGGGTGGCCTCCGGCGCCCTTCTCCCGGAGGGTTTGCCTCCGGGCGTCCTTCTCCCGGAGGGTCGGCCTCCGGCATCCTTCTCCGGGGGGTGGCCTCCTTGCACCAGGCTTCGGACCCCCTGTGGGTGGGCCCCCTTCAGCCGTCGGGATTATCTCCCCCAACAGGTGCGTGAAGAAGCTGCAACCATTTTCCCATGATGACAGGGATGACAAACTAGTTCCTTCTCCATCTTAAGCTTGGGCAAGACACGGATAAGGTCCATAGAACTCAATCTAACAAGCAGATCAAAGCTCAAATGGCCTAACCTTCTATGCACTTCTAGAGCTCAGAGGAGGATCCGACCATCAGACAGTGAGAGGGGCCAGAAGAACTAGAGAAATCAATATGAAAAACCATACCGAAAGGTAAGATCTGGCAAACTAAAGATCCTCTAGAATCAACAACAGAAGACATGCCCTTCTTAAAGCGCACTTCTAAACCATCCTCAAGAAGTTGCAAAACAGAAATTAGATTAAAATTCAGATTTCCAACTAAAGCAACATTCTTCAAAGAGAAATAATCAGAGATGCAAATTGACCCAATACCTTGTACCTTCCCTTGACCACTGTTCCCGAAAGTGATGTATTCCTTGGAGCTCGGGGAGAGAGGCTGGAGAACCATCTGCGGTGTCCCGTCATGTGGCGAGAACATCCTGAATCCATGATCCATATGTCCTCCAGTCCTCGATCCTGCAAGATCAATGGTCATGAGTGGGAGCAAACGGTCGAACACCAGGTTTAGCGAAGGTGCTAAACCAGTGTCGAGCCATCTGCTCGTAAGTAGGAAAGAAGAAGGAATCATATGAGTCTAGACCAAAACGCGACTCAAAGCTCGGTCCTCTGTTCTGCCTAAATCATGGCCACAAGGTCCAAAAACGTATCCATAACGATCTGGAGCTCTACCGGAACGAAACCACCCTCCGGAGCATGTTCATAAAACCGTCTCCTCTAACACCACCTACATGACGTGGCCTGGCCTCTAGCCTCTTTCTACGTTGAGGAACTATCTGTCTACCACCCTACTGGTAGAACTGCTCCTGCCCACCTCGAGCTCTCTCTGCTCGCTCAACGCGCTTCTCCTGAAGCAAAACTCCTCAAGATGCCCATCTCTCTGACAAAACTCACAGTGGTAGGTAGGCTTCTTGGGATGTGGTTGAGGCTTGGGATTCTTAGGCTTGTTGGTGTTGGGTGTAGCATCTTTGGTGTGAGAGGGTCCAAGTAAAGAATCAAGAGAAGTGTGGAGAGGTTTAGGCTTTGGGACCCAAATTTGCTTCTTAGGTGGAGCTTTAGGTGTTCTTGAAACACTCCATCCTTGGACGACTATCCTTGAAGGACTTGGTGGAGTGAGTCTTGGGATATCTCTGTTCAGGAGTCATCTTACTCCACTCCATTGCTCAGCTAATGGCACTCTCAAAATCAGCCTTTGTATAGGTGTAACCTACCCCAAACCCATCCTGTCTCTTGAACTGCTGGATCATCATGCCGAGCTGTGGCTTTCTGGCACTAATCCAACTCAGGATCTGACGGAGGTAAAAGTTCTTGTTCTGAACATCAGCTAGCTCCTCTCTCAAGGAAGCTAACACCTCCACCTGAGACAAGCCGATCTCACACTCTCTATAAACTTCGCCAGACTTCTCAGCTTTTAGCTTGATCAACTCCATTCTCGGGACAAGCAGTTCTCACAAACAGTGGGTGGAACTGACAAGGTCTCAATCTCTAGCTTAGTCTGCTCCAGCTCATCTCTCACTCCAGCTAACTCGCTCACCTACTCATCACTCTTGGCTCTTAGCTCAGCTATACTAGCTAAATGGGATGGGAAGTCTACAGAAGATACGGACAACAATGGCATGAGCATTTTTCAGCTCCAGCTGAGCGCTTTCAAGCTCAGTGGCCATAGCGTCTCTCTCATCTACTATCTCTGCGTACCTGGACTTAAGAGTCATCAGGTCACACACAACAACACTCACAGTTAGGGCACTCACTACTATCACCCAACCAAGGCGAAGAAGACAGACTCTCAATCTTTCCATTTATAGGACCAAAAGTAGCGACCAGAGGGGGGTGAATGGGCCCTTAAAAATTTCTTGCTACATTATGACTTAAACCCAACACCCAACAACTTAACCAAACAAACAATTTTAGCTAGGCAAATTAATAGTACTATAGTTGTCTAGCCTAAAAATGACCGGTGTCTTAATTGAAATGATATTAAAGATAATCCAAATAAAATTGTTGCGGTAAATAAAAACACTAGATAAATCTCGAAATATTAATATTTCAGTCTAGAAATAAACTACTAATCAAATGAATAACACATGGATCATTAAAAATTAATTCAGAATTAAACCGAAAATATTGCAGGTAAGACTAAATATAACTGCGACTAATAAATTTTATTTTATTTTATATGAGCAGATTAAACAGATAAAAATAATACGAGATAACTAAAAGAATTTAATAGATTAAAAATTCAATGACGAGATTAATTTTAATTTAAAACAGATAACTACGAGATTATTAACTAAACTGAGATTACCTAGAAAATAGGAGATTAAATCTACTTACCTACATGCAGTCACCGCGTGCAGAAGATCCTCTACCGAAATCTGATGTCGCTCGCCGTAGATCATATGTGCACGCCGGCCGGAGCCCTTGTTTCTGCCAGGACTGTGCGACCCACTGCGGCGGAAGGAAAAACGCCAAAAAAGAAACCTACAGCAAGAAATTTCCAGCACCGCGTGGCCCTGTGCGCAATTAATCCCCGCCCTTGGCAACCACAAGCCTGTCGCCGAACTGCGGCGTGGGACCCGCCGGTTGAAAAAGGAAGACAGCGCCTGCAGCTTTCCGTCGTGACGTTGAGTGCTGCCGAAGCTTTTCCCGCTGTGTTCCATGCGCTGCAGCTTTCTGTCAACAGCACCTCGACGTGGGCCTGTGTGCGACAGCTAGCTAGCCGGCTAGCCAACGGCGTGCTGCTTAGCCGCAGCAGTAATCTCAAAAGCCATGCGCAAATTTCCTGCGATGCAAGCGTCACAGGCTATGGCCTCTACATTGGCTGCTCCCGCTCGCATGTAGCTGTTGTTGCACTGCGCATGACTAGGTTTTGCATGCTAGAACACTGCTGCCACACGCACGACTCCCAAGAGTTGCCAGAAGCACGACGGAACAGATCACGGCGACGTAGATCTGAAATCTGAGAAGAATAGAGACGCCGGTGGACTGTAGATGATCTAAAAAAACAGTCATCTATCCCAGGGGGATAGGGCCTATTTATAGGCGACTCTACTACATGAAAAGACTAATTTACCGTAGGGTAAATTAACACCGACTCTAAAATAAATTCCGAAAATCCTAAATAACCTTCAAAAAATCAACTAACACAAATAAAAATATCTAGACATAAAAACTAAATATTAATATCCTAAAAACAAAATAAACATAGGTTGTCAGTTTTGCGCCGAAACTGACAAAGCGTCCACCGTCTTCGCACCGGGTACCCGGATTGAGCCGACCCGACCCCGCAGCTTCCTCAGCCGGCAATCGCTCACCGCCCGTGTACCTGAGTCAAACCCAGTCAACAGACCAGTGGATCCTCTACCGCTCTTAGCACATGTACCCGGATTGGGCCAGCTCGACTCCGCGGCTCCTCTGCCCGGTTGTCTCTCGCTGCCTGTGTACCTGAGTCACACGCGCCTCAGACTCGGTAGGTCTTCATTTCTCTTCTTTGACTTCCGTTGACAATCACTCATCACATCTGGAGTATCAAACCCATGTTCTTCAACATGGTTTCTCA
>JAAALK010000288.1:54804577-54933678 GCA_019279435.1 Zizania palustris
CTGCTACTTCGAAGTGTTGACAGAAGTTTAAAGCAGAGGTGAAGACTTCGGCTCAGCCGAAGAACAGTCCCGAAGTGCAAAATGATAGAAGAAGAGGGCAAAAGCCCCTCGCTTGAGGTCTTAAACATCGCACCCCGCAGAAGTTTGCGCCAAGAGCTCCACTCTGCGGGAAACAAGTCCAGCGGCTGGAGGCGCCAGGGAAACGGCTGGCAAGGGCCAGCCCTTTTTTGCTGTATTCATGGAGAGAACGAAGCCATGCAACTGACACCTGCAAGGTATTCTTACCCTTCGGGGAGATACTTGGAGAACTTCGGGTCGAGGTAGAGTACCGACCGAAGTCCGGCAAGCAGCAGTGCGCTCGGAGCCGGTCCAGGCTGTGGCGCGGATAGAAAATCTTGATGCTGCAAGGCATCTCGGTGGCAATGTTATGCCACCTCCGAAGCAAGAAGAAGGGCAAGATAGAGGGAAGAGAGTAGTTCTCCCTATCTGGAGGAGGTACCCTCGGAAGCATGTCCAAGAGACAGCGAAGAGAGTACGTTCGAGAAGTAGTGCCACATTGGAACTTCGTCATCTGCAGCTGCAATGCCGGAGTGGTCTCATGTTCCAATATCTTTCTCTGCGGAGGATGCAGCTGGTATCAAGTTCCCGCATGCAGATCCATTGGTTATTACTGCTGATATTGCGGGGACAGAAGTTCGAAGGGTGCTAATTGACGGAGGTAGCTCGGCAGATATCATATTTGTACAAGCCTTCGATCAGTTATGCATTTCCCGGAAGCATCTCCTTCCAGCGGCTCGTCCTCTGCAAGGCTTCGCAGGACCCACGCTAGATGCACTTGGCCAGATAGGCCTGGAAGTAACCTTCGGAGAAGGTTTACTAGCCCGAACTGAAGAAGTTATATTTGATGTGGTGGATGCCCCGTATGCTTATAATGTTATCTTTGGCCGAGGCATGTTGAATCAGTTCGGAGCTGTGGCGCATCACAATTACTTGTGCATGAAGATGCCCACACAATCAGGAGTTCTGACAGTCTTCGGAGATCAAGCCATAGCTCGGAGAGCAGAATATGGTCATGGTCCTCCTCTTGATCCGAGGCAAGTAAACAGTGTCCAAGATAATGGAGAAATTTTTTCAGCCTCCTCGAAGCTTTAAAGAAGTCATTTCCAAGACCAAGTCCGAAGGAGAGATTGCAACGAAGGTCATTGTCAAAGATGGTAAAGAATACACTTTTCAATTTGGTAAAGATTTACCTCCCGAAGTTGCAACTTCCTTGGAAAAAGTCGTAGAAGAAAATTTGGATGTCTTCGCTTGGTCTGACGAAGATATCACCGGAGTCGATCGGGATATTATTGAGCATAGTTTGCTTGTAAACCGGAAGGCCCGGCCTGTTCGACAAGGGCTCCGGAAGATGTCGCAGAGAGAGCTGCTCTAGCTAAGGACGAAGTTGAAAAACTGCTGAAGGCTGGGATTATCAGAGAAGTGGCCCATACAGAATGGTTAGCCAACCCAGTCTTCGTCAGGAAGAAGTCCTCCGGAAAGTGGCGCATGTGCATTGATTTCAATCTTTGAACAAAGCGTGCCCACGTGACCCCCTACCCCATGCCCCGAATTGATCAACTAGTTGACTCCACTGCAGGTTCGGAGTTACTAAGCTTCCTCGACGCGTATTCCGGTTATCATCAAATATGGTTGAAGCGCGAAGATGAAATCAAGACGAGCTTTGTAACTCCTTCGGGAGTCTTCTGCTATGTAAGAATGCCCTTCGGCCTAAGAAATGCCGGGGCTACTTTTTCAAGATTAGTTGCTAAGGCTCTAGGTCATCAACTAGGTCGCAATGTAGAGGCCTATATGGATGATATTGTAATAAAGAGTGCTTTAAAGCACCACATAGCCTAGACTTAGCAGAAACATTCAATAGCCTTCGGGCATGTGGGATCCGCCTTAACCCCGAAAAATGTATATTCGGAGCTAAGGCTGGAAAGTTGTTAGGGTACTTAGTTTCAAGCAGGGGAATTGAAGCTAGCCCTACTCAAATAACTGCGCTGCAGAAGATGGCTCCTCCCGAGAATTTAAAGCAAGTGCAAAAGCTGACTGGACGTCTGGCCGCACATAGCAGGTTTTTATCAAGGTCTGCGGAGAGGAGTTTGCCAATCTTTAAAGCTTTGAAAGGGTCCGAAGATTTTGCATGGACACCGGAGTGTCAGAAAAGCTTCGAAGATATTAAAGATTATCTCAGCAATCTGCTACACTCACGGTGCCTATTGCGGACGAAACCCTACTCCTATATCTCGCAGCTACAAGTTCAGCTGTCAGCGCAGTCCTTGTCAGAGAAGCAGATATCAATGGGAAGTTGGTCCAAAATCCTGTCTATTTTGTATCCGAAGCATTGTCAGGAGCAAAGACAAGATATTCCGAACTTGAAAAGTTCGTTTATGCTCTGATAATGGCTTCGAGGAGGCTAAGACATATTTTTTGGCTCATAATGTAATTGTACCAACTTCATATCCTTTAGGAGATATGCTCCGAAGCAAAGATTCCACCGGAAGGATTGGAAAGGGGCAGTAGAGTTAGCACCCTTCGGCATATCTTTCCTGGCAAGGACAGCTATCAAATCTCAAGTCCTAGCAGACTTCGTAGCAGAGTGGACTCCACCTGCGAAGTTGACTCCGGAGAAATCAGATGACGGAGTTTGGACTATTTACTCCGATGGGGCTTTTCAAGCATCCGGAGCAGGCATTGGGGCAGTATTAATTTCACCGTCAGGCCAAAGAGCAATGTACTCCGCAAGACTCAACTTTAAGTCTACCAATAATATAGCGGAGTACGAAGGAATATATTGGGACTCCGGAAAGCACGTGCTCTAGGGGCTACAAGAATAATTATAAAAACAGATTCTCAGATAGTAGCAGGGCACGTAGACAAAAGTTTTCAAGTCCGACATCCACAGCTTGCAAAGTACTTGGAAGAAATTCGCAAGATCGAAGCACATTTCAAGGGTATTTCCATTCGGAGTATACCAAGAGCTGAAAACGTGCAAGCGGACATTTTAGCGAAGGCTGCTGCCGGAGCTGTGGATGTGCCTGACGAAGCTTTCTATGAGGAGCTCAATATACCTTCGGTGCCACAAGTTGCTTCTGCAGAGATTCTCTGCATTCCTAGTGCAGATTGGAAGGATTCAATCATAGAACTCTTGCAAGGAGGAACAAATTTGCCCGAAGAACCCCAATTGTCAAGATTAAAGCTCAGAGCAAGAAACTATCAGCTAATCAACGGTATATTATACAAGGCCGGAGTATGTTCCCCTCTACTCCGATGTATATCTCAAGCCGAAGGCCAAGAAATTCTTCGAGAAATTCACGAAGGCCTTTGTGGAAGTCATTTAGCCCCTAGAGCTCTGGCAGGAAAAACACTTCGCCAGGGGCTTTATTGGCCCACAATAACAGCTGATGCGGAGAGCTTAGTCCGCACTTGCCAAGGATGCCAGTGGATGGGTCGACGGAGTCATCGCCCACCAACAGCTCTTCAAGTCATTGCTCCAGTATGGCCAATGGCCAGATGGGGTATGGATCTAATTGGTCCCTTTCCGTTAGCAAAGGGAAATCTGAAGTTCGCAGTGGTAGCTATTGAATATTTCTCTAAGTGGGTGGAAGCAGAACCCTTAACAGCTATCACTTCGAATAATGTACAGAAATTCTTCTGGAAAAACATTATTTGCCGGTTCGGAGTGCCTAGATATCTCACAGTTGATAATGGAACACAGTTCGACGCAGAACCCTTCAGGAAGTTTGCGAAGACCTAGGCATTCAACTATGTTTTGCTGCAGTGAGACATCCTCAGTCGAATGGAGCAGTTGAGCGAGCCAATGGAAATATCTTATCAGGGCTAAATCGAAGAATAGTAGGATTATCAAAGGGACTGTGGACCGAAGAGCTTCCGAAGATTCTGTGGTCCATTCGGACTACGCAAACAAGGTCCACAGGTTTTACTCCGTTCAGACTACTATTCGGAGATGAAGCTATGACTCCAACGGAGCTCAAAGGAGGATCACTTCGCAGCACCGAACCAGACATCGAAGAAGAAAGACAAGCTTCGTTAGATTTGTCAGAAGAAACAAGGCTTCGAGCTGTAGCCAATTTATCAAAGTATCATCAGCAGACGAAGACTTGGTATGACCCGAAGGTTAAGCTCAGCGAGTTAAGACCGGGTCATCTTGTTCTACGAAGCATTATAGCACCAGGGAAGTTAGGCAATAAATGGGAAGGTCCATATCTAATCGTCCGCTCGGGGCGCCCTGGTTCATTTAAATTAGCTAATTTAGAAGGTGAGGAGTTAGCACATACGTGGCATGCGGAGTACCTAAAGCGATACTTCGCATAAGGGCTCCTTGTAATTCGCTTGTAATCACCTCTAAATTATAAAGCATACATCCTGTAGCGTGCCTTCCCCTTGACGCTCCTAGTCTCCCGAGCGGACGCGCTGGGACGGAAGTCGTTCGAGAGGGAAGTGTATTAAGCAGGGCTGTATTTCCGGACTTCGAACCCTTAAAGTCGAAGCCTCCGGTGTGGTGGCTGAAATCCATCCGGAGCCCAAGCTGATACCTTGTAGGCATCCGTAAAAGAGCCAATACCACATTCTACGGAGTCCAAGCTTCGGCTGGTAGACTTCCGTAAAAAGAGCCGAAGGTGGCCAAAATCTGCGGAGTCCAAGCTGCAGCTTGTCAGACTTCCGTAAAAAGAGCCGAAGGTGGCCAAATTCTGCGAAGTCCAAGCTCCGGCTGGTAGACTTCTGCAAAAAAGAGCCCAAGTGGCCAAATTCTGCGAAGTCCAAGCTCCGGCTGGTAGACTTCTGCAAAAATAGCCGAAGGTGGCTACAATTTCTGCGAAATCCAAGCTCCGGCTGGTAGATTTCTGCAAAAAACAGCTGAAGGTGGCTAAAGCAAAACAGCATTTAAGCCATGAGCTTCGAATGACTGTTCATATGCGTCCAAAGTGACAAATTCTTTAAGACATTAAAGTGTCCTGGAAGTTATCTCAATTGATTTCTTTCATGAAATAAACAAAGGTACCAAGTTACCATTCTTCTGACTACAAATAGTCGAAGACATTTCATAAGATTTCAAAAGATCTTTAAATGACAGAGGGGCTCCGAACCCCAAAAAAATTGTACTCCGAAGTTTTTTCTTTGCGCATAACCATCTTCGAATACAGTTCGAAGTTGCTTATACCCAAAGAGGGGCTAGTAAATATGGAGACAATTTTAAATCGGCATTCATTATTGAAACATATGTGTTTACAGATTACATTATGAAAAATTGGTATCTATACCAAGAAGGAATCGGAGACCTCTTCGGTCCCGAGAGCTAGGGGTGGAACGACTAGTTCCAACATCGGAAGTTCTAAGAACTTTACGTTTAACTCTCTTCCTCCCCTTCGAAGCTCTAAAATCCTTCTGTTCTTGCTGAAGTTTGGCCCAAGTTCGAAGCCGCTCGGGGCTTCTCTCCCAGCTTCTAAGATCTTCAGATCTTTTATTTTGGGCTTCACCTTCGTCTTCGGACCAATTAGTGTCTTCAGAAGACGAGGTGTTTGCGTCGCTCTCTTATCTTCCTCTTTAATATAAGACAATATGTCTTTGATTACTTCGGGCGCAATAACGCCGGAGTCATCTCGAGGGATAAGGAATCGAGGACGTTTATAAACTCTTTAGAAGTTCGAAGGTGTTCCACAGTGAGCGAAGTTCGCTGTTAAGCTCTAACACTTCGATATCTTCCATAAGAGGCAAAGCCTAAAAATATGACAAACAAGATTTTCATTGATAAATATTTACAAGCATCAGCTTTACATAATCAAAAAATCCTAAATAATCCTAAACCTGCGGGTTCGGAGGAGGCTGACTGCTCGAAGCTTGGCTCCGAACTTGCTTTGGCGTTGGCCTTCATCAATCCAAGCCTTGATCGCAGATCGACCTTCGGCTCTCCATGAAGTTTGGAAGGCTCGCCAAGCAGCAGCTACACCTTCGGAAGGTTTTAGAAGTCGGTCGTCGTCGAAGATAATAGAACCCTCTGCGCTCGGAGTGATTGTTCGGCCCAAATCCTCGTAGTAGCGAAGTAGTCCAAGGGCAGACACTTGTCCGGAGAGTTCTCCATAACGTATGCCTGCCGTCTTCATTTGCTTCGCTGCTCCTTGGATCCTTTTTAGCCGGCGCAGCAGAGTTACATTGTCATCTGAAGGTAGTGAACCAGTAGTACCGAAGTACTCCAAGACACCTAACATTTGTTCGATGACCTCCGAAGCCACCTTCTCGGACTTAACCTTTTCTTCAATAAGCATATCCTTGGAACTTCCGAAGATGGCCCCCCCTCAGTTGATTCGTTTTCATCCGTTGATTCAGATGAAGTCGATCCTTGAGCAGGAGGAGGCTCGATGTGTCTTTTTCCTCTTCCAGGCCCCGGTAGAGCAACTCCCGGTTGCGGCCCTGAAGTTGTCGAAGGTCTTTGAGTTGTATCTTCGAGGGATACTTCGACAACAGGAGGCTCTGAAAAAACAAAAATATTACACATTGTATAATTTTGCAAAAATTGATAAGAATTAAGCAAAATTTACCTTCGATATTCTCTGGAATATCGAGCACCGGGCTAATCGGAGGATCATAAGTGTAGTCCTCATCCGAATCGGCCGTTAAATCTTGGACTGCAGGAGCATCGTCCTGGGGAGTCCTCGTTACTTCTTCGGGAATCGAAGCCATAGTGACTTCGACCCCACCTTCGTCCATAGAAACTCCAGCTTGAGTTGTATCTTCTTGAACTACCGAAGTCATTGGTTGATCAGCATTATCGCCAGACTCCGGTACGTTCACAGGCACTTCAGCTTCATCTACACCCATAGGGGCTTCGATTTGTTCTTCTTGGGTATCCGGAGCTCTTACTTCTTCGATGTTGGCTTGAGGCTCCGGAATACCTGCAGTGTCTTTGATGTGAATATTTCGTTGAACTGCATCTTCATCAATTAATTTTACTAATAAAATACCTTCGTCCTCTTTGGAGCTAGAACCCGAAGCTCTTGAGCTCGAAGGTGCGAGGTTCTTCGGCTTCCGTGCCACTTTCTTCGTCGGAGTCTTTGCGGAGCTGGAGGCTCCAGCTTCGGCTACTCTTTTCTTGGGTCCTTTTTCTTGAGGCACCCAGTCCATCAGAGAGGGCGGAGTTAACTCCAACATTTCCCATACTCTGTTAAATCGCTCCCAACTTCCGACTAATTTGATTCGCCATTCTTTTTCTGACGGAGTTGGAGCACCCAAAATCTTCTCCGAAGCCCTTACAATTTGCTCTGATGTAATAGGGGCTGAAGAAGCTAAAAAATAATTCAAGTTAGTCTTTCTTCGAAGTAAATATGTATTATGCATGTTGGTTTCGAAGTTACCTGCAGGGCTCGAAGTATAGCTTATCTTGCGAAGACCACCTTCCGAGTCATCTTCGAAGGCAATAGGCCAGTTGGCCATCAGCGGAGGAATTTGAAGTCCGAGGAACTCTTCGGCTAAGTCCCGCATGCTCAGCCTTCGGCTGATTTTCTGAAGCAAGTTGAGGCGAGCTTCGAGTTGGCCTTCGTCGGGTTGCACCAAGGCTTCTTTCCGAAACTGAATTTCCTTGAGGGGACCGGCCAGAGGGCTATTCACTCCAACTTCAGCATAAAACCACCTCAGAACCCAATCGGTGTACCATCTGGCATTGGTGGCCTTAGCAGGAAATTGCAGGGCATATTCATCGCGAAGCCTAAAATTGATGCTTCCGAAGGAAACTACCACCTTCTCACCTCCAGAACCTACGAAGGTCTTTGGCTGACAAGTCGCTCTATGCAGCGCAGCGAAGATTTCAGCCCTCCCCTCACAACCTTCGGCTCTCAGTGCCCACTCGAAGATAGCTAATCTAGCTACAGCATTCGGAGACAGCTGGGGGAGGGTTACATGAAACAAGTCAAGTACTTCGGCTAAAAAATCCACAGCCGGGAGGCCCAAGCCCGCTTCGAAAAAAGCTTCGAACACTACAACTTCTCCGGGTCTCGGTGATGGAATTGATTCTTTGCCCGGCTTCCGAATCATAACTCCATTACTAATATTTCCCCCCGCTGTGATTGCCAAAGATTCTTTCTTGCAGGTAGACCGCCCCAACTCAAAAGATTGATCCAAGTACTTGGTTGAGGGTGGGCACAGACCTTGGACATCGGGGATTTGGGGATTTTTTCCCTTTGCCGCCATGGAAGTTGTCGCCTGCATCGAAGACGTCACCGCCATTGTTGCCGCTGCCGCTGCCGCAGCCGCTTGCTGATGAGCCAAGGTCGAAGGAGGTGCAGAGCTTTTGGTTTTCGCCATCGCAATTGCTGGATTGATTTGAGAAAACGGGGACTAAGGCTCAAGAACTCGAAAGCTAGGGCTCAAGAACTCAAAGGGCTCAAAAGGTTTTTGACTGAGAATAAGCGGTGAAAAGGTAATCGAGTAAGTTCTGGAGTCATTTATTTATAGCCTAAACTTTCCGTTTGTTACCGTTTGGGTTCTGCCCTTTCGCATTCCCGCCTGTTATTTTCCTCCGAAAATAACGCCTCGTATAACTCCGTTAGAAACAGAAACTAACGGTTATATTTTCTAAGTCTAAAAAGACTTTCGAACTTCCTGAGTCAGTTCTAAGATAGTTCGAAAAGTAATTATCTTATGACTGATTCGAAGTTCATATCTTCATGCATTTCGGAGATAAAACAAAAATCAATAACCCCTATGATTGGTTATCTTTTCTTTCCGTATACTGCTCTCCTAACGTTACAGGTCGAACGGAGAAGCGTATTCGAGGGGCTACTGTTGGGGGAAAATATCTCATCTTCGAGGTTATTGCCAAAGCAGCATGAAGACAGCCAACCAGTTCGAAGATTGTCCGAAGGCCGTCTCCGAAGGTGCATGGAACCTGGTTCGAAGCCCGAAGGCAGGCATTGGTTCGAAGTATGTCTTCGAACCAAAGCTTTTCAGGATCTTTTCTGCCAGCTAAGATGGAAGACTTATCTTCTATCCTATTAGATTAGTCTTTTACTATTTTAGCCCTATTAAGGAAACCAAATAGTTTCCTTAATGTCGGTTGTAATAAAGGGGTAAATAGGTCTTTTCCTTAATGTTTAGGCCTATAAATACCCCCATTTCATCCTGTAATGGGGACCGATTACAAGTGAATCAATATACAATTTCGAACTATTCTAAGTTATTATCCTTTCGGAGGCTTAGAACAGTTTGCTTCGCAAACATTTCGTTTGTTAGTTTCTTTTCTACAGAAACCTGTTAGCGTAATCTTTTACGCCAACACCCTCCTTGAAACTAAATACCCTAACAACTTCCCAGCCTTAGCCCCGAAGATACATTTTTCGGGGATAAGACGGATCCCACATGCCCGAAGGCTATTAAATGTTTCTGCTAAGTCTAGGCTATGTTGGTGCTTTAAAGCACTCTTTATTACAATACCATCCATATAGGCCTCCACATTGCGACCTAATTGATGACCTAGAGCCTTAACAACTAACCTCGAAAAAGTAGCCCTGGCATTTCTTAAGCCAAAAGACATTCCTACATAACAAAAGACTCCCGAGGGAGTTACGAAGCTTATCTTGATCTCATCTTCGCGCTTCAATCATATTTGATGATAACCAGAATACGCGTCAAGGAAGCTTAATAACTCCGAACCTACGGTGGAGTCGACCAATTGATCAATTCGGGGCATGGGGTAGGGGTCACGAGGGCATGCTTTATTCAAGGATGTGAAATCAATGCACATGCGCCACTTTCCGGAGGATTTCTTCTTGACGAAGACTGGGTTGGCTAACCATTCTGTGTGAGCCACTTCTCTGATAATCCCAGCCTTCAACAATTTTTCAACTTCGTCCTTCGCTAGAACAACTCTTTCTGCACACATTTTTCGGAGTCCTTGCCGAACAGGCCCGGCCTTCGGGTTTACAAGCAAACTATGCTCAATGATATCCCGATCGACTCCAGTGATGTCTTCGTCAGACCAAGCAAAGACATCTAAATTCTCTTTCACCACTTCTTCCAAGGAGGTTGCAACTTCTGGAGGTAAATCTTTACCAAATTGAAATGCATATTCTTTACCATCTTTAACAATAATCTTCGTTGCGATCTCTCCTTCAGGACTTGGTCTTGGGAAGGATTTCTTCGAAGATTCAGAAGGAGCTGAAAAATTCTCTTGATTATCTTGCACATTATTCACTTGTCTTGGATCAAGAGGGGGACCGTGACCATATTCCGCTCTTCGAGCGGTAGCTTGATCTCCGAAGACAGTAAGAACTCCTGCTTGCGTGGGCATCTTCATACACAAATAATTGTGATGTGCCACAGCTCCGAACTGGTTTAACATGCCTCTTCCGAAGATGACGTTGTAGGCATATGGAGCATCTACAACGTCGAAGATTACTTCCTCTGTTCTGGCTAACAATCCTTCTCCGAAGGTAACTTCCAGGCCAATTTGGCCAAGTGCATCAAGCGGAGGTCCTGCGAAGCCTTGCAAAGGACGAGCCGCTGGAAGAAGGTGCTTTCTGGAGATGCACAATTGATCGAAGGCTTGAATAAAAATAATATCCGCTGAACTGCCTCCGTCAATTAACACCCTTCGAACCTTAGTTCCTGCAATGTCAGCAGTAATGACAAGTGGGTCTGCATGTGGGAATTTAATGCCAGCTGCATCCTCTGTAGAAAAAGATATTGGTACATGGGACCATTCCGGCATAGCAGCTGCAGATGACGAAGTTCCAATGTGGCCCACTTCTCTAACAAACTCTCTTCTCTTCCTTTTTGACATGCTTCCGAGGGTACCTCCTCCAGAGATGGGGAGGACTACTCTTTTTCCTCGGTCTTTCCCTTCTTCTTGCTTCGGAGGTGGCATAACATTGGCCACCGGAGGACGTCTTGCAGCTTCGAAGTTTTCTATCCGCGCAACAGCTTGGACAGGCTCCGGGCGCACTTCAACTGGAACTCAGTCAGTAGTACCTCGACCCGAAGTTCTTTCTAGATACTCTCCTCTCAGAGTAAGTATAGCCTTGCAAGTATAAGTTGTGTGGCTTTGGTTTTCACCATGAATACAACATAAAAGGGTCTGGCCTTTGCCAGCCATTTTCCCTGGCGGCCTCCAGCCGCTGACCTTGTTTCCCGAAGGTTGTGCAGCTCTCTGGGTGAACTTTTGCGAGGGTGCAATGTTCAGGACTTCAGAACGGGGATGCTTTTGCCCCCTTCTCCTATCATGCTGAACTTCGAAGACTGGTTCCCGCATCTGTGCCGAAGTTTTTACTTCCACTTTTACTTCCTGCAGTATGGACGGAGTAGCTGCAGTTCTTCGAAGCCAACCTTCTTCCGACCCTCGCATATTCTTCAAAGTATGACATCAACTGAGAAACAGAAGATATGCTTTTCCGGTGAAGCTTATCAAGGAGGCCTTGATGAATGACACCTTCTCGAGCTGCGTCAACTACCGAAGATGTAGTCAACCCTCGGATCTGTGACTTCGTATGAGTGAAGCGCTTGAAATATTGCCTCAATGTCTCCCTAGGGAGTTGCTTCACCTGGAAAAGACTTCCCGTCGACATTGGAGGCACGAAGGTGCCTTGAAAATTGCTTACAAACTTCTTCTTCAGCTGCCCCCATGAATTAATTGATCCTGACTTCAAAGACCAGAACCACCTTAATGCCACTCCTTGAAGAGCTAAAGGGAAGCATTTTGCCATGGTGTCTCGAACTCCTCCACTAGCTTCAATTGCTAGAGCATAAGAACGGACAAATTCTCCAGGGTCCTCATCTCCGGCATATTTGCAAAGCTTCGAAGTCTTAAACTTCGGATCAAAGCGAACCTTTTGTAGTTCAGGATGCAGCGGAGATTCAGTATCAAAAGAGGCGTTCTCCGGGGCTTCGGGATAGATGGGTTCGTCATCTTCAGGCACTTCAGGAATAGTCGTGATGGCTTGAGAGCGAAGCCTATTTGCAGCTTCTTGCCGCCATCTCGCTACTTCGGCTTGGAGACTGGCCATTTGAGCGGCCATATCACCAAGATTGTCTTCATCTCCTCCGGAAGGATCTTCTGGGTCTTGAGAACTGAGAGGATCAGTTCGGAGTGGAACTTGAGGTGGAAGAGGAACTCCGGGTGGTCGAAGTATAGATGGAGTTGGTGGAGGAACTCCGTATACTCGAGGAATGGGAACTCCTTCAAGAGTTTGAGGTGGAGGAAACGTCGAAGGTCCTCTGGCTTCAACAGTGTCGGGAGGTGCCTCTCCGGAGGTCCGAGGGGACCTCCGAACAGGGTTACGAGTTGCACTCCGCTTAGGAGGCATGATGTAAGAACTTGGTAGAGAACGAAGTTCAAAGGAAGCCGTACTTTTTTGTGTCGGCAACATTCCCTTGCTCCGCGATGGGCCCCCCAAAGGGCCGGCCGCTAAACCTCACCCGGAGGGAGAGGTCATCACCAGGGTCCTGATCCAGGATGGGAAGGAGTACCCTATCCAGTTTGGAGGAGGCCTGGAGCCGGAGGTATTGAACCAACTCGAAGAAGTCGTCCGAGGCAATCTGGACATCTTCACATGGTTCGAGGAAGACATACCGGGCGTCGACCGCTCCATCATCGAGCACTCCCTGGCGGTCAACCCGAAGGCTCTCCTAGTGTGCCAGGGGATCCGCAATCTATCCTCCGAACGGGCTGATCTCACCAAGATCGAAGTAGGAAAGCTGCTCAGGGCCGGGGTCATTCGGGAAGTCAGTCATACAGAATGGTTGTCAAACCCTGTGTTCGTCCAGAAGAAAACATCTGGCAAGTGGCGCATGTATATCGATTTCACATCTTCGAATAAAGCTTGCCCCCATGACCCCTAGCCCATGCCTCGCATCGACCGGTTGGTCGACTCCACAGCGGGTTCCGAGCTCCTCAGCTTCATCGACGCATACTCCAAGTATCATCAGATATGGCTGAAGCGGGAGGATCAGATTAAGACAAGCTTTGTTACTCCTTGTTGTAGCAATTGTGTTAGCTACAACACAGGTTTTGTATGTGTGTATATGATAGGTAGAATGAACCTCGATGGGTTCTCTCAGAGGGGGAAAGGGTTTATACTGGTTCGGGCCTCCCCTAGGCGATAATAGCCCTACATCCAGTTTGCGGTGGATTTGGCATGGAGTGCCTCGGTGTGGAGAAACTAACCCCAGTGTCTCATGGCCCCCTGGAGCATGTGTCCCTATTACAAGGGCTTGGCCCTGCTTTTATAGGCACGCGGGCCAAAGGAAAAGACCGGAATGCCCCCTATGAGCCCTAGGCTCATAGGGGCAGAGAGGGGAAAAGGAGCTAGCTACGGTACAAAAGTGCTTTACAGCTTTGCAGACGTGTCGGGCAACATCACATCTTGACCAGCTAGATGACAAACTATGGGCAGAGGGGCCCCGGGTACGACTTCTACACTGTAGCGGGGCGTAAATATCTTCTGGGTTCGGAGCAGTGCCGGAGCTCCAAACTGGGGCTCCGAACCAGGGCTCCGAACTGGGGCCTCCGAACCGGGGCCTCCGAACAGGGGCCTCCGAACTGGGGCCTCCGAACTGGGGCCTCCGAACCGGGGCCTCCGAACCGGGGCCTCCGAACTGGGGCCTCCGAACCGGGGCATCCGAACCGGGGGCCTCCGAACCGGGGCCTTGGCTTCGAGTCGGCTGGAGAGGGTCCGGAGACTAGCTCTGAGGAGCTCCGAAGGGAGCTCCCGAAGGCTAACTCCGAACAGGGCTCGAAGGCTAACTCCGAAGAAGGCCCGGAGGCTAGCTTCGAAGTTAGCCTGAGACTTAGCTTCTTCGGAGGGTCTTCAAGGGATCTCGAGGGCTTTGCCCCGGAGGGCTCCGAAGGACCTCGCTTCGAAGGGCTCCGTCAGGGCCCTGGGGCTTCACCCCTGCAAGCTCCGTCACAAACCTTGGGACTTGGGAACAGTTTCTTGTGGAGGAAACAGGCCTCGACAGTGTGGGCTCCGGGCCGGGGGCTGTCGGGGGCTGACGTCATTTGGCCCCTGTTCAGGGGAAATATATTCCCCCAACAGTAGCCCCTCGCGTGCAGGCCTTCGGGACGAAGGGGTGTGCGCGCCCTTGGGACAAATGACCTGAAAATTACAACATTGGAGAAAACAACCCTTCGGAGCTTGGACCAAAGGTGACTTCGAAACCTGCAGGTAATAAATGCCTGCGCCGTCTGTCAGAACGACCTCGGGGAGCCCAAACGGCTCCGCAACGGTTAGAAAGGTTACCGTTACCCTGTGCTGGGCCGCTTCGCCTTCGCTGAAGGCCCACGGAACAGTGGGTTCGGCCCACGACCGTCGGAATTCTTACCGCCTATAAATAGGGGTTATCGCGTGCGGCTTCGGCACGCTCTCATTTGCTTCCTTCTCAATGCCTTACAACCTTCCCTCTATTCTCCTCTTTGGCTTTGTGCGGAGTGCCCTTCGGTAGCTTCTAGCCCCTCGCGCCGAAGTCCCACAAAAATGCCGAAGAAGGCAGTGGCGAAGCCTTTGGTCTTGGGCTCGAGCTCGGGCTCCGCCCAAGTGCAGGCAGCGGCGGCTGCGGAAGCGAAGCCTGCACCCAGGCGACTAGGGCCGAGGGACCTTCGGATGCCCTCCGACAAAGTTGAGTAGATGCTGGAGATGAGGGCCTCGATCTCCACGAAAGAGTCAGTCCGGAGGGCCACCGAAGGGAGGATCGCAGCGAAGATCCAACTTAGGGTTCCGGAGAAGTCAGAGGCAGTGCCGGAGCCTCGTGCTGACGAAGTGGTTGTGTTCGAGGCCTTCTTCGAGGCCGGCCTCAGGCTGCCAGCAATCGGGATGCTGAGCGAAGTCTTGAGGGCTTACAACCTCGAGCTTCCTCAACTCTCGCCCAATGCCGTGGCGAGGCTTGCTGTCTTCGAATGGGCCATGAGGGCCGAAGGCTGCGAGGGCCGTGCGGACGTCTTCGTCACCCTTCACGACGCTAACTGCCAGCTGAAGCCGAGGGAGGGGACAGACCGCGTCAAGAGGGCGCTGGCCTTCGGCAGTGCCAACTTCCAGCTCCGGAGGGAGTTCCAGGATGCCTTCCCGGCGAGGGCTGTGAACAACAAGTGGTACTCGAAGTGGGACCAGGAATGGTTCTATGCCTCCGTTGGCGTGAACTCTCCCCTTCGGAGTACCAACGCCCACATCTTATACCGACGCGAAGGGGTGGTGAAGACCAGCGAGGATACCCTTCGCTCGAGGATCTTGCTTCTTTAGAGGGTGGCGGTGAAGATGACCATGAGGGACCTAGCAGAGGAGTTCATCACCCTCCGACTCAGCCCCCTCGCGTGCTCTTGGCCGGAGGGGCTCTTCCAGGCTTCGGGCCAAGGGGAACTTCGCGAGTTGGCCTTCGACAGCTTCTGTAAGGCTTCAACTCTTTTCACTTTTCATACTTCGCAAAACTTCACTCTGACTTGAACTTTTATGAAGCCCACCTCGAAATGAGGACTCCGGAGGAGGCCATTGCGGTGGCGGAGCGCGTCGTTGGGACTCCGACACCTGAGGAGCAGGCCCAACGCCTCGCTCTGGTGGGGTCCTGGGAGCATTGGAACAGGGTATGGACCGTGCTTGGCCTCGAGGTGTTCCCTGCTATGCCAGACTTCTCCCACCTCACAACTTCGTCGGCCGGAGCCAAGAGGAAGAGGGGGGATGACGACGAGCTTGGGACTTCGAGGGTGTGGTCGGAGGTCCCTGCGACCGAAACCTCTACCCCGGAGGAGGCAGCGGTGGAGCCCACAAGTGCTCCGACCACCAAGAAGGCAGCGGAGCCCCTGGCGGTGAGACCTTCGACGGCGGAGGCCGACATGCTTACTCCTGCCACCGAGAAGGCCGCGGAGGCTTCGACGACAACAACCTCGGGCGCGAAGGCTGATACACCAGCTTCGCAGCGAAGGGATTGGGGGCACACATAGCCCCTCCTTCCTTCGAAGAAATCTCCGACGAAGGTAAACCCTTTTTACATGCTTCTCTTCAATATGCAGATTTTGACTTGGCTCTCTGCAGAGGAGGATGCCGAAGCGAGGCCCACCAGGGCGGAGCCGGTAGACAAAGCCGGACCCAAGCCTGCCGCGGTGAAACCAATCGAGGCTTCGAGCAGCAGCGGCAGTGACAGTGACTCGGAGTCCGGGAGCTCTTCGTCCGAAGACAAAGGCAGCGGAGGCCGCGGCGGAGAGGACCCTCGAAGCGATGAGGAGGTCGACGTGGTTGGCCTAAACCCTGCTTCAATGAAGCCTGCGCAGGTGGCCGCGGCAGAGGAGGTGGTCCATCCCTTCCGGCTAAAGGGTGCCGTGACGGAGGTGGCAATCAACAGCTTCCGTGAGAGCTGCGCAGCTGCGGAGGCAGGGGACTTGGTGGCTCAACTTAGCCACTTGAACCCCACAGAGCTCTTCATCAGTGCGAACGAGACCCTCGTGCGGGTGAGCGGAGCCTTTTGCACCCTTCGAACTATATTTTAGCCTTCGATCAATACTTATGATTTCTTGAATTCTTGCAGGCCTTCGCACTGAACGCAGCAGCTTCGTCTTCTACAGACAGGCGGATGGAGCGACTGTCAGAGGAGAAGGAGGTCCTTTGACGCCAAGTCTCGGTGGAAACCAAGAGGGGAAGGCAGGCTGAGGCTTCGGCTGCTGAGGCAGAGGTGGCGAAGGCTGAGGCCGACAAGGCTAAGGAAGCCTTGGCCTCGGAGATGGTTCGGCTCCGCGCGGAGCTCAAGGCTTCGAAGGACGCCGAGGCTCGACAGGCGAAGGAGAACGCTTCACTCCGAGGACGGGCTCAGAAGCTTGAATACTTCGTCGTAGACAACCTTGGCGAAGCCACCCAGAGCCTGACCGACGTCCTTGAGCAAATAGGGACCGAATGCCGGGCTCCGGACTTCGGCGCCTAGGACCCAATTGGGGACCGCGTCAATTTCTTGAAGACGGTGGCTTCAACGGCAGAGAAATCACTGAAGGGCTTCGCCCTCATGGCCGGCCGAGTCGCGGGCCAAGGGTGTTGCACATGCTTCATGAAGCGGGGTGCAACCACCATCAGGCGGCAACCTCCGTGACCCCGGTGGCCTTCGGGGGCCAGCACTTGGTGACGCCTCCGCCGGGCGTCCGCGGAGCCTGGCGGCGGCTGCAGGAGCCTTGGAAGGAACAAGGCTGCGAAGCAGTCCTCGACCTCCAGAAGGCCCTACGACTTCGCCGATCCAAAGCACCTGCCCCGTCGGACAGGCCTTCGACATCGACACCTCCGCCTCCGAAGGTGTAGATCTCCTTAGACTTGTTTGTAACACTTCGCTATAGGCTTGTACAAACTTTATCAGCTTATTAATATAAATGCGGGGGTTTTTATACCTGCCCAGGCTCAGCCTCCAAATGTTGACTTCGAAGTGCTTGAGGACTCTGAAGAACTTCGACAGTTGTGGGCAGTCCTCGAAGTAGCTAGGTCCGAAGGCCCTCCTCGGTTCAAGCTTCCGAGGGGGCCTAGCGGCGAAGCCATCTCCGAAGTAGCTCAGGATTTGCTAGCCGCTGTGAAGACGGAGTCCCTTCAGAGTTCTTTGTTTTTGCCTTCACGAACGGCCTTAGTGGGCGACGAAGCCTTAGACTTCTCTGCCTTCGACACGGCACCGCCTGCTTTGCTAACTCGGAGCGACCTGCAAAATGGAAGGCGAGGTCTGCGGGCTTCGGAGCCTGGACGAGCTGGACGTGGGAGAGCAGGCTCCGACGAGGCTTCGTCCAGCCGAGGGGGCCCTTACCGAAAAAAAGGCAAGCGAGGGTTGGGACCTCGCACTCGATTCTTCTTAGGCTTAGATACAGACTATACGTAGCTTCGTTGCCGAAGTACGTTTGTAACATACTTCTCAATTATCATTCAATGAATGGAGTTTATTTGTATTTGCATACTTCATCTGTATGCTTCGCATTGTTTGATGGCTTCGAATGTTTTAGCTTGTCATGCTCGTATTGCGTGTTTATATCCGCACACCTCGCATACATGCTTCCCCCCTTGCTCGTGGCAGCTAGGGATTTAGCCGTTGCTGGTGCGGGCAATAAAAAATGCGAAGGGGTGCGCCTTTTGGTGGCTTCGGATGCTTGAAATGTATTGAGCGAAGGACCCTTTGGGGCTTTGAACGCGTTAATTTGGTGCGAAGCAAGGCTTCAGCAAAACCAAATTAAGCGAAGCATGCTTCGGCATGCTGGGATTTGGATGCTGTGCGTGAGCGAGACTCCGAAACGCACTTAGATTTCCAGCGAAGTATGACTTCGAGATGCTTAGGCGTATATCAGATCGATATGCGAAGCAAGGCTTCAGAGCGTGTTTGGATAATGAAGCAAGGCTTCAGAGCTTGATATTGTAGTGAAAAGGATATTTGGTGTGGATTCACTGAACCTGTGATAATGTGAGCCACCTTCGACTCTGGGCCACCTTCGACCCTGGGATGCTTCGGGTACGGGACCCGGAATCCCTGGGATGCTTCGGGTACGGAACCCGGAATCCCTGGGATGCTTCAGGTACAGAACCCGGAATCCCTGGACGCGTCGGGCCATGGCCTGGAGTCCCTGTTACTTCTACGGGCCCGGGGCGCTGTGTAGCCTTCGGAGGAGTGCTCCAGATTTTGTAAGGCGAAGCGAGGCTTCGGATTTTTAAATAAGGCGAAGCAAGGCTTCGGGTTTTTGATAAGGCAAAGCAAGGCTTCGGGTTTTTTCAATAAGACGGGGCAGAAATTGCTTTAAAGGCAAAGTAGGGCTTCGAATTTCAAGGTGAAGCAGGGCTTCGAATTTCAAGGCGAAGCAGGGCTTCGAATTTCAAAGTGGTTTGCGAAATTGTACATCGAGGTGGTACTTCGGATAGTGGACATACCTCGTAAAGTGGTTGATGGCTGGCTTCGTAGCCCCTGGGGCTTCGGCGACCTTCGACGCGCGGAGCGTAGCCCCTTGCCAGAGGGTAAGCTCTGGTATGTGAAGGGTAAGGGAAGGCGAAGATGGCCTTCGGACTGGACCTGAAACCCCTTGCCGAAGGGTGCGCGAAGCACGAAGCCTCGAAGCTCCCCCTCAAGCGTACTTCAGGTTGCAGACAGTGGCAGAGAACTTAGCTTTTTGTACTAAGGTCCCCACGGACGGCGCCAACTGTTGTAGCAATTGTGTTAGCTACAGCACAGGTTTTGTATGTGTGTATATGATAGGTAGAATGAACCTCGATGGGTTCTCTCAGAGGGGGAAAGGGTTTATACTGGTTCGGGCCTCCCCTAGGGGATAATAGCCCTACGTCCAGTTGCGGTGGATTTGGCATGGAGTGCCTCGGTGTGGAGAAACTAACCCCAGGGTCTCATGGCCCCCTGGAGCATGTGTCCCTGTTACAAGGGCTTGGCCCTGCTTTATAGGCACGCGGTCCAAAGGAAAAGACCAGAATGCCCCCTATGAGCCCTAGGCTCATAGGGGCAGAGAGGGGAAAAGGAGCTAGCTATGGTACAAAAGTGCTTTACAGCTTTGCAGACGTGTCGGGCAACGTCACATCTTGACCAGCTAGACGACAAACTATGGGCAGAGGGGCCCCTGGTACGGCTTCTACACTGTAGCGGGGCGTAAATATCTTCTGGGTTCGGAGCAGGGCCGGAGCTCCGATCTGGGGCTCCGAACTAGGGCTCCAAAATGGGGCCTCCGAACCGGGGGCTCCGAACTGGGGCCTCCAAACTGGGGCCTCCGAACTGTGGCCTCCGAGTTGGGGCCTCCGAACTGGGGCCTCTGAACCGGGGGCCTCCGAACTGGGGCCTCCGAATCGGGGCCTCCGAACCGGGGCCTCCGAACTAGGGCCTCCGAACCGGGGCCTCTGAACTGGGGCCTCCGAACTGGGGCCTCCGAACTGGGGGCCTCCAAACTGGGGCCTTGGCTTCGAGTCGGCTGGAGAGGGTAATTTGGTCCGAAAATACACATGTCCCAGGACAGGCCGAAGCCCTACAGGGCTGAAGGACCATTGGGTTATGGGCTTCGGAAGCTTCTAGCCAGCCCACGGCCTTCGGCCAGGAGGCCTTAGGAGGCCCAGGCTTGAGGAGCAAAGTCCGAAGACCAGTTGTTTGCCCTAAGAAAGGAGCTAGAAGGGGGAGCATACTTATCGCATGTTGGTCATCTTCGTCCAGCGAAGGGCCAGAGTGTTGGCCTATAGTCTTCAGAGCCCCTGGAGACTGGCCCTCCTCGGAAGATTGACTCTCGTCTGTTGAATCAGACGGAGTTGATCCAGAACTCGCAGCAGGGAGGGGTTCTATATTCCTTTTGCCTCTTCCAGGTCCCATTTGAGTGGCTCTTGGGATTGGCTCCGAAGTCGTCGAAGGTCCAAGTATTATTTCTTCTTGCCGGACTTCTTCCACAGAAGTGGACTCTGTAAAAAACAAAAGTATTATACATTGTATAAATACACAAAATAAACATAAAGAATTATTCGAAGTCTACCTTCAACATTCTGGCGAGGGGTAATCATTGGACTGTTCGGCGGATCGAAGGCGAGATCTTCGTCCGAATCAGCCGTTAAATCTTCGACTGCAGGAGCATTTTCCTAAGCAGTCCTTGTTGCCTCTTCGGGAATCGAAGCCATAGTAACTTCGACTCCACCTTCATCCGCAGGAACTTCGCCCTGAGGTAAATCCTCTTGAACTGCCAAAGTCCTTGGTTGCTCAAGGTTATCTCGAGACTCCGGCACGTTCGCAGGTACTTCGGCTTGTGCAGTCCTTTGAGATGCATCTTCGTCTATCAGACGCACAAGCAACCTCCCTTCGTCCTCTTGGGAGTCAGAGACTGAAGCCCTTGGGCTCGAAGGTGTGGGATTCTTTGGTTTCTGAGCCACCTTCTTGACCGGAGTCTTGGCGGAGCTCGAAGTCCCAGCTTCGGCTTTCCTCTTTTTGGGTCCTTTCTCTGAAGGTACCCAATCCATCAAAGGGGCAGAGTGATTTCCAGCATTCCCCACACCCTGTTAATCTCTCCCAACTCCCGACCAACTTAATTCTCCATTCCTTTTCGGTCGGAGTTGGAGCGCCCAAAATCTTCTACGAAGCCCTTATGATTTGCTCCGAAGTAATAGGGGCTGAAGAAGCTAAAAAATGAATTAAGTTATTTCTTCGGATAAATATGCATAATACATGTTGTCTTCAAAGTTACCTGCAGGGCTCGAAGTCGAAGTGATTTTTTGGAGACCGCCTTCCGAATCCTCTTCGAAGATGATAGGCCAGTTGGCCATCAACGGAGGGATTTGTAACCCGAGGAACTCTTCGGCTAAGTCTCGCATGCTCAACCTTCGACTGATCTTCTGAAGTAGGCTGAGGCGAGCTTCGAGCTGACCTTGGTCTGGATGCACTAGGGCTTCCTTCCGGAATTGGATGTCTTTCAGAGGTCCGGCCAGAGGATTGCTCGCCCCAACTTCGGCATAAAACCATCTCATGACCTAGTCGGTATACCATCTTGCATTGATGGCCTTAGCAGGAAATTTAAGGGCGTACTCATCCCGAAGTCTGAAGTTAATACTTTCGAAGGCTACTACCACTTTTTCACCTCCGGGGCCTTCGAAGGTTTTTGGCTGGCTTGAAGCTCTGTGTAGCGCAGCGAAGATCTCTGCCCTCCCCTCACAGCCTTCGACTCTCAACGCCCATTCGAAGATAGCTAAATGAGCTACTGCGTTCGGAGAAAGTTGAGGAAGGGTAACGTGAAACAAATCAAGTACCTCGGCCAAGAAGTCCACTGCTGGAAGGCCTAAGCCAGCTTTGAAGAAGGCTTCGAAGACGACCACTTCTCTGGGCCTTGGCGACGGGATGAGTTCCTTTCCAGGTTTGCAGATCATGACTCCGCTACTAATCTTCCCTTCTACTGCGACCGCCAGTGATCCTCTTTTGCAGGTAGAAGGTCCCAGTTGGAAGGATTGGTCCAAGTACTTCGTTGATGGCGGGCAGAGACCTTGATCATCAACATTTTGGGGATTTCCCCCTCCTGCCGCCATGGATGCTGTTGCGGGTGTTGGAGTTGCCATCGCCAACACTGCAGCTGCCGCTGCTGCAGCCGCCTGCTGCCGAGCCAAGGCCGAAGTGGCTCCAGAACTCTTGGTTTTCGCCATTGAAGTTACTGGGTTGCTTTGGAGGAAAAATGGAGGCTAGGGCTCAAAGGGCTCAAAGGGTGTTTGTTTGCAAGAGAGCAGCGGAAAGGTAATCAGGAAAGTTCTAGGCCCTCTATTTATAGCCTAGACTTTACATTTTTTACCGTTAGTCCATGCCGTTTCGCATTCTTGCCCGTTATTTTTCTCCGAAATTAACGCACTCCGTAACTTCCGTTAGAAGAAGGAAGTTAACGGCTATTTTTTCTAAGTCTAGAAGGCTTTCAATCTTCTTGAGTCATTTCTAAGATAGTTCGAAAGTAACTGTCCTAGAACTAATTCAGAGTTTTATATCTTCGTACATTTCAGAGATAAATTAAAATCTAATAACCCCTACGCCTGGTTATTTTTTCTTCCGTATACTGCTTTCCTATCATTACAGGTTTAACGGAGAAGCGTATTCGAGGGGCTACTGTTGGGGGAAAATATTCCATCCTTAGGGTTATTGCCGTAACAGCACAAAGGCAGATAATGGATTCGAAGGTTTCCAGACGTCCATTTTCGAAGATGTCCTGAGTCAAGCTCGAAGTACGAAGATAGGCATTGGTTCAGAGTATATCTTCGAACTAAGGCTCTTTGAGATCTTTTTTGCCAGCTAAGATGGAAGACTTATCTTTTTTCTTATTAGATTAGTCTTTTACCATTTTAGCCCTATCAAGGGTACCGAATAGTTTCCACTATGTCGGTTGTAACAGAGGGGTAAATAGGTCTTTTCCTTAATGTTTGGACCTATAAATACCCCCTATTTAACCCTGTAATAAGGACCGAATACAAGTTATTCAATACACACATTCGAACTATTCTAAGTTGTTATCCTTTCGGAGGCTTAGAACAGTTCACTTCGCAAACACTTCTTTGTTAGTTTCTATTCTACAGAAACCTGTTAGCGTAATCTTTACGCCAACACCTAAGAAGTACTTGAGCTCACCCATGAGGCTCATCTCAAACTCACTGTGCATCTGCTCAGAAAACCTGGACACAAGATCATTAGTAGTACCGCCAAAGATAATATCGTCCACGTAAATCTGAATGACTAAGAAATTTGAAGCATCTCTGAGCAAGAAGAGAGTTTTATCCACAAAACCCATCACAAAACCCTTCCCCAACAAAAACTGCTTCAACCGGTCATACCAAGCCCTGGGGGCTTGCTTCAACATGTATAAAGCTTTTTGCAACTTAAAAACATGTCGAGGAAACTTGTGGTTCTCAAAACCGAGGGGCTGCCTAACATACACTTCCTCCTTTATATACCCGTTCAGAAAAGGACTCTTGACATCCATTTGAAAAAGCTTAAAACTCTTCGAAGCGGCAAAAGCTGAGAGAATGCGAATGGACTCAAGACGGGCAACAGGGGCGAAAGTTTCTTCAAAATAAATACCCTCTTTCTAGCAAAAACCCTGGGCAACTAGTCGAGCTTTGTTGCGCACCACAACCCCATCTTCACCTTGCTTGTTTTTGAACACCCACTTGGTGCCTGTGGGGTTGCATCCGGGTGGCAGCTCAACCAGTGTCCAAACACGATTGCGGACAAAATTCTCAAGCTCTTCTTGCATAGCATTAATCCAATTCGAATCAGAAAGAGCATGAAAAACGTCTCTGGGCTCAAAAGATGCAACAAAAGCAGATTCAGCAAACACAACAAGAGAGTCAACAGAAGAGCGCAAAGTCCTCGCGGACAAATCACCGATGATGAACTCTGAGGGGTGATCGCGCTGAACTGCTCGGGATCCCTGGTGATCTGAAGTCACCTCACCGGAGTCAGCAGCTAGCACCTCTGGACTCGACTGAGGGGGCTCGATCGAAGTGGAAGAAGTGATGAGAGGTCTGCCCTCATCCTCAGTCGAAGTCTCATAAGGTGTGGGTTCTGCAGGCAGTGCAAAAGGCCCACCCTCATCAACAGCTGGAGTGTCCTCATCTTCCTCGAAGATGGACTCTCCGAACTCACCATCTCTAGAAAGCTCAAAAGAAGGAGTCAAAGAAGGCAAGGACTCATCAAAAGAAACCTCACAAGTCTCGACAAGCTGCTGAGAGTCGAGGTTCCAAACACGGAAGCCTCGAGAATGCAATGCATAACCAAGAAAGGCTCCATCCCAGCAACGAGACTCAAACTTGTCCAAATGCCCTCCCTTCTTGAACACAAAGCACTTGCAGCCAAACGCTCGCAAGTGGCTCACCTTGGGCTATCTGCCAAACCGCAACTCATATGAAGTCTTACCAAGGTAAGCCCTAAGAAAAATGCGGTTGGCCAAATAGCAAGCCGTGTTCATGGCTTCGGCCCAAAAATGCTTAGGAGTCCTGTGCTCATCGAGCATCGTCCTGGCCATCTCGACTAGCATGCGGTTCTTTCGTTCCACAATGATGTTCTGTGGGGGAGTGTAAGGAGCAGAAAACTGATGGTCAAGACCCTGATCACTACAGAAGCTAACGAACTGAGAGTTCTTGAACTCAGAGCCATTGTCGGAGCGAATTGCTCGCATCCGACCATTGTTCTCATTCTTCAGCTTCAAAATGAGGTCATGAACAAAATGAAAAGTTTCATCCTTAGACTCCAAAATGAAAACCCACGAGAATCGAGAAAAATCATCAACAATCACAAGCGCGTACCACTTCCCACCGACTGAGCATACCCGAGATGGACCGACAGTGTCCATATGTAACAGATCACCTGGATACGAAGTCATCACGTGAGTCACAGGTGAGTGAGAACCGACAACCATTTTCTCGTGACGACAGGGATGGCAAACTAGATCCTTCTCCATCTTAAGCTTGGGCAATCCTCGGATGAGGTCCATAGAGCTCAACCTGACCAGCAGATCAAAACTCAAATGACCTAACCTCCTATGCCACTTCCATAGCTCAGAAGTAGATCCATCAATCAAACATCGAGAAGGTCCAAAAGAACTAGAGAAGTCAATCCGAAAAACCTTACCAAATGGTAAGATCTGGCAAATCAAAGACCCTCTAGAATCAATCTGGAGAACCATCTGTGATGTCCCGTCATGTGGCGAGAGCATCCTGAGTCCATGATCCAAACGTCCTCCAGTCCCAGATCCTACACAATCAGTGGTTGTAAGGGGGAGCAAATGATCTGGCACCAGGTTTAGCAAAAGAGCTAAACCTGTGTTGAGCCATCTGCTCAAAAGACGAAAAGCAGAAATCATCATAAGAGTTCGGACCAACACGCAGCTCAAAGTGTTGTCCTCAGTTCTACCTAAAGCCTCGCCCACGAGGTCCAGGACCGTAGCCAAAATGGCCTGGAGTTCTGCCGGAACGAACACTACCATCTGGAGCACGTGCATGAAAGTCGTCTCCTATACCACCACTTACATGACGCGGCCTGGCCTCCAGCCTCTCCCCGCGTCGAGGAACTCTCAGTCTACCACCCTGCTGGTAGAGCTGCTCCTGGCCACCACAAGCACGGTCTGCTCTCTCAACCCGCTTCCTCCTGAAGCAAAACTCCGCAAGATGCCCGTCTCTCTGACAATACTCACAATGATAGGTGGGATTCTTGGGATGTGGTTGAGACTTGGGGTTCTTGGGCTTAGTGGTGTTTGGTGTAGTCTTCTTGGGTTGAGAGGGTCCAGGAAGAGAGTCAAGAGAAGTGTGGAGGTGTTTGGGCTTTGGAACCTAGATGGGCTTCTTGGGTGGAGCTTTGGACTGTTCTTGGATCACTCCATCTTTGGGCTGACTAGCCTGAAAAGACTTAGTGGAGTGAGTCTTGGGGTATCTCTGCTCAGGAGTCATTTTACTCCACTCCACTGCCCGGCTAATGGCACTCTCAAAGTCAGCCTTGGTGTAGGTGCAACGTACCCCAAACCCATCCTGCCTCTTAAACTGCTGGATCATCATGCCGAGCTGTGGCTCTCTGGCACTGAACCAGCTAAGGATTGAACGGAGGTAAAAGTTCTCATTTTGGGAATCAACTAGCTCCTCTCTCAAGGAAGCTAGTACCTCCACCTGAGACAAGCAGGTCTCACACTCTCTATCTACTTGGACAGACTTCTCGGCTTTTAGCTTAATCAACTCCAGTCTAAGAGACAAGAAGTTCTCACAGATAGTGGGTGGAACTGACAGTGTCTCAAGCTCTAGCCTAGTCTGTGCCAGCTCAGCTCTCACTCTCTCCAAATCACCCAAATGATCATCGCCCTTGGATTTCAACTCAGCAAAACTAACTAGATGAGATGGGCAATCGGCACAAGGTATGACAACAGTGGCTTGAGCATCTTTCAGCTCTAGCTGAGTGCTTTCAAGCTCAGTGGCCAAAACGTCCCTCTCATCAACCCTTTCTGTGTACCTGTACTTTAGAGTCGATTGGTCACACAGAAGCACCTCACACTTTGGGCACTCACTCTCAATTCTGCCGTTGGCCACGGCAAGCTCACTCTCTAATTCATCCATCCTCTTCTTAGCCCCCCTAAGCAGTTTTTCCCGATATTTTAACTCCTGACGATTGCTTTCAAGTAAATCAACGATTTCGCGTTCATAAGATGATACCTTTTCATTGTCGTCATCGTCGGAGTCATCGGAGAAGCTCTTGCGGGATCTTCGGCGTTGATGTGAGCGGATCTTCGGTCTATCCCCGAAGGCCATGAAGCAAAGGCCCGCCGGATCGTCCTTGTCCTTCCCCTTCCTGATGATGATCTCCTCATCGTTTGAGCTCGATGAAGAGGAAGAAGATGTGGAACGCTTGCAGTAGCACTTCTCCATCTCAGCGAAGAAGGCCTTGTCGCGCTTCTTGTTCTCTCATCGGTAGTCCTTCAGGGCCTTTCTGAAGAATCTGGTCTTTGGCTTGCCCTTGTTGAAGGAGGAGCTGTCATTCTTGCCGGAGTCATGGAAGCCACCACTGGTGCCCTTCTTGTGGCCATTGTGCTTGGGGCAGTCAGCGATGAAGTGTCCTGGGTCACCACACTCAAAGCACCCGGATTTTGTGCCGTGTCTCTTGAACATTCTTTTGTCATAAACACGACGCACCCGGTTGTTAAAAAGACACAGGTCATCATCTCCCAAATACTCAAGCTGGTCCTCAGTGATAGACATCAAAGAGAACCCATCACAGCTCACAGAAGAGGGATCAACAGAAGGTGTAGCAAGGGCCAGAGACTTTGATCCAGAGCCAGTGAGATTTGATCTCAACTGGGTATCAACCTCACTGGCCTTCATCTTGCTAAACAACTCAGAAATGGTCAAGGTATCATAAGATGTGCTCTCAATGATAGAGGATACCTTGATCTCCCAGATCTTGGGGTCCAAGGTATGGAGAACCTTGAGCGCCTGCTCATGATCTGAGACTAACTGAACACCCTCAGCCTTGTTGTCCCGAAGCTTGTTTATGATCGATTGAAAACGACCAAACAACACTTCAACAGATTCACCCCGCTTCTGTGTGAAGTTCTCATATTCACGCTGGTAGGTCTGATAGAGCCGAGCCTTGACCTGAGCTGTCCCATCATGGTGTGCCTGAAGGGTAGCCCAGATCTCTCTCACAGTGGTGAGATGGCTCACTCGCTCAAATTCAGTCGGACCTAAACCAGAAAACAAAATGTTCACAACTTTGTTATTGTCAAGATGCTGAGCGATGATACCAGGAGAATCACGCTCAGCAACTGGCAATATGACAAACGTAGCGTGAACACAAATGTCCCAGATGTCCGAGCATTGAATCATGAGATAGGCTCGCATGCGAGTCTTCCAATAATTATAGCCATAAGCTTCCAAGGACGGGACCTTTCCAGGAGACGTCATGATCACTACTGGGTTTTATAACCGGTTAAGGTATAGAAAACCCTAACCAGGCTCTGATACCACTTGTAGGACCGAAATTAGCGACCAGAGGGGGGTGAATGGGCTCCTAAAAAATTCTTTCGAATCAATGCCCTTCTCCCAACACCCAACGCACCTCGACAAACAAAAACCGCCTAAGCAAATAGATCACAGGTACTTAAGATAATCTAGCATAAAAACAACCGGTGTCCTAATCGAAAAGACACCACCACAGTGCTTAAAGGCAGATTTAACAGATAAATTAACTCCCAGGCATTTCATCAGACCAACACACATGAAGATGATAAACTGTGATGTTCTAACAGAAATAAAACAGTGCACATATTAAAACACCTGATTCATTATCATCTATTTAATCAAAACAGCAGATGAGGAGCATTGATATATTGAGACATATCCATGAAAGCATTTCTTAGCAGTACAACATCACAAACAATCAGACATTGCGAAAGATATCAAAATAGTACTGAAAAACATGACAGAACAGATGTAGTCTAAATGTATATGCCTTAGAATAATATTCAACAGCAGCACAGTTCACCAAAAATTGCAGCAATTTATAGGAAATGAGAGAGAACCAGTAGTATGATCCATACGTGTGCAAGATGATTCACCAGTTTAATCAGTTTGCACGTAAATCGATTAACAAAATATACTACTTGCCATGAGATAGCTTCAGCGATCTGCAGGAAGCCTTGCACTGTGCGATAGAGTATCAGCTTCCTCCGCCTGGACTGAAGACAAAGCCTCGATTTGCGTGTGTGATTTTTCTGAGAGCCCTCGCGCCATCCGGCTGACCACGTGTGGAGGCGTGTTGCAGGCTTCTGGACACCTGTAGCCTGGACGCTGTTGGATGCAAGTGCAGCATAGGCCGCAGCCTACACACTCGAGCACTTCGCTCGTGTACGCGCTCCAACGCCGAAAGATGCTCGCCGCTTGCCTCGGCTGCTGCACGCTTCGAGTGGCACGCCGCCTAGACGCACAGCTTCCAGTGCCTCATGCCTCGTGGTGCTATCAGCTAGCCACACGTGAAGAAGAAGAATCCCAACGGCGTTATGAGCCAAAGGACAAGGAAAAAACAATGGCGGTGGTGGAAAAACAGCAGGAAGAACACAGCGGAGAAATTGACCCCAGATTTTTGGAATTAGTAAAGTGTATTCTCAAAAGGGTAACCCTAACCCTAGGATATTGGGGCCTATTTATAGGCAGCCCAATAAATGGGAAAATGCAGAAATACCCCTAGGGTTTTTACAGACGCTGAAATAAAAGGAAAAGACCAAACAACCCTTAGGATATTTTTTTACAGACTCGACTGACTGACTGTCGGCCTAAGGACAAAATAGTAAAGTCCTAAATAATGATAACTTGTCCTGATGCGGAGCTTTCGTAGCAGCTACGGCTTCACCTCAGAACGGTCAGATCCGAGATCAGCGGTCGTCAGTTTTGCTCCGAGGTCAGCACGAGGTCGAGGTCGCTCAATTGAACCTCGGCCCGTGCAACACTATTTTTGAGAAACCTGAGGAATTGGCTCGTCATCTGAAGCCTCTCTACGTCACATGTCACATTGACGGAAAGCCGATTTCCTAGATGCTTGTTGACGGCGGTGCCACTGTTAACCAAATGCCCTACTCGCTGTTGACGAAACTTGGCAGGAACGAGGATGATCTGAAGAGGACTAACTTGATGCTCAAAGGTTTCAACGGCGAGAGTTCTAAGGCCAAGGGCGTGCTCTCCATGGAGTTGACAGTGGGCAACAAGACGTTGCCAACAACATTTTTCGTCGTCGATGTACACGGTTACTATAGCGTGCTGCTTGGGCGCGACTGGATTCATGCGAATTGCTGCATTCCTTCTACTCTGCACCAGTGCCTGATTCAGTGGGACGGCGATGAAGTAGAATTCATTCCCGCAGACACTTTGGCCCAAGTAGCATTGGTCGATGTGTTAGTTGACACCGTTCACAACAAGGTAGAGTGTCCGTCAGGTAGAGATCTTTCGGATTACGATTTTGTTAGCGTGTCTGGAGGACGTTTTGTACTAGTGTCTGTAAAGCCGGTTGGTGTAGCACGGCTATTTTTGTATTAGTAGTCATGTCTAGCAAGAGTATCTGGATTGGCTAAAGTCTCGTGTAGAGCAGTATCGGTCAAATAAAGACGGTATTGTCGAGGCCATCGAGGACTTTAGCGAAGTAGAGAAATTAGGACAAGGTTTTGCATCGGTCGATCCCTTAGAAGAAGTTGACATAGGTGATGGTAGCATCCCGACGCTGACTTTTGTAAACCAACATTTATAGCCTGATGAAAAGGCCGAAGTAATAAAGTTGCTTTGGTCGTATGTCGATTGTTTCGCATGGGAGTATAGCGTGATGTCGGGACTAAGCCGTGAGCTCGTGGAGCATCGGCTACCTATCAAGTCTGGATTTAGACCTTATAAAAATCCTCCTCATCGCTTTAACTCGGTCGTCTATGACCGAGTTAAAGAAGAGGTAGAGCGACTGCACAAAGCGGGATTTATTAGGCCATGTAGGTACACAGAATGGGTCGCTAACATTGTGCCTGCAGAGAAGAAAGGGAGCAGCAAGATACGAGTATGTATTGATTTGAGGGATCTGAACAAGGCCAATCCAAAGGACGAGTATCTGATGCCGATAGCCAATGTGCTAATCAACGATGCTTCAGGACACAAGGTACTAAGTTTTCTTGATGGCAATGCTGGTTATAATCAAATCTTTATTGCCGAAGAGGACGTCTACAACATTGCCTTTCGATGCCCTGGTTTTGTCGGTTTATTCGAGTGGGTTGTTATGACTTTTGGTTTGAAAAATGCTGGCGCCACGTATCAGCGTGCTATGAATATTATCTTTCATGACTTGCTAGGAGTTATGTTAGAAGTTTATATTGATGATGTCGTAGTCAAATCAGAAGCTATGGGAAACCATTTAGCCGATTTGAAAGTTGCTTTTGATAGGATGCGACGGTATGGTTTAAAAATGAACCCACTCAAATGTGCTTTTGCCGTGTCAGCGGGTAAGTTCTTAGGTTTCATGATTCATGAGAGAGGCATAGAGATTGATCCTAAGAGGCTTGAGAAAATTAGAAATGTTACAGTGCCAACATGCAAAAAGGATGTACAAAAGTTGCTAGGCAAGATGAATTATTTGCGCCGCTTTATATCTAACTTGTCTGGCAAGATTGATGCCTTTGTCCCCATACTCCGGCTAAAGAATGAGGGCGAGTTCACTTGGGGGGCAAGCCAGCAAAGCGCCTTTGAGAAAATCAAGGAGTGCTTATCATTGCCGTCCGTGCTAAGAGCACCCAAAGCCAGGATTTCGTTTCGGCTGTACATCGCTACTAAAGATAGCGTGATCGGGGCCGTGCTAACCTAGGAGGTGGAAGGAAAAGAGTACACCATCACGTTCTTGAGCCGCCGCCTACTGGACGCCGAGACCAGGTACGCGTTTGTGGAACGTTTGTGTTTATCACTTTACTACGCGTGCACCAAATTGCGCCACTATCTTCTCCCTACTACATGTGTTGTCATTTGCAAAACCGATGTTATAAAACACAAGTTGCAAAAGCTGATTCTAAGTGGAAGAATCGGAAAGTGAGCTTACGCTTTGATCGAATATGATTGTCCTATGAACCCCTAAGAGCTATGAAAGGCCAGATCGTAGCCAACTTTATAGTTGATCACCACATAGACGTTAGTTGGAGCGACAGTATTGCTTTGATTGAAGTAATGCCGTGGAAACTTTACTTTAATGGGCAAGCTTGCAAAAATGGACGAGGTATTGGAGTAGTCCTCATATCACCTAGCGGAGCGCACTTTGAAACCTCGGCTCGCTTAGAATTCCCCTCTACCAACAACCAAGCTGAATACGAATCTTTACTGCTAGGGCTTGAATTGTTAGATTCCATGGGTGCTAAGCATGATCATGCACATGGTGATTCCTTGTTAGTAGTACAACAAGTAACTAAGAGTTTTGAATGTTTTAATGGCTTGCTAAATAGCTACTTGGATAAGTGCCTGGGCATAGTTCCTAAGTTTGGTGACTTCAAAATTTCTTATGTGTCAAGAGAGGCCAATTCGGTTGCAAATGATTTGGCTCAGCAAGCATCTGGTTACCAAGTTAGGAGAGGAAAATTTTCTGTATAGGAGAAGTCGATGTTTGGTCTCACTGCCAAAGCCAGTGACTTCGGGCAGGCGCACCATCCTGGTCGGACCCCTCCGGCTGCCGAAGGCTACAGCGCACCAAGGTCCTGGGACCGGAGTGCTCCGGCCACCAAAGAGTCTGGCACACCGGAGCACACGAGCTGGAGTCCCTAGGACAGCGAGGGCTTCCGGTGTAGGACCAAAAGTAGCGACCAGAGAGAGGGTGAATGGGTGCCTAAAAATTTCTTGCTAAACTATATCCTAATCCCAACACCCAAACGAACTTAACCAGACAAATAATATTAGCCAAGCGAATTACATGAATTAAAGTTGTCTAGCCTAAAACTAAATAGAAATACTGCAGTAAATAAAAACACCTAAATATATCACGAAATATTTATATTGTAGTCTAGAAATAAAATACTAATCAAATGAATAAAACATGGATCATTCAAAACTTAATTCAGAAATAAACTTAAAATATTGCACGTAAAAACTAGAATAAAAATATTACTGCGACTAATAATTTTTTCTTTTTATATGAGCGGATTAAAAACACTTAAATAAATAATACGAGATTACTAATAAAAATTTAGCAGATAAAATTTAACTACTAAATTACTAACTACATTTAATCTAACTAAAATAGAGAAGATTGAAAACTGACCTGGTTCATCTTCTCCGTTGCGTCGTGAGGAAGAAAACAAATTTGCTGAATGAATCGCCACAAAAAAATAATGACGTCGGCAGGTCCTTAACTGCGCTGACGCTGTCCCATGTGTCAGAGAAAAAATATGTGATTTCGCTGTTGACTCCAGCCGAAGGCTACTGACTGGGACGGGGCAAGCTAGCGCTTAGTCTGCCTGGCTATGCTGCTGCTACTGCTTTGATCTGCGCACTCAGCTAGGAGGCCAGCCGCACCTAGGCACACCTTTTCTTGGCAGCTGCGTCAGAGAGATCAACCAAAAAATATTAAACCGTGGACTTGCCTTGAAGATGAAGCGAAACGCTGCGGTTTTTCTTGTTCCCGTGCGCAGCGAGTAATGATGCCCCTGTCGAATCCCTGCTGCCCGCTGCGCCTGCCCAATCTGCCGCTGCCGCAAGTTTTTCGTTGGAGAAAACAAGGATTGACGCGCCCTGACTCACGCAACAAACGAAAAAAACAATTCCGGCGACCAAAAGCAGAATACGGCGGCGGAAGTAGGAAGTAGAGGTGACGAGATTTTCTGTAGATGGAAAAATACTATTCGTGGACTGTAGATTGATAATTGAAAAAACACTCACCCTGTCCCTAGGGGGTAGGTGCCTATTTATAGGCGACTCCTAATACATGAAAAAGACTAATTTACCTCTAGGGTAATTATACTGACTCTAAAATAAAATTCGAAATTACTAAAATACCGTTAGAAAAATTGACTGACTCGAAGAAAAATATTTTGGACTCAAAAACTAATTATTAATATCCTAAAAACAAAATAATCATCGGTTGTCAGTTTTGCGCCGAAACTGACAAAGCGTCCACTGTCTTCGCACCAGGTACCCGGATTGGGCCGACCCGACCCCGCAGCTTCCTCAACTCGGCAATCGCTCGCCGCCCGTGTACCTGAGTCAAACCCGATCAACAGACCAGTGGATCCTCTACCGCTCCTAGCCCATGTACTCGGATTGGGCCAGCCTGACTCCGTGGCTCCTCTGCTCGGCTGTCGCTCGCTGCCCGTGTACCTGAGTCACACGCGGCTCAGACACGGCAGGTCTTCATGTCTCTTATTTGACTTCCATTGACAATCACTCATCACATCTGAAGTATAAGAACCATGCTCTTCAACATGGTTTCTCAATCTCCCCGTTGATGAGTGCATTGTCAACACCCTCTTCAGCACTTCTTCAGAACCTACAAAAACATGTGGAAACACGAAAACAAAAACAAAAGAAAATAGAAGAAAGAAAATAAAAGTTTAACCCTAATGACCAAAAGCCAAACAGAAGCAAGAAAGCGGTCATTATGGTTAACCAAAAAATAAAGACTCAAAAATAGGTGCAATCTCAGAACTACCAACAAGGATATACAGAGTAAAGGCAAAAACTAAAATACTCCCCCTAAAATAAATTCCAGAGAAAGCCAAAAATGTCCCCTAAACTCCAAAATTTCCCCCCCTTGTTGACAATTGGACTCATCAAATGAGACTAAATGCACTCTAAAGAGACATAGACACAAACTCCCCCTGAAATGCAGCTCCCCCTCAAAATATGCCATGAATGCAGATGGAGTGCAGGTGGAGTGTGAAAAGCATGCTTCTTAGATATGATTGACTGCTATTACAACATCTAACAGGTATAGCAAAAGATATACTGTCTATGATACATGGCATGATCAGTGCAACAGATGATATATAAAGAGAGTCAATAGCAAGCATTTTTTGATTTTTGCAAACAAAAGCATCACCACATTTTCTAGTTGACAAGCAAAGTAAAGCATGATATGCAAAAGCTAACTGATATTTACCAAGATAAGCATTGTCCATAGCAAAGTGCTTGAGCAAACTTGTCATCTTTTTAAATTTTTCAGGCTTTTTCTTTTTCCTTTTTATTTTTCATTTCTGCCAAGGGTTATTTGCATGTCAAACCTTATGCTAATCAACCAAGTCAAGCCTAGGCCAGAAAAGGACCATCAGAAGCTTAAGACATTGGTCTTGGCATACATTACACTGCCTGCGGTAGAGCTACTCCTCGGCTCCTGCTTACGTCGTGGAACGCGCCTGCCTAGTTCTGACGAAGCCACGCTAAGTATCCCAGCTATCGCACATCACTACTACAAAGCGACACTGTAGCGGCGGGCAAAATCGACCTATAGTGGCGGGCATCCAGTCCGCCACTGCTCTAACGCCACTGCTATCGCTGGTTAGCAGTGGCGGTCAGAGCGCCCGCCACCGCTGTGTTAACAGCGTGGCGGGCGTGCTGACCTCATCGGCCCGCCACTGCTATTATCAATATCAGTGGCGGGCAGATGATGTCAGCGCGCCCGCCACCACTATGTCAACAGCAGTGGCGGGCGCGCTGACCTCATCTGCCCGCCACTGCCGTTATCAATAGCAGTGGCGGGCAGATGATGTCAGCACGCCCGCCACCACTGTGTCAACAGCAGTAACGGTCAAGCTACCTCATCTGCCCGCCACTGCTGTGTATAAGCCATAACACAGAATGCTGTGATCCCACAAACCAAAACACAGAAATTATATGCTTCACACAGCCATCCACATACACAGCAGCAAAACATCCACATATCCACATACACAGCAGCAAAACATCCACATATCCACATACACAGCAGCAAAACATCCACATATCCACATACACATCCACAACAACAACACATCAACACAACAACCATCACTCTCATCAATTTTCAAAAATTCACAATGTTTACATTCTTCCGGTTTATGTTTCACAATAACCATCCATCAACACAATTCATTGTTTCACAAATACATGCTCATGCGGTTTATGTTTTCTTGGAAGGCTAACTCATATCTTAATTGGTTCGCCTTTTCATTCTTCCGGCCCAATCATACAGAGTTGGATGCTTGGCCACTTCACTCTCAGGATCGAAAAATACTCCAAGCTCATGAAGAATCTCATGCATCGTGAAGCGGCACATCCTTGATACGATTTCGTACATTTGTGATTCAGAGAGTTGGCTCTTCTGGGCAACGGTTGATGGACCTAACGCCTGCATACGTAAAATATAAGTACATACGCATCAAGTTATATTAGATTAACACACAAGAAATCAACTTACTTCTTTAGTATCCTCAAATACTGTCCGCCCAAACATTCCTAAGTTATTGCTCATGAAATCACAAGTATAGTAGCCACAATGCACGGAACCAAGAGATTGTTTGTGACACTTCAAAATAGACAAAGTTAGAACGATATATAGTTTGGCTTTATCAATTGAATTAACAAATTTAAAAATATAATATTACCGGATAGTTGGTTTTGATAAGCATTTCTTTCGGCCTCTGTGGATCATGTGGGCCACCTAACTTTTCCACGTAGTATCTATATGCACTCTGAATAACATTTAATATATCTTGATATTCTTTTTTGGGTTTGTCGAGCGAGTCGAGCACATAAACCCTTGAGCTCTTTGGGTATATCAGAAGTGCAATCCAATGATCACTATCGAAAGAAGTAATATATGATTATGTTAGTTTCATAATCGATAAAACGTGTTTAAGTGGATATAGTGGGTATACTTACTTAAAGTTATATGCCCCACTTATCATTTCTCTGTCCTTCCATTGATACATGCACCGCGCAATATACAACGCGGCACAACTCCTTTTGTGGCAGCGGGCTCAACATCTGTTCGCTCAGCTGACTCAATAGCTGGGACAATAGTTGTTCTTTTCTTGACTTGGAATAATCGACGCTTGCTTCCTCGCTTTGGACGATCCTACGATGATAGACAATGTGAGCTTCAGGAATGTAATCCTCGGTTAGAAGCTGCTCTGACTTGTTACTAACGTAATAATTACCTCTGCTTGAGCTTCAGGAATGTAATCCTCATCGGCGTCTTCTCTCGTTCTCTTCTTCCTAGGCTCCATTGGATGTTCATTCTCCAGAGAGTGGTACGAAGATTCGCTATCGGAGGATCCTTCAGATGAACCCTCTTTATTTGTTTTTGCGGGAGACTCGTAGATGAGCTCCTCGATGGAACGTCCTTCTTCCGCCATAGATAAACTATTCCTGGCGCCCCTGGCAATATAGATGGGATGGCTACTACTACGCCGTAGGTTGCACGCTCGGCTACCGTGCCTAGAAAAAATCCCGCGCGTGAAAGCCTCCCGCCAATTGTCGATCCAAGCGCCTGCGTAGTGCCAAAGCATGCGCGCTGCACCAAGAACTGCTGGCAGGGCTAAGCAGCGCTAGGTGCACTAGCCTGCCGCTTGCCTCGACCAGCACATCGCCTTGACTGGCCAAAGAGGAAAAACCAACAACGGTAGCGGAGGAAAGATTTTAGAGCGAAAAAAAATCACGTCGGCGGCGAGGAGGAAAAACTGATGGTGCAAAAAAATATGGATTGTAGATTAATCTCGGGAAAAACAATCAACCCTAACCCTAGGGGGTTGGGGCCAATTTATAGGCAGCCCACTAATAAAGGGAAAAGACTAATTTACCCCTAGGGTAAATTACACTAACTCTAAAAATAAAATTAGAAATTACTAAAAATGCCCTTAGAATATTTTACTGACTCGAATAACAAAGACTGTGGACCTAAAGGCTAAATATTAAAATCCAAAATAAACATAATCATCAGTTGTCAGTTTTATGCCGAAACTAACAAAATGTCCACCGTATTCGCACCGGGTACCCGGATTGGGCGACCCGATTCCGCAGCTTCCTTAGCCCGGCAATCGCTCGCCGCCCGTGTACGTGAGTTAATCCGGTCAACAGACTAGTGGATCCTCTACCGCTCCTAGCCCATATACTCGGATTGGGCCAGCCTGACTCCGCAGCTCCACTACTCGGTTGTCGCTCGCTGCCCGTGTACCTGAGTCACATGCGCCCTAGACATGACAGGTCTCATATTCTCTTCACGTCTCCTCTTTGACTTCCGTTGACAATCACTCATCACATCTGGAGCCATAAGACCCATGCTCTTCAACATGGTTCCTTAATCTCCCCCTTGATGAGTGCATTGTCAACACCCTCTCCAGCAATTCTTCAGAACTTGCAAAACATGTGGAAACACGAAAAAAAGCAAAAACAAAAATAAGAAAAAAGTTTAACCCTAATGACCAAAAGCCAAACAAAAGCAAGGAAACGATCATTATGGTTAACCAAAAATAAGGAATCAAAACAAGTGCAATCTCAGAACTATCAACAATGATATCTAAAGAGTAAAGGCAAAACAGACTAAAAACTCCCCCTGAAATAAATCCTAGAGAAAGCCAAAATTCCCCCAAAACTCTTTTAAAAGATCGAGTAACCCAAAATTTCTCCCCCTTGTTGAAAATTGAACTCATCAAGTGAGACTAAAATGCACTCTAAAGAGACACGGACACAAACTCCCCCTGAAATGCAGCTCCCCCTCAAAATATGCCATGAATGCAAATGGAGTACAAGTGGAGTGTAAAAAGCAAGCTTCTCAGATATAGTGTCTAAGATACATGACATGATCAGTGCAACAGATGATATCTAAAGAGAGTCATTCGCACACATTTTTCGATTTTTGCAAACAAAAGCATCAGCACATTTTCTAGTTGACAAGCAAAGTAAAGCATGATATGCAAAAGCTAACTGATATCTACCAAGATAAGCATTGTCCAGAACAAAGTGCTTCAGTAAACTTGTTATGCTTTTAAATTTTAGGCTTGGTCTTTTCCTTTTTCAATTTTGCCAAGGGTTATTTTCATGTCAACCTTATGCTAACCGACCAAGTCAAGCCTAGGCCATAACTCGATCATCAGAAGCTTAAGACATAGGTCTTAGCATACATTACACTGTCCTAGTTCATACCAAAGTGCTATGGTAAGCAGTCCAGAACAATGCAATGCGACAAAGCAAACCCACATAGATCTTTTCTAATAGTCATAAAAATGCATGAATTTTTCATTTTTTTGAATTTTATCATTTTTATAGCACATTTATCATGTTCAAAGCATATAGATGTTCAAGTTGCATGTCTGCATCTAATTAAGGATCTAGCTACCAAGCATGTAAAAGATAACGAAAGCATTCAACCTACACATGCTAGTTACCGGAAGCAATGGTGATCATTTTTCAATTTTAAATCATAAAAGCCATGCTTATAACAAATATCAGATATATCATGTGAACTGAAATAGAACATGATCATTGACAAGTAATCAAAAACATATACTAGCTAGAGCAAGTAAAGCAGATTAATCATATAACATAAGCAAGCTCAAAATGTGATATATGATTATGCATGATATGAACGCACACAAATAGACTCAATAAAAATAAAGAAGAAAGAAAAAATGACTCAAAGTATCCTAAAAAGGATACACGACTCCCAAATCCCCTCGCAAATGCTCAAAAGTAGACTGATCTAGGGGTTTGGTAAAAATACCAGCCAACTGGTGATGGGTATCAACATGAACAAGATCAATGACCCCTTTCTCATATTGATCCCTCAGAAAGTGAGCGCACATCAATATGTTTGGTTTTAGAATGAAGACATGTGTTTTTCCCTACACTAATTGCACTAGTGCTATCACAAAACAAAGGAACTCTGGAAGGGAAGAACCATCCAAAATCCCGCAAAGTAGAAATCATCCAAACCAACTGTGAGTAGTAGCTAGCAGTAGCTACATACTCAGCCTCAGTAGTAGAAAGTGCAACTCCAGATTGTTTTCGAGAAGACCAAAATACAAGAGAAGAACCAAGAAGCTGGCAAGTACCGGAAGTCGACTTGCGATCCAGCCGGCACCCACCGAAATCAGCGTCGGAAAAAACCAGCTAAATCAAGAGACGATGATGCTGAATAGTAAAGACCTAAATCAGGAGCATAAGTAAGATACCTGAAAATACGCTTGACAGCCTGCCGGTGAGACGCGCGTGGTGAAGACTGAAAACACGCGCACACACCCATGACAAATTGAATGTCCGGTGTTGTCGCAGTCAAGTATAGCAGCAATCCGATCATCCCTCGATACTCTCTCTCGTTTACCTTGATGCCATTCTTGTCCTTGTCTATACCTCCAGATGTACCCATTGTGGTCATCTATGGCTTCAACTCTCCACCAAAGTCAAACTTCTTCAGCATATCCCGTGTGTACTTACCCTAGTGGATGAAAATGCCGTCCTTCGTCTACTTGATCTGGAGCCCTAAAAAGTACTTGAGTTCTCCCATGAGACTCATCTCAAACTCGCTATGCATCTGCTCAGAAAACATGGACACGAGCTTATTAGTAGAACCACCAAAAATAATATCGTCCACGTAAATCTGAGCAAGCAATAAGTCTGAGCCATCTCTAAGCAAGAAAAGTGTTTTGTCCACAGAACCCATCAAAAAACCTTTCTGCAACAAAAACTACTTTAGGCGATCATACCAAGCCCTCGGGGCTTGCTTCAGACCGTATAAAGCCTTCTGCAACTTGAAAACATGTCGAGAAAACTTAGGGTTCTCAAAACCGGGGGGTTGCTTAACATAGACCTCCTCCTCTATATACCCATTTAGAAAAGCACTCTTGACATCCATTTGATAAAGCTTAAAACCTTTAGAAGCAGCAAAGGCCAAAAGAATACGAATGGACTCAAGACGGGCAACAGGGCGAAGGTCTCCTCAAAATCAATACCTTCTTTTTGGCAGAAACCCTATGCGACTAATCAAGCTTTGTTGCGCACCACAACCCCATCTTCACCTTGTTTGTTCTTAAACACCCACTTGGTACCTATGGTGTTGCATCCAGGTGGTAGCTCAACTAGTGTCCAAACCCGATTGCGAACAAAATTTTCAAGTTGTTCTTGCATGGCGTTTATCCAATTTGAATCGGAAAGATCGTGAGAAACGTCTTTGGGCTCAAAAGTAGCAACAAAAGCAGACTCAGCAAACATAGCAAGAGAACCAACTGAAGATTGTTAGGATCTCTCCGTAAGATCACCGATGATGAGCTCTGAAGGGTGATTACGCTGAACTGCTCGGGATCATAGGTGATCTGAAGTCACCTCACCACAGTCAGCAACTAGCTCCTATGGACTCGGCTGAGAGGTCATCTCACCAGAGTCAGCACCTGGCACCTCTGGACTTGGCTGAGGAGGCTCGATCTAACTAGAAGGAGTGATCAAAGGTCCGTCCTCATCCTCAGTCGAAGTCTCAGAAGGTGTGGGGTCTGTAGGCGGTGCAGAGGGCCCACACTCATCATAAGCAGGAGTGTCATCATTTTCCTCGAAGATGGACTCTCCAAGCTCATCATCTTTAGAAAGCTCAAAAGAAGGAATTAGCAAAGACATGAACTCATCAAAAGAAACCTCACAAGTCTCGACGAGAAGTTGAGAGTCTAAGTTCCAAACATGAAAGCCTCTATAGTGCAAAGCATAACCAAGAAAAACTCCATCCCAGCAACGAGACTCAAACTTGTCCAAATGCCCTCCATTCTTGAGCACAAATCACTTGCATCCAAAAGCTCGCAAGTGACTCACCTTGGGCTGTCTGCCAAACCGCAACTCATATGACGTCTTACCTAAGCAAGCTCTAAGAAAAATGCGGTTGGCTAGATAGCAAGATGTGTTCATTGCTTCAACCCAAAAACCCCTAGGAGTCCTATGCTCATCAAGCATCATCCTGGCCATCTAGACAAGCGTGCGGTTCTTTCGTTCCACAACAACGTTATGTGGGAGAGTGTAAGGGCAGAGAACTGATGATCAAGACCCTGATCACTGCAGAAGCTGACGAACTGAGAGTTCCTAAACTCAGAGCTGTTGTCCGAATGAATTTCTCGCATCAGACCATTGTTCTCATTCTTCAGTTTCAAAATAAGGTCATGAACATACTAGAAAGTCCCATCCTTAGACTCTAGAAAGTAAACCCACGAGAATCGAGAAAAGTCATCAACTATCACAAGGGCGTACCACTTCCCACCGACTGAGCGTACTCGAGCTAGACATACTGTATCCATGTGCAACAGCTCTCTCGGGTACGAAGTCATCACCTGAGGCACAGGTGCCGTTGGAACGACGGATCGGACCAGCAGGTTTTCTTAGTGGGAACGAGAGTAGTGTATTCAATGCTTCTTGAGCCTGCCCGTTACAACTACAGTTGGGGGGTATTTATAAGGCACCCCGTCTAGAGGACCCAGCGCCTCTGGACCGCCAATGGCTACATGGCTAGACGCCGGTCGGTAGTACAGACAAAACAGACGATACACAGTACAAACAAGAAGATTCGACTCTGACAGCGTACCAGCCATGTCGGACGCTGCCTGCGCCACCCGACACGGCTCAGAAGATCGCGATCCTGTCTCCCGTATATTTGTCCAGTCCTTTTCCCGCCAACACTCCCTCCAGATTCACTACCGCGGGCCGAGAGATGGCCCCCGGCAATCTTCTCCCGGAGGGTGGCCTCCGGCATCCTTCTCCCGGGTGGTGGCCTCCGGCGTCCTTCTCCCGGAGGGTGGCCTCCGGCATCCTTCTCCCAGGGGGTGGCCTCCTAGCAGCAGGCTTCGGACCCCTGGTGGTGGGCCCTCTTCAGCCGTCGGGATTATCTCCCCCAACAGTAGCCCCTCGCTTCTTTCCTCTCGAGAGTCCTGCGTTAAGAGAGGGTGGAAGCGCACATGATAATTCCGACAACTTTCACAAGGAACGTAACTTACATTGGGGTGCTGGATCCAGCCGCAGCGTGGCCCCCTTCGACCGACGCGGAGGAGCTCCGAAGCGGGCAGGCGTGATTGGACCCAGAGGCTGAGGACCGCTTCGAATTCTCCTCCCGGCGGGTTGAGAGGAGTTTGACCAGGCCTGCAGGGTACCTGCGTACCTTTGATCGTGGGGTTCTGGCCCCGAGGAGGCGGCCAGATGCCACCTAAAGCAGTTAATGCCGCGTGTGTATAAACGGCGTTGGGGAGGCGAACTGCCAGGGAGCCGCCGCACCCCAATGCACCGGTTTGGTCTTAAATGCGAGTGCCATGCAACCGCCGTGTTCACACGCTGAACGAACGGGAAAGGAACCGATGGCCTTGTGCTTAAATATCACCCTCGCGCGGCCTGCTCTCCCTCCTTCACTTTGCCGCGCCCACTCTAGTCACCTTGGACAGCATCCGTCCTGCTTCCTGAGCGCTAACCCTTCTCTCGCCTCCTTGCGCAATGGAGAGGAGCGCTGCCCCAGCCATGGCGATGGACCTGCGCTTCCTGCAGCACCAGATGGTGGCGGCGGTGGCGGCGGCGACATCGGACCCGTCGGAGACGCGTAGCTCGCGCGAGCTCCATCCCACCTCAGAGCGGTTTCGGGAGCATAACCTGGAGCTCGGCCCGTCTGCGTGCACGGAAGCGTCGATCGAGCAAGCGACCAGGGCCCGCCTCGGTCCTGGGACGCCGGCGAGGAAGCCGGGTCGAGAGACGGCCCCGCAGTCGTGAGAAGGCGAGGTCGTCATCTTCGAAGCTTTTTTCGACGCGGGGCTGGGGTTCCCTACCTCGGAGCTCCTCGCCGGGGTGCTAGATGCGTTCCATCTGGAGCTCCCGCAGTTGTCCCCTAACGCCGTGGCCCGCCTCACCATTTTCGAGTGGGCCATGCGCGCCGAAGGCTACGAAGGGAGGGCGGAGGTCTTCGCGCAAATGCACGAAGCTCTCTGCCAGCCAAAGAAGAAGGGAGGCCAGATACTGGCCTTCGGGAGCATCAATTTCCAGCTCTAGAGGAAGTACGCGGACTCCTTCCCGGCGAAGGCCATCAACGAAAGATGGTACTCCAAGTGGGTGAACCGGTGGTTCTACGTCCGCGTGGGGCTCAGCTCTGGCCTCGCCGGGATCCCGCGCCACATTTGGTTCCGGAGGGAAGCGCGCATCAAGACCAGCGCCGGCTCGATCTCCGCGAGGATCTAGCTTCTCCAGATCGTCGCCTGCCGAATGAGCATGCACGACCTGGCGGAGGAGTTCGTGGCCCTCGAGATTCCTCCGCTGAAAGAAGAATGGTCGGCGTCACTCCGGAGCAGCCGGGACGAGTCGATGGCGGCGGAGCTATCCCGCCAGCTTGGTAAGCCTCCGCACCTATTAACTTCATTCTCGTCTTTCGTGCTCGAAGGGTACTCTGGTCCTGATCCTCGAACGCAGGGTCGCTCGTCGCCCGGACCCCCGAGGAGGTGGCCCGCACAACGGAGAAGATTCTCAGAGCCCCTACCCCGGCCGAACGCACTCGGCGGCTGGAGCTAGTGGGCTCCTGGGAGCGCTTCAACAGAGTGTGGGGGGCGCTCGAGCTCTCGCCTCCGCCTCTTCCGAAGAATGAGGTCCTCCGGACTGTCTCGAAGAGGAAGGTGGGTGACCCCGACGGTTGCCTCTCCCCTCGGCGTCCCCCCAAGAAGAAGAAGATAGTGAAGGGCCCAAGGCAGCTTTCTCCGGGACACTCCTCCGCCTCCCACTCTGAGTGGGGAGGTTCTAGCGATGGTGCCCAATCGGAGTCAGGGGACCCTCTAGTAATTCCGGACCCGGCCCCGTCGGTCCGGCCGAACGCTGGAAGGACCGGAGATGCTCCCCCACGCTCGGGCCCCACGGAGCCCGTGCCGAGGGCCGGGCAGGAGGCGCCTATCACCGGGGCGACACCGCCTCCCGAGACTGCTCTCCCCGCGTGAACCGTCTTCGGAGGCGGTCTCCACCGGCTCCCATGGGAGCAGGGAGACGGACAGCCTGGACCGAGGGGGGCTGGCCGACCCGCTTGGCGCCGTCGAGGGGAGCATCGACATAGAGGCCGAGCTCGCCGCGGCGGCGGCGGGCTCCCCGATGAACTCGATCGACAATGTTTTCTACCGCCCGAGCCCATCGGGACCCGCCGAGCTACCGGAGGACCTTACCGAAGCCGCGGACGAAGGTATGATAGCTTACCCATCCTTTCCCCAAACGTTGGGGCCTTCTCGATCTCAGCCTTTGCTCGCTTACTCAGGCACATCTGCCCGGGGTGTCGAACCAGTCGTTCCGCTCCCCGACGATGTTGCGGATGCAAGGTCCAGAGCCCCTGCCGGCACGATGAGGACTTCGGGGCAACGGGGCGGAACGAAGTCCGAAGCCTTCGAAGGGGCCTCTCCAGAGGCCGTCGAAGACGCAGGGAACCGACCTCGGCCCCCTTCCGACTCTCGGGGCGCGCGCGCCGCTGTGCCCCTCTTGTGCCCCTTCCTGGCGGCCGGCGAGGACTTCGCGTCCAAGGTGGCCCCAGTCCACGACTACTACCTACGGCTGCGCGAGGCCCCGGTGATAGGTGAACTGGGGCTATCAGACGGCCTGGACCTTGGCAGGGCCATCGAGACTGCAGCGGGCCAGGTACTTTCTTGGAGTGCCCTCAATGAGCCCCTAGCTCTTCTTCTGATTATCTTCCTTGCGCGCAGGTGGTTGCATTGGCGCAGGGTTCGCTGATGGCCCTGCATTCCGAGCGCCAATGCCGCGAGGCGGATGCCGCGGGGCTTGCGGCCCGAGCGGATACCACGGAGAGACTGGCCCGCGAGCGAGCAGCGGAGGTCGAAGCCCTTCGGCTCTAGGCAGCAAAGGTCGAAGCGCTTGAGGGCCAAATGGCGGAGATGGACTCCCTCAAGGCCCGTGTCGCGGAGCTGGAAGGGCTCCGGGCTCGAGCCGCGCGAGCCGACGAGCTGGAGGCGGAAGTCGATGCCCTCCGGGCCCGAGCTGCCGAGGCGTAGGTGCTTCGGTCACGGGCCGCAGAAGCGGAGCGGCTCGAAGAGGAGGTTTCCACGCTCCGGACTCAAGTCTCGGAGATGGGCGAGCTCCGGGAGGCGGCAGCTAATGCCGAGGCCCTCGGGGCCCGAGTGGACCAGATGGAGCGGGTCGAGGTGGACCTCGCCGCCTGGAACGAGGAGATGACCGAGGCGCTTGCCGAGGCGGGGAAGACGGCGGCTGACACTGCGGTGTCCCTCCGGAAGGTGCTGGCGCGCTACGGCTCCGGATGTGGCGCGTTCGACATCGCCCGGGAGCCCCTGGTCCATCGGGTAAAATTTATCCAGTCCGCCGTCCGGCAAATACACCTTACCGTAGCGCAGTACGGCGAGGTGTCTGCTCGGGTGGCCGCTTACGGGATTCTTCGACATCTCGAAGTGTCTGGACTTCCTCTTCCTTCGCCCTCAAGCTCGCATCCAGTCACCTTCATGGGGGATCACCTCCGAACGCCGAGCCCTGCGCTGAGTCAATCTTGGAGGGCGCTCAAGGCGGTCTGGCAGACTGAGGGCCCCGAAGTGATCAAGACTTGGCTGGAGGAGGCGTTCCGCGCCCGCGGTCCTCCAGCTCCCTCGAAGCCTTCGGCCTCGGCCCACCAGCCGGACCCGAAGGTGTAGCTTCTTCGAGATCCTCTCGTTGTATTAGCCTGTAATAGCTTCGGGAACTTAGTCATATATTAATAAAAAGTACCTTCTAGGGTTCATTCAGGGTGTCCGCGATTGCGACTGTGATGTCGAAGTGCTTGAATTTGACGATGCTCTTTGACATTGATGGGCTATCTTCGAGGCTCTCAGAGCGAATCGGCCTGCGTGCTTCGTCCTTCCCTGTAGTAGCGATGGACACGCGGACCCCGACGTCCTCCGAGGAGTTCTGAACCTTGTCAAGGGAGAAGAAACTGGGCCCCGCTCCTTGTCTTCGTCTCCCGAACCGGTGGACTGGTCTAATACAGAAGCCGGCCTAGACGAAGCGCCCCCCGGGGGGGACAATCTGCGCAGTTGGGCCCAACTTCAAGAAGACCAGAGACCCTTTCGTGCTCAGAAGAAGGAGGAGGAGCGAAGGAAGAGGAAGGAGAGGTCCGCGCGAACCGCGTCTGGGCCTCCGTCCGAAGCGCGCTATGGCCCAGGTGGCCCCTCCGACCGAGGGGGCCTTCGGTTCTTGCTTGGCTTGGATGAAAACTTCTCTTGATCCTTCTCTTCTGTCATTGATTTGTAATAAACATTGTACGCCTGTTGGAACAATTGCATTAGTTCCAGCAGGTTTTTCTGTGGTGGAGTATGATATGGAGAATGAACCTCGATGGGTTCTCACAGGGAGAGATAGGGTTTATACTGGTTCGGGCCTCCCCTAGGGGATAATAACCCTACGTCCAGTTTGTAGTGGATTTGGCATGGTGTGCCTTGATGTGGAGAGGATAACTCCAGGGTCTCATGGCCCCCTGGAGCCTGTGTCCCGTTACAAGGGCTTGGCCCTGCTTTTATAGGCACGCAGGCCAGAGGAAAAGACTGGAATGCCCCCCTATGAACCCTTGGTTCATAGGGGCAGAGAGGGGAAAAGGAGCTTAGCTACGGTACAAAAGGTGCCAGACAACTTTACAGCCTTACTGGCGTGTCAGGCTGCGCCAGGCTTTGACCGGCTAAACGACACTCCAGGGGCGGGGGGCCCCTGGTATGGACTCGGCTCCGGAGGGCGGCCTCCGGACCTGGCTCCGGAGGGCGGCCTCCGGACTTGGCTCCTGGAGGATGGCCTCCGAACTGGACTCCGGAGGGTGGCCTCCGGACTGGACTCCGGAGGGCGGCCTCCGGGCTTGGCTCCTGGAGGATGGCCTCCGAACTGGACTCCGGAGGGTGGCCTCCGGACTGGACTCCGGAGGGTGGCCTCCGGGCTTGGCTCCTGGTTTGGGGGCTTCGAAGCTACAGGCCTCGGGAAGTATCTTGGGACCTGGAAGTAATACTCAAAGAAAACAGGCTCCGACAGAACCTGGCTCTGGGCCGAAGGCTGTCGGAGGCTGACGTCATTTGGCCCCTGTGTGAGGGAAATATACTCCCCCAACAGTAGCCCCTCGCGTGTAGGCCTTCGGAACGAAGGGGTGCACGCGTCCTTAGGACAAATGACCTGGAAACATAACTACGGAGAAAACATACCTTCGGCGCCCGGACCGAGGGCGGCCTCGACATCCGGGAGCAATAGATGCCTGCGCTTTCCGTCGGAACGGCCTCGGGGCTCGGGGAGCCCGCACGGCTCCGCAACGGTCGAAAATGTTACCGTTACCCTGCTTGGGCTTGATTTGCTTTCGCCGGAGGCCCATCTGGCGGTGAGCCCGGCCCACGACGGTTGGAATTCTTACCGCGCCTATAAATAGAGACTTACCGCGTGCGGCTTCGGCACACCTTCATTTGCTCTCTTCTTGTTGCCTTGCAAACCTCGCTCTGCTCCTCTTCTAGCTTCGCTCCGAGCCCCCCCCTTCGCTTAGCTTTAGCTCTTCGCGCCGAAGTCCCAGCGACATGCCGAAGAAGGCGGTGGCGAAGCCTCCTGCTTTGGGCTCGAGCTCGGGCTCCGCCCAGGTGCAGGCGGCGGCGGCTGCGGCGGCGAAGACTGCGCCCAGGCGGATGGGGCCGAGGGACCTTCGGACCCCCTCCGACAAGTTCGAGCAGACCCTGGAGATGAGGGCCTCGATCTCCACGGAGGAGTCGGTTCGGAGGGCCTGCGAAGGGAAGATTGCGGCGAAGATCCAGCTTCGGGTCCCGGAGAAGTCGGAGGTTGAGCCGAGGCCTCGCGCTGACGAGGTGGTGGTGTTCGAGGCCTTCTTCGAGGCCGGCCTCGGTCTGCCAGCGGTGGGGATGCTGAGCGAAGTCCTCAAGGCTTACAACCTCGAGCTTCCACAGCTTTCGCCCAACGCCGTGGCGAGGTTAGCCGTTTTTGAGTGGGCCATGAGGGCCGAGGGCTGCGAGGGCCGCGCGGACGTCTTCGTCGCCCTCCATGATGCCAACTGCCAACCGAAGCCGCGGGAGGGGCCGGACCGCGTCAAGAGGGCGCTGGCCTTCGGCAGCGCCAATTTTCAGCTTCGGAAGGAGTATCAGGACGCCTTCCCGGCGAGGGCCGTCAACAACAAATGGCACTCGAGGTGGGACCAAGAGTGGTTCTATGCCTCCGTCGGAGCCAACTCCCCCCTTCGGAGCACCAACGCCCATATTTTGTATCGGCGCGAAGGGGTGGTGAAGACCAGCGAAGGCCTCCTTCAATCGAGGATCTCGCTGCTCCGAAGGGTGGCAGCGAAGATGAGCATGAGGGACCTCGCAGAGGAGTTCCTCACCCTTCGGCTAAGCCCCCTCGCGCGCTCTTGGCCGGAGGGTCTCTTCCAGGCTTCGGGTCGAGGTGAACTCAGCGAGCTGGCCTTCGACCGCTTTGGTAAGTCTTCGCGCTCTTCTTGCTTTTAGTACTTGAACACTTTGGCCCTAACTCAACCTTTTCATGTAGCCGACCTCGACATGAGGACCCCGGAGGAGGCCATCGCGGCGGCGGACCGAGTCGTTGGGACTCCGACCCCCGAGGAGCAGAACCAGCGCCTCGCCCTGGTGGGGTCCTGGGAGCGCTGGAACAGAGTGTGGACCGCGCTTGGCCTCGGAGGGCTCCCCGCTCTGCCGGACTTCACCCACCTGGCTGCCTCGTCGGCCGGAGCCAAGAGGAAGAGGGGGGACGAGGACGAAGCGGACGCCTCGGGGGAGGCTGCGGCGAAGCCTGCAGCTACTCCGACCCCCAAGAAGGCCGCGAAGCCCCTGGCGGCGAGGGCTTCGGAGGAGGAGGCCGATGCGCGCACTCCGGCTGCCAGGGAGGCCACTGATGCTCCGGCGGAACCAACTTCGGGCGCGAAGGTGGATGCGCCAGCTTCGCAGCGAGGGAGCTGGAGGACACACTTAGCCCCTGGTTCCTTCCAGGAGATCTCTGAAGATGGTGAACCCTTTTTTCTCTTTGCATGCCTCTCTTCAATACGCAGGTTTGACTTGGCTTTTCGCAGAGGACGAAGATGATGCGAGGCCCACTGTGGCGAAGCCGGCAGGCGAAGGTGGGTCGAAGTCCGCCGAGGCGGAGCCCGCGGAGGCTTCGAGCAGCAGCAGCAGCAGCAGCAGCAGCAGCGAGTCGGAGTCTGGGAGCACTTCGTCTGACGGCGAAGGCGGTGGGGGCCGCGCGGACCCTCGAATCGAAGAAGATGTCGACGTGGTGGGTTTGAGCCCCGCTTCGCCGAAGCCCGCGGAGGGGACTGTGGCCGTGATTCACCCTTTCAAGCCGAGGGGAGGTGTGACGGTGGCGGCGATCCGCGGCTTCCGCGAGGCTTGTGCTTCTGCGGAGGAGGGGGACTTGGTGGCCCAGCTTAGCCACCAGGACCCCGCGGATCTCTTTGTCAGCTCGAACGAAGTCCTCCTGCGGGTGAGCGAAGCCCCTTGCAACTTCGAGCTATATGTTAGCTTTTCCTTGGTACTTATGACTTCTTCAACTTCTGCAGGCCCTCGCACTGAACGCAGCCGCTTCGACTGCTGCCGACAGGCGGTTGGAGCGCCTCGCAGCGGAGAAGGAGGCCCTTCGCCGCGAGGTTTCAGAGGAAGCCGAGGGGCGGAAACGGGCCGAAGCTTCGGCTGCGGAGGCGAAGGAGGCGAGGGAGGCCTTGGCCTCGGAGACGGCTCGGCTTCGCGCGGAGCTCCAGGCTTCGAAGGATGCCGAGGCCCGACAGGCGAAGGAGATCGAAGAGCTCCATCAACGGGCCCAGGACCTCGAGAGCTTCGTTGTGGCCAACCTTGGCGAGGCCACCCAGAGCCTGACCGAGGTCCTTGAGAAAATAGGGACCGAGTGCCGGGCTCCGGAGTTTGGCGACCAAGACCCGATTGGGGACCGCGCCGATTATTTGAAGACGGCGGCTTCGATTGCGGACGAAGCGCTGACAGGCTTCGCTCTCATGGCCGGTCGCGTCGCCGGTCAAGGGGTGTTGCACATGCTCCACGCCGCGGGGTGTGACCACCTTCGGGCGGCAACCTCCGTGGCCCCTGTGGCCTTCGGGGGTCCGCACTTGGTGACGCCTCCGGGCGAAGTCCGCGGAGCCTGGCGGCGGCTGCAGGATCCCTGGAAGGAGCAAGGCTGCGAGGCAGTCCTCGACCTTATGAAGGCCCTCCGACAACGCCGGTTCAAGGGGCCCACTGACCCGGACAAGCCTTCGACCTCGACGCCTCCGCCTCCGAAGGTGTAGATCTCCTTAGGCTTCCTTGTAATACCTAGCTGTAGGCTTGTAAAGACTTATCAGTTCATTAATACGAATGCGGGGGTTTTTTATACCTGCCCAGGCTCAGCCTTCGAGCGTAGACCTCGAAGTCCTCGAGGACTCTGAAGAGCTTCAACAGCTGTGGGCGATCCTTGGAGTAGCTAGGTCCGAAGGCCCCCCTCGGTTTAAGCTGCCGAGGGGACCTCGGGGCGAAGCCATCTCCGAAATAGCTCAGGATTTGCTAGCCGCTGTGAAGACGGAGCCCCTTCAAGGTTCTTTACCTTTGCCTCCGCGAGCGGCCTTAGCGAGCGACGAAGCCCTAGATTTTTCTGCCTTCGATACGGCACCGCCTGCTTCGCGAACTTGGAGCGACCTGCAAAGCGGAAGCCGAAGCCTGCGGGCTTCGGAGCCTGGACGAGCCGGTCGAGGGAGAGCGGGCTCCGATGAGGCAACGTCCAGCCGAGGGGGTCCCCGCCGAAGGAGAGGCAAGCGAGGGACGGGGCCTCGCACTCGGTTCTTCTTAGGCTTAGATACAGATTACTCGTAGTTTTGTCTTCGAAGTATATTTGTAACATACTTCTCAACTCTCTTAATGAAAGGAGTTTATTATACTTGCATACTTCGTTTGTATGCTTCGCATTGTTTGGCTTCGAACGCTTAGCTTGTCACGCTCGTACTGTACATTACATTCGCACACCTCGCATATATGCTTCCCCCCTTTGCACGTGGCAGTTAGGGGCTTTAGCCGTTGCTGGTACGGGCAAAAAATAAAAGATGCGAAGGGTGCGCCTTTTGGTGGCTTAATGCATGAAATTTTATTCAAGCGAAGGCCCCTTTGGGCTTCGAATGCCTTAATTGGGTGCGAAGCAATGCTTCGGCTGCTGAAATTCACTGAGCGGAGCCCTCTTTTGGGCTCCGTACGCGCTAACTTGGTGCGGAGCAGGGCTCTGGCATAACCAAGTTTAGCGAGGCATGCTTCGGCACGCTAGGATTTGGATGTTGTGCATGAGCGGGGCTCTGGAACGCACTTAGATTTTAGCGAAATAAGACTTCGAGACGCTCGGGCGTATATTATATTAACACGCGAAGCAGGGCTTCGGAGCGTGCTTGGGTAACGAAGCTGGGCTTCGGAGCTTGGTCCTGTAATGAGAAGGATAATTGGCGTGGATTCACCGAACCTGTGATAATGTGAGCCACCTTCGACTCTGAGCCACCTTCGACTCTGGGTCACCTTCGACCCTGGGATGCGTCGGGTGCGGAGCCCGGAATCCCTGGGATGCTTCGGGCGCGGAGCCCGGAATCCCTGGGATGCTTCGGGCGCGGAGCCCGGAATCCCTGGACGCGTCGGGCCAGTGGCCCGGAGTCCTTTGTTACTGCTGCGGGCCCGGAGGCGCTGTGTAGCCTTCGGAGGGATGCTCCGGATTTTATAAAGCGAAGCAAGGCTTCGGTTTTAAATAAGGCGAAGCGTGGCTTCGGGTTTAAATAAAGCGAAGCATGGCTTCGGTTTTTAAGTAAGGCGAAGCAAGGCTTCGGGTTTTAAATAAGACGAAGCGGTGCTTCGAGTTTAAATAAGGCGAAGCGGTGCTTCGGGTTTAAATAAGGCGAAGCGGTGCTTCGGGTTTAAATAAGGCGAAGCATGGCTTCGGTTTTAAATAAGGCGAAGCATGGCTTCGGTTTTTAAGTAAGGCGAAGCAAGGCTTCGGGTTTTAAATAAGACGAAGCAAGGCTTCGGGTTTTAAATAAGACGAAGCAAGGCTTCGGGTTTTAAATAAGACGAAGCGGTGCTTCGGGTTTAAATAAGGCGAAGCATGGCTTCGGTGGCTTCGGGCGGTACTTACCTTGTAGCCCTCGGGGCTTCGATGTCCTTTGAAACGTGGAGCGGAGCCCCTTGCCGGAGAGCGGGCTCCGGTATGCGAAGGGTGGAGGAAGGCGAAGGTGGCCTTCGACCTGCACCCGAAGCCCCTTGTCGGGGGATGCGCGAAGCGAGAAGGCCTCGGCGATCCCCCCTCGGGCGCACTTCGGGTTGCAGGCAGTGGTAGAGAACTTAGCTTTTAGGACTAAGGTCCCCACGGACGGCGCCAACTGTTGGAACAATTGCATTAGTTCCAGCAGGTTTTTCTGTGGTGGAGTATGATATGGAGAATGAACCTCGATGGGTTCTCACAGGGAGAGATAGGGTTTATACTGGTTCGGGCCTCCCCTAGGGGATAATAACCCTACGTCCAGTTTGTAGTGGATTTGGCATGGTGTGCCTTGATGTGGAGAGGATAACTCCAGGGTCTCATGGCCCCCTGGAGCCTGTGTCCCGTTACAAGGGCTTGGCCCTGCTTTTATAGGCACGCAGGCCAGAGGAAAAGACTGGAATGCCCCCCTATGAACCCTTGGTTCATAGGGGCAGAGAGGGGAAAAGGAGCTTAGCTACGGTACAAAAGGTGCCAGACAACTTTACAGCCTTACTGGCGTGTCAGGCTGCGCCAGGCTTTGACCGGCTAAACGACACTCCAGGGGCGGGGGGCCCCTGGTATGGACTCGGCTCCGGAGGGCGCCTCCGGACCTGGCTCCGGAGGGCGGCCTCCGGACTTGGCTCCTGGAGGATGGCCTCCGAACTGGACTCCGGAGGGTGGCCTCCGGACTGGACTCCGGAGGGCGGCCTCCGGGCTTGGCTCCTGGAGGATGGCCTCCGAACTGGACTCCGGAGGGTGGCCTCCGGACTGGACTCCGGAGGGTGGCCTCCGGGCTTGGCTCCTGGTTTGGGGGGCTTCGAAGCTACAGGCCTCGGGAAGTATCTTGGGACCTGGAAGTAATACTCAAAGAAAACAGGCTCCGACAGAACCTGGCTCTGGGCCGAAGGCTGTCGGAGGCTGACGTCATTTGGCCCCTGTGTGAGGGAAATATACTCCCCCAACAACGCCCCCCGTTCTTCTTCTTTTTCCAATATATGTGGTTGAAGCCTTTCTCCTTGCTCCTTCCCTCCCCCCTCCTTAGCGGGTAGTCGGTTTGTTGGCTGGGCGCTAACCAGATAGGAGGAAGGTGCGGTGAATGCATCTCGCCTACAAGGGTAGGATACTTTGAACGGGAGCTTGAAATCCGAGTGCGAGGGCGCATCGAGCCGGAGCTCGGAACCCGGTTGCGGGGGTGCGTCGAACCGGAGCTCGGGACCCGAGAGCGAGGGTGCATCGAGCTGGAGCTCGGAACCTGAGAGCGGGGGTGCGTCGAGCCGGAGCTCGAAACCCGATTGCGGGGGTGCGTCGAGCCAGAGCTCGGAACCCGATTGCGGGGGGTGCGTCGAACCGGAGCTCGGGACCCGAGAGCGAGGGTGCGTCGAGCTAGAGCTCGGAACCTGAGAGCGGGGGTGCGTCGAGCCGGAGCTCAAAACCCGATTGCGGGGGTGCGTCGAGCCAGAGCTCGGAACCCGAGAGCGAGGGTGCGTCGAGACAGAGCTCGGAACCCGATTGCGGGGGTGCGTCGAGCCGGAGCTCGGAACCCGAGCGCGAGGGTGCGTCGAGCCAGAGCTCGGAACCCGATTGCGGGGGTGCGTCGAGCCGGAGCTCGGAACCCGAGAGCGATGGTGCATCGAGCCGGAGCTCGGAACCCGATTGCGGGGGTGCGTCGAGCCAGACCTCGGAACCCAAGAGCGAGGGTGCGTCGAGCCGGAGATCAGAACCTGATTGCGGGGGTGCGTCGAGCCAGAGCTCGGAACCCGAGAGCGAGGGTGCGTCGATCCGGAGCTCGGAACCCGACTGCGAGGGTGCGTCGAGCCGGAGCTCGGAACCCGAGAGCGAGGGTGCGTCGAGCCGGAGCCCAAAACCCAATATGCTTTGGTGAAGTGAAACTCTTAGAGTTGTTGCGCGTTTGCCATGGGCGAAAACATTTGCCTGGTGATTTTATTACGCAATTTGGATACACAAGAAGACGCTATCGGCCGCTAGCGGAATACACTTATGAGACTACGGAAAGTAACGCTTCAGGTGCTCTGCGTGCCAAGTATGCTTCAGCTCTTCGCCTTCCAAGGTGGCGAGCCGGTAAGAGCCCGGGCGTCCGGACCTTGTTACAATGTATGGTCCTTCCCATTTGTTGCCCAGTTTGGTGGGAGCGGCCACCGCGCGAAGGACGAGGTGCCCCGGCTGGAACTCATTGCGTTTGACTTTGGGTTCGTACCATGCCTTCGTCTCCTTCTTATACTGGGAGAGGTTGGCAACGGCTCGGAGCCGCGTCTCTTCGGCCAGGTCGAGGGAGACGGTGCGCTCTTCATCGGCGTCGGGTGATGTGACGTGTAGCAAACCGGCTCGGAGCTCCGTTGGGGTCATTGCTTCATCACCGAACAGGAGGCGGAATGGGGTGAAGCCGGTAGCTCGGGAAGTGGTGGTCCGGATGGACCAAAAGATCTTCGGCAGCTCATCGGGCCATGATCCTTTGGCTAAGCCAACGATGCGTTTGTTGAGGCCCGAGAGGATGTGCCCATTAGCTCGCTCCACAGCCCCATTAGACTGGGGATGCCGCACTGCGGCGAAGCAGAGCTGGACCCCCAATTCGTCGCAAAATGCTCGGAAAGCCCCAGCATCGAACTGCGTTCCGTTGTCCAATGTGAGCTGCCTGGGCACTCCGAAACGGCACACGATATTCTGCCAGAAGAATTTCTGGACGCTTCGGGATGTGATGGAAGTCAGCGGCTCAGCCTCGACCCACTTGGAGAAATATTCGACGGCGACGACAGCAAAGCGCAGGTTGCATTTCGCTCTAGGAAATGGTCCAATGAGATTCATGCCCCATCGTGCCAACGGCCACACAGGAGGGATGGGTAGCAGGCTGGCTGGGGGTCGGTGACTGCGCCGCCCCATCGACTGACAGCCTTGGCAAGTGCGGATGAGTTCTTCGGCGTCGGCAACGATAGTGGGCCAGTAGACGCCCTGCCGGAGAGCTTTGCCCGCGAGGGCCCGTGGTGCCAAGTGGCTCCCGCACAGCCCCTCGTGGATTTCTCGGAGCATGGTCACTCTGTCCGAATGAGAGATACAACAGAGTAGCGGAGAACATACCCCCGACTTGTATAGGATGCCGTTGATGACCTGGAAGGACCTTGCACGGAGCTGGAGGCGAACTTGGTCTGGGCTAGGATGATCGTCTTCGCTGCCCGCGAGCGTGCGCAGGATGGGCTCCCGCCAATCGCTATCAACCGTGCACAGGACTGGAGCTGGCCGAGGTGACGACGAGGGCTCATCCGAGGCGGAGGTGGATGCCTCGCTGCGAGGAGGCGCCGAGGGTTGGATGATCTCCTCGAAAAAAGCGCCCGGCGGCAAGGCTTGAGCTCCTGCCCCGGCTTTGGCGAGGGCGTCAGCTTGGCCGTTTTCACTTCGCGGGATGTTTTGGACGGATATACCCTTGAAGGATGCTTCGAACCGGCGGATGGCATCGAGGTAGGAGGCAAGGTCTGGATGCTTAGCCTGGAAACTCTTGTCGATGTGCCCGGCGACTACTTGGGAATCGGTCTTGATGACCACACGCGCTGCTCCCAGCGCATGCGCCTTGCGGAGACCCAAGAGGACCCCTTCATACTCGACGATATTATTGGTAGCCCTGAAGTTCAGTCGAGTGGAATACAAGGCCTGTTGGCCGGAGGGGGAGATGATGACTGCTCTGGCTCCAGCCCCTGAAGCCTGGTAAGCGCCGTCTGAATAGAGAGTCCAGATTGCTGCGCTTGTTTCGGTGCCGGCGCGATCAGATGTCATCGTCCGTTCTGCGACGAAATCGGCGAGGATTTGGGACTTGATGGCGGTACGGGCGACGAAGGAAATTCCGAACGGGGCCAACTCCACCGCCCACTTGCCAATGCGGCCAGTGGCATCCTTGTTTCGGAACATGTCACCAAGCGGGTAGGCGGTCGGGATGATGACATCATGGGCCAGGAAGTAGTGCCGAAGTTTCCTGGATGCCATGACGAGGGCATAGGCTACTTTCTCGAGCTCGGAGTACCGAGCCTTGGCTCCGGCGAGGGATTCAGAGACAAAGTAGACGGGGCGCTGTATCAACTTCCCGTCGCGTGCTTCTTCTTGGACCAGAGCCGCACTTGCCGTGTTGCCAGAAGCAGCGAGGTAGACCAACAAGGGGCTGTCGGGCCGGGGTGTGGCAAGGGCCAAGAGGCCGGAGAGATACTCTTTGATTTGTTCGAAACAGTCCTGACATTCGTGGGTCCACGTGAAATGCGTTGAACCCCGAAGCGCCTTGAAGATGGGCAAGCTTCGTACTGCTGATCTTGCTAAAAATCGTCCGAGGGCTGCCAACCGCCCGACTAGCTTCTGTGCTTGCTTCAAGTTCTGGGGGGCACATGTTCTGCAATGCGTTAACTTGCGTTGGGCTACCTTCAATGCCTCGGCTGGAGACCAGATACCCAAGCAGCTTCCCTGCGCGCGCTCCGAAGACACACTTTTCTGGATTGAGCCGGATTCCACACCGCCGGAGGCTGTCGAAGGTCTCGGCTATGTCCGAGCCGTGATGGCTCTTGGTGGTACTTTTGATGACGATGTCGTCCATGTATGCTTCCACATTGCGCCCCAACTGATGACCCAAGGCCTTGGAGATTAGTCTTGAAAAGGTGGCCCCTGCATTGCGGAGGCCGAAGGGCATCCGGAGGTAGCAGAATACTCCAGCGGGGGTGACGAAACTTGTTTTGACTTGGTCTTCGGGCCTTAACCAGATCTTGTGATAGCCGGAATAAGCGTCGAGGAAACTGAGGAGCTCTGCTCCGGCTGTGGAATCAACTAGTTGGTCGATGCGAGGCAAGGGGTAGGGGTCACGGGGGCAAGCTTTATTCAGAGAAGTGAAGTCGATACACATGCGCCATTTTCCAGATGTTTTCTTCTGGACAAACACTGGGTTAGACAACCAGTCGGTATGACTCACTTCCCAAATGACCCCTGCTCGAAGCAGCTTCTCCGTCTCAGCCTTGGCGAGCTCGGTCCGTTCAGTGGAAAGCTTCCGGAGCCCCTGGCAGACCGGCCGCGCCTTCGGGTCGATTGCTAGTGAGTGCTCGATGATCGAGCGGTCGACGCCGGTAATGTCTTCATCGGACCATGCGAAGATGTCGAGGTTGCCGCGGATGATGCTCTCGAGCTGCGCCGACACCTCCGACTCCAGACCCCCTCCGAACTTGATCGGGTACACCTTCCCGTCTTGGGTTAAGATCTTGGTAATGACCTCCCCCTCCAGGAGAGGTTTGGCTGGGCGGCCCTTTTGCCCGGGGTCCCCGCCTCCGGGGAGGCTGGCTCCTTCGGCACCTTCGCGGACGTTGTGAATCTGTCGTGGCTCCAATGGCGCCGAGTGACCGTACTCGACCCGGCGAGCTGCGGCCTGGTCACCCAGGATTGACAACACCCCTCCTGGAGTCGGCATCTTGAGGCATAGGTAGTTGTGGTGCGCGATGGCTCCGAAGCGGTTGAGCATTCCCCTTCCGAAGATGGCATTGTAGGCGTACGGGGCGTCGACCACGTCGAACAGGATCTCCTCGCAGCGCCGAAGGTCACCTCCAGCGCGATCTGGCCCAGGGCATCGAGCGGGGGGCCTGCGAAACCCTGGAGTGGACGGGAAGCCGGCAGTAGGTGCTTGCGCGATAGGCACAGCTGATCAATGGCCTACACGAAGATGATGTTAGCGAAACTCCCCCCATCAACCAGGATGCGACGCACCTCGACTCCGGCAATGTCTGCCGAGATAACAAGGGGATCGGCGTGCGGGAACTTGACTCCGGAGGCATCTCCAGCGGTGAAGGTGATGGGAACATGGGACTATTCCGGGAGGGCGAGGGGCCGGACGTGGTGATATGTCCGACCTCCTGAACGTAGTCCCGACGCTATCACTTACACAGAGTCCCCAGGGCTCCCCCTCCGGATATGGGGAGGACCACTCGTTTCCCCCGATCCGGCGCATCCTCGAGCTTGGGGGCCGTGACCCTGCCGAACTCCGGGTCCGGGCCCATGACTTCTGGCTCGTCGCGGCGCCCGACTACCTGGACCGCTTCTGGGCGAGGGATAGGGATCCCCCTATCGGTAGAACCGTGGCTGGCATTGCGCTCGAGGTAGTCGCTGCGGAGGGCGAGTATGGTCCGGCAGGAGTCGGTGTCGTGGCTCCGGTTTTCACCGTGGACGCTGCAGTAGAAGGCTCTTCCGGAGAGCGCTCGAGGTGGAGCCTTGGCCCCGACGGAACGGCTTCCGTTGGGCGTGTGCAGATGCTTGGCGGGGGCTCGGGGGGTAATTCTGAGGACTTCCCCCCGAAGATGCTTCCGGCCTCGTCGAGAGTCCCGGTGGATGGAGTCCTGCCGGCCGGACTCTTGGCGGCGGATGTCGGGAGCGGGGCGTGCTCCCCGGCTGAGGTCCGGTGGGGCTTCATACGTCCTGGCGCTCGAGGCCCATACGGGGACTATCATCACTTGCCTGCGTGTCTGGCCCTCTTCGGACCGGGCGTATTCCTCGAAATACGTCATGAGTTGTGCCACCGAGGAGATGGGCTTCCGGTGGAGCTTGTCGAGGAGACCTGGGTGGGTGACGCCTTCTCGGGCAGCATCGATGACGGAGGAAGCCGAGAGCCCCTTGATCTGGGCTTTGGTGTGCGTGAAGCACTGGGAATACTGCCGTCGGGTTTCCCCGGGCTGCTGCTTCACTTGGAAGAGGCTCCCGGTGGACATAGGGGCCACGAAGGTCCCTTGGAAATTGTTGATGAATTTCTTCCTCAGTTGATCCCATGAATGGATGGTCCCAGGCAGGAGTGACCAGAACCACCGGAGGGCAATCCCTTCGAGCGCCAGGGGGAAGCATTTAGCCATGGTGTCTCGGCTTCCCCCGGATGCTTCTATCGCTAGGGCGTACGAGCGAGAGAACTCTCTAGGGTCAGAATCCCCGGAGTACTTTGGAAGCTTGGCGGCACGGAACTTCGAGACGAAGCACACCCTCTGAAGGTCCGGGTGCAGGGGGGACTCCTCGTCGTATGACGGATTCTCTTCATCCATCGGATCTTCATCATCGCTCAGCACCACGGCCACAGCTTTCGCGGCGCGGGGGGGGGGGGGCTCCGGAGGGCGGAACGACGCCTCCTGGCGCCACAAGGCCAGTTATGCCTTCAGCCGAGCGTTCTCGGTGGCCAGGGCGTCATCTTGGCTCCCGCTTCCTCCTGATGCAGTATCGGGGTCCCGCAAGCGGACATAGTCAGTCCGAAGGGACACCACCGGGGGTCTGCTTAGAGGACGCTGCTCCGGAGGCTCCTCCGGCAACCCTGCCAGGTTGACGGAGGCTGGCTCAGGTACGCTAGCTTCTCTAACTAAGGTCCCCATGGACGGCGCCAACTATTGGAACGACGGATCAGACCAGCAGGTTTTCTTAGTGGGAACGAGAGTAGTGTATTCAATGCTTCTTGAGCCTGCCCGTTACAACTACAGTTGGGGGGGTATTTATAAGGCGCCCCGTCCAGAGGACCCAGCGCCTCTGGACCGCCAACGGCTACATGGCTAGACGCCGGTCAGTAGTACAGCAAAACGGACGATACACAGTACAGACAAGAATATTCGACTCTGACAGCGTATCAGCCGTGTCGGACGCTGCCTGCGTCGCCCGACACGGCTCAGAAGATCGTGATCCTGTCTCCCCGTATATTTGTCCAGTCCTTTTCCCGCCAACACTCCCTCCAGATTCACTACCGCGGGCCGAGAGATGGCCCCCGGCAATCTTATCCCAGAGGGTGGCCTCCGGCGTCCTTCTCCCGGGGGGTGGCCTCCAGCGTCCTTCTCCCGGAGGGTGGCCTCCGGCGCCCTTCTCCCGGGGGGTGGCCTCCGGCGCCCTTCTCCCGGAGGGTTGCCTCCGGCGTCCTTCTCCCGGAGGGTGGCCTCCGGCATCCTTCTCCCGAGGGGTGGCCTCCTTGCACCAGGCTTCAGACCCCCTGGTGGTGGGCCCCCTTCAGCCGTCGGGATTATCTCCCCCAACAGGTGCGTGAGAAGCGGCAACCATTTTCCCATGATGACAGGGATGACAAACTAGTTCCTTCTCCATCTTAAGCTTGGGCAAGACACGGATAAGGTCCATAGAACTCAATCTAACAAGCAGATCAAAGCTCAAATGGCCTAACCTTCTATGCCACTTCTAGAGCTCAGAGGAGGATCCGACCATCAGACAGTGAGAGGGGCCAGAAGAACTAGAGAAATCAATATGAAAAACCATACCGAAAGGTAAGATCTGGCAAACTAAAGATCCTCTAGAATCAACAACAGAAGACATGCCCTTCTTAAAGCGCACTTCTAAACCATCCTCAAGAAGTTGCAAAACAGAAATTAGATTAAAATTCAGATTTCGAACTAAAGCAACATTCTTCAAAGAGAAATAATCAGAGATGCAAATTGACCCAATACCTTGTACCTCCCTTGACCACTGTTCCCGAAAGTGATGTATTCCTTGGAGCTCGGGGGAGAGAGGCTGGAGAACCATCTGCGGTGTCCCGTCATGTGGCGAAAACATCCTGAATCCATGATCCATATGTCCTCCAGTCCTCGATCCTGCAAGATCAATGGTCATGAGTGGGAGCAAACGGTCGAACACCAGGTTTAGCGAAGGTGCTAAACCAGTGTCGAGCCATCTGCTCGTAAGTAGGAAAGAAGAAGGAATCATATGAGTCTGGACCAAAACGTGACTCAAAGCTCGGTCCTCTGTTCTGCCTAAAATCATGGCCACGAGGTCCAAAAATGTATCCATAATGATCTGGAGCTCTACTGGAACGAAAACCACCCTCCGGAGCATGTTCATAAAAACCGTCTCCTCTAACACCACCTACATGACGTGGCCTGGCCTCTAGCCTCTCTCTATGTTGAGGAACTATCTGTCTACCACCCTGCTGGTAGAACTGCTCCTGCCCACCTCGAGCTCTCTCTGCTCGCTCAACGCGCTTCCTCCTGAAGCAAAACTCCTCAAGATGCCCGTCTCTCTGACAAAACTCACAGTGGTAGGTAGGCTTCTTGGGATGTGGTTGAGGCTTGGGATTCTTAGGCTTGTTGGTGTTGGGTGTAGCATCTTTGGTGTGAGAGGGTCCAAGTAAAGAATCAAGAGAAGTGTGGAGAGGTTTAGGCTTTGGGACCCAAATTTGCTTCTTAGGTGGAGCTTTAGGTTGTTCTTGAAACACTCCATCCTTGGACTGACTATCCTTAAAGGACTCGGTGGAGTGAGTCTTGGGATATCTCTGTTCAGGAGTCATCTTACTCCACTCCATTGCTCAGCTAATGGCACTCTCAAAATCAGCCTTTGTCTAGGTGTAACCTACCCCAAACCCATCCTATCTCTTGAACTGCTGGATCATCATGCCGAGCTGTGGCTTTCTGGCACTAATCCAACTCAGGATCTGACGGAGGTAAAAGTTCTTGTTCTGAACATCAGCTAGCTCCTCTCTCAAGGAAGCTAACACCTCCACCCGAGACAAGCAGATCTCACACTCTCTATCAACTTCGCCAGACTTCTCAGCTTTTAGCTTGATCAACTCCATTCTCATGGACAAGCAGTTCTCACAAACAGTGGGTGGAACTGACAAGGTCTCAATCTCTAGCTTAGTCTGCTCCAGCTCATCTCTCACTCCAGCTAACTCGCTCACCTACTCATCACTCTTGGCTCTTAGCTCAGCTATACTAGCTAAATGGGATGGGCAGTCTACAGAAGATACGACGACAATGGCATGAGCATTTTTCAGCTCCAGCTGAGCGCTTTCAAGCTCAGTGGCCATAGCGTCTCTCTCATCTACTATCTCTGTGTACCTGGACTTAAGAGTCATCAGGTCACACAACAACACCTCACAGTTAGGGCACTCACTACTATCACCCAACCAAGGCGAAGAAGACAGACTCTCAATCTTTCCATTTATAGGAGCGAAAGTAGCGACCAGAGGGGGGTTGAATGGGCACTTAAAAATTTCTTGCTACATTATGACTTAAACCCAACACCCAACAACTTAACCAAACAAACAATTTTAGCTAGGCAAATTAATAGTACTATAGTTGTCTAGCCTAAAAATGACCGGTGTCTTAATTGAAATGATATTAAAGATAATCCTAATAAAATTGTTGCGGTAAATAAAGACACCTAGATAAATCTTGAAATATTAATATTTCAGTCTAGAAATAAACTACTAATCAAATGAATAACACATGGATCATTAAAAATTAATTCAGAATTAAACCGAAAATATTGCAGGTAAGACTAAAATATAACTGCGACTAATAAATTTTTCTTTTATTTTTATATGAGCAGATTAAACAGATAAAAAATAATACGAGATAACTAAAAAGAATTTAACAGATTAAAAATTCAATGACGAGATTAATTTTAATTTAAAACAGATAACTACGAGATTATTAACTAAACTGAGATTACCTAGAAAATAGGAGATTAAATCTACTTACCTACATGCAGTCACCGCGTGCAGAAGATCCTCTACCGAAATCTGATGTCGCTCGCCGTAGATCATATGTGCACGCCGGCCGGAGCCCTTGTTTCTGCCAGGACTGTGCGACCCACTGCGGCAGAAGGAAAAATGCCAAAAAAGAAACCTACAGCAAGAAATTTCCAGCACCGCGTGGCCCTGTGCGCAATTAATCCCCGCCTTGGCAACCACAAGCCTGTCGCCGAACTGCGGCGTGGGACCCGCCGGTTGAAAAAGGAAGACAGCGCCTGCAGCTTTCCGCCGTGACGTTGAGTGCTGCCGAAGCTTTTCCCGCTGTGTTTCGTGCGCTGCAGCTTTCTGTCAACAGCACCTCGACGTGGGCCTGTGTGCGACAGCTAGCTAGCCGGCTAGCCAACGGCGTGCTGCTTAGCCGCAGCAGTAATCTCAAAAGCCATGCGCAAATTTCCTGCCGATGCAAGCGTCACAGGCTATGGCCTCTACATTGGCTGCTCCCGCTCGCATGTAGCTGTTGTTGCACTGCGCATGACTAGGTTTTGCATGCTAGAACACTGCTGCCAACACGCACGACTCCCAAGAGTTGCCAGAAGCACGACGGAACAGATCACGGCGGCGTAGATCTGAAATCTGAGAAGAATAGAGACGCCGGTGGACTGTAGATTGATCTAAAAAAACAGTCATCTATCCCCAGGGGGATAGGGGCCTATTTATAGGCGACTCCTAATACATGAAAAGACTAATTTACCCGTAGGGTAAATTAACACCGACTCTAAAATAAATTCCGAAAATCCTAACATAACCTTCAAAAAATCAACTAACACAAATAAAAATATTCTAGACATAAAAACTAAATATTAATATCCTAAAAACAAAATAAACATAGGTTGTCAGTTTTGCGCCGAAACTGACAAAGCGTCCACCGTCTTCGCACCGGGTACCCGGATTGAGCCGACCCGACCCCGCAGCTTCCTCAGCTCGGCAATCGCTCACCGCCCGTGTACCTGAGTCAAACCCAGTCAACAGACCAGTGGATCCTCTACCGCTCTTAGCACATGTACCCGGATTGGGCCAGCTCGACTCCGCGGCTCCTCTGCCCGGTTGTCTCTCGCTGCCTGTGTACCTGAGTCACACGCGCCTCAGACTCGGTAGGTCTTCATTTCTCTTCTTCTTTGACTTCCGTTGACAATCACTCATCACATCTGGAGTATCAAACCCATGTTCTTCAACATGGTTTCTCACCATTCGCCATGGCAAGCTCACTCTCAAGCTCCTCTATCATCTTTTTAGCCCCTCTAAGCAGTTTCTCCCGATACTTCAACTCCTAACGATTTTGTTCTAGTAAATTAACAACTTCTTGTTCATAGGAAGATACCTTCTCATCGTCGTCGTCGTCGGAGTCGTCGGAGGAGCCCTTGTCTTCCTTATCCCCAAGAGCCATTGAACAGAAGCTCTTGTGGGTCTTCGGCTATGATGCGAGCGAGTCTTTGGCTTGTCCCCGAAGGCCATGAAGAAGAGGCCCGCCAGATCATCCCTGTCCTTTCCCTTCCTGATCACGATCTCTTCAACACTTGAACTTGAAGATGAGGAGGAAGACGAACATCTCTTGGAGTAGCTTTTCTCCATCTCGGTGAAGAAGGCCTTGTCTCGCTTATTGTTCTCATGCTTGTAGTCATTCAGAGCCTTTCGAAAGAATCTTGTCTTGGGCTTGCCTTTGTGGAAGTGGAGTTGTCGTACTTGCCAGTCGTAGCAGTTGCCACCGGTTCCCTTCTTGTAATTCTTCCGCTTGGGGCAGTCGGTGATGAAATGACCTGGATCACCACACTCAAAGCATCCGGATTTGTGTTGTGTCTTTTAAGCATTCTTTTATCATAGACACTTCTCACACGGTTGTTAAACAAACATAGATCATCATATCCTAGCGAATCAAGCTGATCCTCGGAGATAGACATCAAGGAAAAAGCAGTACAACTCAATGCAGTAGGATCAGCAGACAGTGTCGCAAGGGCTAGAGTTTTTGAGCCAGAACTAGTGAGATTTGATCTCAACTGGATATCAACCTCTGAGGCCTTGAGCTTACTAAAAAGCTCTACGACAGTCAAGGTATCATAGGAAGCGCTCTCAATGATAGAAGAAACCTTGATCTCCGAGATCTTAGCGTCCAATGTATGGAGAACCTTAAGCGTCTGTTCATGATCTGAGACCAGCTGATCACGCTCGGCCTTGTTGAAGCGAAGCCTAAACAGTCTCACCCGGCTTCTGTGAGAAATTTTCATACTCACGCTGGTAGGTCTGATAGAGCCTAGCCTTGACCTGAGCTGTCCCCTCATGGTGTGTGCCTGGAGGGTAGCCCAGATCTCTCGAGCAGTGGTGAGATGGCTAACACGCTCAAACTCACTAGGACCTAGACCAGAGAATAAAATGTTCACCGCTTTACTATTTTTTTGATGCTGGGCAATTACATCAGCAGAAGTACCCTCAGCAATAGGCACTATGGTGAAAGTAGGATGAACACAAATATCCCATATGTCCGAGCTCTGGCTCATAAGATAGGCTCGCATGCGAGCCTTCCAATAAGTGTAGCCAAAAGCTTCAAGGGACGGGATTTTACCAGAAGACATCATGATCACTACCTAGGTTTAGAACCGGTTAATGTAAGAGAAAACCCTAACCTGTGTTCTGATACCACTTGTAGGACCGAAAGTAGCGACCAGAGGGGGGTGAATGGGCGCCTAAAAATTTCTTGCTGAACTATATCCTAATCCCAACACCCAAACGAACTTAACCAGACAAATAATGTTAGCCAAGCGAATTACAGGAATTAAAGTTGTCTAGCCTAAAACTAAATAGAAATACTGCAGTAAATAAAACACCTACATATATCACGAAATATTTATATTATAGTCTAGAAATAAAATACTAATCAAATGAATAAAACGTGGATCATTCAAAACTTAATTCAGAAATAAACCTAAAATATTGCACGTAAAAACTAGAATAAAAATATTACTGCGACTAATAATTTTTTTTCTTTTATATGAGTAGATTAAAAAACACTTAAATAAATAATACGAGATTACTAATAAAAATTTAGCAGATAAAAATTTAACTACTAAATTACTAACTAGATTTAATGTAACTAAAAGATAGGAGATTGAAAACTGACCTGGTTCAACTTCTTTGTTGCGTCGTGAGGAAGAAAACAAATTTTCCGAATGAATCGCCACAAAAAAAATAATGAGGCCAGCGGGTCCTTAACTGCGCTGACGCCATCCCATGCGTTAGAGAAAAAAATCAGTGATTTCGCTGTTGACTCCAGCCGAAGGCTGCTGGTTGGGATGGGGCATGCTAGCGCTTAGCCTGCCTGGCTATGCTGCTGCTACTTCTTTGATCTGAGCACGCAACTAGGACGCCAGCTGTACCTAGGCACGCCTTTTCTTGGCAGCTGCGTCAGAGAGATCAGCCAAAAAATATTAAACAGTAGACTTGCCTTGAAGATGAAGCGAAATGCTGTGGTTTTTCTTGTTCCCGTGCGCAGCAAGTAATGATGCCCTTGCTGAATCCCTGCTGCCCACTGCGCCTGCCCAATCTGCCGCTGCCGCAAGTTTTTCATTGGAGAAAACAAGGATTGACGTGCCATGACTCACGCAACAAACGAAAAAACAATTCCGGCGACCAAAAGAGAATACAGCGGCGGAAGTAAGAAGCAGAGGTGACAAGATTTTTTGTAGATCGAAAAATACCATTCGTGGACTGTAGATTGATAATTGAAAAAACAGTCACCCTATCCATAGGGGGGTAGGGGCCTATTTATAGGCGATTCCTAATACATGAAAAAGACTAATTTACCCCTACGGTAAATTAAATTGACTCTAAAATAAAATTCGAAATTGCTAAATACCCTTAGAAAAATCGACTGACTCAAATAAAAATATTTTGGACTCAAAAACTAATTATTTTTGAGGCGCCTATTCACCCCCCCTCTAGTCGCCATTCCGATCCCACAATTCGTATCAGAGCCAGTTAGATCACCAGTTGACCTTAACCGATTTGTGATCCTTGTTTTGGCAACATGGAAAGAAACTCGAAAATTCCGATGTTTGATGGTCATGATTTTGCTTATTGGAAGGTGCGCTTGGAGGCTTACCTTCTAGGCCAAGGAAGTGCTATTTTGAACATCATCGATTCCCAATATGTGATCCCTGAAACATGAACCTCAGAGACTGAAAAATCACAGTATGAATGCAATAGCAAAGCAAGAAACATATTGTTCATCAGTCTGACTCGCAAAGAGTTTGACAGGGTCTAGCACCTACGAACTGCGAGTGAAATTTGGACCACTTTAAAAACTTTTCATGAGGGCACTACCTAGATTAAGGCTAGGAGGCAAAGCACTTATAATCGAGAATACCAAATGTTTGTGCAAGGCCCTGGCGAATCTGTAGATGCCATGTTTGCGTGTTTTGATGGAATTGTGAGTAATTTGCGCTCTACTAGGACATTTGCTTACTCTGAACAAGATAGGGTGATCAAACTTCTCTATGCTCTTGATCGTAGCATATGGGAGGTGAAGATCTCTAGCATTGAAGAGTCGGTGAGTTTTGACACTCTGACTTGCGATGAACTCTTTAGTAAGCTTAAGTCCACCGAGATTGCCAAGGCGTCTCGACCGGGAGCTGGAAAATCTTTGTTGCCTTCGATTTCTTTGGTTTCCAGTCCTGTCAGTGGTACCTCATCTCGAGGTAATTTTTGTAGCATTTCTGGAGTTTGTGCTTATTCTGGTGCTTTTGACTTGTCCTCCCTTGTCAATGTCACAAAAGAACAAGTGGATGCTCTAGATCATGAGGAGCTAGCTCTCATTGTCATGAAGTTCACTCGCTTCTATAATGATAGACAAGACCAAAGGAGAGGAGGGTCACATGGGTGTTTTGAATGTGGAGATACATCTCACATAAAAGCGAATTGCCCTAAATTGAAAATGAAAAATGAAAAATGAAAATGATCACAAGCACCAAAAATGGAACAAGAAACCGTACTTCAGAGGGAATCGCGGGAAATTGGCTAAACGAGTAGCCAGAGCATTTGTGGTCGTTCTCAGCGACATCGACAATACGTCGAGCGAGGAGACAAGCTCGGAGGAAGAGGATCCTCCCAAGCAAGAGAAGGAGAAGAAGACAATGGACCTCACCGACCGTTGCTTCGTGGTCGACGACAACGACAGCAGCGACAAGCTCTACACTTCTGAGGTATATCTATCATGTGATCAGCTTCTTGTTCAAAATGATGAATTGCATGATGTTGTTTATTCTCAAGATAGATTATTTAAACTTGCTGCTAAAGAACGAAAAGAATTAAAACTCAGATTTGAAACTATTTCCACTGAACTTGTAATTTTGAAATCTAAGTCTGATGATGCCGATTGTGAGTCATGTCTTACTGTCATGAATGAACTTGCTTAGCTGCATTTTACACATGCTCAAATTGTTGAAAAACTTGAATTAACTGAAAAGCAACTTTTGGTGGTGGTGTCTAGTCCTGCGATCATCAACGAATGCATGACCTGTCCTTTACTTATTGAAAGCATTAATTTGAGAGATAGGTAAGTTGATGAACTTAAGGCTAGATTGGAGAGTGTTGAGTGTTCTAAGGATGTGCAGTTGGCGTGTCCCACCTGCATCACCCTTAAGGATCAACTCAGCTTTGCTAGAGAGCAAGTGGAAAAAATGCACTGAAGGAAAGGGTAGGATGGATCCGCTTTTGGCTAAAACTAAAATGTGTGCTGACAGGGCAGGGTTAGCTCTCGGGTTGGGTTATGAGATAACTACACCAAATACTTTGAGCGAAACTGTGTTCACTCCTCCCACTACCCTTGAGAAAGAGAGAGCCCAGTTAGACACCTATCAAAAAGCCAAGAATCCTACCCAACCTACAAAGAAAGCTCTTTGTTCACCAGACGAACCTCCTTAGCAAAAACCCAAGAAGACAGTGAGATTTGCGCCTAAGACCCATGCTCACACAACCAAGAGAGTTTATCACTGTTCCTATTATCATTCAGGTGGGTCACTTGGTTGGGTTTTGCTTTCGTCGTATCAGGGATGAGCGACGCTCTTTTTCGATGAACTTTTAGGACATGCATTACGCATCTTTAGGTATGCATGAGTCCGCTTTTCGCTCTTATCCTGATTTTGAGGCTACACATGGTTTTGTGAGTGATTATGCCCCTCGTGGTGTACATCATGCTTCATATGGTGATAGACCAGCGTGTAAGAGGCTTTGATGCTCGACAGGTTGGAAGACCTCATCATTTTACAGGTTTGCGCTTTGTAGGTAGACCACACACTTTTTGTCATGGTTCATATCTTGTGCATGATAAGTCTACTACTTTGCCTGGTTCTCGAGTTTTGCGATGCTGGATTCCAAAACAGTTTTTAAATCACCCTTTCATTGAGCATTCGAGAGCTTCTAGCATGTTTTGAGGGGGAGTTGTGTAGCATTGCATGAGCTTCTGTCATATGATTAATTGCTTTTACAAGTACATGCTTTGTAATGCCTTTATAGTATTGTCTTTAATACTGTTGATTGTACTTGGCATGTTTTCATCGAATAATTGTCATGAGCATGGCTTTTATTTGTGAAAATTTGAAAACGATTACTGCTTAGTCTAGAAACTAGCTTGAATGGGTTGAGTGCTTTTGCTAGCTTTTACACACCTGATAGCTAGGTCCTTTTCACTTGGATGCTAATACACAATTTGATTTCATCAAAAATGTTATGGTGAAAATGAAAATGAATGATATTCATGTTGTTGTGTGCTAAAATTGAAAAGATACAGGTGAGTTTGCTTTGTCGCACTACTTTGTTCTGGACGGCTTACCATAGCACTTTGGTATGAACCGAGACATTGAAGTGTATACCGAGATCAATGCTTTAAGCTTCCGATGGTCTTTTTCTTGACCTAGGCTTGGCTTGTTCGGTTAGCATAAGGTTGACATGCAAATAACCCCTGGCATAAAAATGAAAAGTTAAAATTCATTGCATATCATATTTGATGAAGCTCCTTGAAGTGGGATTTGCTTATCTGGTTAGTAATTGGTTAGCTTTTGCACCTCATGCCTTGCCATGTCTAGTATGCTAGTTTGAGTGGTGATGCTTTTATTTGTTAAAATCTGAAAATGCTTGCTCATGCCTTTTGTTTAGATGTTATTCACCTGAGTTGGTCATATAGTACTTTTAGACGATATTCAAGGTGAATGATTGTTTGTAATGTAATTGTAGTTGCTCATGTTTTAGAAGCTCACATCTCTACGTTACCCTCACTCCCCACTTTACATCTTTTTATCTCCTTGATGCTTGCATTGTCAAACGAAGAGAAATGGCCTACATGATGCTTTTGGATTGCGTGGTTAAGGGGGAGTATTGGCTTTCGTCATGCCTTGAGATGTTTTTGCAATGCTTTATTTTGCATGAGTTTTTGCCCAAGAGGGAGATCTATTACCAAGTGACATGCGTTTGCTCTTTTATGAGTTTTATGGTCACTTGTGCGCTTAACTTGAATTCTTCATCATGTTTTTGCTTGGGGTTGTCAATGCACTCATCAAGGGGGAGATTGTGAAACCAAGGGTGGCTTCTGTCTAGATGATGAGTGATTGACAAGGATGAGCATTTGAGAGATCGAGCGATGGAGTGTTGGTTTGAGTGCATCGAGGGGTTCGATGTAAAATGGAGGATTCTGTGCCGAGGGTTTCGGTGGTTTGTCGTGTTCTTGTTTTGGCTTGTCTTGGATGTGCAGGGTGGAGATGCCGACCAACTGTCGACTGCAAGTGATCGAGGGTCAAGTGGGGAGCTCGATGCCAGAGGATCAGGGAGGCCGGGCGAAGTTGGAGAAGATCTCAAGAGTGCACGAAGAGACGGAACAAGACTTGGACGGAACAGATGAAAGCGATGGCGTGACGACCGGGTCTGCGAGAGGGAGGCCAGGGCAAGCATTCAGGCGACTCGAGGGGATCGAGAGCGGAAGTGGCTTGCTGGCACTCGGAGTCGCAAAGCGATGTCATGTGTCGAAGGGTTGAGAGGCTTTGTCGGTTTTTGCTGAAAACCGTCACAAATCTAGTTTTGTTAATTTCAATAGTTATGAACATTTTTTAGTGTTGAGTCTTTGTGTAATAAACTAGGTTTAATTTTAGTAAGTGTCTAGAGAAATTTTACTCCTTTAGTATATTTTTCAGAATTTCTTAATTCTGAAAATATATAACAAGGAGTAGGACCTTGATGTAATATTTTAATTATAGAGGGTTCTTTTCAGAAAATACCCCCCATGGTTGGCCTATAAATAGAGAACCATATCCATGGGCAGGTGGTTGTTCTTTTGGCTGAACCAAAATATCAATTCCATCAAATTTTTGCTAGTTTTCTTGCCTGATTTAAATCAATCTATCTACACTGTTCACAATCCGGCAAGTGCTACCGGAATCCAGCGATGAACAGGAACAGTCTGGGTGCAGGTATGTTTTCAGTAGTGAATTCAGTTTTGCAGAGCTATTTTCTGGTGATTTTCTGTGCAGAACTTGTTGTTGAAGACTATACAACTTTTGTCATGGATGTTTTGAATGATCCATTTTTGAAAGTTGCAAGTGATTTCTGGTGATTTGCAAGTGATGTTCTGAAAAATTGCTCTAGATAAACTGTTTCAGTTTTTGGTTTAGCATGCTACTTGTTTGATAAAATGTTGCTTCAATTGTTCTTCATCATCTTGGCTGATTCTTGGATTGTTGCTTGAATGATATCATGGTTAAAGGATGAACAAATTATTTTGGTGTGAGAATCAAGTCCTCAAAAATCCTAGATATCTGTTTTGAGGTTCTGCAATATTTGTGTTGTGCGGTACTGTGCTTGATATTTTCAGTCATTAATCATCTGTAGTCTTATGTTTGTTCTTGCACTAGAATTATCAGATGTTTCTATTCTTGTTTTGATAGCAGATTCATCAAGCTCCTCTGAAATTTATCTTGAAGATAGCTGTTAATTTCTGAAGTAGTGATGTTTTCAAATCTATGATTCTATCTTAAGTATCTGATCTGCTATATCTGCTGTAGTTTGATCATTTTATTCTAAAATGTACTTGTTCCTGGTAAATTTAACCTGAAATCCTCAGTTTATTTGGAGCTATAGATTCAGTATGTGTTTCTGAATAGGTTCGCTGGCTGATATATTCAGTGTTACCAGTTTTATGCACTTTCTGTTTTCTAGTTGTACTAATTTTCATAAGTCTAATCAGAGGTTAGATTAATCATTCAGGGTGTGTTTCTGGATAGCTAGATTCTTTGGTTAAGTCTGAAATAGTGACTGAAATTATCTGAAGTGAAGCTATTCTGAAAAATTTAAATCTGAACCTGGTTTGAAAAGTGTTCACTATTCCTCATCATATGTGTGTTAGGTTCTAAGTTGTAGACAGGAGTATAGTTTTTGATCTCAACTTGCTGATCTATGAAAATTGTCTCACAACTTGTGTTCTCAATGTTCATATACAAGGTGTGATATACTGAATTGTCTGAAGATTAGTTCTGAAATTGAATTGTAGTTTGACATTTAGCTTGAGTCAGCTATTCATTTAAATATTCTATGAATCTGCTGTAGCTGACTATTGAGTTTAAAAATTATGTACTCTGGAAGTACTATCATCTTGTTGTGCTGAATTGCTTTGAATAGTGTTGATAGCAAAAAATGGCATTAATGGCTAGATTATCAAAATATCAATTTTTGGTGATTTGGGCCAAAAGTACACATGTCCAGGGTCTGTCCGAAGCCCTACAGGTCCGAAGCCCATTGAGTTGTGGGCTTCGAAGGCCTCTAGCCAGCTTCTAGGCTTTGGCTAGGAAGCCTTTGGAGGCCCACGCTGCCGAAGCTTCAGAAGCCTTTGGAGGCCCACGCTGACGAAGCTTTGGCCCGGGGAGCAAGCCTCGACGGGCCTGGCCGAAGCCCACGCTACCGAAGCTTCGGCCCGAGGAGCAGGCCTCGATGGGCCTGGTCGAAGCCCACCTCGACAGAGATAGAGTTGTAGGCGTTTCCAACTCAATCTCTATCTCTATTTGGCCAGATTAATAGCAGATTAGATTAGGAGATAACCCCTATAAATAGAGAGGCATGGCCGGCATGGAGAGCCCCCCAACTCAAACCAAACCAAAGCCCATGCTTTGATCGTATTTACTTTACCTTTATTTTCCTATACCTCTTCGTGGGTTTGCCTGGAAGCCCTCCGTCCGCCACTACGGAACAGTGGTAAGCCTTGGTACTTCGCCTGTGAAGTCCCCGTTAATCTACGTAACAGATTGCTATCGCCTTGGTACTTCGCTTGTGAAGTCCCCGTTAATCTACGTAACAGATTGCTACCTTCTCTACTAGTGCAATACTTGGCAAAATTCGGTCCTCAGGCCAAATTGGTACTTCGCATCATCTCTGTTGCAGGTTCACACGTTCGGAGCCATTTTGCCGGAGGTGTCCGGAGCTGAGAGATCGGTTCCGGAGGTTCCCAGGTGAGAAACCATGTTGAAGAATATGGTTTTGATATTCCAGATGTGATGAGTGATTGTCAACGGAAGTCAAAGGAAGGGAGAAATGAAGACCTGCCGAGTCTGAGGCGCATGTGACTCAGGTACACGGGCGGTGAGTGACGGCCGGGCAGAGGAGCCGCGGAGTCGGGCTGGCCCAATCCGGGTACATGGCTAGGAGCGGCAGAGGATCCACTGGTCTGTTGACTGGGTTTGACTCAGGTACACGGGAGGCGAGCAATTGCCGAGGCTGAGGAAGCTGCGGGGTCGGGTCGGCCCAATCCGGGTACCCGGTGCGAAGACGGTGGACGCTTTGTCAGTTTCAGCGTAAAACTCAATATCTATGTTTAATTCGTTTTTAGGATATTAATATTTAGTTTTTAAGTTTAGAATATTTTTATTTGAGTCAGGTGATTTTTCTAAGAATATTTTAGTAATTTTAAATTTTATTTTAGAGTCAGTTTAATTTTACCCAAGGGTAAATTAGTCTTTTTATGTATTAGGAGTCGCCTATAAATAGGCCCCTATCCCCCTGGGGATAGGGGACTGTTTTCATTTTTCCCTCAGATCAATCTACAGTCCACCGCCGTTTTTATTCTCCTCAATATTCTAATCTACGCCGCCGTATTTTGGTTCTTTTTGGCCTCCGTGATGCAGCCGTAAACTCTGCGCAGCACATCACGGTTGCCTAGCCGCAGGGGCTAGCGCGTAGGGGCTAGCACGTCGAATTGCAGACGCTAGCAGCCATCGGCCGAGCCGTGGCTGTGGGACCCGCCGTGGAAGCCGTCATGACTGGGCAAAAAGGCTACGCACCTGCTGTTGTGTTTTCTTGCTTCGGGCGCAACAGCATCAGCACGCGGTGACGAGATTCGGCGCAGGTTTCAGCACGTCCGTCCGGCGACGAGAAAAAAAACACAATTCTTCAATGCAATTTTCCACCGGCGCAACAGTGCAACGGAAGGCAATGTTAATGACGCAGGTAGTGTTTTTAATCTACTATTTTTTAGCAGATCAATTTTTCAGATAATCATCTTCACTTCTATTTTAATCTGTTAAATTTTTATTAGTTGACTAGTATTATTTTTATCTGTTTAATCTGGCTCATATAAAATGAAAAGAGAAATTTATTAGTCGCAGTTATATTTTTATTCTAGTTTTTACCTGCAATATTTTCGGTTTAATTCTGAATTAATTTTTAGTAATTCATGTTCTATTCATTTGATTAGCATTTCATTTCTAGACTGAAATATAAATATTCCGTGACTGTTTTCTAGGTGTTTTTATTTACTGTAGTAATTTTATTAGATTATTTTTAATGTCATTTTAATTAGGACACCGGTCATTTTTTAAGCTAGACAACTTTATTTCCTGAAATTTGCTTTGCAAATATTATTTGTCTGGTTAAGTTCTTTTGGGTGGTGGGATTAAAATATAGTTTAGCAAGAAATTTTTAGGCGCCCATTCACCCCCCTCTGGTCGCTACTTTCGGTCGTACAATTGGTATCAGAGCGAGGTTAGGTTTTTCTAATATCTTAACCGATTCTAAACCTAGGTAGTGACCATGACGTCTTCTGGCAAAATCCCGTTCCTAGAGGCTTTTGGCTATACTTATTGGAAGACTCGCATGCGAGCATACCTTATGAGCAAGAGCTCGGATATATGGGAGATTTGTGTTCATCCTAACTTCACCAGAAGGACTATTGCTGCGGATACTGCTGCAGATGTAATTACACAGCATCAAAATAATAGTAAAGTGGTGAACAGTTTTATTTTCTGGTCTAGGTTCTAGTGAGTTTGAGCGTGTTAGCCATCTCACCACTGCTCGAGAGATCTGGGCTACCCTCCAGGCACACCATGAGGGGACAACTCAGGTCAAGGCTAGGCTATATCAGACCTACCGGCGTTAGTATGAGAATTTTTCACAGAAGCCGGGTCAGACAGTTGAGGCTTTGTTTAGTCGTTTTCAATCGATCATTAACAAGCTTCGCGTTAACAAGGCCAAGCGTGTTCAGCTGGTCTCGGATCATGAGCAGGCGCTTAAGGTACTCCATACCTTGGACCTTAAGATCTGGGAGATCAAGGTCTCTTCTATTGTTGAGAGCGTATCTTATGATACCTTGACCGTCGCAGAGCTTTTTAGTAAGCTCAAGGCCTCAGAGGTCGATATTCAATTGAGATCAAATCTCACTGATTCTGGCTCAAAGATTCCTGGCGCTTGTGACACCGTCGGCTGATCCTAATGCCATGAGTTGTACTGCCTTTTCCTTGATGTCTATCTCCGAGGAACAACTTGATACTCTAGGAGATGATGATCTGTGCTTGTTTAACAACCGGGTGCGACATGTCTATGATAAGCGAATGTTTAAGAGACACGACACAAAATCCTGGATGCTTCGAGTGTGGTGACCCAGGTCATTTCATCGCTGACTGCCCCAAGCAGAAGAATTACAAGAAGGGCATCGGCGGCAACTCCTACAACTCCGGCAAGTATGACAACTCCACAAAGGGCAAGCCCAAGACAAGATTTTTTCGAAAGGCTCTAAAGGATTACAGGCGTGAGAATAAGAAGCGAGACAAGACCTTCTTCGTCGAGATGGATAAAAGATACTCCAAGAGATCCTCGTCTTCCTCCTCGTCTTCAAGTTCAAGTGATGAAGAGATCATTATCAAGAAGGGGAAGGACAGGGACAATCTAGCGGGCCTCTGTTTCATGATCCTTCGGGGACAAGCCGAAGAGTCGCTCATGTCACAGCCGAAGACTCCACAAGAGCTTCTGCTCAATGGCTCTTGGGGAGAAGAAAGAGAAGGACTCCTCCGACGACGACGACGATGAGAAGGCATCTTCCTATGAACAAGAAGTTGTTAATTTACTAGAACAGAACAGTCAGGAGTTGAAGTATAGGGAGAAACTGCTTAGAGGGGCTAAGAAGAGGATAGATGAGCTTGAGAGTGAGCTTGCCACAGCAAATGGCAAGATTGAGAGTCTGTCTTCTTCCCCTTGCTTGGGTGATAGTGGTGAGTGCCCTAACTGTGAGGTGCTGTTGTGTGACCTGAACGACTCTTAAGTCCAGGTACACAGAGAGAATAGATGAGAGAGACGCATTGGCCACTGAGATTGAGAGCGCTCAGCAGAAGCTAAAAGATGCTCATGCCACTATCGTTGCGCCTTGTGTAGACTGTCCATCCCATTTAGCTAGTATAGCTGAGCTGAGAGCCAAGAGTGATGAGCAGTTGAGCGAGTTAGCTGGAGTGAGAGCTGAGTTGGAGCAGACTAAGCTAGAGCTTGAGACCTTGTCAGTTCCACCCACTGTGTGTGAGAACTGTTTGTCCATTAGAATGGAGTTGATCAAGCTAAAAGCTGAGAAGTCTTTCGAAGTTGATAAAGAGTGTGAGATCTGCTTGTCTCAGGTGGAGGAGTTAGCTTCTATGAGAGAGGAGCTAGCTGATGTTCAGAACGAGAACTTTTACCTCCGTCAGATCCTGAGTTGGATTAGTGCCAGAGAGCCACAGCTCGGCATGATGATCCAGCAGTTCAAGAGACAGGATGGGTTTGGGGTAGGTTACACCTATACCAAGGCTGATTTTGAGAGTGCCATTAGCCGAGCAGTGGAGTGGAGTAAGACGACTCCCGAACAGAGATATCCCAAGACTCACTCAACTAAGTCCTTTAAGGATAGTCAGCCCAAGGATGGAGTGATCCAAGAACAACCTAAAGCTCCACCTAAGAAGTAGATCTGGGTTCCTAAGCCTAAAATTCTTCACACTTCTCTTGATTCTTTACCTGGACCCTCTCACACCAAAGATGCTTCACCCAACACCACCAAGCCTAAGAACCCTAAGCCACAACAACATCGCAAGAAGCCTACCTATCACTATGAGTTTTGTCAGAGAGACGGCCATCTTGAGGAGTTTTGCTTCAGGAGGAAGCGGGTTGAGCGAGCAGAGAGAGCTCGAGGTAGGGAGGAGCAGTTCTACCAGCAGGGTGGTAGACAGAGAGTTCCTCGACGTAGAGAGAGGCTAGAGGTCAGGCCACGTCATGTAGATGGTGGTAGAGGAGACAGTTTTTATGATCGTGCTTCGGAGGGTGGTTTCCGTTCCGGCAGAGTTCCAGATCGTTGTGGATACGGTGTTGGACCTCGTGACCATGATTTTAGGCAGAACAGAGGACCACGCTTTGAGCCGCGTTTTGGTCCAGACTCATATGATTCTTTCTGCTTTCCTACATTTGAGCAGATGGCTCGACACTGGTTTAACACCTTTGCCAAACCTGGTGTTGGACCGTTTGTTCCCACTCATGATTATTGATTTTGATTTGGGAGTTGTGTATCCTTTTGGGGATATTTTGAGTCAGCTTTTCATTGGTATCAGTTTTTCTTTCTTCTTTATTTTTATTGAGTTTTTTGTGTGCGTTCATATCATGCATAATCATTAGTCACATTTTGAGCTTGCTTCTGTTATATGATTAATCTCCTTTATTTTCTCTAGCTAGTATATGTTTTTGATTACCTGTCAATGATCATGTTCTGGTTCAGTTCACATGATATATCTGATATTTGTCATATGCATGGCTTTTATGCTTTAAAATTGAAAAATGATCACCATTGCTTCTGGTAACTAGCATGTGTAGGTTGAATGCTTTCGCTATCTTTTACATGCCTTGTAGCTAGATTCTTACTTAGATGCAAATATGCAACTTGGACATTTATATGATTTAAATATGCAAAATGTGCTATAAAAATGATAAAAATTTAGAAAAATGAAAAATTTATTCATTTTTATGATTATCAGAAAAGATCCAGGTGGGTTTGCTTTATCGCATTGCATTGTTTTGGACTGCTTACCATAACACTTTGGTATGAACTAGGACGGTGTAATGTATGCCAAGACCAATGTCTTAAGCTTCTGATGGTCCATTTCTGGCCTAGGCTTGACTTGGTCGGTTAGCATAAGGTTTGACATGCAAATAACCCCTGGTAGAAATGAAAAACATAAAGAAAAAAAGTCTGAAAAATTTTAAAAGATGACAAGTTTGCTGAAGCATTTTGATTTGGACAATTCTTATCTTGGTAGATATCAGTTAGCTTTGCATATCATGTTTTACCTTGTTTGTCAACTAGAAAATGTGGTGATGCTTTTGTTTGCAAAAATCGAAAAATGTGTGCTAATGACTTTCTTTAGATATCATCTGTTGCACTGATCATGTCATTTATCTTAGACAGTATATCTTTTGCTATACCAGTTAGATGTTGGAATTGCAGTTAGTCATATCTAAGAAGCATGCTGTTCACACTCCACCTGCACCCCATCTGCATTCATGACATATTTTGAGGGGGAGCTGCATTTCAGGGGGAGTTTGTGTTTATGTCTTTTTAGAGTGCATTTAGTCTCACTTGATGAGTCCAATTGTCAACAAGGGGGAGAAATTTTGGATATATTTTTGGCTTTCCCTGGGATTTATTTCAGGGGGAGTTTCTTGTTGGTAATTCTGAGATTTGCACTTGTTTTTGAGGTTTTATTTTTGGTTAACCATAATGACCGTTTTCGTGCTTTTGTTTGGCTTTTGGTCATTAGGGTTAAACTTTTATTTTCTCTCTTCTATTTTCTTTTTGTCTTTGTTTTTCTGTTTCCACATGTTTTTGCGGGTTCTGAAGATGAGTTGAAAAGGGTGTTGACAATGCACTCATCAAGGGGGAGATTGAGAAACCATGTTGAAGAATATGGTTTTGATATTCCAATGTGATGAGTGATTGTCAACGGAAGTCAAAGGAAGGGAGAGATGAAGACATGCCGAGTCTGAGGCGCATTTGACTCAGTTACACGGGCAGTGAGCGACGGCCGGGCAGAGGAACCGCGGAGTCGGGCTGGCCCAAGTCCGGGTACATGGCTAGGAGCGGCAGAGGATCCACTGGTCTGTTGACTGGGTTTGACTCAAGTACACAGGCGGCGAGCGATTGCTGGGCCGAGGAAACTACGGGGTCGGGTCAGCCCAATCCGGGTACCCGGTGTGAAGACGGTGGACGCTTTGTCAGTTTCGACGTAAAACTAACAATCTATGTTTAATTCGTTTTTAGGATATTAATATTTAGTTTTTAAGTTTAGAATATTTTTATTTGAGTCAGGTGATTTTTTAAGAATATTTTAGTAATTTTAAAATTTATTTTAGAGTCAGTTTAATTTTACCCAAGGGTAAATTAGTCTTTTATGTATTAGGAGTCGCCTATAAATAGGCCCCTATCCCCCTGGGGGTAGAGGACTGTTTTCCGTTTTTCCCTCAGATCAATCTACAGTCCACCGCCGTTTTTATTCTCCTCAATATTCTAATCTGCGCCGCCGTATTTTGGTTCTTTTTGGCCTCCGTGACGCAGCCATAAACTCTGCGGAGCGCATCACGGTTGCCTAGCCGTAGAGGCTAGCGCGTAGGGCTAGCGTGTCGAATTGCAGACGCAAGCAGCCGTCGGCCGAGCCGTGGCTGTGGGACCCGTCGTGGAAGCCGTCATGACTGGGCAAAAAGGCTACTCAACTGGTGTCGTTGCACTGTCGGCGCAGGTTTCAGCACGTCCGTCCGGCGATGAGAAAAAAAACACAATTCTTCAATGCAATTTTCCACCGGCGCAACAGTGCAACGGAAGGCAACATTAATGACGCAGGTAGTTTTTTTAATCTACTATTTTTTAGCAGATCAATTTTTTAGATAATCATCTTCACTGCTATTTTAATCAGTTAATTTTTTATTAGTTGACTAGTATTATTTTTATCTGTTTAATCTGCTCATATAAAATGAAAAGAGAAATTTATTAGTCGCAGTTATATTTTTATTCTAGTTTTTACCTGCAATATTTTCGGTTTAATTCTGAATTAATTTTTAGTAATTATGTTCTATTCATTTGATTAGCATTTCATTTCTAGACTGAAATATAAATATTTCGTGACTGTTTTCTAGGTGTTTTTATTTACTGCAATAATTTTATTTAGATTATTTTTAATATCATTTTAATTAGGACACCGTTCATTTTTTAAGCTAGACAACTTTAATTCCTGAAATTTGCTTTGCAAATATTATTTGTCTAGTTAAGTTCTTTTTGGTGGTGAGATTAAAATATTGTTTAGCAAGAAATTTTTAGGCGCCCATTCACACTCCCTGGTCGCTACTTTTGGTCATACACGAGGACACCCTTCGATGAGACCGCAGGCTCCGGCAACGGGCTTCGCCAGCACACTTCGTCAGCAGGCTTCGCCACGACCATACTCCGCACCAGACGAAGTCACGCCAGCGCGTGGCCCCGAGTCATTGTTTCATACTTCGCTGTACTAGAGGCTTCGCCCCGAACCCCGCTGTTCGGAGGTAATTGTCGCGTCCAGATCTGTTCGGAGCTCACCTTCGATCAGATCACTCCGAACGCCGAAGCACCCTTCGGCGGAGCACTTCGCATCAGACGCCGAAGGTACCCTTCGGCGCACCCTTCGCACCAGGCTTCGAACCAGACACGCTCCAACTGGTTTGCTGATTTTATTCTATTTAAACTATCTTTTTCGGCTAATTGGGTTATTTTGTGTAATCTGGTTGCCTGGCGACTCCACCCCCCTTATCACTATTAAGGGTAGTCGGAATGCGACGTCGGTGCCACGTCACGCTTAGGCCCATCCCTAAGTATCCGTGCACTTTTGGATCATCGAACTGACCCAAGTGCGGGGGCACGTTTCCGTGTCAACAAATAGCTGCAAATTGAATATAAGTTTTGAATGCAATTAATTTACACAAAATTTATTCTCTAAAATCTGTTTTCAGTCTGAGTTCTGAATATAACTGAAAATACTATAGAGATTCTGAATTGTAATTTTTGATTCAGACTTTTGGTTGAATTTAAACGTGATTCTAGTGAAAATTTGTTCAGTTGTTACTAGTTGATAACTCTATGGTTTGATCAGCAACAGTTTTAGCAATACTGTCAGCTTGTAGTTTTTCAGAAATGTTGTTTCACTCTGAATTTTTGAATCAGATGTTGAAATGCAGTTTTGAGTCTGTTCTTTGATCTGATCACACTTAACAGTGTACAAACTTAATCAGAAGAAACTCAAAGTTATCCACATAAGTTCCTGGAACTAAATTGTGAATTCTTCTCTAAATCAGAGTTTCAACAGTTGAAAATATATTGTCAGTGTTTCAATTACCGATAAAGAAAGTGTAAATCGGCAAATCAGTTACCGATAGAAGTATATCGGCATTCCAAACTCCGATTTGCTCTGAACTGAAATTTTGGGCCTAGTTCTACACTGTTTTTGTACTGTTTGGTTCACACTTGATTTTTGATGATATTTGAGGGTCTTTGGGTGATTTGAAAAGTCCATCACATTCGCGAGAATTTGTTGAGGCGCCTATTCACCCCCCTCTAGTTGCCATTATGATCCCACAATAACTTAAATAGTTTATATGAATAAACCTGACTAACATTAAAGGCTGGAAGATAAAAATATACTTTTCCGCACATTAAACCATTACCTCCCTTTGTTATTACCTTGCATTATTATTGCATTTCTTGATGGCTTCATTAGTATGTTTGTGCTCACCCGTTGGAAAAACCACTTTAGAGGCGTATTACGATGAGGATGGTCTGGAGTAGCGAGCTAGTCAAGGAAGCAACCCTGGAGAAGATGTTCATCGAGTTTATTATTTTCACAGTTTCTTTTATTTTAACCTTTGTGTAATAATGTGGTCTGCGAGCCACGAATGTTTGACGTATGTGCGTCATCGTGTTATGAACATCTTGTGATTATTGATTTTTTATGGAATTTCAATAAAGATTAGGGTTTTATTAAATCCGGGAGCTACACGGATCCACGATAGTACTAACCTTCAGAAGTATCAACTTTCAACTCAATAAGGAGTACAAGAAGAAATTTCTAGCGAAGGCTACCAACGAGCGATGGTATTCCGACTGGATACTTTGTTGGTTTTATGCCGAGGTAGGGATGGACTCCGGGCTAGCGGGGCTATCCGGGAGACCTCTTATCGAAGGCTGGCGGAGGTCTCGGTGGAGGCTAGCGCTATTTAGGTCCGCCTTTGCCTTATGGACATCATCGCACACCGCATGAGCATGTGGGATTTAATGGAGGAGTTCATTGCTCTCCGCATTCCTCCCCTCAAGGCTAGCTGGCCAATAGCCTTCCAGGGGTCCAAGGATGGGGGCCTTCGAGAAATTCCCTATGAATCCATAGGTGCACTTCTCGATTTCCTCCTGCATTTCAAGTATTTTTTCTAGTGTCATATTCATATGCATTTTTATGAAATCTATATCTTGGCTTATACAGGATCGCGGGTGACAATGACTCTAGAGCAAATAGTCTAGGCCAATGAGAAAATAATCGGAGCCCCTACTCCCATCGAAAAGAAACATAGGCTCGAGATGGTAGGAGTATGGGAATGGTTTAACAGGGTATGGAGTATGCTCGATGGTGAGCCCCCCATTCTACCGGGCCTTGATGTCCCAAACTCGATCCCGAGGAAAAGGAAGACGGACTCGGGACCTAGTGCCACTCCAAAGCCTCCTTCGAAGAAAACAACCTGGAAGCCGAAGAGCCCAGCTGCAAAGGCGTCCCTTCTCCCTCCTCTTGCTTTGGACCCTATTCCAGTAGAGGTGGTAGAGGAGCAGATGCCCAAAGGTGAGCATCCGGCTATGGAAGTCTTGCCGGCGGTGCTGGAGGTTGCGGAATTGGAAGAGGCTGAGGGGGCTTAGGTGGCTATGGTGGAAGATGCCGAAGAGGCCCAAGTGACAGAGCTAGAGGATCTGGGGCAGGTACTGGCCCCATAAATTCATATGGTGGAGCTAAGGGACCCCGGACAGGCAGATGCTGAGGGGGTCCGAGCAGCCGAGCCGGAATCATAGGAGCCAGACACATCTCGAGAGAGCTCAGGCAACGGAGCCCGAAGCTTCGGTGCCTACTGGTGCCAGGGTAGTTGCAGCGGAGGATACGGGGCCTCAAGCAACTCATTCACTACTCAGGGCCTCGGCGAACTCCGACTAGTATTTTCTTTGGATGTTCGTGTTGACACGAAAACGTGCCCCCGCACTTGGGTTAGTTCGACGATCCAAAAGTGTGCGGATACTTAGGAACAAGCCTAAGCATAACATAGCATCGACGTCGCGTTCCCACTAACCTTAGCCGTGGTACGGGGGGTGGAGTCGCTAGGCAATCAGATCACACAAAATAATCCAATTAGCCAAAAGAAATATATTAAACAGAATAAATCAGAAAACCGGTCGGAGCCTGTCTGCTTCGAAGTATGGTGCGAAGGGGGTCACCGAAGTGTATCTTCGGCGTCTAGTGCGAAGGGGGTCACCGAAGTGTACCTTCGGCGTCTAGTGCGAAATGTCCCGCCGAAGGGTACCTTTGGCGTTCGGACTGATCTGGCCGAAGATGAACTCCAAACCGATCTGGACGCGACAATCACCTCCGAACAGCGCGGTTCGGTGTGAAGTCTCTGACACAGTAAGATGCATGATAATGGCTCAAACGCAACGTGCGAACATGACTTCGTCCGAAGCGTGATGTGAGCGTAGCGAAGCCTGTCATGACGGAGTCTACTGACGGAGCGCGTTGTCGAAGCAAAAATCTCACCGAAGGGTGTTCTAGAAACCTCCGACACCGTTCTCTCAGCTCGGGACACCTCCGACGAAATAGCTCCGAACGTAGTTAACCTACAATAGATAAATTCAAAGTACTAATTCAGCCCGAGGACCGAATTCTGCCAAGTGTTGCACTAGTAGCGAAGGTAGCAATCTGTTACACAGATTAGCAGATACTTCACAGGTGAAGTAACAAGGCGATAGCAATATATTACGTAGATTAACAGATACTTCACAAGCGAAGTAACAAGGATTACCGGTATTCTGAAGTGGCCGTCAGAGGGCTTCCAGGCAAACCCACGAAGAGGTACAAAAAGTAAAGATAAAGTAAATGCTGATCAAAGCTTGGGCTTTGTGTTTGATTTGTGTTGGGTGGGTTCTATGAACTAGCTTCGTCTCTATATTTATAGGGGCTAGACCTCTGATCAAATCTACTATAATTCGGTTGAATAGAGATAAAGACTTAGCCAGAACCGTGTACAACTCTACCTCTGCCGAAGTGGGCCTTCGGCCTTGCCCATTGAAGCCTGCTCCTCGGGCCGAAGCTTCGGCGGCATGGGCCTCTGAAGGCCTCCTAGCCGAAGGCTGTGGGCTGGCTAGAAGCTTCTAGGGCCCATAGCCCAATGGTCCTTCGGCCCTGTAAGGCTTCGGCCTGACCAGGGACATGTGTATTTTCAGCCCAAATTACCAAAATTGATATTTTGACAATCTTAACCATTAATGCCATTTTTTTCTATCAACACATGCCCCCCTGCCTTTTAGTGAACTAAGCGAACTAAAAGAACAACGAGCTAAAGACAATACCTTACATATCATCCTTTTGACACCTTTTACGTCGTTTGCCACACCCTTGGGAAATACCTTTTCAAGTATCTACCATTCAAAGCTCTTCGAAACCGCTCTCCTTGCAGAGATTCTAACACATATGAATTGCCAGGAGCGATTTTGGCTATTTTGAAAGTGCCTTCCCAACTAGGTGACCATTTACCAAACTTGGGACTCTTACTGCCTAAGGGCAAAATTGTCTTCCAAACCAAATCTCCTACTTGAAACAATTTTGGTTTAACCTTCTTATTGTAGACTTTAGCTACTCTCCTCTTGTCTACTTCTATGGCTTCTAAAGCCTTGAATCTCTTATCGGTCACTTCTTCTAGGTTGTCTTTCAAAAGAGTTTCATACTCGTTGACCGATAAGCCATCTTGCCTTAACACTCTTAAAGAGTCAAGATCTACTTCTATAGGTAGAACGACTTCTTGTCCATATACCAACTCGTATGGGCTGACTTTGCTAGCACCATGCTTTGCAATTCTACAAGCCCATAGCGCCTCGGAGAACACCTCATGCCACCTTTTAGGGAACTATTCGATTTTCTTCCTAATGAGCTTAATCACAGTCTTATTACTAGACTCGGCTTGACCATTGCCCTGAGCATAGTAGGGCGAAGAGTTTATCAACATAATACCAGAATATTCGGCGAAGTCCCAAACTTCTTTAGAAACAAATGAGCTGCCTTGATCTGTAGTGAGAGTTTGAGGAATGCCGAATCTATGTATGATGTGCTTCAAGTTAAAGTCAAGTACCTCGTTGTGAGTCATGTTCTTGAGAGGCACAGCCTCGGTCCACTTGTTGAAGTAATCCTGTCGCCATCAACACAAATCGATGCCCTTTTGAGGAAGGAGGGTGAATTTGGCCAATGAAGTCTAAGCCCCAACCTCGAAATGGCCATGGCTTGACAATAGGTTTGAGTAATGAAGCAGGAGATAACTGAATATTGCCAAACTTCTGGCATGCCTCACACCCTCTATAATACTTAAAACAATCCTCAGTCATAGTCGGCCAGTAGAAATCTGCTCTTTTTAGCATCCAACTCATTTTCTAGGCCGACTGATGAGTGCCACAAAGTCCTTTATGGACTTCTCCTATAGCCACCTCGGATCATTCGTGGTCTAGACCCTTCAACAATACTCCATCAATGGTTCGGCGATACAGTGTGTCGTCTATCAATAAAAATTTAAACGCTTGTCGCCGAACCTTCCAATAAACCCTTTGGCTAGGGTCTCTCAAATACTGGATGATTGGAATTCTCCAATTGCTCTTATGGGCATCGGAGGGTCTTGCTAGCTCACTCCCTGAAAAGGTCTCTAGGCTACTAATTTCGGGGTGCCCCCCGAGCCCTTTCCGCATCCTGCCGAAGCTTGGCTGGACTAGCCGTTCGAAGTGTATCAGGCCGAAGCCCCCTACCAGAGGGTCCGTGCTCCCGGAGGCCCTCACTATGCAAAGGACTTCGGTCACGGTCTCCGGTGTGCCAGAACCCTCGGTGAGCAGAGCACTCCAGTCCTAGGACCTCGGCATGCGGTAGCCTCTGACAGTCGGAGGGGTCCGACCCGCAGGGTGCGCCTGCCCGAAGTCACTGGCTTTGGGAGTGAGACCAAACATCGACTTCTCCTATATAGAAAATTTTTCTCTCCTGACTTGGTGACCAGATGCTTGCTGAGCCAAATCATTTGCAACCGAATTGGCCTCTCTCGACACATGAGAAATTTTGAAGTCATCAAAAGTAGCAATTATGTCCAGGCACTTATCCGAGTAGTTGTTTAGCAAGCCATTAAAACATTGAGCACAGTTAGCCACTTGTTATACTACTAACAGGGAATCATCATGTGCATGGACATGTTTAACACCCATAGAATCTAACAACTCAAGCCCTAGCAGTAAAGCATCGTATTCAGCTTGGTTATTAGTAGAAGGAAACTCTAAACGAGACAAGGTCTCAAAGTGCGCTCCGCTAGGTGATATGAGGACTACTCCAATACCTCGGCCATTTTTGCAAGCTAAACCATCAAAGTAAAGTTTCCACGGCATTACTTCAATCACAGCAATATTGTCGCTCCAACTGACGTCTATGTGGTGATCAAAAAAATAAAGTTGGCTACGATCTAGCCTTTCATAGATCTTAGGGGTTCATAGGCCAAATCATACTCAATTAAAGCGTAAGCCCATTTTCCAATTCTTCCACTTATAATCGGCTTTTTTAACATGTGTTTTATAACATCAGTTTGGCAAACGACAACACATGTAGTAGGGAGAAGATAATGGTGCAATTTGGTGCACGCGTAGTAGAGTGACAAACACAAACGTTCCACCAATGCGTACCTGATCTCGGCGTCTAGCAGGCGGCGGCTCAAGAACGTGACGACGTACTCTTTTCCTTCTACCTCCTGGGTTAGCACGGCCCCGATCACACTATCTTCAGTAGCGATGTATAGCCGAAACGGAATCCCAGCTTTGGGTACTCTCACCACGGGTGGTGATGACAAGCACTCCTTGATTTTCTCAAAGGCGCTTTGCTGGCTTGCCCCCCAAGCGAACTCGGTTTCATTATTTAGACGGAGTATGGGGACAAAGGCATCAATCTTGCCAGACAAGTTGGATATAAAGCGACGCAAATAATTCATCTTGCCTAGCAACTTCTGCACGTCCTTTTTGCATGTCGGCGCCGTAACGTTTCTAATCTTTTCAAGCCTCTTAGGATCAATCTCTATGCCTCTTTCATGAATCATGAAACCTAAGAACTTACCTGCCGACATGCCATAAGCGCATTTGAGTGGGTTCATCTTTAAACCATACTGTCGCATCCTATCAAAAGCAACTCTCAAATCGGCTAAATGGTTTCCCATAGCGTCCGATTTGACTACAACATCGTCAATGTAAACTTCTAACATAACTCCTAGCAAGTCATGAATGATCTAGTTCATAGCACGCTGATATGTGGCGCCATCATTTTTCAAACCAAAAGTCATAACGACCCACTCGAATAAACCGACAAAACCAGGGCATCGAAAGGCAGTCTTGTAGACGTCCTCTTCGGCCATAATGATTTGATTATAACCAGCATTGCCATCAAGAAACTTAGTACCTTGTGTCCTGAAGCATCGTTAATTACCATGTCAGCTATTGGCATTGGATACTCGTCCTTCAGATTGGCTCTGTTCAGATCTCTAAAATCAATACACACTCGTATTTTTCCGCTCTCTTTCTTCTCTACAAGCACAATGTTAGCGACCCATTCTGCGTACCTGCATGGCCTAATAAATCCAGCTTTGAGCAGTCGCTCTACTTCTTCTTTAACTCGGTCATAGATGTCCGAGTTAAAGCGACGAGGAGGCTGTTTATAAGGCCTAAATCCGGACTTGATAGGTAGCCTGATGCTCCACGAGCCCGCGGCTTTGTCCCGGCATCTCGCTATGCTCCCATGCGAAACAATCAACATACGACCGAAGCAAATTTATTACTTCGGCCTTTTCATCAGGCTATAAATGTTGGTTCACAAAAGTCGGCCTCGAGATGCTACCATCACCTATGTCCACTTCCTCTAAGGGATCGGCCGATGCAAAACCTTGTCCTAATTTCTCTACTTCGCTAAAGTCTTCGATGGCCTCGGCAATACCGTCTTTATTAGACCGATACTGCTCTACACAAGACCTTAGCCAATCCAGATTGCTCTTGCTAGACATGACTACTAATACAAAAATAGCCGTGCTACACTAGCCGACTTTACAGATATTGGTACAAAACGTCCTCCGGATACGCTAACAAAATCATAATCCGAAAGATCTCTACCTGACAGACACTCTACTTTGTTGTGGATGGCGTCGACTGATACATCGGCCAATACCACTTGGGCTGAAGTATCCGTGGGAATGACCTCTACTTCATCGCCGTCCCACTGAATCAGGCACTGGTGCAGAGTAGAAGGAATGCAGTAATTTGTGTGAATCCAGTCGTGCCCAAGCAGTACGTTGTAGTTACCTTGTACGTCGATGATGAAGAATGTTGTCGGTAACGTCTTGTTGCCCACTGTCAATTCCATGGAGAGTACGCCCTTGGCTTAGGAACTCTCGCCAGTTGAAGCCATTGAGCATCAAGTTGGTCTTCTTTAGATCATCCTCGTCCCTGCCAAGTTTCTTCAATAACGAGTAAGGCATTAAGTTAACGGTAGCGCCGCCGTCAACAAGCATTCAGGAAATCGGCTTCCCTGTCAATGTGACCTCTGACGTAGAGAGGCTTCAGATGACGAGCCGAGTCCTCGGGCTTCTCAAAAATGGCGTTGTGCGGGCCGAGGTTTACTTGAGCGACCTCGGCCTCGTCCTGCGGCAGGGTGAACTCCGTGGGCAGCGTGACGATGTTGATGTCCATCGCCTTAGGTGGGGGCCCCTCGGAGACGGGCAAGTAGTCATCGTCGAGCATGTCGTCGTTGTCGTCGCTTGGACTAGGAGCCGGGTTGGTCATCTCAACCAGTTTTATCCTCCATACTTGTTTTGTGGTTGGCCGAGGGTGGATTTCTTCAAAGATAGTGTCGCGCTCGTCCTCGGCTTTCTTCTTGCGCATCTCCTGTGCCCGTAGTCATTGCAGACGTCTCTTTTGTGATTTGGACATGCCTGGAGGTGCCCAAGATGGTTGTCGGCTTGGTGCTAGGTGCTACTGCCTGGTTCCTATCAACTCTGGCCGAAGTATTACTGCCCACCTCGGCCTCGCGCACTCTGTATTCGGAGGGTCCTTCGCTGCGGACCCCGACAGTCAGACTGGCCTCGTTCGGCCGATCGGATCAGGCTTTGGCACGAGCTCTGACTGAAGCATGGGACTCACCTCCATCGGGCTTCGGCGACAAGGCCCTCGGGATTGGGACTTCCTGGGACCCCACTCTGACTGCAATAGCTTCGGACTCCCTATCCTCGGCCTCTTCACTCCTGTATCCTCCGACTTTGTTCCGCGCGAGCCGATTCAGAGGTACCACGGACAGTCTATGGACGATGCCTCCCTCCACTGCATCTGTTTGTTCCTGCCATCCATAATACTCTGAAGGAAAACAAGGCATAGTGTTAGGTTGCAGAGGGTACTCCGGCCATGATACATACGGAGCCCACGGAGTTCCTGCCTAGTTGTACGATGGAGGCATCGGTGGCTCCAGTGGCCTCACCCACTATGAGCTGAACCCTTTACCTGGAGGGGGGTTCGGTAGAGTCGATGGTGTCTCGGACCATAAAAGTAAGGGATCCTGCCAGGCCTAGAGGTACGTTTTGCCAGTGCGGTGCGGGGTTCGGCCATTGGGGGCCGAAGTTACTGTACGGGGGGATCGGCCATTGAGGTCCGAAGCCACCGTATGGAGTGTCAGGGCAATGTGGCCTGAAGTCACCGTGCGGAGTGTTTGCCACTGCGGTCCGAAGCCATCACGAGGAGGGCTCGGCCACTGCGGTCCAAAGCCACCCTCCGAAAGTTTTGGGCCCTTCGGTTGACTTAGTCTTTTAGCGTGGGGACCTGCTTCCTTGGCTTTTCTTTTATGCTTATTCAACAACATCTTGTATGTTACCTTCAGCCTCTTGTGAGCCTTAGACGAAGGGATGTTAATGTTCAGTTTCCACACTCCCACCTCGGGGTTCTTTGGTACGAGTGTGCGAGTGCACGGTTCTCCAACAATTACATCCTTCCCTTTAGTCTACTCGGTCTGTTCTAGCCGAACCAATACCTTCTTCTAACGAGGTCGATGGCGTTGACGGGAAAAGGATCTTTGTCCAACTTCATCTTTGGATTGTGGTCTATTTTCAATCATCCTTCTTCTATGGCCGATTGAACCTGCCGTCGAAAAACATTGCAATCGTTAGTATTATGCGAATGCGAGTCATGCCACTTACAGTATGGATGTTTCTTCAACTCATCGGCAGACGGAATGACTTGACCTTTAGGCAACCTGATAAGCTGGTTCTTTAAGAGAAAATCAAATATTTTATCACACTTAGTTATATCGAATGAGTACTTGACCTCACTAGGCCGATTCTTCGTGGGAGATGGTCGTAATTCGGAACAAGTGACAAGTTTACTCTTAGCGTTCCACACCCATTCAGCAGCGTACATGTTGGCCAAATCCTCCTCTTATGACTCATCCTTGTCAAGCATTCCATGATGTGGATTTTAGCCCTAGGTTTGTTAAATGTTTTAATAAACTTTTTATCTTTGGTTCGGCCTTCCTGGACTAGAGCAAACTGCATGATTTGGCTAACTTCTAAAAAGTTCTAGTTGTCTAATTTTTCTCTAATCTCGGAACACAACCCATTAAAAGCTAGTTCCTCTAAGTCTCTTTCTGAAATGTTAAGGCTGAAACATCGGTTTTTAGTATCCCTAAAATGCTTGATGTACTCAGAGGCGTTCTTATTAGATTTCTGCTTAGTCGATGTCAAGTGTGAAAGCCTAAGTTCTGTCTCGCCTGTGTAAAAGTAATCATGAAATTTTCGTTCTAAATCATACCACGTCTGAATGGAGTTCGGCGAGAGCGCCAAAAACCAAGTGAAAGCGGTGCTAGATAGCGAGAGAGAAAATAGTCTAATTTTTAGAGCGTCTGTCCCGCTAGCTTCTCCACACTGTGCTAAAAATTGACTAACATGCTCTAGTGTGATTTTGCTACCCTCGCCATCGAACTTAGTGAATTTAGGGATTCTATAGCCGCGGGTGTAGGGTATTGTATCGAGATGGTCAGGATATGGCTTACAGTAAACCCTAAGCCGACCCTTAGGCACAAAGCTGGCACACTCCCTAAATAGCTCGTGGATCCGCTCCTCTAGGTCATCTTGGCCTGCTGCCTGCGCACGTCTCTCGTGCGAGGGCGCAACACGCGGAGGGATGTCGGCGTGTCGGCCATAGGCCTCTTCCCTACGTGCTAGTTGTACGACGTGCTCGTGCCCGGGTGCCGGCGCATGTGGCGCGGGCAGTGCGGGAAGGGCTGGTACTGGCGCGGGTGGTGGTGGTGTGTGGTACGCAGTGCTAGTTTGGCCGTAAGCATAATGAGTAGTCTCGGCCATAGGTGCTGAGGCCGGAGACGTAATGTCCTTGCCTAGTGCTACCGTCAGTTCTGCTGTATACATGATTTACTGGAGGTACACTAGCAATAGGGACTAGTGGTACGACCTCAGTGAAGCCGAACCTTCTATGAGTCATCTCTACTCGGGAGCGAACTACCGAATCTAAACGGTTAGCTAGTGAAGCGCTAATGGCCTGATCTACTGATGCGGCTATTCTCTGCTCAATTTCTAAAGAAGATAAACGAGGCAATACAGGTGTTACCTGGATCCGAGCAAGGTCGGGGGTGATGACATCACGCTTGATTAAGCCTGCGCGTGTCTTGGCATAGCCTCCAAGCATCATGTCTTGGAGCACCTTCAACTTTGCCTCGATCTCAACTCGGTCTTCTGTGGGAATATCTTCAAGAGTAGGTGCTAGGATGTTGCGGTTGTCGATATCCATGCATCCTATGGTGTCCATCGGCAGTGTAGGCATAGTAGTCGTTGTAGATGTACCGGCAGCCGATGTAGATGTACCCGTCATGGTGGCGTAGCTTCTCCCTAGCTGAGTCGCCAAAAAGTGTGTTGACACGAAAACATGCCCCCACACTTGGGTTAGTTCGAAGATCCAAAAGTGTGCGGATACTTAGGAACAAGCCTAAGCGTAACACATCATCGACATCGTGTTCTGACTACCCTTAGCCTTGGTAAGGGCGGTGGAGTCGCTAGGCAATCAGATCACAAAAAAATAATCCAATTGGCCGAAAGAAATATATAAACAAAATAAATCAGCAAATAGGTCGGAGCCTGTCTACTTCGAAGTATGGTGCGAAGGGGGTCACTGAAGTGTACCTTCGGCGTCTAGTGCGAAGTTTCCCGCCGAAGGTTACCTTCGGCGTTCGGACTAATCTAGCCGAAGATGAACTCCGAACGGATCTGGACGCGACTGTTGGAACGACGGATCGAACCAGCAGGTTTTCTTAGTGGAAACGAGAGTAGTGTATTCAATGCTCCTTGAGCCTGCCTCTTACAACTACAGTTGAGGGTTATTTATAAGGCGCCCCGTCCAGAGGACAAAACGCCTCTGGACCGCCAACGGCTACAGGGCCAGACGCCGGTCGGCAGTACAGACAAAACAGACGATACACAGTACAGACAAGAAGATTCGACTCTGACAACGTATCAGCCGTGTCGGACGCTGCCCGCGCCGTCCGACACTGCTCAGAGGATCGCGATCCTGTCTCTCCGTATATTTGTCCAGTCCTTTTCCCGCCAACACTCCCTCCGGATTCACCACCATGGGCCGAACACGGAGGGTGGCCTCCGGCATCCCTCTCTCGGAGGGTTGCCTCCGACATCCTTCTCTCGGAGGGTGGCCTCCGGCATCTTTCTCTCGGAGGGTGGCCTCCGGCATCCCTCTCTCGGAGGGTGGCCTCCGGCATCTTTCTCCTGGAGGGTGGCCTCCAGCACCTTTCCCCTGAAGGGTGGTCTCCGGCTTCATCACCCGTAGGTCCTGGCCCCTCCGGCACCAGGCCTCGGACCCCCTTGTTGTGGGCCCCCTTCAGCCATCGGGATTATCTCCCCCAACAGCGACAATCACCTCTGAACAGTGGGGTCCGGAGAGGGGTTCGAGCGTAGCAAAGCCTGTCGTGACGGAGTCTGCTGACGGAGCGTGCTGTCGAAGCAAAAGTCTCATCGAAGGGTGTTCTAGAAACCTCCGACACCGATCTCTCTGCTCTAGACACCTCCGACGAAGTAGCTCCGAACGTAGGTAACCTGCAACAGATAAGATTCGAAGTACTAATTCGGCCTGAGGACCGAATTCTGCCAAGTGTTGCACTAGTAGCGAAGGTAGCAATCTGTTACGTAGATTAGCGGATACTTCACAGGCGAAGTAACAAGGCGATAGCAATGTATTACATAGATTAACGGATACTTCACAAGCGAAGTAACAAGGATTACCACTGTTCCGAAGTGGCCATCGAAGGGCTTCCAGGCAAACCCACGAAGAGGTACATAAAGTAAAGATAAAGTAAATGCGATCAAAGCTACGGCTTTGTGTTTGATTTGTGTTGGGGGGTTCTCTCAACTGGCTTCGCCTCTGTATTTATAGGGGCTAGACCTCTGATCTAATCTGCTATAATTCGGCTGAATAGAGATAAAAACTTAGCCGAAATCGTGTCCAACTCTACCTCTGCCAAAGTGGGCCTTCGGCTAGGCCCGTCGAAGCCTGCTCCTCTGGGCCGAAGCTTCGGCGGCGTGGGCCGTCCAAAGGCCTCCTAGCCGAAGGCCGTGGGCTAGCTGGAAGCTTCCGGAGCCCATAGCCCAATGGTCCTTCGGCCCTTTAAGGCTTCGGACCTGACTAGGGACATTTGTATTTTCAGCCCAAATTACCAAAATTGATATTTTGACAATCTTAACCATTAATGCCATTTTTTGTTATCAACAGTTCGAGCAGACGGACAATCCAAATCAATTTCATATTGCCATCGATAGAGGTATTTTCTTTGTCTACCTTAGCTTCATACTTGTTATTTTTAGTCCAATTACTTTAATTGAGTCATCATGCATATTCATATTGCTTTGGTTATACCAGTAGAGGGCCCCTCTACAGTAGTCTTCGCCTTCGTCGAATGGAGTTGAACCGAAGGGCAAAACTCCTGCCGCAGTGGTAGACTTGTCTGACTCATCCGACGAGGGCCACTCGGAGGAGGCCTCAGAGGGGACCTCCCGTCAGCTCAGAGCCCTCGCCCACTGCCGACAATCGGAGAGCGTTGGGGAAGCTCCCTCTCCTGGCTCCGTTCTTGGCTCGAAGAACTGGAGTTCGCGGTATGCTGGAGCCTTAGGCTCGGTTCTCCCACGAAGTGCCGAGCCGAAGGGTCAGATCTGAGCATCGCTCTTGAGCGGGCGACTTACCAGGTATAAGGGCCTTCACTACTTTATTGTTGAATTTTTTATTAAAACTTTATCACATACTTACCCTCTCCCTCTTTTGTAGTTCGTGGTCTTGGCTCGCTCGACCTCAAGCTCATATGGCCATGAATGCCATTAGCTTGGAGGGGAGGTTTCCACTCTTTAGGGACCGTCTCATTGATGCAGAGGAAGAGGGCTTCGAACTTGGAGGATATACTCTAAGAGGAGCAAAGAAAAAGTGCTGCCTTCGAGGACTGAAGTTGACAATTTATGGACCGAATGAGTGGCGTCCACGACCTGAGGTTGAAAAGCTTTGGTTTGAGCGAAGTGCCTTGGCGACCGAATGTGGATCAGCTCAACACTCAAAGGGATATCTTCAAGACGAGGGCCTCTGAGCTGACCACTTTGACCACAGGGGTTAAAGCGTCTATGGAGGGTCTGCGCTGTGGAGCAGGAAAAATGCGAAGGAGTAGCGGTCGAGACCATGGACGTCCTCTAGGGTGTCTTGGAGCATTTTGGCACCTCGTGCCCCTCATCCTCTATCGTTGCCAATGAGCCCCTAGCTCATCGCATGAAGCTCATCCATGTGGTGACGAGGATGATGGACACCACCGTGGCTTGATACGTAGAGATCTCCAGGAGGTTGTCTGCCCTCAACATGCTTCATCATTTGGAGGATGTCGGGGGCTCTGTTTCTCCGACAACGGATGTAGCTCCCATCAGCTTCGGTGGTGAGCACTTGCTATCCCCCTCGCCTGGTTCCAGCGCAGCCTAGAAGGCCTTCCAGACAACCTAGAAGATGGAAGGCCGCGAAGCTACGAATGCGTGGACTGAAGGCGTTCAACGCCAGAAGCACGCGCGGATGCAAACTCCTCCAATGCCTTCACTAGGACATCCTTCACTAGGTCTCCTTAGGGCTACGTATAAATAAGTCTTGTAATATTTCTTTGATCAATACATGAAAGGGCTTCTTTTTGAAATGTCTGCACTCAGGGCCTAGCTTTCTCTTCATCTTGTCATTTCGAAGTGCTCAGCATTACCAACGAACTTCGAGATCAGTGGGCTATTTTTGAAGCCCTTGAGACCTAATAGATGCCCCCACTTATCTATCCCTCGTGATGACTTAGGGAAAGTTGCTCCCGACATGCTTAATGAGGTATTCTCTTTCATAAAAGAATAGGAAAAGAGGTAGAAGTAGTGTGGGTATCCTCTTCATCATCGGAGTATACCGACTAGTCTGACGTAGACTGATCCGATGAAGGACGAAGGCTGATTGTAGTGGAGCCTAGCCCCGAAAGGATTACAACTTGGGTAGATCTTCAAGAGAGCAGCGTGCCTAGAGGGCTTCGAAAAAGGGGAAGAAGTCAAAGACCAAAGCTACGAAGAGGACTAAGAAGCCCCCAACCGCTTCAGGTGCTTCGACGTCTCGAGGGAACCAGTCTAGCCTCTGAGATCGAAGGGGTATTCGATTTCTTCTCAGCTTAGACACATATTTTTCATAGTGTGTGCATTCAATAATTATGAACTTGTAATTGTACAACATTTGTTTTTGAAGAAATAAAATTAGATGTTTGTACAATCATACATGTACCATCCGCCCCCCTTTTGCGAGGGTCGACATTTTTCTTTCTTTTGTAAGAAAATGTGGGCCACACTCAATTCTTAGTACCGCTTGGATTATGTCTTGTAGATTACAAAGGTTTTGTCCGATTGAACTGGTGTTTTGGTAGAATGCTTCAGTATGATGGCCCAAAATCGTAGTAATCAGTCACTTTGGACTCGTAGGATGTTTCAGACCAGTGGTATAGAATCATGATTCTTAGTCACTTTGGACTCATAGGATGCTTCAGACCAGTTGTCTGGAATCCTGATACTTAGTCACTTTGGACTCATAGGATGCTTCAGACTGGTGGTCTGGAATCCTGATACTTAGTCACTTTGGACTCGTAGGATGCTTCGGACTGGTGGTCCGAAATCCTATTGCTTAGTCACTTTGGACTCATAGGATGCTTTGGAACGGTGGTCTGAAATCCTGTTGCTTAGTCACTTTGGACTCATAGGATGCTTCGGACCGGTGGTCCAGAATCCTATTAATCGGTCACTCCAGACTCTTTTCAGGATGCTTCAGACCTATGGTCTAGAATCCTGTTAATTGAATGCCATACCTCGCAGAACTCGTTGAGGAGCCATGTTGAAGATCATGGGCCTCATGGCTCCAGAAGTAATGAGTGATTGTCAACGGACATCAAAGTGAGAAGAGAAGAGAAGAGGAGATGAGACCTACCGTGTCTGGGCCGCATGTGACTCAGGTACACGGGCGGCATGCGCCTACCGGGCAGAGGGTCCGCGGAGTCGGGCCAGCCCAATCAGAGTACATGGGCTAGGAGCGGCAGGGGATCCACTGGCCTATTGATCGGGATTGACTCAGGTACACGGGTGGCGAGCAATTGCCAGGTTGAGGGAGCCCCGGAATTGGGCCGGCCCAATCCAGACCGCTGATCTGTGATTGAGCCATCCTGAAGTGAAGTCGTAGCTGCTACGAAAGCTCCGCATTAGGACAAGTTATCTGCGTTTAGGATTTTACCATTTTTCTTTTTAGGCCCAGTGTGTTAGTCGAGTCTGTAAAAATCCTAAGGGCATGTTTGGTATTTTTAGTTTATTTTTGTGTTTGGTTAAACTACCATAGGGGTAAATCTATCATGTTCCCATTTATTGGGCTGCCTATAAATAGGCCCCAATTCCTAGGGTTAGGGTTAACTCATCTAATAGAAAAATCAGAGTTCACTTTATTGCCTTTCTTCTTCCTTCCATTCATCTTCTAGAACCGCCGCCGCCGCCATCCATAGGGCATTCAACGCCATCGCCAGCATGCATTTTTGCTACAGAGAACCAAACTTCTGGTCGGTTTTCTTTTTCTCTACAAAACCACTGGCCAGGTCTTCGGTTTTATTCTGGCTGAGACAGCGCCTGGCTGAAATTTTTGGCCGGACAATACATTGCCGCAGCAGCGCGTGCAACCGGTTGGCTCTGAGCGGCAGAGCGAGCCAGGAGGAGTAAAGGTGCTTCGTTCGAGGAAAAGCAGCGATAGGGCTTCGTCTGGAGTGCCTTCGCAGCATCGACTGATCACGCGCGTGGGAAGCAGTGCCTGAGCAGAGGAGCAACCGAGGTGTTGCAGTGAAGCTCCTGGAAATTACGTGCAAGGCGCTGCACGTGGCAGAAGGCATGGGCTTCGGTGTACAACAGGCAGCTCACGCACTGAGGGTTGGCGTGAAGTACACGGCTTCACACGCCTCGCCAACCGGACCTGCAAGCCTCGCCGAGGGCAAGCGCAGGCTTCGCCACCTGGACTTCGACGATTCAGTAGCAACGCTCGTGGCAGATGAGCGCAGGCTATGTGTTCGGCCAGTTGTTCACAGGAGACAGCAATGGGCAGTAATTAAATTCCCTTCTCGTTTCTCGTGCACTGTGATTTATTCTGCAATATATTGATCAACTGCTAGCACTTTTTAATATACTGCATTTAGTTGTTTCATTTAAAAAGTGCTAAAAATGGTGATGTGTCTCATTTGTGAACCGCCTATGTACTGTGGATGTTTTGGATGTGCTTGATGGATTATCATTGTTCTTGGTGAATCATTTGTGGAACTGTCATTTGAATTGAGAGTTAACCTGATCTTCCTTTAAGCACTTTGTTGGTGTCTTTTTGATTAGGACACCGATCATTTTTAGGCTAGATTATTTTCACTGTTTTTGATCTATTTGTTTCCACTGTTTATCTGTTGAGGTGTGTTGGGTGTTGGAGAAGGCCATTGATTTGAAAGAATTTTTTAGGCACCCATTCACCCCCTCTAGTCGCTACCCTTGGTCCTATAAGTGGTATCAGAGTCTGGTTAGGGTTTTTCCATACCTTAACCGGTTCTAACCCAAGGTAGTGATCATGACTTCCTCTGGCAAAGTCCCGTCCCTTGAAGCTTTTGGCTATAATTACTGGAAGACTCACATGCGAGCCTATCTCATGAGCCAGAGCTCGGTCATTTGGTGTTGGGGGAATAAGTTTTCCCTTAAATAGGGGCCAAATGACGTCACCCTCCGTTGGCCATCGGCCCGGAGCCCGACACTGTCGAAGCAGGTTCCCGTCCGCTGAAGTTATTTCCATGCCTCTAGACTCCTTTTGGAGCCCTCCGGATCGAGGCCTTTGGACTCCTTCTGGAGCCCTCCAGTTCGAAGCCTCCAGGCCCTTTTTAAAGTCTGCCAGAAGCCAAGTCTTCAAGCTCTCTTCGGAGTTCTCTTCGGAGTCAGCCTCCGGGCTTTCTTCGGAGTTAACCTCCGAGCTCCTTTCGGAGCTCCCCAGAGCCGGTCTCCGGACCCTCTTTAGTCAATTTGAAGCTAAGCCTCCGAGAGCCCACTTCAGAGTGTCCTTCGAAGCCTTCCTCGCAGCCTCCGCCCGAAGAGCTCTGGCCGCTGCTCCGAACACAGAAAATATATGGACTTTGCTACAGTGTAGAAGCCATACCGGGGGCCCCTCTGCCCCAAGTATGTCGTTTAGCTGTTCAGAAGTGACGTTTATCTGACACGTCTGTAAAGCTGTAAAGCACTCTGTATAGTAGACTAGTCTTTTTTCCCTTCTTGCCCCTATAAGCCTATGACTTATAGAGGGCATTTAGGTCTTTTCCTTTGGCCTGCATGCCTATAAAAGCAGGGCCAAGACCTTGTAATAAGTTCAGTTCCGGGAGGACCATGAGGTCCCCTGGATCCATTAGATTCAACCAAGGCAAACAATGCCAAATCCACCATAAACTGGACGTAGAGCTATTATCCCTTTGGGGAGGTCCGAACTAGTATAAATCTTTTCTCCTTCTGAGAGAACCCTTCGAGGTTCATTTTACACACCATATATACACACAAAACCTATGCTGTAGCTAACACAATTGCTACAACATTTGGGATATTTGTGTTCATGACACTTTTACTGTGCTTCCAGTTGCTGAGCGCAATTCCCCCGAGTTAGTCGCCCAACATGAAAACAACAACAAGCCTGTGAACATTTTATTTTCTGATCTAGGTCCCACTGAGTTTGAGCATGTGAGCCATCTTAGCACTGCTAGAGAGATCTAGGCTACCCTCCAGGCACACCATGAGGGGACAGCCCAGGTCAAGGCTCGGCTCTAACAGACCTACTAGCGTGAATATGAAAATTTCACACAAAAGCTAGGTGAATCTGTTGAAGCTTTGTTTGGTCATTTTCAGTCGATCATCAACAAGCTTCGGGCCAACAAGGCCGATGGAGTTCAGCTGGTCTCATATCATGAGCAGGCGCTCAAGGTTCTTCATACCTTGGACCCTAAGATCTGGGAGATCAAGGTATCATCTATCATTGAGAGCACTTCTTACGATACCTTGACTATCACAGAGCTTTTCAGTAAGCTCAAGGCCACAGAGGTTGATATCCAATTGAGATCAAATCTCACTGGTTCTGGCTCAAAAACCCTAGCCCTTGCGACACCTTCTTCTGACTCATCCTCTTTGAGCTGTGCTGCGTTCTCCTTGATGTCTATCACTGAGGACCAGCTTAATCCGTTAGGAGATGATGATCTGTGTCTTTTTAACAACTGGGTGCGTCATGTCTATGATAAATGAATGTTCAAAAGACAATGCACAAAATCCAGATGCTTTGAGTGTGGTGATCTAGGACACTTCATCGCCGACTACCTCAAGTGGAACAGTCACAAGAAAGGCACCGATAGTGGCTCTGACTCATTCAAGCACCACGACAGCTCCTCCTTCACAAAGGGCAAGCCAAAAACCAAGTTCTTCCGAAAGGACCTTAAGGACTACAGGCGTGAGAATAAGAAGTGAGACAAGGCCTTCTTCACCGAGATGGATAAAAGCTACTCCAGGAGATTATCGTCTTCTTCCTCTTCATCGAGCTTAAGCGATGAGGAGATCATGCTCAAGAAGGGGAAGGACAAGGATGATCCGGTGGGCCTGTGCTTCATGGCCTTCGGTGACAAGCCAAAGAGCCACTCGCATCATAGCCGAAGATCCCACAAGAATGTCTGCTCAATGGCTCTTGGGGATAAGGAAGAGAAGAGCTCCCCCAACAACTCCGACGACGATGATGATGAAAAGGTATCCTCCTATGAACAAGAAGTCGTTGAATTACTAGAAGAGAACCGTCATGAGTTGAGATATTGGGAGAAACTGCTTAGAGTGGCTAAGAAGAGGATAGATGAGCTTGAGAGTGAGCTTGCCTTGGCCAATGGCAAGATTGAGAGTCTGACTTCGTTCCCTTTCTTGGGTGGTAGCAGTGAGTGCCCTAACTGCGAGGTGTTGTTGTGTGACCTGATGACTCTGATGTATAGGTACAAAGAGAGGGTAGATGAGAGAGACTGCTTTGGCCACTGAGCTTGAGAGCGCTCAGCTGGAGCTGAAAGATGCTCATGCCACTGTCGTTGTGCCCTATGTGGACTGCCCATCCCATCTAACTATTTTACCTAAGCTGAGAGCCAAGAGTGATGAGCAGTTGGGCGAGTTAGCAAGAGTTAGAGTTGAGCTGGAGCAGACTAAGCTAGGGCTTGATACATTGTCAGTTCCACCCACTTTTGTGAGAACTGCTTGTCCGTGAGATTGGAACTAATCAAGCTAAAAGCTTGAGAAGTCCATCCAAGTTGATAGAGAGTGTGAGATCTGCTTGTCTCAGGTGGAGGTAATATCTGCCTTGAGAGAGGAGCTAGCTGATGCTTAGACTGAGAACTCTTACCTCCAGTCAGATCCTGAGTTGGGTGAGTGCCAGAGATCCACAGCTCGGCATGATGATCCAGCAGTTCAAGAGGCAGGATGGGTTTGGGGTAGGTTACACCTATACCAAGGTTGACTTTGAGAGTGCCCTGAGTCGTGCAGTGGAGTGGAGTAAGATGACTCGAGATCAGAGATATCCCAAGACTCACTCTACTGAGTCTTTTTAGGGCTGTCAGCTCAAGGATGGAGTGCTCCAAGAACAACCTAAAGCTCCACCCAAGAAGCCTATCTGGATCCCAAAGCCCAAGCATCTCCACACTTCTCTTGACTCTCTACCTGGACCCTTTCACTCCAAAGAGTCTACACCCAACACCACCAAGCCCAAGAACCCCAAGCCTCAACCATATCCCAAGAAGCCTACCTATCACTGTGAGTTCTGTTAGAGAGACATGCATCTTGAGGAGTTTTGCTTTAGGAGGAAGCGGGTTGAGAGAGCAGAGAGAGCTCGAGGTGGACAAGAGCAGTTCTACCAGCAGGTTGGTAGACATAGATTCCCTCGACGCGGAGAGAGGCCAGAGGCTAGGGAACGTCGTGTAGGTGGTGGTAGAGGAGACGACTTTCGTGCCCGTGCTCCGGAGGGTGGTTTTCGCTCCGGCAGAGCTCCAGGTCGTTCTCGATACGACTTTGGACTTTGTGGCCGAGACTTTAGGCAGAACAGAGGACCACGCTTTGAGCCGCGTTATGGTCCAGACTCTTATGATTCCTTCTGCTTTCCTTCTTTTAAGAAGATGGATCGACACTGGTTTAGCTCCTTTGCTAAACCAGGTGTCGGACTGTTTGCTCCCACTTATGACCATTGATCATGCAGGATCGAGGATAGGAGGACATGTGGATCATGGATTCAGGATGCTCTCATCACATGATGGGACATCGCAGATGGTTCTCCAGCCTCACTTCCCTGAGCTCCAAGGAGTACATCACTTTCAGGAACAGTGGTTAAGGGAAGGTACACGGCATTGGCTCGATTTGAATCTCTGAGCATTTCTCTTTAAAGAATGTTGCTTTGGTTGGAAACTTGAGTTTTAATTTGGTCTCTGTTTCACAACATATTGAGGATGGTTTAGAGGTTCATTTTAAGAAGGGCATGTCTTCTGTTGTTGATTCTAGAGGATCTTTGGTTTGCCAGATCTTACCCTTCGGTGAGGTTTTTTTGGATTGATTTGTCTAGTTCTTTTGGCCCTTCTCGCTATTTGATTGTTGGATCCTCCTTTGAGCTCTGGAGGTGGCATAGAAGGTTAGGTCATTTGAGTTTTGATCTGCTAGTCAGATTGATCTCTGTGGACCTCATCCGAGGATTGCCCAAGCTTCAGATGGAGAAGGATCTAGTTTTCCATCCCTCTCGTCATGGGAAAATGGTTGCCGCTTCTCACGCACCTGTCACTCTGCTGATGACTTCGTACCCAAGAGAGCTGCTACACATGGATACTGTTGGTCCAGCTCGGGTATGCTCAGTCAGTGGGAAGTGGTACGCGCTATTAGTTGTTGACGACTTTTCTCGATTCTCGTGGGTTTTCTTTCTGGAGTGTAAGGATGAGGCTTTCCAGTTTGTTCATGACCTGGTTTTGAATCTGAAGAATGAGAACAATGGACTGATGCGAGCAATTCGCTCTGACAATGGCTCTGAGTTCAACAACTCTCAGTTCGTCAACTTCTGTAGTGATCATGGTCTTGAGCACCAGTTTTTTGCTCCTTACACTCCCCCACAGAATGGCGTTGTGGAATTAAAGAACTACACGCTGGTCGAGATGGCCAGGACGATGCTCGATGAGCATAGGACTCCTAGGTGCTTTTGGGCTGAAGCCATGAACACGGCTTGCTATCTGGCCAACCGCATTTTTTCTAGAGCTTACTTAGGTAAGACTTCATATGAGTTGCGGTTTGGCAGACATCCCAATGTGAGTCACTTGCGAGCGTTTGACTACAAGTGCTTTGTTCTCAATAAGGGAGGGCATTTGAATAAGTTTGAGTCTTGTTGCTGGGATGGAGACTTTCTTGGTTATGATTTGCATTCTCGAGGATTCCGTGTTTGGAACCTCGACTCCCAGCAGCTTGTCGAGACTTGCGAGGTTTCTTTCGATGAGTCCATGCCTTCGCTGACTCCTTCTTTTGAGCTTTCTGGAGATGATGAGCTTGGAGAGTCCATCATCGAGGAAGATGAGGACATTCCAGCTGTTGATGAGGGTGGGCCTTCTGCACAGCCTGCAGACCCCATACCTTCTGAGACTTCGACTGAGGACGAGGGTGGACCTCTGATCACTTCTTCCACTTCGATCGAGCCTCCTCAGTCACGTCTAGAGGTGCCAGCTGCTGACTCTGATGAGGTGACATCTAATCACCTAGGATCCCGAGTAGTTCAGCATGATCACCCCTCAGAGCTCATCATCGGTGATCTCACTTCGAGATCCTTGCGTTCTCATGCTGGCTCACTCCCTGTTTTGCTGAGTCTACTTTTGTTGCCACCTTTGAGCTCAAAGATGTTGCTCATGCTCTTTCTGATGCAAATTGGATAAATGTCATGCAAGAAGAGCTTGAGAACTTTGTTCGCAATCGGGTTTGGACACTAGTTGAGCTGCCACCTAGATGCAACCCCATAGGCACCAAGTGGGTGTTTAAGAACAAGCAATGTGAATATGGGGTTGTGGTGCGCAACAAAACTCGATTAGTTGCCAAGGGTTTTTGCTAGAAAGAGGGTATTGATTTTGAGGAGACTTTCGCCCCTGTTGCCCATCTTGAGTCCATTCACATACTTTTGGCATTTGCTGCTTCTAAAGCTTTTAAGCTTTTTCAAATGGATGTCAAGAGTGTTTTTCTGAATGGGTACATAGAGGAGGAGGTCTATGTTAGGTAGCCCCCGGTTTTGAAAACCCTAAGTTTCCTCGACATGTTTTCAAATTGCAGAAAGCTTTGTATGGTCTGAAGCAAGACCCCCGGGCTTGGTATGATCGTTTAAAGCAGTTTTTGTTGGGGAATGACTTTGTGATGGGTTCTGTGGACAAGACTCTTTTCTTGCTCAGAGTTGGCTCATATTTTTTGATTGCTCAGATTTACGTGGATGACATTATTTTTGGTGCTTCTACTAATGAGCTTGTGTCCAAGTTTTTTGACCAGATGCATAGTGAGTTTGAGATGAGCCTCATGGTTGAGCTCAAGTACTTCCTAGGGATCCAGATCAAGTAGACCAATGATGGCATCTTCATCCACCAGAGCAAGTACACGTGGGACATGCTGAAGAAGTTTGACTTCGGTGGAGAGATGAAGCCTCAAATGACTCCAATGGGTACATCTGGGGGACTAGACAAGGACGAGAGCGGCGTCAAGGTCAATGAGAGAGAGTATCGATGGATGATCGTATCGCTGCTGTACCTGACGGCGACGATACTGGACATTCAGTTTGCCATGGGACTGTGCACGCGCTTCTAGTCTTCACCACGCGCATCTCATTGGCAGGCTGTCAAGCGCATTTTCAGGTACCTTACCTATGCACCTGATCTTGGTCTTTACTATTCAGCATCATCATCTCTTGAGTTATCTGGCTTTTCCGACGCTGATTTTGGTGGGTGCCGGCTAGATCGCAAATCGACTTCCGTTACTTGCTAGTTTCTTGGTTCTTCGCTTGTTTCTTGGTCTTCTCGGAAACAATCTGGAGTTGCGCTTTCCACTACTGAGGCTGAATATGAAGCTGCTGCTAGATGCTGCTCACAGTTGGTTTGGATGATTTCCACCTTGAGAGATTTTGGGTTGTTTTTCCCTGCTAGAGTACCTTTGTTTTGTGATAGCACCGGCGCAATTAGTGTAGGGAAAAAACCATGTTTTCATTCAAAAACCAAACATATTGATGTGCGCTTTCACTTTCTAAGGGATCAATATGAGAAAGATGTCATTGACCTTGTTCATGTTTATACCCATCATTAGCTGGCAGATATTCTCACCAAACCCCTAGATCAGTCTACTTTTGAGCGTTTGCGAGGGGATTTGGGAGTTGTGTATCCTTTTTAGGATATTTTGGTTCTGTCTTCTTTCTTCTTTACTCTTTTCTTGATTCTTTTCATGTGAGTTCATATATGCATATTCACATATCACACTTTGAGCTTGCTTCTATTATATGATTGAATTGATTTACTTATTCTAGCTAGTATATGCTTTTGAATACCTGTCGATGATCATGCTTTGCTTTAGTTCACATGGTATATCTGATATCTGTCATATGCATGCCTTTTCTACTTTAAAATTGAAAAAATGATCATCATTGCTTCTGGTAACTAGCATGTGTAGGCTCAATGCTTTTGCTATCTTTTACATGTCTTCTAGCTAGTTCCTTACTTAGATGCAGATATGCAACTTGGTCATTTATATGCTATAACATGGAAAATATGCTATAAAATGATAAAAATCAGACAAATAAAAAATGCATGCCTTTATGCTTAATTGAAAAGATCTAGGTGGGTTTGTTGTGTCGCATTGCATTGTTCTGGACTGCATACCATAGCACTTTGGTATGAACTAGGACAGTGTAATATATGCCAAGACCAATGTCTTAAGATTCTGATGGTCCTGTTCTAGCCTAGGCTTGACTTGGTCGGTTAGCATAAGGTTGACATGCAAATAACCATTGGCAAAAATGAAAAAGGAAAAGAAAAAGCCTGAAAATTAAAAAGATAACAAGTTTGTTGAAGCTCTTTGTTCTAGACAATGCTTATCTTGGTAGATATCAGCTAGCCTTTGCATCTCATGTTTTACCTTGCTTGTCAACTAGAAAATTTGGTGATGTTTTTATTTGCAAAAATCTAAAAATGCGTGCTAATGACTTTCTTCGGTTATCATCTATTGCACTGATCATGCCATGTGTCTTAGACAGTATTTTCTGTTATACTTGCTAAATGTTGTTATTGCAGTCAATCATATCTGAGAAGCATACTTTTTACACTCCACTTGCACCCAATTGCATTCATTGCATATTTTGAGGGGGAGCTGCATTTCAGGGGGAGTTTGAGTCTGTTTCTCTTTTGAGTGCATTAGTCTCACTTGATGAGTCCAATTGTCAACAAGGGGGAGAAATTTTTGGTTATTTGATCTTTTAGAAGAGTTTAGGGGGGATGCTTCTCTCTGGGATTTTATTTTAGGGGGAGTTTTAGTCTCTTTTCCCTTTACTCTTTAGATATCCTTGTTGATATTTCTGAGATTGCACTCGTTTGAATTTTTAGTTTTGTTTAACCACAATGATCGTTTTCTGGCTTTTGTTCGGATTTTGGTCATTAGGGTTAAACCTTTTACTTTATTTTTTCCTCTTTCTGTCTTTTGTGTTTTGTTTTCGTGTTTTCACGTGTTTTGCAGGTTTTGAAGAGTTGAAGAGGGTGTTGACAATGCACTCATCAAGGGGGCGATTGAGGAGCCATATTGAAGATCATGGGCCTCATGGCTACAGAAGTGATGAGTGATTGTCAACGGACATCAAAGTGAGAAGAGAAGAGGAGAGGAGATGAGACCTGCCGTGTCTGGGCCGCGAGTGACTAAGGTACATGGGCAGCGAGCGACTACCAAGCAAAGGGGCTGTGGAGTCGGGTCGACCCAATACGAGTACATGGGTTAGGAGCGGCAGGGGATCCACTGGCCTATTGACTAGGATTGACTCAGGTACACGGGCGGCGAGCGATTGCTAGGTTGAGGGAGCCACGGAATCGGGCCGGCCCAATCCGGGTACTCGGTGCGAAGACGGTGGACTCTTTGTAGGTTTCGGCGCAAAACCGATGCCCAATCCAAACCACTGATCTATGATCGAGCCGTCCTGAAGAGAAGTCATAGATGCTACGAAAGCTCTGCATCAGGACAAGTTATCTGCGTTTAGGATTTTACCATTTTTCTTTTTAGGCCCACAGTGTGTTAGTCGAGTCTGTAAAAATCCTAAGGACATGTTTGGTCTTTTCAGTTTATTTTTTCGTCTGGTTAAACTACCATAGGGGTAAATCTGTCTTTTCCCATTTATTGGGCTGCCTATAAATAGGCCCCAATCCCTAGAGTTAGGGTTAACTCATCTAATAGAAAAATCAAAGTTCACTTTATTGCCTTTCTTCTTCCTTCCATTCATCTTCCAGAACCACCGCCGCCGCCATCCATAGAGCATTCAACACCATCGCCAGCATGCGTTTTTGCTGCTGAGAACCAAAGTTCTGGTCGGTTTTCTTTTTCTCTACAAAACCGTCGGCCAGGTCTTCGGTTTTCTTCTGGTTGAGACGGTGCCTGGCTGAAATTTTTGGCCGGACAAGACGTTGCCGCAGCAGCGCGTGCAGCCGGCTGGCTCTGATCGACGGAGCGGGCCAGGAGGAGTCAAGGCGCTTCATTCGAGGAAAAGCAGTGGCAGGTCTTCATCTGGCGTGCCTTCGTAGCATCGACTGATCACGGCGTGGGAGGCAATGCCAAGCGGAGGAGCAACCGAGGTGTTGCAGCGAAGCTCCTGGAAATCCCATGCAAGGCGCTGCATGTGGCATAAGGCATGGGCTTTGGTGTACAGCAGGCATATCATGCACTGAGGGTTGGCATGAAGTACACGGCTTCACAGGCCTCGCCGACCGGACCTGCAAGCCTCGCCGGGCGCAAGCACAGGCTTCGCCACCTGGACTTCGATGATTGAACAACAGCGCTCGTGTCAGCTGAGCGCAGGCTATGTATTCGGCCAGTTGTTCACAGGAGACAGCAATGAGCAGTAATTAAATTCCCTTCTCATTTCTCATGCACTGTGATTTATTCTGGAATAGATTGATCAACTGCTAGAACTTTTTAATATATTGTATTTAGTTTGTTTCGTTTAAAAAGTGCTAAAATGGTGATGTCTCTCATTTGTAAACTGCCTGTGCACTGTGGATGTTTTGGATGTGCTTGATGGATTATCAGTGTTCTTGGTGAATCATTTGTGGAACTGTCATTTGAACTGTGAGTTAACCTGATCTTCCTTTAAGCACTTTGTTGGTGTCTTTTTGATTAGGACACCAGTCATTTTTAGGCTAGATTATTTTCACTGTTTTTGATCTATTTGTTTCCACTGTTTATCTGTTGAGGTGCGTTGGGTGTTGGGAGAAGGCCATTGATTCGAAAGAATTTTTTAGGCGCCCATTCACCCCGCCTCTGGTCGCTACCCTCGGTCCTACACTCGTCCCATACCTCTATGCGTCAACCGTGGTAGGGTCTCATTCTGGGGTGCGCATGAGTTGAACTGTAGCCTTTATTTATAAAGAGTAAACTCTCATTTTACAATTGCTATCATGCGAAGTAGCGTTTAAGGTGCTCCGCATGCTAAGCGTGCTTCAACTCCTCTCCTTCTAAATTAGTTAATTTAAACGATTCTGGTGGCCCTGACCGAAGTATAATACATGGGCCTTCCCACTTGTTGGCTAAGTTTCCTAGAGAAATGATGTTTCGAAGAACAAGATGGTCGGATCTCAATTCTTTAAGCTTCACTTTGGGATTGTACCAAGCCTTTGTCTGTTCCTAATACTTCGTTAGGTTCGCCATATCCCGAAGCCTTGTTTCTTCAGATAAATCCAGCGAAGCCCGCCTTTCGTCTTCTGGCACCATCATTCTTAAAGAGCCCCCCATTAGTTCTGTCAGAGTCATGACTTCATCTCTGAATAGTAGTCAAAACAGAGTGAACCCCATTGTTCTGGCCTGAGTGGTCATGATGGACCATAGAATTTTTGGTAATTCTTCAATCCAAAGCCCTTTAGCGAGGCCTACTATATGACGATTTAATCCAGATAGAATATTTTCATTTGCTCTTTCAATGGCTCCGTTGGATTGGGTGTGTCTTACAGCCGCGAAGCAGAGTTTAATGTCGAGGCCTTCGCAAAATTCCCTGAAGTGTTCGGCATCAAACTGCGTACCATTATCTATTGTCAGCTCTCTCGGTACCCCGAACCTGCAAATAATATTTTGCTAGAAAAATTTCTGTACATTATTCAAAGTGATTGCTGTTAGGGGTTCGACTTCCACCCACTGCGAGAAGTATTCTATTGCTACTACTACAAATTTCAAACTTCCTTTGGCCTTCGAAAAGGGTCTGATTAGGTCCAGTCCCCATCTAGCCAAGTGCTAGACCGGGGCAATGACCTACAAGGATACTAGGGGCAATGGCTTCTCCTTCCCATCCACTGACACCCTTGGCAAGTGTGAACAAGGTCCTCCGCATCAGCCATGATTGTAGGCCAGTACTACCCTTGATGAAGTGTTTTGCCGGCAAGGGCCCGAGGAGCTAAATGGCTACCACATAACCCTTAGTGAATGTCACAAAGTATTTCTTGACCTTCAGGCTGGGTGATGCACCACAACAACGGTGAGAATACTCCAAACTTATAGAGAATGTCATCAATAATGTTATAGCGTCGAGTTCTTGACTGTAGTCTTGATAGGTTAGGACCTTCGGGTAAGGTGGCTTCATCTCGTAGCATGCTCATGATCAGGCTATGCCAATCAGTAATAGGAACACAGAGGAATTCGGCAGGGGGTGGTTGTTGCACCAAAGGGGTGGATAAAACTTCGAGAAAAACCCCTACCGGGACATCCTAGCCTCTGGCTACATCTTTGGCCAATATATCGGCTTCTTGGTTGTACCCCTTGGAATGCTTTGAACAATTATCCCTTTGAACACAGTCTCAGTCTTTCGAATTTTGACCAGATATGCTACGAGGTTTGGATATCTAGCATGAAAGCTTTTATCCACATGTCCTGCAACAATCTGAGAGTCCGTCTTGACAGTAACCCGAGTAACACCAAGTGCGCGTGCTTTTCGGAGGCCCAACAGGACCCTTCATACTCTGCTATATTATTGGTGGCTTTAAAGTTGAGCCTCGCAGAGTACATTGTTTTTTGAACCGAATGTGAAATAATCACAACTCTAGCACCTGCTCTAGAAGCTTGGTATGCACCATCAGAATAGATGGTCCATATTCCCTCGCTTGGTCCTTTCGGGGCCGAAACCGCGGGAGGAGTCCACTCCACGACGAAGTCAGCAATAACCTGCGATTTAATAGTCGTTCGTGTAGTGAAGGATATGCCGAAGGGCGCTAGCTCGACCGCCCACTTCCCTATCCTCCTGGTGAAATCTCTGCTACGGAGCATGTATCCTAGGGGGTAGGATGTCGGGACAATTACATTATGGGCTAAAAAATAATGTCGTAGCTTCCTCGAAGCCATTACAAGGGCATATGCAATTTTTTCAAGCTCGGGTTACCTCGTCTTTGCCCCCGATGGTGCTTCAGAAATGAAATATACCAGATTTTGAATTGGCTTCCCCTCTACTTCTGCTTCTCGCATAAGTACTGCACTTACGGCGAAGCCTGTTGCCGCGAGGTATAGTAATAAGGTCCTCATTGGCGAGGGGGGTTGTCAATGTACACAGATTGGCACGGTAGTCTTTAATGTCTTCGAAACTCTTATGACACTCGGAGTCCAAGCGAAGTCTTCTGAGCTCTTCAAGGATTTGAAGATAGGGAGGCTTCGTTCTGCAGACCTAGAAAGAAACCTGCTTAAGGCAACAAGGCGGCCTACCAATTTCTGGACTTGTTTTAAATTTTCCAGGGGAGCCATTCTCTAGAGCGCATTTATTTGCATGGGCTAGCTTCGATACCTAAACTCGAAACCAAATACCCTAGTAGTTTCCTTGCTTGCGCCCCGAATACACACTTTTTGTGGTTCAAGCAGATTCCGCACCTTCGGAGACTCTCGAAGGTCTCTGCTAGGCCAGCGCTATGCTGGTCTACTTTTGTACTTTTTATTACAATGTCATCTATGTAGGCTTCGACATTTCGGCCTATCCGGTGACCTAAAGCTTTAGCTATTAACATAGAAAATGTTGCTTCAACATTTCTCAAGCCAATGGGCATTCTGTTGAGGAATAGGGGAGCTACGCTAGAGGGCAAATTCAAAATTTCTGCCCTTTGGCCCTAGGCTCATGCGTGTGTGAGATCATAGATCGGTACCTCCTAGCACTTGACGCGCTAGGTGCATCGGAAGAAGATGTTGGAGCAGCACGTCTAGCCTCTCCTCGCTTCGGCCTTGTAGTCCTTCACCGATTTGATCGATGAAGATGACATAGTCGTTCGCATGTAGATGTTCAAGAGCGTCGCTATTGGAGCAACGCCTCCACGGAGTCCTCACGTACAGGGATGGAGTACGTCCCACGACAGCGTGCTAGCACCGTACGTGAGAGACGGGGATCCTTCACCTCAACGTTTCATATCAAGAAGGGGAGGAGAGAACTCTTGGGTGGCTAGGTCTAATCTAGGCTTATTGCTCTCTCCAAGACGTCCTCCTCCTCTCCTTATATAGGGCTGAGGGTCCCTGGCTCGTGCTTATCCCGAAACCGTAATAGATCTAACCTGTTTGCCCATGTCAGAACTTCTGATCCTGCATCAGAACTTCCGACAGGGTATTTCAGGTCTCCTAATACAGAAACACACAACAGATCCAATCTGTTATTGCCCAGCTCAGAACTTCTGATACCATATCGGAACTTCCGATCAGTACAAAATTCCTCCGATTCCAAATCGGAACTTCTGGCTCGTCGGAACTTCTGGCTCATCGAACTTCTGATACCACATCGGAACTTCCGAAGCAACATCTGCTCTTTATATCGAGACGAGATAATAATTAGAACTTCCAACACTACCTATCGGAACTTCCGATCCACGGATTTTTCTTGGGCATATCCTTCAATCTCCCACTTTCACAAAACCAATTCTTTGCATGTTTTTAATCCATCATCTTAAATGTGTGACCCGATAGGTTCATATACTAACCGTTGTTTATTGAAAACCGTTTTTGACTCATTGATCAATACTTGTACCTAGCAGCACATTTTGACCCCCAAAAATGTACAAAATCAAATTTTCATGAACCTTGATATACGCAAGCTCTAGTCCTTTTACCATGCGCCATCAGTCAAGCTCAAGGCGAGATACATGCCACCCTTGTTGGTTAGCTCGACATTTCACTCGATCAAGTATCGGACTCAAATCATGACAAACTCCTTAGTCATAGTGGCATGGCCATGCACTTTTCCAATCCAATACCTCGAGGGGCCTAAAGACGACTCTTCCGTTATTAAGAGGGGTAAACTCCATCTTGACCGCTCACATCCCAAGACATGATTCACACTACACCTAAAAACAACCCTTATTACTACCCTGTTACGGAATAGTGTTAGGAAGCATCTAAGTGTGTCACTACGCACTCTGGAATCAAATGATGATCTCAGGTCCAAGGACTCTGCAGGTACACCATTTGAGATGACAACTGTTGGCACATAACAATCTCAGCAGTATCTCAAGTGGGTCTGTCCAACACCATGTTCACTAACATGTGTCCACATCACTGATTTGACATCTATATGTCTATGATCTATGAAACACAACACCAATTAGTCGGATGTGTTAATCCATGTATCATCATTGTCCCACATGATGACAAGATTAGGGGCCCTTTTGAACAACATCGTCATAAAGCAAAAAGTTTCACATAACAAGTCGTACTCATTAATTAAATGCAAATGATATTTATTCAAGGAACAAGATAACAATTATCCTCGTACATTTTCAAAGACTCTACTAGCATCTTCCATAAACACATGACTCACTCACGCAAGTATCTAATACCCATGGAGCTCATATGTTCCTCATGCTTGGGCTGTGGAAGAGGCTTCATTAACGGATCCGCCATATTCAAATCCGTGTGCACCTTGCAAATCTTCACATCACCTCTCTCAATGATCTCGCAGATCAGGTGATATCGCCGAAGTATATGTTTGGATTTCTGGTGTGACCTAGGCTCCTTGGCTTGCGCAATGGCACCACTATTATCACAATATACGTCCACTGGACAAGACACACTAGGAACAACACCCAACTCAAAAAAAACTTCCTGATCCAAACGACCTCCTTTGCCGCTTTTGAAGCAGCGATATACTGAGCTTCTGTTGTAGAATCGACCACCGTCTCTTGCTTGGAACTCTTCCAACTCACTGTGCCTCCATTGAGGCAGAACACAAAACTAGATTGCGATCGAGAATCATCTTTGTCGGTCTGAAAGCTAGCATCCGTGTAACCACTTACAACGAGCTCCTCTTCACCACCGGATACCAGAAACATTTCCTCAGTCCTTCTCAAGTACTTGAGGATACTCTTTACTACAGCACAGTGACTTTCACCCGTGTTCGATTGGTACCTGCTTGTAACACTTAGAGCATATGACACATCTGGGCATGTACACAACATGGCATACATCATGGATCCAATTGCGGAGGCATATGGGATCGCACTAATCTTCTCTAGCTCATCAGGTGTCCAAACACACTGAGTCTTACTAAGAGAAATACCATGTGACATTGGCAGGAATCCCTTCTTAGAATTCTGCATTTTGAACCATTTCAAAACTTTGTCAATGTACATACTTTGTCTTAATCCAATTAGTCATTTTGATCTATCTCTATAGATCTTTATGCCCAAAATGTATGCTGCCTCTCTAAGATCTTTTATCGAAAAACTATTTTTCAGTGAAGTCTTGACAACATTCAACAAAGGAATGTTGTTTCCGATCAACAATGTGTCATCCACATACAGGACTAAAAACACAAGTGAGCTACCACTAGCCTTTTGTAAACACAAGGCTCTTCTTCATTCTTGATGAAGCCAAACCCTTTGACTACATCATCAAAATGAAGATTCCAACTCTGAGAAGCTTGCTTCAATACATAAATGGACTTTAGCAACTTACAAACTTTCCTAGCATTCCCCAGACCGTCAAGACCTTCAGGTTGTGTCATGTACATCCTCACTTAGGTTTCCATTTAGGAAAGCCATCTTGACATCCATTTGCCATATCTCATAATCATAAAATGCGTCAATATCTATGATGATCTGAATAGACTTGAGCATAGTGACGGGCGAAAATGTTTCATCATAATCAACACCTTGAATCTGTCTGAAACCTTTTGCCACCAATCATGCCTTATAGATATGAACATTTCTATCAACGTCTATCTTTTTCTTGAAGATCCATTTACACTCAATAGTTTTTACACTATCGGGTGGATCAATCAAGTTCCAAACTTGATTGACATGCATGGACTCCAACTCGGATCCAATGGCTCCAAGCCATTTCTCAAAGTCTGGTCTCATCACTGCTTCCACATAGGTCGTGGGTTCGTCGTTGTCCAACAACAACACGTCTCGATGCACAGTGTTCAAAAACATGCACCTCTCTGGTGCATGGACTACTCTCCCAGACCTTTGTGGGCTAGCACATCCACAATAGGATCTGCAACATCTTACGCCTCCTTCTCTAGCTCAGTGGGATCTGGAACATTTTCTAGTGGCTCTTGAACCTCTTCGAGATGCACAGTCCTCCCACTAACTGATGCGCACGGGTGCTTGATCTTTCATCAGAGGGGGTAAACTTGATTGGTGGAGGACTCGACATTGACGATCCGACTTCCGATCAGGAGTGATCCGAACCCCGCAATCGCTACACCACGGCTCCATTGGTTATCAACCACGCATGAACGTGATTGACCTCACCAAGAAGGCTTATCCCTGCATGTGAATCGAGAACACAAGCAAGAACACGGAAACACAATCTCACAAACAGATGAAAGATCGATTTCTCAAGCGGGGTTCCACAATCTTACGAACATCAGAGTTCAATCTGCAAGGTAGTTCGAAACTAAGCAAAACCCAACTCTAATTCATGACAGCTATAGAGTATTAATACCTAGGGTTTGTGTAAAGTTTTCCCTAATGTTGGGCTTAAGGCCGCAAATGGATACAAGGCCCAAAGTGGCCCAAAATGGTGATGCAGCACCTTATGATTTGTTTGGATGACACAGAACGTTTCGTAACGAAACAAGACTTGGCACCAGATTCATTGGAAATATATTTTCGTTATCTTTCCAACGCCGTAAAGAACTCCTCAATCCGCCTCGGTACGAGAAAGTTATGCCCATTTTAATGAAGGGTGTTCTGTTGAAACCGAACCAAAATCGGAGTTTGAAGTGGAATCCGAATTAGATTGTTGCGCCGCCTCTCCCTCTTCTGTTTGATCTAGAAGTGCTTCTCCCAAGTTCCTTAGAGTCAAAATATCACCCATAAGTAGCATCCCATCCATATCCATATCATTATGTAAAGTAAGAAATGAACACATCTCATAATTAAGCTTGCGGGCACGAGAGCGAGTGATTGGTCCAGGAATGATAGAGTGTTGGATGTCTTTATCATTGTTATCGATGTCCTCATCACTAACTCCTTTTTAGAGATACTCTTTCTCACGGAACACACCATTTTGAGCGACAAACACTTTGCTCGCTTGTCTATTATAGAAATAGTATCCTTTGGTTTCCCAAGGATACCCCACAAAGAAGCACTTGTCAGACTTAGGACTGAGCTTGTCAGACATCATATGTTTGACATACACCTCACATCCCCAAATCTTTAGAAAAGACAAATTGGGACTCCTTTCAGACCACATCTCATATGGCGTCTTCTTTACTGACCTAGATGGAACCCTATTAATCGTGAAAGCTACGGTTTCTAGAGTGTCACCCCAAAAGGATAATGGAAGATCAGTGTGACTGATCATGGACAACACCATGTCAAACAAAGTGTGATTTCTCTGCTCGGACACCCCATTCCATTGAGGCATGTCGGGTGGAGTCAGCTGTGGAACAATTCCACACTACTTCAGATGATCACTAAACTCATGGCTCAAATATTTACCCCCACGATCTGATCGTAGAAATTTAATTGTCTTGCCCGTATGATTTTGTACCTCATTCTGGAACTCCTTGAACTGTTCAAAGAATTCCCACTTATGCCTCATCAAGTAGACATAGCCATATCTACTAAAGTCATCGGTAAAAGTAATAAAGTATTGAAATCCTTTCCTAGCTGTGTGAATCATTGGACCACACACATCAGTATGTACTATGGCCAATAGCTCACTTGCCCTCTCACTTTGACCAGTGAAAGGCATCTCTGCCATTTTGCCAAGTAAACAAGACTCGCATGTGTCATATGATTCAAAATCAAACGACTCCAAAAGTCCATCACTATGGAGCTTCTGTATTTGCTTCTCATTTATATGACCTAAACGACAATGCCAGACGTAGGTGAGATTCAAATAATTGAGTCATTATTTCTTAGTACTAATGTTATAAACGTGTGGATCGTTAAGACTTAGGATATACAATCCAGTCACTAATGGACAAACACCATAGAGCATGCCATTCGAAAATATTAAACAACTCTTGTTCTTTATTACGAATTCAAACCATCTTCGTCTAAACATGAAGAAGAGATAATGTTTCTGCCTAAGGAGGGAATGAAATAACAATTACTTAACTCCAAAACTAATCCTAACGGTAGCGACAATGAATAGACGCTGATAGCCAACGCTGCAACCTTTGCACCATTCCCGACACGAATATCCAGCTCACCACTTGCACACTTTCTTACTCGACTCAGCCCCTACAACGATTTGCAAGTATGAATCATCGATCCAGTATCAAATACCCATGAATCATTTGGACGAGTAGCAAGATTAATTTCAATAACATTAATACCTAAAGCGGAAGTCCCACTTCCCTTCTTATTTTTCTGCTCTTCCAGGTACACCTTGCAGTTGCTCTTCCAATGCCCAGGCTTGTGGCAATGGTGGCACACATCAGAGTTGGTAGGACCATACCTAGACTTTCCAGTCAGTTTAGACTTTGCACTCGAGATCACATCTGTAGTCTTAGCCTTCTTCCTCGTCCTCTTCTTTCCCTCATTCTCAACAACCATCACATGGTTTGGAGCCTTCATGATTCTCTCTTCAGTAGATTTCAGCATCCCATGCAACTCAGCTAGTGTCTTCTCTAGTCCAACCATGTTGTAGTTCAAGATGAACAGCTCAAAGCTCAGTCGGACAGACTGGAGAATAACATCAATAGCGAGGTATGGATCCAGTGGAGTGCCCAGTCTCTCTAGAGTCTCCACACAACTGTAACGCTCGGATTTAATAAAATCATGACTTTATTGAATTTCCATAGAAAATCAATAAATACAAGACATTCATCACACAACCGCGTACAATACGCCAATCAAATTTTGTTCATAGGCTATATTATTACAAAAGAGTTAAACAAAAGAGAAACTAGGAAAATAAATCCTCTAGATGAACGCCTTCTTCTAGTCTCGTGCCTTGACTGGGTCGCTACTCCAGACCATCATCCTCCTCTTAGTACACTGCCTCTAGTGGTGTGAGTCAATGGGGGTGAGTAAAATCGTACTCAGCAAGCCACCGAAATGCAATTATAATGCAAGGTAATAACAAGGAAAGTAGTGGCTCGTGTTTGCGAAAAAGTACATTTGTAAAGCATTTAATGAAGTCAGATTATTAGTACAAAATGTAAACGTGTGTAAATGCATCATATTCTAACTCGAGGGGTACAATAAGCCCACCCTCGCTCAACAGTCCTTACATGCCATGAATCATACAATCATTCATACAAGAGTAAACTAACTGCGGTGAACATTGCCCAACACACCCTTGACAGTGGGCACGGCTTTTCGAAAAGATTATACTCTGATCAGAGGTGTACTAATGTACCCACAAGGTACTCATTCCTGCACACCAAAGTGTGTCATGATGACACCATGTCACCTCGAAGGAACTCATGCCAAAACCTTTACCATGGAACGCACCAATTCGATAACACCTTCTTATAGGTTTCATACGCGCCCCAACTTGTCGGGCCAGTGTCGTACCCCCCCCCCCCCCATTGAGCCTCGTCGGTACAAGCCACCCGTAGGTGTCACTTGCCCCCTCCACTATGGTGCTTCAAGTTGGAACGCCCCATACCTCTAGTTAGGACTTACCCACTAGACTTGTGGTTAGTACAACATTGTTTTGCAACAGATCCCATAGACCGGTCCTTATAGTGCCCCGGGTGTTACCGACCAATGCCCTAGCTTGCACCCGGAACCCACCATACTTATAACATAACCAAACTCCAACAGAATTCCAGGGATGAGAAATAGCGGGGAAATCATATAATAGAATCCTTCTATCTACGAATTGTTCTTTTATCCTATAGCAGTTGTCTCGATACATTGCACACTATCTCATATAATACATTTAAAAGTGACAAGAAGTTTAGGCTCAATAAGCATGGCTTGGGTTTACACAACAAGGACGGGGATCTAATAAATATAATGTAGGGGTATTAATTCCACTAATGCAATTATAATCCTATGAGTTATAGCAGTAATTATAAAAAATGGGCTCAATTATGATCAACTTGGGTGTTGTGACTTGCCTTGATCAGCAAATGGCGAATGTGGAACCTCGGGATAGAACTCCGGATCCTCAACGGCGTCGTAGTATTCTCGATATGAAAAAATAAGCATAACATTCGATTTAAACAATCCAAAAATGACATTACAAAAATATAGGCTTTGGGTGGATTAAATTAAAGAAAATAAAGTTATTAATCTTCTGCAATTATTATCTAATTTTTAAGACAACTTATTATGGAGTTATGAATTTTCTAAAAAGAAATGAGAATGTACCCTAAAAGTTTTTTAAATCCCCTATTAAATAAAAATAAAATGTTCAAAATAAACCTACTGTTTTTATTGCCTAAATGTGAAGAGAATAAAAAGATGAATATTACAAAATTTGAATGGTCAAATTTGGAGTTAATTGAGCAAGTTATGAATTTTTGAATTTTAAACAATTTTCTGAATTTTATTTAAACTCAAAACAGTCTCTGGTCCATGGTGAACCAGGTTCACCGTGAACCCATGATCCCGATACCCTTTCGGCGCAGATCAACGGCCAAGATTAAATCCCATAGGGGATTTAATTTGTGTCGTTCACCCACGATCGCATGGCTGAGGACCCGTCCGGCACGCGCGTGGCACGGGGGAAGCCGAAGGCTTCATCCCCGGCTCTGGCACTGCGACGGTGACTGGGCACCGGTGGTGGCAATGGCCTAAGGCCCTAGCTAGTGGCCAAAATGAAAAGAGGGGAGCATGGGGAGCATGACCATACCGGAGATGGCGGTGAAAGACGATCGACGGTGATCGGCAATGATGAGGGGTGGCAGGACTCCACGGGTTGGCAGTGGCGACGGTGATCCGGTGGTGGGTGCCCGAATGGAGGCATGGCTGACGTTGCCTGGGTGACGATGGACCCAATGCTGCAGTCGGAAATGGCGGAGGGGCTGCCGGCGGTGGCTAGCGGCGAACGGAGGGGAGGCAGAGCAGTGGAGCAAAAAACGGGCGGTGGCGCTCTCGAACTCAAAGCGTGGGCGAATTATGGGTGACCTTTGCTGCGTTGAGGGCGTGGGTTCTTATAGTAGTCGCCGGCGTCAAGTATGGTAGGGTAAACGGTGGAAACCCGAGGGAATTCCTTTTTGGTGTCGACGAGAATTCCATGCGCTCGGGATCTTGCCTATTAGGATGAAACTGCGTTGGATTTCGGGGGAAAGGGATCACCGGTGAATGGTGAGGAACCATGTTGAAGAGCATGGGTCTTATGGCTCCAGATGTGATTAGTGATTGTCAACGGAAGTCAAAGAGGAGACGTGAAGAGAAGATGAGGCCTGTCGTGTCTGGGGTGCATGTGACTCAGGTACACGGGCAGCGAGCGATAGCCGGGCAAAGGAGCTACGGAGTCGGGCTGGCCCAATCTGAGTACATGGGCTAGGAGTGGCAGAGGATCCACTAGTCTGTTGACTGGATTGACTCAAGTACACGGGTGGCGAGCGATTTCCGGGCTAAGGAAGCTGCGGAATCGGGTCGGCCCAATCCGGGTACCCGGGGCGAAGATGGTGGACGTTTTGTCAGTTTCGGCGCAAAACTAACAACCGATAATCATCTTTATTTTGGATTTTAATATTTAGCCTTTAGGTCCACAGTCTTTGTTATTCGAGTCAGTAAAATATTCTAAGGGCATTTTTAGTAATTTCCAATTTTATTTTTAGAGTCAGTGTAATTAGTCTTTTCCCTTTATTAGTGGGCTGCCTATAAATAGGCCCCAACACCCTAGGGTTAGGGTTTACTGTTTTTCTTGAGATTAATCTACAGTCCATATTTTTTCCACCGTCAGTTTTTCCTCCTCGCTGCCGGCGTGATTTTTTTTCTGCTCTGCAATCTTTCCTCCGCTGCCGCTATTGCTTTTTCCTCTCCGGCCAGTCAAGGCGCTGTGCGGGTCGAGGCAAGCAGCAGGCTAGTGCACCTAGCACTGCTTAGCCCTGCCAGCAGCTCTTGGCACAACACGCATGCTTTGGCATTGCGGCAGGCTCTTGGATCGATAATTGGCGGGAGGTTTTCACGCGCGGGATTTTTTCCAGGCACGACAGCCGAGCGTGCAGCCTACGGCGCAGTAGTATCCGTCCCATCTACAGTGCCAGGGGCACCAAGACATGTGCGACAACTGGGATACTCGGCGTGGCATCGTTAGAACCAGGCAAGCGCGGTCCACGATGCAAGCAGGAGCCGAGGAGTAGCTCTACCGCAGGTGGGATCCGGTGCGACGCAACAGGGCTCATGCGCTGAGATTTTCTCTTTTCCGTGAGCAGTGTAGTGTGTGGTTGCAGTCTGTGCACGGCGCATCAGCCAAAGCCGTTCTACGCGAGGAACTTCGATGAATCATGATGCGGGCGGTAGGACCGAGCGTCGGGGCTACGCAAGTAAACTAATCTAATCTCCTATTTTTCAGCCAAGTTGATTAATTAGCATGCTAATCTGGTTAGTAATTTCGTAATTAATTTTTAGCTGCTAAAATCATATTAGTGCTCGCATATTATTTATTGAAGTATTTTTAGTCTATTCGTACAAAATAAAAAAATAGTCTCAGTAATATTTATTCATTCTCGATTTACGTGCAATTTATAAGATTTATTTCTGAATTTATTTCTGAATGATCCATGTTTTATTCACTTGATTAGTACTTTATTGTCAGGTTGCAATATGAATATTTATTGATATATCTAGATGTTTTCCTGTGCACATCAAGTTTTTATTAAATATTTTTTAGAACACATTTTTTTTACTGCAGTTATTTTTGTTTAGTTTAATTTAGTTTTATATTGTCGTAAATATCATGTTAATTAGGACACCCGTCATTTTTAGGCTAGACATTTTTAGTACCTGTGATCTGCTTTGCTACTGCAGTTTGTGTGTCGAAGTGCGTTGGGTGTTGGGATTAGGCCATTGATTCTGCTCAAGAGCTTCTGCTCAATGGCTATTGGGGATAAGGAAGAAAAGGGCTCCTCCGACAACTCCGACGATGACGACGATGAAAAGGTATCTTCCTATGAACAAGAAGTTGTTAATTTGCTAGAAGAGAACCATCAGGAGTTGAAGTATCCTGAGAAACTGCTTAGAGGGGCTAAAAAGAGGATAGATGATCTTGAGAGTGAGCTTACCATGGCAAATGGCAAGATTGAGAGTCTGTCTTCTTTCCCTTGCTTGGGTGGTAGCAGTGAGTGCCCTAACTGTGAGGTGTTGTTATGTGACCTGACGACTCTGAAGTCCAGGTACATAGAGAGAGTAGATGAGAGAGACGTTATGGACACTGAGCTTGAAAGTGCTCAGTTGGAGCTGAAATATGCTCATGCCAATGTCGTCGTGCCCTGTGTAGACTGCCCATCCCATTTAGCTAGTATAGCTGAGCTGAGAGCCAAGAGTGATGAGCAGTTAGGCGAGTTTGCTGGAGTGAGAGCTGAGCTAGAGCAGACTAAGCTAGAGCTTGAGACCTTGTCAATTCCACCCACTATTTGTGAGAACTGCTTGTCTCTGAGAGTGGAGTTGATCAAGCTAAAAGCTGAGAAGTCTGTCGAACTTGATAGAGAGTGTGAGATCTGCTTGTCTCAGGTGGAGGTGCTAGCTTCCTTGAGAGAGGAGCTAGCTGATGTTCAAAACGAGAACTTTTACCTCCATCAGATCCTGAGTTGGATAAGTGACAGAGAGCCACAGCTTGGCATGATGATCCAGCAGTTCAAGAGGCGGGATGGGTTTGGGGTAGGTTACACCTATACCAAGGCTTATTTTGAGAGTGCTATTAGCCGTGCAGTGGAGTGAAGCAAGATGACTCCAGAGCAGAGATATCCCAAGACTCACTCCACTGAGTCTTTTCAGGTTAGTCAGCCCAAGGATGGAGTATTCCAAGAACAACCTAAAGCTCCACCCAAGAAGCAAATCTAGGTCCCAAAGCCTAAACCTCTCCACACTTCTCTTGACTCTTTACCTGGACCCTCGCACACCAAAGAATCTACACCCAACACCACCAAGCCTAAGAACCCCAAGCCCAACCACATCCCATGAAGCCTACTTATCACTATGAGTTTTGTCAGAGAGACAGGCATCTTGAGGAGTTTTGCTTTAGGAGGAAGCGGGTTGAGAGAGCAGAGAGAGCTCGAGGTGGGCAAGAGCAGTTCTACCAGCAGGGTGGTAGACAAAGAGTCCCTCGACGTGGAGAGAGGCTAGAGGCTAGGCCACATCATGTAGGTGGTGGTAGAGGAGACGACTTTCATGATCGTGCTCCAGAGAGTGGTTTTCGCTCTGGCAGAGCTCCAGGCCGTTCAGGATACAGTTTTGGACCTCGTGGCCATGATTTTAGGCAGAACAGAGGACCGCGCTTTGAGCCGCGTTTTGGTCCAGATTCGTATGATTCCTTCTGCTTTCCTACTTTCGAGCAAATGGCTCGACATTGGTTTATCTCCTTTGCTAGACTTGGTGTCGGACCATTTGCTCCCACTCGAGGACTAGAGGATGTGTGGATCATGGATTCAGGATGCTCTCGCCACATGATGGGACACCGCAGATGGTTCTCCAGCCTCACTCCCCCGAGCTCCAAGGAGTACATCACATTCGGGAACAATGGTCAAGGGAAGGTACAAGGTATTGGGTCGATTCGCATCTCTGATCATTTCTCTTTGAAGAATGTTGCTTTGGTTGGAAACTTGAATTTTAATTTAATTTCTGTTTCGCAAATCCTTGAGGATGGTTTAGAGGTTCGCTTTAAGAAGGGCATGTCTTTTATTGTTGATTCTAGAGGATCTTTGGTTTGCTAGATCTTACCCTTCGGTAAGGTTTTTCGTATTGATTTGTCTAGTTCTTCTGGCCCTTCTCGCTGTTTGATTGTTGGATCCTCCTCTGAGCTCTATAAGTTGCATAGGAGGTTAGGTCATTTGAGCTTTGATCTTCTAGTTAGATTGAGCTCTATGGACCTTATCTGAGGATTTCCCAAGGTGAAGATGGAGAAGGATCTAGTTTGCCATCCATGTCGTCATGGGAAAATGGTTGCCGCTTCTCATGCACTTGTGACTCAGGTGATGACTTCGTACCTGGGAGAGCTATTACACATGAATACTATTGGTCCAGCTCGAGTACGCTCAGTCGGTGGGAAGTGGTACGCGCTTGTGATAGTTGATGATTTTTCTCGATTCTTGTGGGTTTTCTTTTTAGAGTCTAAGGATGAGGCTTTTCAGTTTGTTCATGACCTAATTTTGAAGCTGAAGAACGAGAACAATGGTCGGATGCGAGCAATTCGTTCTGACAATGTCTTTGAGTTCAAGAACTCTCAGTTTGTAAGCTTTTGTAGTGATCAGGGTCTTGATCATTAGTTTTCTGCCCCTTACACTCCCCATAGAACGTGTTGTGGAACGAAAGAACCGCATGCTAGTCGAGATGGCCAGGATGATGCTCGATGAGCATAGGACTCCTAGACGCTTTTGGGCTGAAGCCATGAACACATCTTTCTATCTGGCCATCCGCATTTTTCTTAGAGCTTACTTAGGTAAGACATCGTATGAGTTGTGGTTTGGCAGACAGCCCAAGGTGAGTCACTTGCGAGCGTTTGGATGCAAGTGCTTTGTTCTTAAGAAGAGAGGGCATTTGGACAAATTTGAGTCTCATTGCTAGGATGAAGTTTTTCTTGGTTATGCTTTGCATTCTCGAGGCTTTCGTGTTTGGAAGCTAGACTCTCAGCTGCTTGTTAGACTTGTGAGGTTTCTTTTGATGAGTCCATGCCTTCGTTGACTCCTTCTTTTGAGCTTTCTAGAGATGATGAGCTTGGAGAGTCTATCTTCGAGGAAGATGATGATACTTCTACTGTTGATGAGGGTGGGCCTTCTGCACAACCTGCGGACCCTACACCTTCTGAGATTTCAACTGAGGACGAGGATGGACCTATGATCACTCCTTCTACTTTGATCGAGAATCCTCAGCCGAGTCTAGAGGTGCCAGTTGCTGACTCCGGTGAGGTGACTTCAGATCACCTAGGATCCCGAGGAGTTCAGCGTGATCACTCCTCAAAGCTCATCATCGGTGATCTTACTGAGAGATCCTTGTGTTCTTCTGTTGGTTCTCTTGCTGTGTTTGCTGAGTCTACGTTTGTTGCCACTTTTGAGCCCAGAGACATTTCTCATGCTCTTTCCGATTCAAATTGGATAAACGCTATGCAAGAAGAGCTTGAAAACTTTGTTCGCAATCGGGTTTGGATACTGGTTGAGCTGCCACCTGGATGCAACACCATAGGCACCAAGTGGGTGTTTAAGAACAAACAAGGTGAAGATGGGGTTGTGGTGCGCAACAAAGCTCGACTAGTTGCACAGGTACCTTACTTATTTTCAGGTACAATGTCAGACCAAATGGCAGTTGGGGGTTGCGGGAACCCAACCCTTCAAAGCGGGCCACCCTATAAATACCCCCTAACTATAGTTGTAATACACATGATCCAAGAATACAGAGCACACAACATTTCATTACTCCCATCCACTGAGAAAACCTGCTGGTTCGATCCGTCGTTCCAACAGTCTCTTGATTTATCTGGCTTTTCCGACGCTGATTTCGGTGGGTGCCAGTTGGATCGCAAGTCGACTTCTGGTACTTGCCAATTTCTTGGTTCTTCACTTGTATCTTGGTCTTCTCAGAAACAATCTAGAGTTGCGCTTTCTACTACTAAGGCTGAGTATGTAGCTGTTGCTTGCTGCTGCTCATAGTTGGTTTGGATGATCTCTACTTTGCAGGATTTTTGGGTTGTTCTTCCCTGCCAGAGTTCCTTTGTTTTGTGATAGCACCAGTGCAATCAGTGTAGGGAAAAAAACCCATGTCTTCATTCAAAAACCAAACATATGATGTGCGTTTTCACTTTCTGAGGGATCAATATGAGAAAGGGGTCATTGATCTTGTTCATGTTGATACCCATGAGCAGTTGGCTAACATTTTTACCAAACCCCTAGATTAGTCTACTTTGAACATTTGCGAGGGGAATTGGGAGTTGTGTATCTTTTTAGGATATTTTTAGTTATTTTTTCTTTCTTCTTTACTCTTTTCTTGAGTCTTTTTGTGTGAGTTCATATCATGCATAATCATATATCACATTTTGAGCTTGCTTTTGTAATATGATTGATCTGCTTTATTTGCTCTAGCTAGTATATGCTTTTGAATACTTGTCGATGACCATGCTTTGCTTCAGTTCACATGATATGTCTGATATTTGTCATATGCATGACTTTTATGCTTTAAGATTGAAAAACGATCACCATTGCTTGTGGTAACTAGCATGTGTAGGCTGAGTGCTTTTGCTATCTTTACATGCCTCATAGCTATTTCCTCACTTAGATGCAAATATGCAACTTGGACATCTATATGCTTTAACATGGAAAATGTGCTATAAAAATGATAAAAAATCAGAAAAAATGAAAATTTCATGCCTTTTTTATGCTTAAATTGAAAAGATCTAGGTGGGTTTGCTTTGTCGCATTGCATTGTTCTGGACTACTTACCATAACACTTTGGTATGAACTAGGATAGTGTAATGTATGCCAAGACCTATGTCTTAAGCTTCTGATGGTCCAATTCTAGCCTAGGCTTGACTTGGTCGGTTAGCATAAAGTTGACATGCAAATAATCCCTGGAAAAAATGAAAAAGGAAAAGACCAAGCCTGAAATTTAAAAGGATAACAAGTTTGCTGAAGCACTTTGTTCTGGACAATGCTTATCTTGGTAGATATCAGTTAGCTTTTGCATATCATGCTTTACTTTGCTTATCAACTAGAAAATGTGGTGATGCTTTTGTTTGCAAAAATCGAAAAATGCATGCTAATGACTCTCTTTAGATATCATCTGTTGCACTGATCATGTCATGTATCTTAGATAGTATATCTTTTGCTATACTTGTTAGATGTTGTAATTGCAATCAATCATATCTGAGAAGCTTGCTTTTTACACTCCACCGGTACTCCATTTGCATTCATGGCATATTTTGAGGGGGAGCTACATTTCACGGGGAGTTTCTGTGTGTGTCTCTTTAGAGTGCATTTTAGTCTCACTTGATGAGTTCAATTGTCAACAAGGGGGAGAAATTTGGGTTACTCGATCTTTTAAAAGAGTTTAGGGGGAATTTTGGCTTTCTCTGGTATTTATTTTAGGGGGAGTTTTAGTCTCTTTTGCCTTTACTCTTTAGATATCCTTGTTGATAGTTCTGAGATTGCACTTGTTTTGAGTCCTTATTTTTGGTAAACCATAATGACCGTTTCCTTGCTTCTATTTGGCTTTTGGTCATTAGGGTTAAACTTTTATTTTTCTTCTTTTTGTTTTCTTTTGTTTTTGTTTTTTTCGTGTTTCCACATGTTTTGCAGGTTCTGAAGAATTGCTGAAGAGGGTGTTGACAATGCACTCATCAAGGGGGAGATTGTGGAACCATGTTGAAGAGAATGGGTCTTATGGCTCCAAATGTGATGAGTGATTGTCAACGGAAGTCAAAGAGGAGACGTGAAGAGAAGATGGGACCTACCGTGTCTAGGGCGCATGTGACTCATGTACACGGGCAGCGCGCAATGGCCGGGAAGAGGAGCTACGGAGTTGGGCTGGCCCAATCCGAGTACATGGGTTAGGAGCAGCAGAGGATCCACTGGTCTGTTGACCGATTGACTCAGGTACCTAGACGGCGAGCGATTACCGGGCTGAGGAACCTACGGAATCGGGTCGGCCCAATCCGGTACCCGGTGCGAAGACGGTGGACGCATTGTCAGTTTCGGCGCAAAACTGACAACCGATGATTATCTTAATTTTTGATTTTAATATTTAGCCTTTAGGTCCACAGTCTTTGTTATTCGAGTCAGTAAAATATTCTAAGGGCATTATTAGTAATTTCCAATTTTATTTTTAGAGTCAGTGTAGGGTAAATTAGTATTTCCCTTTATTAGTGGGCTGCCTATAAATAGGCCCCAACCCCTAGGGTTAGGGTTGACTGTTTTTCCCGAGATTAATCTATAGTCCATATTTTTTCCACCGTCAGTTTTCCTCCTTGCCGCTGGCGTGATTTTTTCCGCTCTGAAATCTTTCCTCCGCTGCCGCTGTTGCTTTTTCCTCTCTGGCCAGTCAAGGTGTTGTGCGGGGTCGAGGCAAGCAGCAGGCTAGTGCACCTAGAGCTGCTTAGCCCTGCCAGTAGCTCTTGGCATAGCACGCAATGCTTTGGCGCTGCGGCAGGCGCTTGGATCGACAATTGGCGGGAGGCTTTCACGCGCGGGATTTTTCCAGGCAGGGCAGCCGAGCGTGCAGCCTACGGCGCAGTATAGCCGTCCCATCTACAATGCCAAGGGCACCAGGACATGTGCCGACAACTGGGATACTCGGCGTGGCATCATCAAAACCAGGCAGGCGTAGTCCACGAAGCAAGCAGGAGCTGAGGAGTAGCTCTGCCGCAGGCGGGATCTGGTGAGGTGCAACAGGGCTCATGCGCTGAGATTTCTCTTTGCCGTGAGCAGTGCAGCGTATGGTTGCAATCTGTGCATGGCGCATCAGCCAAAGCCATTCTACGTGAGGCACTTCGGCGAATCATGATGCGGGCGGCAGGACCGAGTGGTTAGGGCTACGCACGTAAACTAATCTAATATCCTATTTTTAGGCCAAGTTGATTAATTAGCATGCTAATCTGGTTAGTAATTCGTAATTAATTTTTAGCTGCTAAAACCATATTAGTGCTCGCATATTATTTATTGAAGTACTTTTAGTCTATTCGTATAAAATAAAAAAAATAGTCTTAGTATATTTATTCATTCTCGATTTACGTGCAATTTATAAGATTTATTTCTGAATGATCCATGTTTTATTCACTTGATTAGTACTTATTGTCAAGTTGCAATATGAATATTTATTGATATATCTAGGTGTTTTCTTGTGCACATCAAGTTTTTATTAATATTTTTGAGAACACATTTT
>JAAALK010000288.1:54934678-55009027 GCA_019279435.1 Zizania palustris
ACGCTTGCAAGTGTTCTTACCACGCCGCAGTGAGGTCACCGGCCTACAAGTGATGAACCAAGTGGAGGGTGGTGTACAATTGCAAGAAATGATCCTGTCCTGACCAAGAGAAAGGTGTAGCTTGGAAGGCAAAGTGAGTAGCAAGGATTAGCGATAATAATAACAGTTAAACCAAGTTCAATAAGTATTCCCTAGTTCTCGTCAAAGTTGCTGACCGTAGTGCTCCCAAAGTGAAAGTTCAAGTAATAGAGGGAAACTATGTGCCCAAAAATCAAAAAAGAAGCAAAAACAGGTCAAAATCAGCTCTCCATAGATCGGACAAGGGATCGGACAAGAGATCGGACAAGTGATCAGGACAAGGGTATGTGCACAATTTTTTTTTCTTCTGCTGCTGTTCGGATCGGACAAGAGATCGGACAAGAGTTCGGATAAAGGTTCAGACAAGAGATCGGACAAGCAGCAAACAGCCAAAGACTGCCTCAGATTGGACAAGAGTTCGGACAGGAGTTCGGACAAGAGTTCGGACAAGAGTTCGGACAAGCAACTAACAGCCCGCTTCTCTCTTTTTTTATATATTTTTTTTCTCCTTTTTTTTCACTCTATTTTTTTTTGAAACAAGGATGACCAGAGGAGTAACCACAAAAATTGGCACCTACAACTGAGGTGAGATGTGGCTCACAAAAATTAAAACAAGTTCGCTGTCCGGCGAGCAAAAACTTGTCCAATTTTTTTCTTTATCTTCCCGATTTTTTTTGGCGATTTTGGTGAGGGCTAACCGACCTATGTCGGTTAGGGTACCCTCCAAATTGAGTCAGGAACACGCTCAAAAAATTTCAGATTTTTCTGCCAAACGAGCGAAAAGTTATGCCTGTTTTACTGAAGGGGGGTCACAAAGACTGGATGTGGAAAACAATGTAGGGTTGCGGAAGGGGGGGGTTTCGGTGGGGAAATTTTTTTCTGAGACACAAGAACAACTACTACTCAAACGACACAGAGGGATGACTAAACCAGCAACAAGACTCGACCAAGAACACGAACTCAAGAAAGTTAAAACTGAAATTAAAATCGCAAGGCACAAAGGGGGTTCTCGGTGGGGAATTTTTTTGGTGCGGTTTTCTGGACTCTGGGTAAAACAAAAGCAGATCGAAATTACCTAACGGGAAATTTGAGCTCTGATACCAGCTGATGGGGGAGTGGTCCCGATCTTCCGCTAGGTAAAGGATAAACTTGGGTTGGTGGAGAATCTCGACGTTGGCGATCCAAGGCTCCGGTCCGGCGGATCAAAACCTTGCAATCGTTACACCACTGTCTCCGTTGGTTATCAACCACGCAGGACGCGATTGACCTCGCCACGAAGGCTAATTCCTGCAAGCGAACCCAAGAACACAAGCAAGAACAGGAAGGATACAAATCGAATGCCAAAACAAAGACAAACGAAGATAAGTTGAGGTTTCACAAACGCCAATGCGGCAGCCAATCGGTCCGGCGCAAGAGGCGGGATCTAAACACAACAGTGTAGATGCAACAAAGCAAAACCTAACCCTAGAAGTGGCTGGCGTGAGAATATATAGGGCGGCGGCCTGTGGAAGGGGAACAGACTTGGGCTGTGGGCTAGAAGACGTACAGACTCAAATTATGGCCAACACGGCCCAGTTCTGTCACGCAGTACTGTTTTAAATACACAGGTCGACTCGAGACTCCAAATGATGTGAAACCAACGGCAAAAGATCCGTCTTCTCCTCAGCTTTCCAAAAAGTCCAAGAACGCGCCAATCGGACTTCGTATGAGGAAGTTATGCCCATTTTGGTGAATGGTGATCGATGTAGTCCGAACCAGCGAATTCTTGACTTCAAATCATCCGTGCGGCTCCGTCTTCAACTCCAACTCTCCTATTCCATCTCCCATGTTCCTAAGCAACAAAATATCACTAGTATTCAGTAGCATCCCATCCAAACAAATATAATCAAAGTTGCTAAGGAACGAATTAACCTCATGGTTCAAGCGACGGGCACGGGCGCGTGTGATTGGTCCTTGTAGTTGAATTGTAGGTGGAGGCTCCATGTGTGTATCATGTGAAGTGATGTCCTCATCAGTATGATAGACTTAAGTCTTTTCTGCTTGAGCGAGGGTATTTGATGGGCTCTGTTGATAAAACTTTGTTTACTCTCAAGCATGGCAAAGATTTCCTCCTAGTGCAGATTTATGTGGATGATATCATCTTTGGTGGCTCGTCTCATGCTTTAGTTGCCGAGTTTGCAGATACCATGAGCAGGGAATTTGAAATGTCGATGATGGGTGAACTCACCTTTTTCCTTGGTTTGCAAATCAAGCAAAGCAAACAAGGTACTTTTGTCCACCAGACAAAGTACACCAAGGACCTGCTCAAGAAATTCGACATGTCCGATGCGAAGCCCCTCGCCACTCCAATGGCTACATCTATAGCATTGGACCCTGACGAAGATGGAGAAGCCGTAGATCAGAAGGAGTTCCAGAGCATGATCGGCTCCCTCCTCTACTTGACTGCCACGAGGCCGGACATACACTTCGCAGTGTGTCTGTGCGCTCGTTTTCAGGCTTCACCACGAGCTTCACACCGCCAAGCGGTTAAGCGCATTCTAAGGTATCTCAAACACACCCTTGAATTTGGCATATGGTATTCATCGTCTTCATCTTTATGTCTTAGAGGTTATTCAGATGCGGATTTTGCTGGGTGTAGAATTGATAGGAAGAGTACCTCTGGTACTTGTCATTTTCTGGGTACGTCTCTGGTTTGCTGGTCTTCCCGCAAACAGTCTAGTGTTGCACAATCAACGGCTGAGGCCGAATATGTTGCTGCAGCTAGCTGTTGCTCTCAGATTTTGTGGATGGTTTCCACTTTGCGGGATTTCGGGTTAGATTATAAGAGTGTTCCACTTTTCTGTGATAACACTAGTGCTATTTGTATTGCAAACAACCCGGTTCAGCACTCCAGAACCAAACACATTGATGTACGGTATCATTTTCTCAGAGATCACAATGAGAAGGGTGATATTGAACTTCAATATGTTGATACCCAACACCAGCTCGCCGATATTTTTACAAAACCCCTCGATGCTTCTCGATTTGCTTACTTGCGTGGGGAACTTGGTATTTGTCATCCCTACGGTATTTTGTGAGGGGGAATTGTCTTGCATATGCTCATTATGTGTGAAATTGCATTTACATCTTTTGCTATTATATGCCTGCTTTTAATTCAAAGAAATCATGACAGCTCAGCTCTATGAAATATGTCTGGAACATTGGTTGTGCATGATGTTTTATCTTCTAAAAATCAAAACTTGCTCACCGCACAATCTTGTATCTAGCTTGTTTAGGCTGGACTGCTTTTAGCTATCTTTTATCTACTTGACAGCAAGACACTGTTTCTTGGATGCTAAAATTTGCAACTTGAAAAATTGTGTTCTTTATTCATGGATATTCATCAAAATGTCATTCATCTGAATCACAATCAAAAATCCATGATTTGCCTGTTTTAAATGAAAAGATCCAGGAGGGTTTGTTTGTCGCACTACTCTATTCTAGACTGCTTACCATTGCACTTTGGTCTGAACTGGGATAGTGTAGTGTATGCCAAAATCACCGCCTTAAGCTTCAGATGGCTTTCATGCCTAGGCTTGGCCTGATTGGAAAGTATAAGGTGGACAAACAAATAACCCCTGGCATTAACAAAAGAACAACAAAATTAATTAATCATCAAGTTTGCTTTCAAAGCTCCTTGTTGAACAAGACTTGTCTGTCTAGGGTAGAAATTGTTAGCTTTGCGCAGTCCTTGCCTTCACATGTCTAGCTGCTATGATTAAGTGGTGATGCTTTTATCTCAAAAATGACAAATTCACATGCCATCATCTTGAGTCACAGAATGTTACATTGAGCTGAGCACATGAACATTGGTATTACTGTTGGCATATTTTTGCATTATATGTCTTTGCAATTCTATTCATTTCGAAGCTTTGCATCTTTTACATGCTCCTTGATGCTTGCATTGCCAAAGGGGGAGAAATTCCGGAGATTTGCTATGTTCTCTGCCGCAAGAAGGCATAATTTCGAAAAAGGGGAGAGATTTTTGACATAAAGGGGGAGAAAAATTTGCTTAACTCAGGGGGAGTTTTTATCAAAGGGGAGATTTGCCAAAGGGGCTTTTACTCTTTTTCAAAAGGGGAGAAAATTCTTTTATCAAGTGACATGCCTTGGCTCTTTCTTGAGTTTTTATGGTCACTTGTGTGCTGAAAGCTTTTCCTTTTTTCTTGAAATTGGTTTTGGTTATCAATGCACTCATCAAGGGGGAGATTGAGAAACCAAGGGTGGTTTCGGTGTTGTGATGAGTGATTGACAGACTTTTACCCTATGTTCGAAGGGTACCTCCGAAGGGGCTTCGGAGGTGGTACCTCCGAAGGGTGTTCGGAGGTGGTTTCACCGAAGTGTGTTCGGTGTTGCTTGCTGCAGCTGCGCAGCGGAGTGTGCTCGTCGGAGGGGTCCGACAGTACGCGATGACTGGGTTCGTACTGAAGGGTTCGGTACTTTGGGAGGTACACCGAAGTGTGTACCGGAGGTTGCTAACCCGGAGAGGTCTCCGGAGTACTGGATACACTTGTCTGTTTGTCTGTGGTGCGCAGGGACTTCGGAGGCGACGGACAGGGTTCGCAGCAAGTGAACCTGGGTCAAGCGGGAGGCTTGATGCCAGGGGAGCGGGGAGCTCCGTCACGGTGGCTACGAAGGTGGTCCGGGTCGGTCCTCGGGTCGAGGCATGCCAGGTGAAGGCAGAGAGTGCGGAGCGTGGCTCCGGCTGAAGGTACTCCGAGACAAAGTCCTCGGAAGTGAGGCACTTCGAAGGTACTCCAAATGGAGTGACTTCGGAGTTGGTGGATCAAGTCCTCTGCGGAGGCAAGGAGTTCGAAGTGTGCTCCGGAGGGAGACACTCGAAGGTACCCGACGAAGGTCTCAGAAGTCGAGGCGCATCGAAGGCATGGTCCGGGTGAGGCTCGTCGTGGAGTGTGCTCGGGGAGAGGCACTGCGACGGAGTGCTCATGGAATGCTTCATGCGGAGGCCTTGGACGAAGGAGGGACTTCGAAGGGTGGTACTCCGAAGGTGGGGCTTCAGAGTGAGGATGACTTGTGGTGCTTCGGCCTGCATGGCTTCAGTACACGGACGGACGGTGTTCGAGCTGGGAGTAGCTGCGAAGCCGTGGTGGTCCACTCCGGAGGTGTTGGTGCGAAGGCCCAAGGGCTTTGACGGCTTCGGCTTAAAACCGTCACTGTATCGAAGGACTTCTTCGGCGGAGCGAAGGCCAACTGGCTGCAGGCTTCTCGCCGAAGCTTCCGCACCCCTCGCGTGCGAAGGGAGGTTCCAGAAGTCAACACTGTAAAGGCTGACACTGTCTGTTCTGAAAAAGGCTGACACTGTCCCCTCTGCAGCTGACAGAGAAGCCTCCAAAATAAAGGTGGACTACCTTTTGTACCCTTAGTTCTGTAGAGACAAAATGAATGTAAACCCTAGGGGTAATGTAGTCACTTCCTTAGGATGAAGCCGTGGGCTATAAATATGGGGGCTCGGTAGGTAACATTTAACACTTTGAGCATTTACTGTTGAGCTCCTGTACACACAGACCTCGCTGGTTTTCATCCAGAGTTCAATATATTTTGTGTTCCTTGTTCAAGCAGCGAAGCCCTGCTTCTTTGTGCTTTTGCTTGAGCTCGCTTTACATACCTCGCTAGTCTTAGTGCACCGAAGCTTGTTCTGGCGAAGGGTGTTTTTCTCGCGAAGTGTGTTTTACAGTGTGCTGTCGCTCTGTGTAACACGAGGCAAGACCTCGCTGCTTACTAGCGAAGCCCTGTTCATTTCCCGTAGTGCTTCTTGTGTCGAAGCCCTTAGCGTAGTCCGTTTTTGTGTGCGTGTAGACCTTTGCGTACGAAGCCCAGCACCAGTTGCTGTCGCTAAGTACTTGGTCGAAGTCCTCAGAGGGCTGTCCACTCGTGCAAAGGGTGAAGTGCGAAGCCTGCTCGAAGCACCTTGTGTGCGGAGCCTGCACTGACTTAGCAGAGTAGATTTTCGAGGGTTGTTAGTGGAGCGAAGTCTTCTTGGCTTCGAACTTTTGCTCCTGTGAAGCCTGTGTTCGAAGGTGTCGAAGTACCTCCGAACCAGACCTTCGAAGGTACTGTTCGAAGCCTGTTCCGCAGGAGACAGAGCTGAAACCGAAGGCTAGTTTTTAGCCCGAAATTTTAAAAGCTCCCATTCACCCCCCCTTTGGTCGCCGTTTCCGGTCCAACAACCTTCTTCGCCGAGATGGAGAAAAGATACTCCAAGAGATCCTCGTCTTCCTCCTCATCTTCAAGTTCAAGTGATGAAGATATCATGATCAGGAAGGGGAAGGATAAGGACAATCCGGCGGGCCTCTATTTCATGGGTTTCGGGGACAAGCCAAAGAGTCGCGCACGCCACAGCCGAAGATCCCACATGAGCTTCTGCTCAATGGCTCTTGGGGAGAAGAAAGAAAAGGACTCCTCCGACGACTCCGACGACGATGACGATGAGAAGGTTTCATCCTATGAATAGGAAGTTGTTAATTTATTAGAACAGAACAGTCAGGAGTTGAAGTATCGGGAGAAACTGCTTAGAAGGGCTAAGAAGAGGATAGATGAACTTGAGAGTGAGCTAGCCACGGCGAATGACAAGATTGAGAGTTTGTCTTCTTCCCCTTGCTTGGGTGATAGTGGTGAGTGCCCTAACTGTGAGGTGCTGTTGTGTGACCTGACGACTCTTAAGTCCATGTACACAGAGAGAGTAGATGAGAGAGACGCATTGGCTACTGAGCTTGAAAGCGCTCAGCAGGAGCTAAAAGATGCTCATGCCACTGTTGTCGCACCTTGTGTAGATTGCCCATCTCATTTAGCTAGTATAGCTGAGCTGAGAGCCAAGAGTGATGAGCAGTTGAGCGAGTTAGCTGGAGTGAGAGGTGAGTTGGAGCAGACTAAGCTAGAGCTTGAGACCTTGTCAGTTCCATCCACTGTTTGTGAGAACTGCTTATCCATTAGAATGGAATTGATCAAGCTAAAAGCTGAGAAGTCTGTCGAAGTTGATAAAGAGTGTGAGATCTGTTTGTCTCAGGTGGAGGTGTTAGCTACTTTGAGAGAGGAGCTAGCTGATGTTCAGAACGAGAACTTTTACCTCCGTCAGATTCTGAGTTGGATTAGTGCTAGAGAGCCACAGCTCAACATGATGATTCAGCAGTTCAAGAGACCGGATGGGTTTGGGGTAGGTTACACCTATACCAAGGCTGATTTTGAGAGTGCTATTAGCCGAGCAGTGGAGTGGAGTAAGATGACTCCCGAACAGAGATATCCCAAGACTCACTCTACTGAGTCCTTTAAGGATAGTCAGCCCAAGGATGGAGTGATCCAAGAACAACCGAAAGCTCCACCTAAGAAGCAGATCTGGGTCCCAAAGCCTAAAACTCTCCACACTTCTCTTGATTCCTTACCTGGATCTTCTCATACCAAGGATGCTACACCCAACATCACCAAGCCTAAGAACCCTAAGCCACAACAATATCCCAAGAAGCCTACCTATCACTGTGAGTTTTGTCAGAGAGACGGCCATCTTGAGGAGTTTTGCTTTAGGAGAAAGCGGGTTGAGCGAGCAGAGAGAGCTCGAGGTGGGCAGGAGCAGTTCTACCAGCAGGGTGGTAGACAGAGAGTCCCTCGATGTGGAGAGAGGCTAGAGGCCAGGCCACGTCGTGTAGGTGGTGGTAGAGGAGACGGTTTTCACTACCGTGCTTCGGATGGTGGTTTCCGTTTCGGCAGAGTTCCAGATCGTCATGGATACGTTGTTGGATCTCGCGACCGTGATTTTAGGAAGAACAGAGGACCGCGCTTTGATTCGCGCTTCAGTCCAAACTCATATGATTCCTTTTGCTTTCCTACATACGCGCAGATGGCTCGACACTGGTTCAACACTTTTACTAAACCTGGCATTGGACCGTTTGATCCCACTCATGATTATTGATCGTGTTTTGGGAGCTGTGTATTTTTTTTAGGATATTTTGAGTCAGCTTTTCTTTGGTATCAGTTTTTTTCTTTATTCTTTATTTTATTGAGTCTTTTTGTGTGTGTTCATATCTTGCATAATCATCAATCACATTTTGAGCTTGCTTCTGTTATATGATTAATCTGCTTTACTTTCTCTAGCTAGTATATGTTTTTGATTACTTGTTGATGATCATGTTTTTGTTTCAGTTCACATGATATATCTGATATTTGTCATATGCATGGCTTTTATGTTTTAAAATTGAAAAAATGATCACCATTGCTTCTGGTAACTAGCATGTGTAGGCTGAATGCTTTCGCTATCTTTTACATGCCTTGTAGCTAGATCATTACTTAGATGCAGATATGCAACTTGGACATTTATATGCTTTAAATATGAAAACCGTGCTATAAAAATGATAAAAATTCAGAAAAATGAAAAATTTATGCATTTTATGATTATTAGAAAAAAATCCAGGTGGGTTTGCTTTGTCGCATTGCATGGTTCTGGACTGCTTACCATAGCACTTTGGTATGAACTAGGACGGTGTAATGTATGTCAAGACCAATGTCTTAAGCTTCTCATGGTCCAGTTCTGGCCTAGGCTTGACTTGGTCGGTTAGCATAAGGTTTGACATACAAATAACCCCTGGCAGAAATAAAAAAGAAATAATCTGAAAATTTTAAAAAGATGACAAGTTTGCTGAAGCACTTTGATTTGGACAATGCTTATCTTGGTAGATATCAGTTAGCTTTTGCATCTCATGCTTTACTTTGCTTGTTAACTAGAAAATGCGGTGATGCTTTTGTTTTGCAAAAATCGAAAAATGCGTGCTAATGACTTTCTTTAGATATCATCTGTTACACTGATCATGTCATATATCTTAGACAGTATATCTTTTGCTATACCTGTTAGACGTTGTAATAGCAGTCAATCATATCTAAGAAGCATGCTTTTCACACTCCACCTGCACCCCATCTGCATTCATAGCATATTTTGAGGGGGAGCTACATTTCAGGGGGAGTTCGTGTCTATGTCTCTTTAAAAGTGCATTTAGTCTCACTTGATGAGTCCAATTGTCAACAAGGGGGAGAAATTTTGGATATATGTGACTTTCTCTGGAATTTTTTTTTCAAGGGGAGTTTATTCTTGTTGGTAATTCTGAGATTTGCACTTGTTTTTGAGACTTTATTCTTGGTTAACCATAATGACCATTTTTTCTTGCTTCTATTTGGCTTTTGGTCATTAGGGTTAAACTTTTATTTTATTTCTTCTGTCTTTGTTTTTTCTGTTTCCACATGTTTTGCAGGTTCTGGAGATGAGCTGAAAAGGGTGTTGACAATGCACTCATCAAGGGGGAGATTGAGAAACCATGTTGAAGAATATGGTTTTGATGTTCTAGATGTGATGAGTGATTGTCAACGGAAGTCAAAGGAAAGGAGATGAAGACCTGCCGAGTCTGAGGCGCATGTGACTCAGGTACACGGGCAGTGAGCGATGGCCGGGCAGAGGAGCTGCGGAGTCGGGCTGGCCCAATCCGGGTACATGGCTAGGAGCGGCAGATGATCCACCGGTCTGTTGACTGGGTTTGACTCAGGTACACGGGCGGCGAGCGATTGCCGGGCTGAGGGAGCTGCGGGGTCGGGTCGGCCCAATCCGGGTACCCGGTGCGAAGACGGTGGACGCTTTGTCAGTTTCGGCGTAAAACTGACAATCTATCATTAATTCATTTTTAGGATATTAATATTTAGTTTTAAGTTTAGAATATTTTTATTTGAGTCAGGTGATTTTTGAAAGAATATTTTAGTAATTTTCGGAATTTATTTAGAGTCAGTTTATTTTATCTAAGGGTAAAGTAGTCTTTTCATGTATTAGGATTTACCTATAAATAGGCCCCTATCCCCTTGGGGATAGATGACTGTTTTTATTCTTTAGATCAATCTACAGTCTTTTTTTTTTCGTTTTCCACCGAAATTTTTTCTCTCTGAACATTCCATCGTCGCCCCGTGATTTTTATCCTCAAAAACTTTTCGCTGGCGCGTGATCTTCACGACGCAATATCAACACAGGGGCACGGCTGGAGAAAAGCCACGGCCGGCGTGCGTGGACCCACGGCTACAGCCCAAGGGAAGATAGCATGCTTTGCAATTTTTATGCGGCTGGGTGCTCTACAAGCCGGCAGGAGATTTGTTTTTTTTTGCGCGGGTCCCGAGGGCAGCACACAAGCTGTGCTTCTTTTTCCACGGCTGGCAATCTCCATCACGGAAAGCAGCAGCACATCAACAGGTGCACGGCTGCTGGGCGCAAGTCTCCTGGAGCCACCGCACGCGCGACGACTTCAGCAGCGAGGTAAGTTTTCTTGTTTAATCTCCTATATTTTAGCTGGTTAGTTAAATCAACATTTATCCATATTTTAATTAACTGAAAAATAATAATCTCGCAGTTATCGGTTCTTAATTAAAAATTAATCTCGTCGGTAAATTTTAATCTGCTTATTAGTTATTTATTTTAACTGAATTTGGAAATAATAATTTCGCGGTTAATATCTTTATCTGTTTAATTTTTAGTCATCTCGTATTATTTAGTTAAGTGTTTTTATCTCGATCTTAAATAAAGTATTATATCATTAGTGTTCGTAGTAAACTTTTTATTCTAGTTTTTATCTGCAATATTTTTGTTTAATTCTGAATTAATTTTTTAGTGATTCATGTTCTATTAATTTGATTAGTATTTTTTTATATAGACTGAAATATAAATATCTCGTAATATTTTTTTGGTGTTTTTATTTACCCTGGTATTTTTATTAGATTATTTTTTAATATCATTTTAAATTAGGACACCAGTCATTTTTAAGCTAGACAACTTTAATTCTTGAAATTTGCTTTGCAAATATTATTTGTCTGGTTAAGTTCATTTGGGTGTTGGGTTCAAAATATAGTTTAGCAAGAATTTTTAGGCGCCCATTCACCCCCCCTCTGGTCGCTACTTTCGGTCCTACATCTGGACCGCGAGTGACTAAGGTACATGGGCAGTGAGCGACTACCAGGCAAAGGGGCTGTGGAGTCGGGTCGACCCAATACGAGTACATGGGTTAGGAGCGGCAGGGGATCCACTGGCCTATTGACTAGGATTGACTCAGGTACACGGGCGGCGAGCGATTGCTAGGTTGAGGGAGCCACGGAATCGGGCCGACCCAATCCGGGTACTCGGTGCGAAGACGGTGGACTCTTTGTAGGTTTCGGCGCAAAACCGATGCCCAATCCAAACCACTGATCTATGATCGAGCCGTCCTGAAGAGAAGTCATAGATGCTACGAAAGCTCTGCATCAGGACAAGTTATCTGCGTTTAGGATTTTACCATTTTCTTTTTAGGCCCACAGTGTGTTAGTCGAGTCTGTAAAAATCCTAAGGACATGTTTGGTCTTTTCAGTTTATTTTTTCGTCTGGTTAAACTACCAAAGGGGTAAATCTGTCTTTTCCCATTTATTGGGCTGCCTATAAATAGGCCCCAATCCCTAGAGTTAGGGTTAACTCATCTAATAGAAAAATCAAAGTTCACTTTATTGCCTTTCTTCTTCCTTCCATTCATCTTCCAGAACCACCGCCGCCGCCATCCATAGGGCATTCAACGCCATCGCCAGCATGCGTTTTTGCTGCTGAGAACCAAAGTTCTGGTCGGTTTTCTTTTTCTCTACAAAACCGTCGGCCAGGTCTCCGGTTTTCTTCTGGTTGAGACGGTGCCTGGCTGAAATTTTTGGCCGGACAAGACGTTGCCGCAGCAGCGCGTGCAGCCGGCTGGCTCTGATCGACGGAGCGGGCTAGGAGGAGTCAAGGCGCTTCATTCGAGGAAAAGCAGTGGCAGGTCTTCATCTGACATGCCTTCGTAGCATCGACTGATCACGGCGTGGGAGGCAATGCCAAGCGGAGGAGCAACCGAGGTGTTGCAGCGAAGCTCCTGGAAATCCCATGCAAGGCGCTGCATGTGGCATAAGGCATGGGCTTTGGTGTACAGCAGGCATCTCATGCACTGAGGGTTGGCATGAAGTACACGGCTTCACAGGCCTCGCCGACCAGACCTGCAAGCCTCGCCGGGCGCAAGCGCAGGCTTCGCCACCTGGACTTTGATGATTGAACAATAGCGCTCGTGTCAGCTGAGCGCAGGCTATGTATTCGGCCAGTTGTTCACAGGAGACAGCAATGAGCAGTAATTAAATTCCCTTCTCATTTCTCATGCACTGTGATTTATTCTGGAATAGATTGATCAACTGCTAGAACTTTTTAATATATTGTATTTAGTTTGTTTCGTTTAAAAAGTGCTAAAATGGTGATGTCTCTCATTTGTGAACTGCCTGTGTACTGTGGATGTTTTGGATGTGCTTGATGGATTATCAGTGTTCTTGGTGAATCATTTGTGGAACTGTCATTTGAACTGTGAGTTAACCTGATCTTCCTTTAAGCACTTTGTTGGTGTCTTTTTGATTAGGACACCAGTCGTTTTTAGGCTAGATTATTTTCACTGTTTTTGATCTATTTGTTTCCACTGTTTATCTGTTGAGGTGCGTTGGGTGTTGGGAGAAGGCCATTGATTCGAAAGAATTTTTTAGGCGCCCATTCACCCCGCCTCTGGTCGCTACCCTCGGTCCTACACTCGTCCCATACCTCTGTGCGTCAACCGTGGTAGGGTCTCATTCTGGGGTGCGCATGAGTTGAACTGTAGCCTTTATTTATAAAGAGTAAACTCTCATTTTACAATTGCTATCATGCGAAGTAGCGTTTAAGGTGCTCCGCATGCTAAGCGTGCTTCAACTCCTCTCCTTCTAAATTAGTTAATTTAAACGATTCCGGTGGCCCTGACCGAAGTATAATACATGGGCCTTCCCACTTGTTGGCTAAGTTTCCTAGAGAAATGACGTTTCGAAGAACAAGATGGTCGGATCTCAATTCTTTAAGCTTCACTTTGGGATTGTACCAAGCCTTTGTCTGTTCCTAATACTTCGTTAGGTTCGCCATATCCCGAAGCCTTGTTTCTTCAGATAAATCCAGCGAAGCCCGCCTTTCGTCTTCTGGCACCATCATTCTTAAAGATCCCCCCATTAGTTCTGTCAGAGTCATGACTTCATCTCTGAATAGTAGTCAAAACAGAGTGAACCCCATTGTTCTGGCCTGAGTGGTCATGATGGACCATAGAATTTTTGGTAATTCTTCAATCCAAAGCCCTTTAGCGAGGCCTACTATATGACGATTTAATCCAGATAGAATATTTTCATTTGCTCTTTCAATGGCTCCGTTGGATTGGGTGTGTCTTACAGCCGCGAAGCAGAGTTTAATGTCGAGGCCTTCGCAAAATTCCCTGAAGTGTTCGGCATCAAACTGCGTACCATTATCTATTGTCAGCTCTCTCGGTACCCCGAACCTGCAAATAATATTTTGCTAGAAAAATTTCTGTACATTATTCAAAGTGATTGTTGTTAGGGGTTCGACTTCCACCCACTGCGAGAAGTATTCTATTGCTACTACTACAAATTTCAAACTTCCTTTGGCCTTCGAAAAGGGTCCGATTAGGTCCAGTCCCCATCTAGCCAAGTGCTAGACCGGGGCAATGACCTACAAGGATACTAGGGGCAATGGCTTCTCCTTCCCATCCACTGACACCCTTGGCAAGTGTGAACAAGGTCCTCCGCATCAGCCATGATTGTAGGCCAGTACTACCCTTGATGAAGTGTTTTGCCGGCAAGGGCCCGAGGAGCTAAATGGCTACCACATAACCCTTAGTGAATGTCACAAAGTATTTCTTGACCTTCAGGCTGGGTGATGCACCACAACAACGGTGAGAATACTCCAAACTTATAGAGAATGTCATCAATAATGTTATAGCGTCGAGTTCTTGACTGTAGTCTTGATAGGTTAGGACCTTCGGGTAAGGTGGCTTCATCTCGTAGCATGCTCATGATCGGGCTATGCCAATCAGTAATAGGAACACAGAGGAATTCGGCAGGGGGTGGTTGTTGCACCAAAGGGGTGGATAAAACTTTGAGAAAAACCCCTACCGGGACATCCTAGCCTCTGGCTACATCTTTGGCCAATATATCGGCTTCTTGGTTGTACCCCTTGGAATGCTTTGAACAATTATCCCTTTGAACGCAGTCTCAGTCTTTCGAATTTTGACCAGATATGCTACGAGGTTTGGATATCTAGCATGAAAGCTTTTATCCACATGTCCTGCAACAATCTGAGAGTCCGTCTTGACAGTAACCCGAGTAACACCAAGTGCGCGTGCTTTTCGGAGGCCCAACAGGACCCTTCATACTCTGCTATATTATTGGTGGCTTTAAAGTTGAGCCTCGCAGAGTACATTGTTTTTTGAACCGAATGTGAAATAATCACAACTCTAGCACCTGCTCTAGAAGCTTGGTATGCACCATCAGAATAGATGGTCCATATTCCCTCGCTTGGTCCTTTCGGGGCCGAAACCGAGGGAGGAGTCCACTCCACGACGAAGTCAGCAATAACCTGCGATTTAATAGTCGTTCGTGTAGTGAAGGATATGCCGAAGGGCGCTAGCTCGACCGCCCACTTCCCTATCCTCCTGGTGAAATCTCTGCTACGGAGCATGTATCCCAGGGGGTAGGATGTCGGGACAATTACATTATGGGCTAAAAAATAATGTCGTAGCTTCCTCGAAGCCATTACAAGGGCATATGCAATTTTTTCAAGCTCGGGTTACCTCGTCTTTGCCCCCGATGGTGCTTCAGAAATGAAATATACCAGATTTTGAATTGGCTTCCCCTCTACTTCTGCTTCTCGCATAAGTACTGCACTTACGGCGAAGCCTGTTGCCGCGAGGTATAGTAATAAGGTCTCATTGGCGAGGGGGGTTGTCAATGTACACAGATTGGCACGATAGTCGTTAATGTCTTCGAAACTCTTATGACACTCGGAGTCCAAGCGAAGTCTTCTGAGCTCTTCAAGGATTTGAAGATAGGGAGGCTTCGTTCTGCAGACCTAGAAAGAAACCTGCTTAAGGCAGCAAGGCGGCCTACCAATTTCTGGACTTGTTTTAAATTTTCCAGGGGAGCCATTCTCTGGAGCGCATTTATTTGCATGGGCTAGCTTCGATACCTAAACTCGAAACCAAATACCCTAGTAGTTTCCTTGCTTGCGCCCCGAATACACACTTTTTGTGGTTCAAGCAGATTCCGCACCTTCGGAGACTCTCGAAGGTCTCTGCTAGGCCAGCGCTATGCTGGTCTACTTTTGTACTTTTTATTACAATGTCATCTATGTAGGCTTCGACATTTCGGCCTATCCGGTGACCTAAAGCTTTAGCTATTAACCTAGAAAATGTTTCTTCAACATTTCTCAAGCCAAAGGGCATTCTGTTGAGGAATATGGGAGCTACGCTAGAGGGCAAATTCAAAATTTCTGCCCTTTGGCCCTAGGCTCATGCGTGTGTGAGATCATAGATCGGTACCTCCTAGCACTTGACGCGCTAGGTGCATCGGAAGAAGATGTTGGAACAGCACGTCTAGCCTCTCCTCGCTTCGGCCTTGTAGTCCTTCACCGATTTGATCGATGAAGATGACATAGTCGTTCGCATGTAGATGTTCAAGAGCGTCGCTATTGGAGCAACGCCTCCATGGAGTCCTCACGTACAGGGATGGAGTACGTCCCACGACAGCGTGCTAGCACCGTACGTGAGAGACGGGGATCCTTCACCTCAACGTTTCATATCAAGAAGGGGAGGAGAGAACTCTTGGGTGGCTAGGTCTAATCTAGGCTTATTGCTCTCTCCAAGACGTCCTCCTCCTCTCCTTATATAGGGCTGAGGGTCCCTAGCTCGTGCTTATCCCGAAACCGTAATAGATCTAACCTGTTTGCCCATGTCAGAACTTCTGATCCTGCATCAGAACTTCCGACAGGGTATTTCAGGTCTCCTAATACAGAAACACACAACAGATCCAATCTGTTATCACCCAGCTCAGAACTTCTGATACCATATCGGAACTTCCGATCAGTACAAAATTCTTCCGATTCCAAATCGGAACTTCTGGCTCGTCGGAACTTCTGGCTCATCGGAACTTCTGATACCACATCGGAACTTCCGAAGCAACATCTGCTCTTTATATCGAGACGAGATAATAATTAGAACTTCCAACACTACCTATCGGAACTTCCGATCCACGGATTTTTCTTGGGCATATCCTTCAATCTCCCACTTTCACAAAACCAATTCTTTGCATGTTTTTAATCCATCATCTTAAATGTGTGACCCGATAGGTTCATATACTAACCGTTGTTTATTGAAAACCGTTTTTGACTCATTGATCAATACTTGTACCTAGCAGCACATATTGACCCCCAAAAATGTACAAAATCAAATTTTCATGAACCATGATATACGCAAGCTCTAGTCCTTTTACCATGCGCCATCAGTCAAGCTCAAGGCGAGATACATGCCACCCTTGTTGGTTAGCTCGACATTTCACTCGATCAAGTATCGGACTCAAATCATGACTAACTCCTTAGTCATAGTGGCATGGCCATGCACTTTTCCAATCCAATACCTCGAGGGGCCTAAAGACGACTCTTCCATTATTAAGAGGGGTAAACTCCATCTTGACCGCTCACATCCCAAGACATGATTCACACTACACCTAAAAACAACCCTTATTACTACCCTGTTACGGAATAGTGTTAGGAAGCATCTAAGTGTGTCACTACGCACTCTGGAATCAAATGATGATCTCAGGTCCAAGGACTCTGCAGGTACACCATTTGAGATGACAACTGTTGGCACATAACAATCTCAGCAGTATCTCAAGTGGGTCTGTCCAACACCATGTTCACTAACATGTGTCCACATCACTGATTTGACATCTATATGTCTATGATCTATGAAACACAATCACCAATTAGTCGGATGTGTTAATCCATGTATCATCATTGTCCCACATGATGACAAGATTAGGGGCCCTTTTGAACAACATCGTCATAAAGCAAAAAGTTTCACATAACAAGTCGTACTCATTAATTAAATGCAAATGATATTTATTCAAGGAACAAGATAACAATTATCCTCGTACATTTTCAAAGACTCTACTAGCATCTTCCATAAACACATGACTCACTCACGCAAGTATCTAATACCCATGGAGCTCATATGTTCCTCATGCTTGGGCTGTGGAAGAGGCTTCATTAACGGATCCGCCATATTCAAATCCGTGTGCACCTTGCAAATCTTCACATCACCTCTCTCAATGATCTCGCAGATCAGGTGATATCGCCGAAGTATATGTTTGGATTTCTGGTGTGACCTAGGCTCCTTGGCTTGCGCAATGGCACCACTATTATCACAATATACGTCCACTGGACAAGACACACTAGGAACAACACCCAACTCAAAAAAAACTTCCTGATCCAAACGACCTCCTTTGCCTCTTTTGAAGCAGCGATATACTGAGCTTCTGTTGTAGAATCGACCACCATCTCTTGCTTGGAACTCTTCCAACTCACTGTGCCTCCATTGAGGCAGAACACAAAACTAGATTGCGATCGAGAATCATCTTTGTCGGTCTGAAAGCTAGCATCCGTGTAACCACTTACAACGCGCTCCTCTTCACCACCGGATACCAGAAACATTTCCTCAGTCCTTCTCAAGTACTTGAGGATACTCTTTACTACAGCCCAGTGACTTTCACCCGTGTTCGATTGGTACCTGCTTGTAACACTTAGAGCATATGACACATCTGGGCATGTACACAACATGGCATACATCATGGATCCAATTGCGGAGGCATATGGGATCGCACTAATCTTCTCTAGCTCATCAGGTGTCCAAACACACTGAGTCTTACTAAGAGAAATACCATGTGACATTGGCAGGAATCCCTTCTTAGAATTCTGCATTTTGAACCATTTCAAAACTTTGTTAATGTACATACTTTGTCTTAATCCAATTAGTCATTTTGATCTATCTCTATAGATCTTTATGCCCAAAATGTATGCTGCCTCTCTAAGATCTTTTATCGAAAAACTATTTTTCAGTGAAGTCTTGACAACATTCAACAAAGGAATGTTGTTTCCGATCAACAATATGTCATCCACATACAGGACTAAAAACACAAGTGAGCTACCACTAGCCTTTTGTAAACACAAGACTCTTCTTCATTCTTGATGAAGCCAAACCCTTTGACTACCTCATCAAAATGAAGATTCCAACTCTGAGAAGCTTGCTTCAATACATAAATGGACTTTAGCAACTTACAAACTTTCCTAGCATTCCCCAGACCATCAAGACCTTCAGGTTGTGTCATGTACATCCTCACTTAGGTTTCCATTTAGGAAAGCCATCTTGACATCCATTTGCCATATCTCATAATCATAAAATGCGTCAATATCTATGATGATCTGAATAGACTTGAGCATAGTGACGGGCGAAAATGTTTCATCATAATCAACACCTTGAATCTGTCTGAAACCTTTTGCCACCAATCATGCCTTATAGATATGAACATTTCTATCAACGTCTATCTTTTTCTTGAAGATCCATTTACACTCAATAGTTTTTACACTATCGGGTGGATCAATCAAGTTCCAAACTTGATTGACATGCATGGACTCCAACTCGAATCCAATGGCTCCAAGCCATTTCTCAAAGTCTGGTCTCATCACTGCTTCCACATAGGTCGTGGGTTCGTCGTTGTCCAACAACAACACGTCTCGATGCACAGTGTTCAAAAACATGCACCTCTCTGGCGCATGGACTACTCTCCCAGACCTCCGTGGGCTAGCACATCCACAATAGGATCTGCAACAGCTTACGCCTCCTTCTCTAGCTCAGTGGGATCTGGAACATTTTCTAGTGTCTCTTGAACCTCTTCGAGATGCACAGTCCTCCCACTAACTGATGCGCACGGGTGCTTGATCTTTCATCAGAGGGGGTAAACTTGATTGGTGGAGGACTCGACATTGACGATCCGACTTCCGATCAGGAGTGATCCGAACCCCGCAATCGCTACACCACGGCTCCATTGGTTATCAACCACGCATGAACGTGATTGACCTCACCAAGAAGGCTTATCCCTGCATGTGAATCGAGAACAGAAGCAAGAACACAGAAACACAATCTCACAAACAGATGAAAGATCGATTTCTCAAGCGGGGTTCCACAATCTTACGAACGTCAGAGTTCAATCTGCAAGGCAGTTCGAAACTAAGCAAAACCCAACTCTAATTCATGACAGCTATAGAGTATTAATACCTAGGGTTTGTGTAAAGTTTTCCCTAATGTTGGGCTTAAGGCCGCAAATGGATACAAGGCCCAAAGTGGCCCAAAATGGTGATGCAGCACCTTATGATTTGTTTGGATGACACAGAACGTTTCATAACGAAACAAGACTTGGCACAAGATTCATTGGAAATATATTTTCGTTATCTTTCCAACGCCGTAAAGAACTCCTCAATCCGCCTCGGTACGAGAAAGTTATGCCCGTTTTAATGAAGGGTGTTCTGTTGAAACCGAACCAAAATCGGAGTTTGAAGTGGAATCCGAATTAGATTGTTGCGCCGCCTCTCCCTCTTCTGTTTGATCTAGAAGTGCTTCTCCCAAGTTCCTTAGAGTCAAAATATCACCCATAAGTAGCATCCCATCCATATCCATATCATTATGTAAAGTAAGAAACGAACACATCTCATAATTAAGCTTGCGGGCACGAGAGCGAGTGATTGGTCCAGGAATGATAGAGTGTTGGATGTCTTTATCATTGTTATCGATGTCCTCATCACTAACTCCTTTTTAGAGAAACTCTTTCTCACGGAACACACCATTTTGAGCGACAAACACTTTGCTCGCTTCTCTATTATAGAAATAGTATCCTTTGGTTTCCCAAGGATACCCCACAAAGAAGCACTTGTCAGACTTAGGACTGAGCTTGTCAGACATCATATGTTTGACATACACCTCACATCCCCAAATCTTTAGAAAAGATAAATTGGGACTCCTTTCAGACCACATCTCATATGGCGTCTTCTTTACTGACCTAGATGGAACCCTATTAATCGTGAAAGCTACGGTTTCTAGAGTGTCACCCCAAAAGGATAATGGAAGATCAGTGTGACTGATCATGGACAACACCATGTCAAACAAAGTGTGATTTCTCTGCTCGGACACCCCATTCCATTGAGGCATGTCGGGTGGAGTCAGCTTGGAACAATTCCACACTACTTCAGATGATCACTAAACTCATGGCTCAAATATTTACCCCCACGATCTGATCGTAGAAATTTAATTGTCTTGCACGTATGATTTTGTACCTCATTCTGGAACTCCTTGAACTGTTCAAAGAATTCCCACTTATGCCTCATCAAGTAGACATAGCCATATCTACTAAAGTCATTGGTAAAAGTAATAAAGTATTGAAATCCTTTCCTAGCTGTGTGAATCATTGGACCACACACATCAGTATGTACTATGGCCAATAGCTCACTTGCCCTCTCACTTTGACCAGTGAAAGGCATCTTTGCCATTTTGCCAAGTAAACAAGACTCGCATGTGTCATATGATTCAAAATCAAACGACTCCAAAAGTCCATCACTATGGAGCTTCTGTATTCGCTTCTCATTTATATGACCTAAACGACAATGCCAGACGTAGGTGAGATTCAAATAATTGAGTCATTATTTCTTAGTACTAATGTTATAAACGTGTGGATCGTTAAGACTTAGGATATACAATCCAGTCACTAATGGACAAACACCATAGAGCATGCCATTCGAAAATATTAAACAACTCTTGTTCTTTATTACGAATTCAAAACCATCTTCGTCTAAACATGAAGAAGAGATAATGTTTCTGCCTAAGGCGGGAATGAAATAACAATTACTTAACTCCAAAACTAATCCTAACGGTAGCGACAATGAATAGACGCTAATAGCCAACGCTGCAACCTTTGCACCATTCCCGACACGAATATCCAGCTCACCACTTGCACACTTTCTTACTCGACTCAGCCCCTACAACGATTTGCAAGTATGAATCATCGATCCAGTATCAAATACCCATGAATCATTTGGACGAGTAGCAAGATTAATTTCAATAACATTAATACCTAAAGCGGAAGTCCCACTTCCCTTCTTATTTTTCTGCTCTTCCAGGTACACCTTGCAGTTGCTCTTCCAATGCCCAGGCTTGTGGCAATGGTGGCACACATCAGAGTTGGTAGGACCATACCTAGACTTTCCAGTCAGTTTAGACTTTGCACTCGAGATCACATCTGTAGTCTTAGCCTTCTTCCTCGTCCTCTTCTTTCCCTCATTCTCAACAACCATCACATGGTTTGGAGCCTTCATGATTCTCTCTTCAGTAGATTTCAGCATCCCATGCAACTCAGCTAGTGTCTTCTCTAGTCCAACCATGTTGTAGTTCAAGATGAACAGCTCAAAGCTCAGTCGGACAGACTGGAGAATAACATCAATAGCGAGGTATGGATCCAGTGGAGTGCCCAGTCTCTCTAGAGTCTCCACACAACTGTAACGCTCGGATTTAATAAAATCAGGACTTTATTGAATTTCCATAGAAAATCAATAAATACAAGACATTCATCACACAACCGCGTACAATACGCCAATCAAATTTTGTTCGTAGGCTATATTATTACAAAAGAGTTAAACAAAAGAGAAACTAGGAAAATAAATCCTCTAGATGAACGCCTTCTTCTAGTCTCGTGCCTTGACTGGGTCGCTACTCCAGACCATCATCCTCCTCTTAGTACACTGCCTCTAGTGGTGTGAGTCAATGGGGGTGAGTAAAATCGTACTCAGCAAGCCACCGAAATGCAATTATAATGCAAGGTAATAACAAGGAAAGTAGTGGCTCGTGTTTGCGAAAAAGTACATTTGTAAAGCATTTAATGAAGTCAGATTATTAGTACAAAATGTAAACGTGTGTAAATGCATCATATTCTAACTCGAGGGGTACAATAAGCCCACCCTCGCTCAACAGTCCTTACATGCCATGAATCATACAATCATTCATACAAGAGTAAACTAACTGCGGTGAACATTGCCCAACACACACTTGACAGTGGGCACGGCTTTTCGAAAAGATTATACTCTGATCAGAGGTGTACTAATGTACCCACAAGGTACTCATTCCTGCACACCAAAGTGTGTCGTGATGACACCACGTCACCTCGAAGGAACTCATGCCAAAACCTTTACCATGGAACGCACCAATTCGATAACACCTTCTTATAGGTTTCATACGCGCCCCAACTTGTCGGGCCAGTGTCGTACCCCCCCCCCCCATTGAGCCTCGTCGGTACAAGCCACCCGTAGGTGTCACTTGCCCCCTCCACTATGGTGCTTCAAGTTGGAACGCCCCATACCTCTAGTTAGGACTTACCCACTAGACTTGTGGTTAGTACAACATTGTTTTGCAACAGATCCCGCAGACCGGTCCTTATAGTGCCCCGGGTGCTACCGACCAATGCCCTAGCTTGCACCCGGAACCCACCATACTTATAACATAACCAAACTCCAACAGAATTCCAGGGATGAGAAATAGCGAGGAAATCATATAATAGAATCCTTCTATCTACGAATTGTTCTTTTATCCTATAGCAGTTGTCTCGATACATTGCACACTATCTCATATAATACATTTAAAAGTGACAAGAAGTTTAGGCTCAATAAGCATGGCTTGGGTTTACACAACAAGGACGAGGATCTAATAAATATAATGTAGGGGTATTAATTCCACTAATGCAATTATAATCCTATGAGTTATAGCAGTAATTATAAAAAATGGGCTCAATTATGATCAACTTGGGTGTTGTGACTTGCCTTGATCAGCAAATGGCGAATGTGGAACCTCGGTATAGAACTCCGGATCCTCAACGGCGTCGTAGTCTTCTCGATATGAAAAAATAAGCATAACATTCAATTTAAACAATCCAAAAATGACATTACAAAAATATAGGCTTTGGGTGGATTAAATTAAAGAAAATAAAGTTATTAATCTTCTGCAATTATTATCTAATTTTTAAGACAACTTATTATGGAGTTATGAATTTTCTAAAAAGAAATGAGAATGTACCCTAAAAGTTTTTTAAATCCCCTATTAAATAAAAATAAAATGTTCAAAATAAACCTACTGTTTTTATTGCCTAAATGTGAAGAGAATAAAAAGATGAATATTACAAAATTTGAATGGTCAAATTTGGAGTTAAATTGAGCAAGTTATGAATTTTTGAATTTTAAACAATTTTCTGAATTTTTATTTAAACTCAAAACAGTCTCTGGTCCATGGTGAACCAGGTTCACCGTGAACCCATGATCCCGATACCCTTTCGGCGCAGATCAACGGCCAAGATTAAATCCCATATGGGATTTAATTTGTGTCGTTCACCCACGATCGCATGGCTGAGGACCCGTCCGGCACGCGCGTGGCACGGGGGAAGCCGAAGGCTTCATCCCCGGCTCTGGCACTGCGACGGCGAGTGGGCACCGGTGGTGGCAATGGCCTAAGGCCCTAGCTAGTGGCCAAAATGAAAAGAGGGGAGCATGGGGAGCATGACCATACCGGAGATGGCGGTGAAAGACGATCGACGGTGATCGGCAATGATGAGGGGTGGCAGGACTCCACGGGTTGGCAGTGGCGACGGCGATCTGGTGGTGGGTGCCCGAACGGAGGCATGGCTGACGTTGCTTGGGCGACGATGGACCCAATGCTGCAGTCGGAAATGGCGGAGGGGGCTGCCGGCGGTGGCTATCGGCGAACGGAGGGGAGGCAGAACAGTGGAGCAAAAAACGGGCGGTGGCGCTCTGGAACTCAAAGCGTGGGCGAATTATGGGTGACCTTTGCTGCGTTGAGGGCGTGGGTTCTTATAGTAGTCGCCGGCGTCAAGTATGGTAGGGTAAACGGTGGAAACCCGAGGGAATTCCTTTTTGGTGTCGACGATAATTCCATGCGCTCGGGATCTTGCCTATTAGGACGAAACTGCGTTGGATTTCGGGGGAAAGGGATCACCGGTGAATGGTGAGGAACCATGTTGAAGAGCATGGGTCTTATGGCTCCAAATGTGATTAGTGATTGTCAACGGAAGTCAAAGAGGAGACGTGAAGAGAAGATGAGGCCTGTCGTGTCTGGGGTGCATGTGACTCAGGTACACGGGCAGCAAGCGATAGCCGGGCAAAGGAGCTACGGAGTCGGGCTGGCCCAATCTGAGTACATGGGCTAGGAGTGGCAGAGGATCCACTAGTCTGTTGACTGGATTGACTCAGGTACACGGGTGGCGAGCGATTTCCGGGCTGAGGAAGCTGCGGAATCGGGTCGGCCCAATCCGGGTACCCGGGGCGAAGATGGTGGACGTTTTGTCAGTTTCGGCGCAAAACTAACAACCGATGATCATCTTTATTTTGGATTTTAATATTTAGCCTTTAGGTCCACAGTCTTTGTTATTCGAGTCAGTAAAATATTCTAAGGGCATTTTTAGTAATTTCCAATTTTATTTTTAGAGTCAGTGTAATTAGTCTTTTCCCTTTATTAGTGGGCTGCCTATAAATAGGCCCCAACACCCTAGGGTTAGGGTTTACTGTTTTTCCTGAGATTAATCTACAGTCCATATTTTTTCCACCGTTAGTTTTTCCTCCTCGCTGCCGGCGTGATTTTTTTTCTGCTCTGCAATCTTTCCTCCACTGCCGCTGTTGCTTTTTCCTCTCCGGCCAGTCAAGGCGCTGTGCGGGTCGAGGCAAGCAGCAGGCTAGTGCACCTAGCGCTGCTTAGCCCTGCCAGCAGCTCTTGGCACAACACGCATGCTTTGGCATTGCGGCAGGCTCTTGGATCGATAATTGGCGGGAGGTTTTCACGCGCGGGATTTTTTCCAGGCACGGCAGCCGAGCGTGCATCCTACGGTGCAGTAGTATCCGTCCCATCTACAGTGCCAGGGGCACCAAGACATGTGCGACAACTGGGATACTCGGCGTGGCATCGTTAGAACCAGGCAAGCGCGGTCCACGATGCAAGCAGGAGCCGAGGAGTAGCTCTGCCGCAGGTGGGATCCGGTGCGACGCAACAGGGCTCATGCGCTGAGATTTTCTCTTTTCCGTGAGCAGTGCAGTGTGTGGTTGCAGTCTGTGCACGGCGCATCAGCCAAAGCCGTTCTACGCGAGGAACTTCGATGAATCATGATGCGGGCGGTAGGACCGAGCGTCGGGGCTACGCAAGTAAACTAATCTAATCTCCTATTTTTCAGCCAAGTTGATTAATTAGCATGCTAATCTGGTTAGTAATTTCGTAATTAATTTTTAGCTGCTAAAATCATATTAGTGCTCGCATATTATTTATTGAAGTATTTTTAGTCTATTCGTACAAAATAAAAATAGTCTCAGTAATATTTATTCATTCTCGATTTACGTGCAATTTATAAGATTTATTTCTGAATTTATTTCTGAATGATCCATGTTTTATTCACTTGATTAGTACTTTATTGTCAGGTTGCAATATGAATATTTATTGATATATCTAGATGTTTTCCTGTGCACATCAAGTTTTTATTAAATATTTTTTAGAACACATTTTTATTTACTGCAGTTATTTTTGTTTAGTTTAATTTAGTTTTTATATCGTCGTAAATATCATGTTAATTAGGACACCCGTCATTTTTAGGCTAGACATTTTTAGTACCTGTGATCTGCTTTGCTACTGCAGTTTGTGTGTCGAAGTGCGTTGGGTGTTGGGATTAGGCTATTGATTCTGCTCAAGAGCTTCTTCTCAATGGCTATTGGGGATAAGGAAGAAAAGGGCTCCTCCGACAACTCCGACGATGACGACGATGAAAAGGTATCTTCTTATGAACAAGAAGTTGTTAATTTGCTAGAAGAGAACCATCAGGAGTTGAAGTATCCTGAGAAACTGCTTAGAGGGGCTAAAAAGAGGATAGATGATCTTGAGAGTGATGGGGGAGTGGTCCCGATACCAGCTGATGGGGGAGTGGTCCCGATCTTCCGCTAGGTGAAGGATAAACTTGGGTTGGTGGAGAATCTCGACGTTGGCGATCCAAGGCTCCGGTCCGGCGGATCAAATCCTTGCAATCGTTACACCACTGTCTCCGTTGGTTATCAACCACGCAGAACGCGATTGACCTCGCCACGAAGGCTAATTCCTGCAAGCGAACCCAAGAACACAAGCAAGAACAGGAAGGATACAAATCGAATGCCAAATCACAGACAAACGAAGTTAAGGTGAGGTTTCACAAACGCCAATGCAGCAGCCAATCGGTCCGGTGCAAGAGGCGGGATCTAAACACAACAGTGTAGATGCAACAAAGCAAAACCTAACCCTAGAGGTGGCTGGCGTGAGAATATATAGGGCGGCGGTCTGTGGAAAGTGAACAGACTTGGGCTGTGGGCTAGAAGACGTACAGACTCAAATTATGGCCAACACGGCCCAGTTCTGTCACGCAGGACTGTTTTAAATACATAGGTCGACTCGAGACTCCAAATGATGTGAAACCAATGGCAAAAGATCCGTCTTCTCCTCAGCTTTCCAAAAAGTCCAAGAACGCGCCAATCGTACTTCGTATGAGGAAGTTATGCCCATTTTGGTGAATGGTGGTCGATGTAGTCCGAACCAGCGAATTCTTGACTTCAAATCATTCGTGCGGCTCCGTCTTCAACTCCAACTCTCCTATTCCATCTCCCATGTTCCTAAGCAACAAAATATCACTAGTATTCAGTAGCATCCCATCCAAACAAATATAATCAAAGTTGCTAAGGAACGAATTAACCTCATGGTTCAAGCGACGGGCACGGGCGCGTGTGATTGGTCCTTGTAGTTGAATTGTAGGTGGAGGCTCCATGTGTGTATCATGTGAAGTGATGTCCTCATCATCCTCCCCCTCTTGAATTGGAGTCGTCCTCGACTCAAGCTCATCATCATCTCCCAAATAGGGCTTTAAATCTGAAATGTTAAATGTGGGACTAACCCCAAAAGCTGCAGGCAACTCAAGCTTATATGCATTGTCATTTATCTTCTCAAGCACACGGAAAGGACCATCAGCACGGGGCATCAATTTAGACTTTCGTAATTCAGGAAAACGATCCTTGCGCAAGTGCAACCAAACAAGATCACCCGGTTCAAATGTTATCTCTTTTCTACCCTTACTACCATAAGCACGATATTCTCATTCATTTTCTCTATGTTTGCTTTAGTAGTTTCATGCATCTTAAGCAATAATTCAGCACGTGTAGTAGCATCAAAATTCAAGTTTTCAGATGGTGGTAATGGTAGCAAATCAATAGGAGCACGCGGATTAAAACCATAGACCACTTGAAACGGACTTACCTTAGTAGTGGAGTGTACTGACCTATTATATACAAACTCAATATGAGGTAGACACTCTTCCCAAAGCTTCAAGTTGGTCTTCAAAACAGCCCTCAACATGGTGGACAATGTGCGGTTGACGACCTCCGTTTGTCCATCCGTTTGGGGGTGGCAAGTAGTAGAAAACAGCAGCTTCGTCCCCAACTTATGCCACAACGTCCTCCAAAAATGACTTAAGAATTTGGCATCACGATCTGAAACGATGGTATTGGGAACTCCATGCAAGCGTACGACCTCTCTGAAAAACAAATCAGCAACATTTGTAGCATCGTCGCTCTTGTGACAAGGTATAAAATGCGCCATTTTAGAGAAACGATCTACCACCACAAAAATACTATCTCTCCCCCTCCTAGTTCTAGGTAACCCTAACACAAAATCCATAGAAATATCCTCCCAAGGTACACTAGGAACGGGCAGAGGCATATAAAGACCATGTGGGTTTAGTCGGGACTTAGCTTTATTGCAAGTAGTGCATCGTGCCACATAGCGCTCAACATATCGTCTCATCTTAGGCCAATAGAAGTGGGTGGACAGCACATCTTCAGTTTTCTTTGATCCAAAATGACCCATCAAACCACCACCATGTGCTTCCTGCAATAACAACAAGCGAAGAGAGCTAGCCGGCACACATAACTTGTTAGCACGAAAAAAAAGATATCCATTATTCAGCACATATTTGTTCCAAGCACGGACATCTGTACAATTTGCAAAAGCATCTTTGAAGTCCAAATCAGTAGCATACATGTCCTTCAATGTTTCTAAACCAAAGATCTTATAATCAAGTTGAGAAAGCAATGTATAACGTCTAGACAAAGCATCCGCAATCACATTATCTTTCCCTTTCTTATGCTTAATGATGTATGGAAAAGTTTCAATAAATTCTACCCATTTAGCATGTCGTTTATTCAGATTTGCTTGACTACGTATATGCTTCAATGCTTCATGATCCGAATGAATAATAAACTCCTTAGGCAAAAGGTAATGTTGCCAAGTTTCAAGCACACGCACTAAGGCATATAATTCCTTATCATAGGTAGAATAGTTCAACTGTGGGCCATGTAATTTCTCACTAAAATAGGCCACGGGTTTACCTCCTTGCAGCAGCACACCTCCTAATCCAAAACCACTAGCATCACATTCTAACTCAAAAGGCTTACCGAAGTCGGGTAACTGAAGTAGAGGTGCATGTGTAAGGCGATCTTTGAGTGTGGCAAAAGCTTGTTCATGTGCTGGCTCCCACGCAAAAGTAATTCCCTTCTTGGTTAACTCATGCAAAGGACCGGCTATGGTGCTGAAATCTTTCACAAAACGCCGGTAGAAACCTGCAAGACCAAGAAAACTACGTACCTGTGTGATAGTTTGGGGTTGCGGCCAGCTGTTGATGGCTTCTACCTTGGCCGCGTCGACCTCAATACCTTGTGAAGTGACAACATAGCCAAGAAACACAACTCGATCCGTGCAAAACGTGCACTTCTCAAGGTTACCAAACATTCTAGCTTCACGGAGGGCAAAAAAAAACAGCACGTAGGTGTTCAACATGTTCAGTGAGAGACTTGCTATAAACCAAGATATCATCAAAGTATACAACCACAAAGCGTCCTATAAAGTGCCGTAGGACTTCATTCATCAAGCGCATGAAGGTGCTAGGTGCATTAGTAAGTCCAAAAGGCATGACAAGCCACTCATATAATCCAAACTTTGTTTTAAAAGCAGTTTTCCATTCATCACCTAGTTTCATGCGAATTTGGTGGTAGCCACTACGGAGATCGATCTTAGAAAAGATAATGGTACCACTAAGCTCATCAAGCATGTCATCCAATCTAGGAATAGGGTGTCGATATCGAATGGTGATATTATTAATGGCACGACAATCAACACACATGCGCCAACTACCATCTTTCTTAGGTACCAAAAGAACGGGTACTGCACAAGGACTAAGGCTTTCACGGACGTACCCACGATCAAGAAGGTCTTGTACTTGGCGCTCAATTTCTTTTGTCTCCTCCGGATTGGTACGGTACGCTGCACGATTAGGAAGAGACGCTCCCGGGACCAAATCAATTTGGTGCTCGATGCCGCGTATCGGTGGCAGCCCGGGTGGTATCTCAGCAGGAAAAACATCATTAAACTCCTGCAAAAGGTCAGTGACTGCAACAGGAACAGTGCTAGGAATGTTCGCAAGTGAAAACAACACGTTTGTGCAAATCAAGCCGTATAGCAAGGGAGTATCATCACAAATTTCAGCAAGGTCAGTTTTAGTTGCAAGCATGACATGTCCTTTCAGATTAATAACTTGTGATGAAGAAGGAGAAGCAATTTTATCTTTCTGTTGCCTCAAAAGCGTCTTAGCTACTTGCTGATTTTCAGAAGGTTGTTTGCCCTTTTGTGCATCCCTAGCATGTTTTTCTTGTTCAAATTTTACAATTTCAGCAGGAGTCATAGGAAGCAATGTAACTTTCTTTCCTTTGTTCATAAACGTATACTTATTGCTCCTACCATGGTGTGTAGCATCAGTATCATACTCCCAAGGTCTACCAAGTAACAGAGAACACGCTTGCATTGGTACTACATCAAAATCAGCAACTCCTAAGTATGTACCAATGGCAAATTTGATGTGAGCAGTTTGTGTTACCTTGACCTTACCGCTATTGTTGAACCACTGCACATGGTAAGGGTGTGGATGCGCACGTGTGGGAAGTTGAAGCTTCGTTACCATGTCGAGGCTCACCAAATTGTTGCAACTACCACTGTCGATGATGACACGTACACGGCGGTCATTGACGAGGAAGAAGGTCTGAAACAGATTGTTCCGTTGTGCCCGGTCGTCCTGCTCCATGTGAGTGCTTAAAACACGTTGTACAATAAGTGCTTCATGGTCGGCATAGGTATCCGATGTAAAAACAGCGTCATCCTCGGATGTATCATCATCTCCTGCAATGTTAGCAGCAAGTGCATATTCATCTTCAACATCACTAGCACTTACGTAGCCACCGTCTTCCGTAGCAATATAAGCCCGCTGACTAGGGCAGTCTTTCATCACATGGCCAAATCCTTTGCATCTGTGACACTGGATCGCTGCAGAACGAGCAGTAGAGGCTACCGAGGAGGTGGGCTTGGCTGGCGCCTTGGATGCTGCAGTCTTGGAACTCTCAACCTGGGCTGTAGATGTAGAGGGTGCTGATGTAGCCGCCGGTCGAGAAGGGGGTGGTGGTCGTTGCTGTTGCCCACTTGAGCGTGAAGTAGCACCACCAATGTTGGTCCTCATGCTGCGTTGTGGTTGTTGGCGACCCTGCAATTCTTTTTCTGCAAGCATAGCAAGGTGGAAAAGACGAGTGATAGTATTGTATTCTTTATAATCAATGATATCCTGAATTTCACGTCTTAAACCACCATAAAAACGGGCCATTTTATCCTCATTGTCCTCCTCAATTTCAGCACGCATGCAACCTATTTGCAACTCCTGATAATACTCCTCTACCGATTTATTTCCTTGGTTTAGGCGCTGCAATTTTTTTCTCAAATCACGTTTATATGAAGGAGGGACCCATCTACCACGCATTTGCCGTTTTAACATATCCCAAGTTTGTGGTTCATTGCCAACCTGAACTATTTCAGTCCACCAAAGAAGAGCATATCCAGTGAAGTCACTAGTAGCTAAACGCACGCGGTGGATAGCAGGAACCATGTGAGCATTAATTTTTTGTTCGACTGACATCTCCCAATCTAAATATGCATCTGGATCATAGGTGCCAGTAAAAGGAGGTACTGAAAATTTTACCTTGGAGTAGGGATCATTGTTCCTGTGGTTGTCATTGTTACCTCGTGGAGGGCGGTTGCGGTGGCCGCCCATACCTTGACGGTTGAATTGAAAGCGATGACGTGCAGCCTCGTCAGGGTCAATGGCATTGTTTCCGGCATAGGATAGGTCGTCTTCTTCTTCAATATGGTCGTCTTCCTCTTCAACATGGTCATTGTTGGCTCGTGCAGCAGGCAATCGTGTTTCCAAGGCAGTCATCCGGTCTACTAGGTCAGCCACAGTACGTGCGAGACATTCGATGGAATGTTGGGTCTACCGCTGAGACTCTAGTAGAGCACGTCGTGAGACACATTCATTAAAATCAGATGGAGGGGGTGCCGCTGTTATCTGCCATGTTAGTGAAAGACAAAACAACAAAGAATAATCCTGATGTAAAACAGTTAGGTCTGGTGGTGGGTGTGGGGTGGAAGCAATCCGTCAAGCACCTTACCCACGCTTGCAAGTGTTCTTACCACGCCGCAGTGAGGTCACCGGCCTACAGGTGATGAACCAAGTGGAGGGTGGTGTACAATTGCAAGAAATGAACCTGTCCTGACCAAGAGAAATGTGTAGCTTGGAAGGCAAGTGAGTAGCAAGGATTAGCGATAATAATAACAGTTAAACCAAGTTCAATAAGTATTCCCATGTACTCGTCAAAGTTGCTGACCGTAGTGCTCCCAAAGTGAAAGTTCAAGTAATAGAGGGAAACTATGTGCCCAAAAATCAAAAAGGAAGCAAAAACAGGTCAAAATCAGCTCTCTATAGATCGGACAAGGGATCGGACAAGAGATCGGACAAGTGATCGGACAAGGGTATGTGCACAATTTTTTTTTCTGCTGCTGTTCGGATCGGACAAGAGTTCGGACAAAGGTTCAGACAAGAGATCGGACAAGCAACAAACAGCCAAAGACTGCCTCAGATTGGACAAGAGTTCGGACAGGAGTTCGGACAAGAGTTCGGACAAGCAACAAACAAGACTGTTTCTCTTTTTTTTTTTATTTTTTCTTCTTCTTTTTTTTTCACTCTATTTTTTTTTGAAACAAGGATGACAAGAGATACAACCACAAAAATTGGCACCTACAACTGAGGTGGGATGTGGCTTGCAAAAATTCAAACAAGTTCGCTGTCCGGCGAGCAAAAACTTTGTCCAATTTTTTTCTTTATCTTCCCGATTTTTTTTGGCGATTTTGGTGAGGGCTAACCGACCTTTGTGGGTTAGGGTACCCACCCAAATTGGGTCAGGAACACGCTCAAAAAATTTCAGATTTTTCTGCCAAACGAGCGAAAAGTTATGCCTGTTTTACTGAAGGGGGGTCACAAGAGACTGGATGTGGAAAACAAAATAGGGTTGCGGAAGGAGGGTTTTTCGGTGGGGAATTTTTTCTGAGACACAAGAACAACTACTACTCAAACGACACAGAGGGATTACTAAACCAGCAACAAGACTCTACCAAGAACACGAACTCAACCAAGTTAAAACTGAAATTAAAATCGCAAGGCACAAAGGGGTTCTCGGTGGGGAATTTTTTTGGTGCGGTTTTCTGGACTCTGGGTAAAAACAAAAGTAGATCGAAATTACCTAATGGGAAAACTGAGCTCTGATACCAGCTGATGGGGGAGTGGTCCCGATCTTCCGCTAGGTGAAGGATAAACTTGGGTTGGTGGAGAATCTCGACGTTGGCGATCCAAGGCTCCGGTCCGGCGGATCAAATCCTTGCAATCGTTACACCACTGTCTCCGTTGGTTATCAACCACGCAGGACGCGATTGACCTCGCCACGAAGGCTAATTCCTGCAAGCGAACCCAAGAACACAAGCAAGAACAGGAAGGATACAAATCGAATGCCAAATCACAGACAAACGAAGTTAAGGTGAGGTTTCACAAACGCCAATGCGGCAGCCAATCGGTCCGGTGCAAGAGGCGGGATCTAAACACAACAGTGTAGATGCAACAAAGCAAAACCTAACCCTAGAGGTGGCTGGCGTGAGAATATATAGGGCGGCGGTCTGTGGAAAGTGAACAGACTTGGGCTGTGGGCTAGAAGACGTACAGACTCAAATTATGGCCAACACGGCCCAGTTCTGTCACGGAGGACTGTTTTAAATACATAGGTCGACTCGAGACTCCAAATGATGTGAAACCAACGGCAAAAGATCCGTCTTCTCCTCAGCTTTCCAAAAAGTCCAAGAACGCGCCAATCGGACTTCGTATGAGGAAGTTATGCCCATTTTGGTGAATGGTGGTCGATGTAGTCCGAACCAGCGAATTCTTGACTTCAAATCATCCGTGCGGCTCCGTCTTCAACTCCAACTCTCCTATTCCATCTCCCATGTTCCTAAGCAACAAAATATCACTAGTATTCAGTAGCATCCTATCCAAACAAATATAATCAAAGTTGCTAAGGAACGAATTAACCTCATGGTTCAAGCGACGGGCACGGGCGCGTGTGATTGGTCCTTGTAGTTGAATTGTAGGTGGAGGCTCCATGTGTGTATCATGTGAAGTGATGTCCTCATCAGAGAGTGAGCTTACCATGGCAAATGGCAAGATTGAGAGTCTGTCTTCTTTCCCTTGCTTGGGTGGTAGCAGTGAGTGCCCTAACTGTGAGGTGTTGTTATGTGACCTGACGACTCTGAAGTCCAGGTACATAGAGAGAGTAGATGAGAGAGACGTTATGGACACTGAGCTTGAAAGTGCTCAGTTGGAGCTGAAATATGCTCATGCCAATGTCGTCGTGCCCTGTGTAGACTGCCCATCCCATTTAGCTAGTATAGCTGAGCTGAGAGCCAAGAGTGATGAGCAGTTAGGCGAGTTTGCTGGAGTGAGAGCTGAGCTAGAGCAGACTAAGCTAGAGCTTGAGACCTTGTCAATTCCACCCACTGTTTGTGAGAACTGCTTGTCTCTGAGAGTGGAGTTGATCAAGCTAAAAGCTGAGAAGTCTGTCGAACTTGATAGAGAGTGTGAGATCTGCTTGTCTCAGGTGGAGGTGCTAGCTTCCTTGAGAGAGGAGCTAGCTGATGTTCAAAACGAGAACTTTTACCTCCATCAGATCCTGAGTTGGATAAGTGACAGAGAGCCACAGCTTGGCATGATGATCCAGCAGTTCAAGAGGCGGGATGGGTTTGGGGTAGGTTACACCTATACCAAGGCTTATTTTGAGAGTGCTATTAGCCGTGCAGTGGAGTGAAGCAAGATGACTCCAGAGCAGAGATATCCCAAGACTCACTCCACTGAGTCTTTTCAGGTTAGTCAGCCCAAGGATGGAGTGTTCCAAGAACAACCTAAAGCTCCACCCAAGAAGCAAATCTAGGTCCCAAAGCCTAAACCTCTCCACACTTCTCTTGACTCTTTACCTGGACCCTCGCACACCAAAGAATCTACACCCAACACCACCAAGCCTAAGAACCCCAAGCCCCAACCACATCCCACGAAGCCTACTTATCACTATGAGTTTTGTCAGAGAGACAGGCGGGTTGAGAGAGCAGAGAGAGCTCGAGGTGGGCAAGAGGAGTTCTACCAGTAGGGTGGTAGACAAAGAGTCCCTCAACGTGGAGAGAGGCTAGAGGCTAGGCCACATCATGTAGGTGGTGGTAGAGGAGACGACTTTCATGATCGTGCTCCAGAGAGTGGTTTTCGCTCTAGCAGAGCTCCAGGCCGTTCAGGATACAGTTTTGGACCTCGTGGCCATGATTTTAGGCAGAACAGAGGACCGCGCTTTGAGCCGCGTTTTGGTCCAGATTCGTATGATTCCTTCTGCTTTCCTACTTTCGAGCAAATGGCTCGACATTGGTTTAGCTCCTTTGCTAGACTTGGTGTCGGACCATTTGCTCCCACTCATGACCATTGATCTTGCAGGATCGAGGACTAGAGGATGTGTGGATCATGGATTCAGGATGCTCTCGCCACATGATGGGACACCGCAGATGGTTCTCCAGCCTCACTCCCCCGAGCTCCAAGGAGTACATCACATTCGGGAACAATGGTCAAGGGAAGGTACAAGGTATTGGGTCGATTCGCATCTCTGATCATTTCTCTTTGAAGAATGTTGCTTTGGTTGGAAACTTGAATTTTAATTTAATTTCTGTTTCGCAAATCCTTGAGGATGGTTTAGAGGTTCGCTTTAAGAAGGGCATGTCTTCTATTGTTGATTCTAGAGGATCTTTGGTTTGCTAGATCTTACCCTTTGGTAAGGTTTTTCATATTGATTTCTCTAGTTCTTCTGGCCCTTCTCGCTGTTTGATTGTTGGATCCTCCTCTGAGCTCTATAAGTTGCATAGGAGGTTAGGTCATTTGAGCTTTGATCTTCTAGTTAGATTGAGCTCTATGGACCTTATCTGAGGATTTCCCAAGGTGAAGATGGAGAAGGATCTAGTTTGCCATCCATGTCGTCATGGGAAAATGGTTGCCGCTTCTCATGCACTTGTGACTCAGGTGATGACTTCGTACCTGGGAGAGCTATTACACATGGATACTATTGGTCCAGCTCGAGTACGCTCAGTCGGTGGGAAGTGGTACGCGCTTGTGATAGTTGATGATTTTTCTCGATTCTTGTGGGTTTTCTTTTTAGAGTCTAAGGATGAGGCTTTTCAGTTTGTTCATGACCTAATTTTGAAGCTGAAGAACGAGAACAATGGTCGGATGCGAGCAATTCGTTCTGACAATGTCTTTGAGTTCAAGAACTCTCAGTTTGTAAGCTTTTGTAGTGATCAGGGTCTTGATCATTAGTTTTCTGCCCCTTACACTCCCCCATAGAACGGTGTTGTGGAACGAAAGAACCGCATGCTAGTCGAGATGGCCAGGATGATGCTCGATGAGCATAGGACTCCTAGACGCTTTTGGGCTGAAGCCATGAACACATCTTTCTATCTGGCCATCCGCATTTTTCTTAGAGCTTACTTAGGTAAGACATCGTATGAGTTGTGGTTTGGCAGACAGCCCAAGGTGAGTCACTTGCGAGCGTTTGGATGCATGTGCTTTGTGCTTAAGAAGAGAGGGCATTTGGACAAGTTTGAGTCTCATTGCTAGGATGAAGTTTTTTTTGGTTATGCTTTGCATTCTCGAGGCTTTCGTGTTTGGAAGCTAGACTCTCAGCTGCTTGTTAGACTTGTGAGGTTTCTTTTGATGAGTCCATGCCTTCGTTGACTCCTTCTTTTGAGCTTTCTAGAGATGATGAGCTTGGAGAGTCTATCTTCGAGGAAGATGATGATACTTCTACTGTTGATGAGGGTGAGCCTTCTGCACAACCTGCGGACCCTACACCTTCTGAGATTTCAACTGAGGACGAGGATGGACCTATGATCACTCCTTCTACTTTGATCGAGAATCCTCAACCGAGTCTAGAGGTGCCAGTTGCTGACTCCGGTGAGGTGACTTCAGATCACCTAGGATCCCGAGGAGTTCAGCGTGATCACTCCTCAAAGCTCATCATCGGTGATCTTACTGAGAGATCCTTGTGTTCTTCTATTGGTTCTCTTGCTGTGTTTGCTGAGTCTATGTTTGTTGCCACTTTTGAGCCCAGAGACATTTCTCATGATCTTTCCGATTCAAATTAGATAAACGCTATGCAAGAAGAGCTTGAAAACTTTGTTCGCAATCGGGTTTGGATACTGGTTGAGCTGCCACCTGGATGCAACACCATAGGCACCAAGTGGGTGTTTAAGAACAAACAAGGTGAAGATGGGGTTGTGGTGCGCAACAAAGCTCGACTAGTTGCACAGGTACCTTACTTATTTTCAGGTACCAATGTCAGACCAAATGGCAGTTGGGGGTTGCGGGAACCCAACCCTTCAAAGCGGGCCACCCTATAAATACCCCCTAACTGTAGTTGTAATACACATGATCCAAGAATACAGAGCACACAACATTTCATTACTCCCATCCACTGAGAAAACCTGCTGGTTAGATCCGTCGTTCCAACAGTCTCTTGATTTATCTGGCTTTTCCGACGCTGATTTCGGTGGGTGCCAGTTGGATCGCAAGTCGACTTCTGGTACTTGCCAATTTCTTGGTTCTTCACTTGTATCTTGGTCTTCTCAGAAACAATCTAGAGTTGCGCTTTCTACTACTAAGGCTGAGTATGTAGCTGTTGCTTGCTGCTGCTCATAGTTGGTTTGGATGATTTCCACTCTGCGAGATTTTAGGTTGTTCTTCCCTGCCAGAGTTCCTTTGTTTTGCGACAGCACCAGTGCAATTAGTGTAGGGAAAAACCCGTGTCTTCATTCAAAAACCAAACATATTGATGTGCGCTTTCACTTCTTGCGGGATCAATATGAGAAAGGGGTCATTGATCTTGTTCATGTTGATACCCATCAGCAGTTGGCTAACATTTTTACCAAACCCCTAGATTAGTCTACTTTTGAACATTTGCGAGGGGAATTGAGAGTTGTGTATCTTTTTTAGGATATTTTTAGTTAGTTTTTCTTTCTTCTTTACTCTTTTCTTGAGTCTTTTTGTGTGAGTTCATATCATGCATAATCATATATCACATTTTGAGCTTGCTTTTGTAATATGATTGATCTGCTTTATTTGCTCTAGCTAGTATATGCTTTTGAATACTTGTCGATGACCATGCTTTGCTTCAGTTCACATGATATGTCTGATATTTGTCATATGCATGACTTTTATGCTTTAAGATTGAAAAACGATCACCATTGCTTGTGGTAACTAGCATGTGTAGGCTGAGTGCTTTTGCTATCTTTTACATGCCTGATAGCTATTTCCTCACTTAGATGCAAATATGCAACTTGGACATCTATATGCTTTAACATGGAAAATGTGCTATAAAAATGATAAAAAATCAGAAAAAATGAAAATTTCATGCCTTTTTATGCTTAAATTGAAAAGATCTAGGTGGGTTTGCTTTGTCGCATTGCATTGTTCTGGACTACTTACCATAGCACTTTGGTATGAACTAGGATAGTGTAATGTATGCCAAGACCTATGTCTTAAGCTTCTGATGGTCCAATTCTAGCCTAGGCTTGACTTGGTCGGTTAGCATAAGGTTGACATGCAAATAATCCCTGGAAAAAATGAAAAAGGAAAAGACCAAGCCTGAAATTTAAAAGGATAACAAGTTTGCTGAAGCACTTTGTTCTGGACAATGCTTATCTTGGTAGATATCAGTTAGCTTTTGCATATCATGCTTTACTTTGCTTATCAACTAGAAAATGTGGTGATGCTTTTGTTTGCAAAAATCGAAAAATGCATGCTAATGACTCTCTTTAGATATCATCTGTTGCACTGATCATGTCATGTATCTTAGATAGTATATCTTTTGCTATACTTGTTAGATGTTGTAATTGCAATCAATCATATCTGAGAAGCTTGCTTTTTACACTCCACCTGTACTCCATTTGCATTCATGGCATATTTTGAGGGGGAGCTACATTTCACGGGGAGTTTCTGTGTGTGTCTCTTTAGAGTGCATTTTAGTCTCACTTGATGAGTTCAATTGTCAACAAGGGGGAGAAATTTTGGGTTACTCGATCTTTTAAAAGAGTTTAGGGGGAATTTTGGCTTTCTCTGGTATTTATTTTAGGGGGAGTTTTTAGTCTCTTTTGCCTTTACTCTTTAGATATCCTTGTTGATAGTTCTGAGATTGCACTTGTTTTGAGTCCTTATTTTTGGTAAACCATAATGACCGTTTCCTTGCCTCTATTTGGCTTTTGGTCATTAGGGTTAAACTTTTATTTTTCTTCTTTTTGTTTTCTTTTGTTTTTGTTTTTTTCGTGTTTCCACATGTTTTGCAGGTTCTGAAGAATTGCTGAAGAGGGTGTTGACAATGCACTCATCAAGGGGGAGATTGTGGAACCATGTTGAAGAGAATGGGTCTTATGGCTCCAAATGTGATGAGTGATTGTCAACGGAAGTCAAAGAGGAGACGTGAAGAGAAGATGGGACCTGCCGTGTCTAGGGCGCATGTGACTCATGTACACGGGCAGCGCGCAATGGCCGGGAAGAGGAGCTGCGGAGTTGGGCTGGCCCAATCCGAGTACATGGGTTAGGAGCAGCAGAGGATCCACTGGTCTGTTGACCGGATTGACTCAGGTACCTAGACGGCGAGCGATTACCAGGCTGAGGAACCTACGGAATCGGGTCGGCCCAATCCGGGTACCCGGTGCGAAGACGGTGGACGCATTGTCAGTTTCGGCGCAAAACTGACAACCGATGATTATCTTAATTTTTGATTTTAATATTTAGCCTTTAGGTCCACAGTCTTTGTTATTCGAGTGAGTAAAATATTCTAAGGGCATTATTAGTAATTTCCAATTTTATTTTTAGAGTCAGTGTAGGGGTAAATTAGTATTTCCCTTTATTAGTGGGCTGCCTATAAATAGGCCCCAACCCCTAGGGTTAGGGTTGACTGTTTTTCCCGAGATTAATCTATAGTCCATATTTTTTCCACCGTCAGTTTTTCCTCCTTGCCGCTGGCGTGATTTTTTTCCGCTCTGAAATCTTTCCTCCGCTGCCGCTGTTGCTTTTTCCTCTCTGGCCAGTCAAGGTGCTGTGCGGGTCGAGGCAAGCAGCAGGCTAGTGCACCTAGAGCTGCTTAGCCCTGCCAGTAGCTCTTGGCATAGAACGCATGCTTTGGCGCTGCGGCAGGCGCTTGGATCGACAATTGGCGGGAGGCTTTCACGCGCGGGATTTTTCCAGGCAGGGCAGCCGAGCGTGCAGCCTACGGCGCAGTAGTAGCCGTCCCATCTACAATACCAAGGGCACCAGGACATGTGCGACAACTGGGATACTCGGCGTGGCATCATCAAAACCAGGCAGGCGTAGTCCACGAAGCAAGCAGGAGCTGAGGAGTAGCTCTGCCGCAGGTGGGATCTGGTGAGGTGCAACAGGGCTCATGCGCTGAGATTTTCTCTTTGCCGTGAGCAGTGCAGCATATGGTTGCAATCTGTGCATGGCGTGTCAGCCAAAGCCATTCTACGTGAGGCACTTCGGCGAATCATGATGCGGGCGGCAGGACCGAGTGTCAGGGCTACGCACGTAAACTAATCTAATATCCTATTTTTTCAGCCAAGTTGATTAATTAGCATGCTAATCTGGTTAGTAATTTCGTAATTAATTTTTAGCTGCTAAAACCATATTAGTGCTCGCATATTATTTATTTAAGTACTTTTAGTCTATTCGTATAAAATAAAAAAATTAGTCTTAGTAATATTTATTCATTCTCGATTTACGTGCAATTTATAAGATTTATTTCTGAATGATCCATGTTTTATTCACTTGATTAGTACTTTATTGTCAAGTTGCAATATGAATATTTATTGATATATCTAGGTGTTTTCTTGTGCACATCAAGTTTTTATTAAATATTTTTGAGAACACATTTTTATTTATTTACTACAGTTATTTTTGTTTAGTTTAATTTAGTTTTTATATCGTCGTAAATATCATGTTAATTAGGACACCAACCATTTTTTATGCTAGACATTTTTAGTACCTGTGATCTGCTTTGCTACTACTGTTTGTCTATCGAGGTGTGTTGGTTGTTGGTATTAGGCCATTGATTCAGAAAATTTTTTAGGCGCCCATTCACTCCCCTCTGGTCGCTACTTTCGGTCCTACAAATGGTAAGTCTCGGCATGGGCTTAATTTGGCAACCGGCGGCTGACGGTCACCGGCAAAAGGAAAGAGGGGGGATTCCTGACATGTGGGGGGCACATGTCAGAGGGCGCTGGCGAGGACGAATGAGCCGACAGGCGGCCCACGGCGGTCAGAGGGGGAAAGGGGAAAGCATGCGGCTGTCAGGTGGACCAGAGTGGCGCACGCGGAGGAGAGAGGGAGGGGGCGCACCGACAAGCGGGTCCCACCCGTCAATGACTCTGGTTTGGACTGGGCTGGGACGAGGGTGGTTTGCGGGTTGCGACCCAATAACATTTAAAATGCCTTTTTCATATAAAATAATTCCAGAAAGTAGTTTGTTTGCTTAGAGCTTGAAGCATAGTTGCTAAAATTTTGTAAAAATTCTCAAAAATACTTCTTGGGTCATAGAACCTACCATAATTTTATTAACTTTAAATTTGAAATATTTCTCTAGATTTTGTTTTATTTGGGTACTTTTATCCTTTTTCTCTATTAAAATAATTCTTTTTAATCCAGAAATTTTATTTCCTCATTTTTATTTTACTTTGAAATTTTGGGGTGTTACAATCCTATCCCCCTTATAGAGAATCTCATCCTCGAGTTTCAGATCAATCCTCAAATAACCAAGGGAGCTGAGCCTTTTATTCTTCCTTCTCTCATGTAGCTTCCTCTACCGGATGATTGCTCCACTGAACCTTGTAGAAGCGAATGACCCAACTTCGGGTTATCCTTTCTTTGACTTCCAATATCCGGATGGGCTTCTCAACATAGGTCAGATCTTCTTAAATATTGAGCTGTTGGAGGTCAACTTGCTCAGTCGTTACTCGAAGACACTTCTTTAGCTGCGATACGTGGAATACATCGTGTACCCCAGCTAGTGAGGGTGGTAGTTCTAGCTGGTAAGCGACCTCTCGTTGATGTCGGATGATCCAGAAGGGTCCAACATAGTGGGGTGCTAACTTCCCTCTCCTATTGAACTTTTGAGTTCCACGGAGGGGGGTGACTCTGAGGTAGACATGATCTCCTTCTTCAAAGGCTAAGTCCCAGTGGCGGTTGTCGACGTAGCTCTTCTGTCAGGATTAGGTCATCCTCAATCTATCTCGAATGATCCTTACTTTCTCTTTAGCTTCCCGGAGAACGTCCGTACCCAATACTTGGGACTCACCGGTCTGATCCCATAATAAGGGCATCCTACACATGCGTCCGTATAGGGCTTCAAACGGAGACATCTGCAGGCTGGCTTGATAGCTGTTGTTGTACGAGAACTCGGCGTATGGTAAACTCTTGTCCCATGTTCCTCCAAAATCTAGGGCGCATGCCCTAAGCATATCCTCCAATATCTGATTCACCCTCTCGGTCTGTCCATTAGTTTGGGGGTGGTATGTTGTACTGAAATTCAGTCTCATTCCCATATCCTCTTGAAGATTTTTCCAGAATCGGGACGTGAACTGACTCCGTCTATCGGAGACTATCTTCTTTGGAACTCCATGAAGGCACACTATGCGGGCTATGTATAACTCTGCCAATCTAGGGCCGCTGAAGGTTGTCTTGATGGCTATGAAGTGAGCTACCTTCATAAGCCGATAGATGATTACCCATATGGAGTCATATCCGACTTGGGTCTTTGGGAGTCCAGTGATGAAATTCATACCGATCTCTTCCCATTTCCATTCGGGAACCTTGAGGGGCTGTAACAATCCTACTGGCATCTAATGTTCTGCCTTTACTCGCCAGCAGGTGTCACATTCTGCCACGAACTGAGCAATCACCCTTTTCATACTAACCCACCAATATCATTCCTTCAACTCCTCGTACATCTTTGTACTTCCGGGATGAATGGAGTAGAAAGTTTCATGGTCCTCTCTCAAAATTAGGGTCCTTAACTCCGTCTTATTTGGCACACACAACCAGGTTCCAAACCATACGATGCTGTTCTCATCTTCTGAGAACCCTAGGGCCTTGCCCTGTCTCATGTTCTTCTTGATTGCTGCTATATGAGGATCTTCAAGCTGAGCTTCGTGAATCTGGTCAATTAGGATGGGTCTTGTATCTAGTGTGGCCAGGTAGGCTCCGGTAGTTATCCTAAGGTTTAACCTCTCCATCTCCTTATATAGCAAAGGCGCGTGATCCTGAACCATGATGGCGGGACAGTATCCTTTTCGACTGAAAGCATCAGCCACCACGTTCGATTTGCCGGTATGGTAGTGAATGCCTAAGTCATAGTCCTTTAATAATTCTAGCCATCGCCTCTGCCTAAGATTTAAATCTAGTTGCGTGAAGATATACCGAAAACTCTTGTGGTCCGTGAAAACTTCACATCGGTTTCCAACAAGACAGTGTCTCCAAATCATAAGGGCGTGCACTACATCAGCCAATTCTAGGTCATGGGTGGGGTAGTTCAACTCGTGCGGTCTTAATTGTCGGGAGGCGTATGAGACCACTTTCCCATCTTGCATAAGGACACATCCCAAACCCTAACGAGATGCGTCGCAATAGACATGAAAATCCTTCCTTATGTCTGGCAGGGTTAATATGGGTGCTAACACTAACCTCGTCTTGATGGTCCGAAAACTTTCCTCACATTCCGGAGTCCATTCAAACTTGTCACCTTTTTGTAGTAACTTGGTCATGGGCTTCGCTATCTTGCAGAAATTCTCAATGAATCTATGGTAATATCCCGCTAGTCCAAGAAAAATCCATATTTCCGATACATTGGTGGGTGGCAGCCAATCTGTTACTGTTTTTTCGGTGGTGGGGTCTACCGTGATGCCTTGTGCCGAGATGATATGCCCTAGAAATTTTACTTCCATTGTCCAGAACTTGCACTTGCTATACTTAGCGTACAGCTGGTGTTCCCTGAGTTTTCCTAAGGTCAACCAGATGTGAGTCTCATGCTCTTCTCGGCTCTTGGAATAAATGAGGATATCATCTATGAATACCACTATGAATTTATCTAAGTAGTCCATGAACATTTTATTCATCATGTTCAAGAAGAAGGCGGGGTCATTAGTTAATCCAAAAGACATGACTTTACACTCGTACATTCCATATCTGGAGGTGAAGGTCGTCTTGGGTATGTCTTCCTCTCGTATTCTCAACTGATGATACCCCGACCGGAGGTCGATCTTGGAGAATATCATGTCTCCTTTTAATTGATCAAACGGGTCATCTATCCTAGGTAGAGGGTACTTGTTTTTGATGGTCACCTCATTCAAGGCCCTATAATCCACACACATCCGCTTAGCCTTATCTTCTTTCTTTTCGACGAAGATGACGGGGGCTCCCTACGGGGATGTGCTGGGTCTGATGTACCATTTGCTCTCAAGGTCCTCTATTTGTTGTTTCATCTCTGCCAACTCATTTGCGGCCATCCGGTAGGGTCGCTTAGAGATGGGAGTGGTCCCAGGCACTAGGTCAATCCTGAACTCGATATCCCTCTTGGGTGCCATCCCTGGCAAATCCTCAGGAAAGACGTTCGGGTATTCACAGGGTACCGATACTTCTTCTAGTGTGATCTGATGGAGACAAGGTCTTCTGGGCTTCTGGTTTGGCATGTGAAAAGAGACGACAGTATCCTCTTCACTTGTCATGGTTACTTTCCTTCTTGCACAATCTATCACCCCTTGGTGTTTGTTTAACCAATCCATCCCTAGGATGAGGTCCAAACCTTTACAATCTATTAGAATGGGATCTGCCTAGAAAGTTACGCCTTGGATATCTACCCATACCCTTGGACTATAGAAGTGGGCTAGGGTCTGTTTGCCGGGGGTGGCTATCAATACCGGTCTTGTTAGCTCAAGTTCATTCAGGTTATGAGTTTTCACAAAATTTGCCTGGTATGAATGAATGAGTTGCCCTAGTGTGGAATAAAATAACCGCGGGTATTGAATTAATAGTAAACATACCCATGACAATCTCCGAAGCAGCCTGAGCTTCTTCAGCGGAGACGTGGTTGACATGGGCGCGAACTGCAGGATTTGTCGTGATCCCTTGAGGATGCTTGGGATGAGGACACTGGTGAGAATAGTGTCCCTCCTGGTGACAGTTGAAGCATATCACCATCTTGTCGTGCTTGTCACGAAGAACCTTTGCTTTCTTGGCGGGGGCTGGTGGAGCAGCTGGTGCGGCTGGAGTGGGGCGAGGATTTCTGGCTCCTAGATTGTTGACAGGCGGAGCTGGCCTATAAGCCAGGCGTGGGTGGAATTGGGGCACCGGAGGAGGAGGTGTGAAGCGAGGCCTCTGTGCCATCCCTTGATGGTGCCGAAAGGTGATCATCCTCTTCTTTTTTAGGTCCACCTTGTTCTGTTTGGTCTCCTGAATAATCGCCTCATTCACCAATTTCATGAAAGTGGCATAGTCTCCGGAGACCAACTGAAGTGATAATTCATCCTTCAGTCCCCGGAGGAACTTGGACTAACGTGCAGTGTCTGTGCGTACCTCCTTAGGTGCATACTGGGCTAGTCGGTTAAATTCAGTGCAGGTACTCGGTGATAGTCCTGCTCCCTTGCTGCAAGTCCCGGAATTCCTGCTGCTTCTGGCTATGACGCCCTTCGGAACATGTGCGACGCGAAAAAGTGGCGATGAACTCAGCCCATGAAATCTCATGGCCCTTGGGCTAAGTCTCGCGGATGTTGTCCCACCACTCTACGGCGGGTCCTTGGATCTGATGAGCGGCAAAGGCCACTCGCTCCTTCTTAGTGCACAATAGAAGGTCCAACTTCTTGCCGATAGTTCTCAGCTAGTCACCTGCTTCCATCGGGTTAGTGGTGCTGGAGAACGTAGGGGGACGAACATGCAGAAACTCGGATAGTTGAGAAACTGGTGCGGGTGCATGTACGGCCTGTCTGAGCAGTGGCTCCGGGTGTTGCTGCTGAAGGCGGAGTAACTACGCCTGCTGTTCTTGCATCTGATTCTTCTATTGCTGCATCTAAGTCAACAAAGTTGCAATCAACTGGTTTTGATTGGCCATCATCTCAGCTAGTGTGGGATGATTGGTGACGGGGGCCTGCCATTGGCCGGTTGCTCCCCAATGTGGTAGATTGTCAGAGTTGTTCCCATTGCCAGGGGCATCGGAACCTTGTTCGTTGGTCATCCTGAAGATAAGGGGGTACCCAGGTAAGAATACATTTTTAAGGAAATCTTTAGCTTTATTTCTCAAAGAATTTTAGAATTAGTAGTCTAGATGATTACATTTTTATTCTACCTCTTTATTTAATCTTACTCATGCCTTATACTCGACATGAGCGGCACTACAAACATGATAAAGACAAAAGCAATCAACCGTAAACTAGTATCTAACTGGTATAATCTCCGTGCTACTCACAGCTTGGGGGAAGGCTCGATCGTCAGCTCTGCGGGGGTGGTCGGTGAAGGAGTCATGGTGCTGGAGGGTCCTGCGGACGATGTAGTGCGTGAGCTCCTCGTGGGCCTAGACGAGGGGGTCCTAAGGGCCTTCTACTTGCGTGGGGGAAGCGGAGCGATCTCCTCAAGATCCTTCTTCAGCTCCTCGACCTGGCGCCGGAGCTAGACGTTCTCGGTGACGATCTGCCGTAGAATCGCGTTCTGATGTCGCAGATCTCCATTCTCACAGTTCAAGCTCTCCATCATGTGGCGGTAGTAGTCGATCATGTCGTGCTGATTGTCGGCGTCGAGCACGGCCTTGGTGTGGAGATCTTCCATAGAATGGAGTAGACACGTGCTGCGGGTGATGACGGAGTTGCGGTGGGAGTACGTGGTGATGTAGACGCTGCAATGGCTCCCCGGGGTGCGCATGGGCGTGAAGCAGTACACGGTGTCATGGAGCTATCTGTCGTAGACCAACCGGAGCTCGGCGATGGCCTAGAACGCAGCACGCTGGCTGGCAACCTCAAAAGTCGGGCCTCCAACGCCGGCGTTGAAGAAGGGTGGGTGTGTGCCGGAAGAGCGAATGGTGATGGTGACCTCGCAGTATCCTTCGTTCACATCGGGAAAGATCCCGTGGAACGCAGGCTCATGTGCGAATCCAAGAAATCCACGAGCATGCGTAGCTCACGGACGAAGTTTGTAAATATTTTGGAAGGCAAGATATTAAGTACTTTTGTGAAAATATTTGTAATATAAGTCCTAAGGTTCGGTCTGTTTGGCTTCCTACACTCAAGTCAGCTTTGATACCATCTTGTAACGCCCGGATTTAATAAAATCGGGACTTTATTGAATTTCCATAGAAAATCAATAAATACAAGATGTTCATCACACGACCATGTACAATACGCCAATCAAAGATGGTTCGTAGACCATATTATTAGAAAAGAGTTAAACAAAAGAGAAAGTAGGAAAATAAATCCTCTAGATGAAAGCTTTCTTCTAGTCTCGCGCCTTGACTAGGTCGCTACTCCAGACCGTCATCCTCCTCGTACTACGCTGCCTCTGGTGGTGTGAGTCAACGGGGATGAGTACAATCGTACTCAGCAAGCCACCGAAATACAATTATAATGCAAGGTAATAACAAGGAAATTAGTGGCTCATGTTTGCGAAAAAGTACATTTGTAAAGAATTTAATGAAGTCAGATTATTAGTGCAGAATGTAAATGTGTGTTAATGCATCCTCTTTTAACTCGAGGGGTACAGTCAGCCCACTCTCGCTCAATAGTCCTTACATGCCAAGAATCATAAAATCATTCATACAAGAGTAAACTAATTGCGGTGAACATTGCCCAACCCGCCCTTGACCATGGGCACGGCTTTTTGAAAAGATTATTGTTGTAGCAATTGTGTTAGCTACAGCACATGTTTGTATGTGTGTATATTGAGTGTAAATGAACCTCGAAGGGTTCTCTTAGAGGAAGAAAAGATTTATACTGGTTCAGACCTCCCCTATGGGATAATAGCCCTACGTCCAGTTTGTGGTGGTTTTGGCATGTATGCCTTGGTGTGGTGTAGTGAGTTCTAGGGTTTCATGGCCCTAGAGAAGCCATCTGTTACAAGGGCTTGGCCCTGCTTTTATAGGCACGCAGGCCAAAGGAAAAGACCAAAATGCCCTCTATAAGTCCTAAGCTCATAGGGGCAAAAAGGGAAAAAGGAGCCAGCCATTGTACAAAGTGCTTTACAATTTTACAAACGTGTCAGACAAACGTCACTTCTTGACCAGCTAAACGACATACTAGGGGTAGAGGGGCCCCTAGCATGACTTCTACACTGTAGCAAGGTATAAATATCTTCTGGACTCAGAGTAGGGGCCGGAGCTCTTCGGGCATAGGCCGCAAGGGAGGCTTTGAAGTACACTACGAAGTGGGCTTCGAAGTATACTCCGAACTGGGCTCCTGAACTGGGTTCATGGAGACTGGCTCTGAGGGGCTCCGAAGGGAGCTCGAAGGTTAACTCCGAACAGAGCTCGAAGGTTAACTCCGAACAGAGCTCGAAGGTTACCTCCGAACAAGGTTCGAAGGTTAACTCCGAAGTTAACCAGGAAGATAACTCTGAAACTAGCCTGAGACTTAGCTTCTGGCGAACTTCAATGGGATCTTGAGGGCTTCACTTCGAAGGGCTCCGAAGGGGTTCGGAGGGCCTCGCTCCAGAGGGCTTCGAAGTGAATCTTGGGACTTGGAAACAGCTTCTTCAGAAAGGAACAAGCTTCGATAGTGTTGGGCTCCAGGCCGAAGGCTGTCGTAGGCTGACGTCATTTCGCCCCTGTTCAAGGGAAAACTTATTCCCCCAACAATTATACTCTGATCATAGGTGTACTATTGTACCCACAAGGCACTCATTCCCACACACCAAAGTGTGTCGTGATGACACCACGTTACCCCGAAGGAACTCATGCCAAAACATTTAGTATGGAACGCACCAATTCGATAACACCCTCTTATAGGTTTCGTAGGGCGCCGCGACGCGTCAGGCCAACGCCGTACCCCCCTTGAGCCTCATCAGTACAAGCCACCCGCGGGTGTCACTTGCCCCCTCCACTACGGTGCTTCAAGTTGGAACTCCCCATACCTCCAGTTAGGACTTACCCACTAGACTTGTGGTTAGTACGAGTTTGTTTTGCAACAGATCCCGTAGACCGGTCCTTATAGTGCCTTGGGTGCTACCGACTAATTCCCTAGCTTGCACCCAGAACCCACCATACTTATAACATAACCAAACTCCAACAGAATTCCAGAGACGAGAAATAACGGGGAAATCATATAATAGAATCCTTCTATCCACGACTCGTTCTTTTATCCTATAGTAGTTGTGTCGATACATTAGACACTATCTAATATAATACTTTTAAAAGTGACAAGGAGTTTAGGCTCAATAAGCATGGCTTGGGTTTACACAACAAGGACGGGGATCTAATAAATATAATGTAGGGGTATTAATTCCACTAATGCAATTATAATCCTATGAGTTATAGCAGTAATTATGAAAAATGGTCTCAATTATGATCAACTTGGGGGTTGTGACTTTCCTTGATCAGCAAATTGCGAAGGTGGAACCTCGGGATAGAACTCTGGATCATCAACGGCGTCGTAGTCTTCTCGATATGAAAAAATAAGCATAACATTCAATTTAAACAATCCAAAAATCACATTACAAACATATAGGCTTTGGGTGGATGAAATTAAAGGAAATAAAGTTATTAATCTTCTGCAATTATTATCTAATTTTTAAGAGAACTTATTATGGAGTTATGAATTTTCTAAAAAGAAATAAGAATTTACCCTAAAAGGTTTTTAAATCCCCTATTAAATAAAAATAAAATGTTCAAATTAAACCTACAATTTTTATTACCTAAATGTGAAGAGAATAAAAAGATGAATTTTACAAAATTTGAATGGTCAAATTTGGAGTTAAATTGAGCAAGTTATGAATTTTTGAAGTTTAAACAATTTTCTGAATTTTTATTTAAACTCAAAATAGTCTGTGGTCCACGTTGAACTAGGTTCACTGTGAACCCATGACTGTACGCGTGGGCCGGTGGGGAGTAAGTGAAATCCAATGGCCCAGAGGGCCCGATACCCTTTCGGCGCAGATCAACAACCAAGATTAAATCCCACGCGGGATTTAATTTGTGCCGTTCACCCGCGATTGCACGGTTGAGGACCCGTCTTGCACGCGCGCGGCACGGGGGAAGCCAAAGGCTTCGTCCTCGGCTCTGGCAATGCGACGGCGAGTGGGCACAGGCAGCGGCAATGGTCTAAAGCCCTAGCTACTGGCCAAAATGGAAAGAGGGGAGCACGGGGAGCATGACCATACTAGAGATGGCGGCGAAAGGCGACCGACGGCGATCAGCGACGATGAGGGGTGGCGGGACTCCAATGGTTGGCGGTGGCGACAGTGATCCGGTGATGGGGTACCCGAACGGAGGGGTGGCCGACGTTGCCTAGGCAACGACGGACCCGATGCTATGGTCGGCGACGGCGGAGGGGGCTGCCGATGGTGGATAGTGGCGAACGGATGGGAGGCAGGGCAGTGGAGCTAAAAACGGGTGGCGGTGCTCTAGAACGCGAAGCGTTGGTGAATTATGAGTTGCCTGTGTTGCGGTGAGGGCGAGGGGTCTTATAATGGTCGCCGGCGTCAAGTATGGTAGGGTAAACGGTGGAAACCTGAGAGAATTCCTTTTTGGCGCCACCGAGCTTTCCATGCGCTCAGGATCTTGCCTACTAGGATGAAACCGCGTTGGATTTCGGGGGAAAGGGATCACCTGCAAATGGTAAGTCTCGGCATGGGATTAATTTGGCAACCGACGGCCGGCGGCGGTGAAATTGGAACGTGGGGGTCACCGTCAAAAGGAAAGAGGGGGGATTCCATCAGGGAAAAAGGGCTTGACATGTGGGGGCCACGTGTCAGAGGTCGCTGGCGAGGACGAACGCGCCAACAGGCGGCCCACGACGGTCCGAGGGGGAAAGGGGAACACGTGTGATTGTCATGTGGGCCAGAGTGGCGTGCGCGCAGATGAGAGAGGGAGGGGGTGCGCTGACAGGCGAGTCCCACCCGTTAGTGGGTGCGATTTGGATTGGGCTAGGCCGAGGGTGGTTTGCGGGTTGCTGCCCAATACCATTTAAAATGTCTTTTTCATTTAAAATAATTCTAGAAATTGGTTTATTTGCTTAGAGATTGAAGCATAGTTGCTAAAATTTTGTAAAAATTCTCAAAAATACTTCTTGGCTCATAGAACCTACCATAATGTTATTAACTTTAAATTTGAAATATTTCTCTAGGTTTTGTTTTATTTGGTACTTTTATCCATTTTCTCTTTTAAAATAATTCTTTTTAATCCAGAAATTTTATTTCCTCATTTTTATTTTACTTTGAAATTTTGGGGTGTTACAACAGCCAATAATCTTAATCACGTGAGGGCTCACTGGGCGCCCTTCAGCCAGCGTACTACCAAACAAGCATTTAGACACATTGTATCTTTCTACCCTTGTTTGGTCTAGAAACATGCCCTTAAGCCCTACGATCATATCGTAGTTCATCACATTCCTCATATTTTTTTTAAACTGAGAGGACATGCAGGCAAGCACCAGGCAACTGACATCCACAGAATCACTAGCATGCTTCTCATAAGCACGCTTATCTGCGGCAGAAGCATCCTCTCCTGGTTCATTATGGTGGGGTTCCTCTAGAACATAATCCTTTTTCTCTTGCTTGAGAACAATTCTTAAGTTTGATACCAATCCATAAAGTTCGTTCCAGACAATTTATCTCATTCAAGAATAGATCACAAATTAAAAAGTGGAGTGCTCTTGATAGTAGATGTAGTAGGTGCCATGATCTACAAAAGATTAAATGTGAGGTTTAGCACTATGCAATGTTTATCTTCTATCCAATAAAAGATTTTCCACTATCTAAACAAGTCACTTTCCCTCTCATGACTAATAGTGGTGCAAGATCCATGGTCACGCTATCTCCTAGTGAGCTTTGGCATCACTGCTAGAAGCTAGTTGACATAGGTTAGCAACTCCTTGCTAATCACATCATATGTGACTCTTGTCGTTGGAGAAGCATCAAATGCTCGACCCCAACTCCTATGCTCCAAGGCCCCGTTGATTGTATTATAACATCGAACGGTTCAGATTTAATTAGGGTGAGTTATTACCTTATAGGAGATAATATGTCATGTCTCCTTCCATTTAAAACCATGTGTATATAAGAAAATTGATATGTTTTCGCTGTTCAGTTTACTTTCCATTTAAAATCATGCACACATTGGTTTATTCCAGTAGTGTTTTAAAATATGAAGGGTTTTAAAATCCTAGATGAAGATACTTTTTAATTTTCTCTCCGGTGCTTCCCATATTTTATGAATCATAGAATAGAATTTAAGAATGGTTATATTTTAAAAATTTTGTGTATATATGTTCGAAGTTGTTCAGGTTTTTTCTTTGTTTGTTCTTCAGCAGTATTTTCTTCTTCGGACCATTCAATGTCTTCAGAAGATGAAGTTTCCAAGTTAACTTCTTTTTCCTCCTCTTTAATGAAAGATAATATATCTTTGCATATTTTGGGTGCAATTACACCGGAGCTTTCTCGAGGAATTGAAAATCGAGGGTGTTTGTGAGGTCTTAAAGTTTTGAAGGTAGCCCATAGCAGGCGAAGCTCTTCGTTAACCTCTAGCACTTCGAGATCATCCATAAAAAGTCGAAAAGCCTAAAAACATTTCCAAATAAGTCTTTTCATTCATAAAAGATGAAAACATAAATTTTTACATATTCAGAGCCCTAAGCAAAACTAGAGGGTCTGGTGGGGGCTGGCTACTCAGAGCATCCGACTGTGCTTGCTTCTAGCGAAGTCCTTCATCAATCCAAGCCTTGATCGTTGATCGACCTTCGGCTCTCCAAGATGCTTGGAAGGCTTGCCAAGCTACGGCTACGTCCTCAGAAGGGTTTAAGAGCCAGTTGTTGTCGAAGGTAATGGGAGTTGTCCCCGAGTCTAGTGCTACTGATAGCCCTAGATCCTCATAGTAGCGAAGTACTCCGAGAGCGGATACTTGGCCGGAGATTTCTCCATACCGAATACCCACTGTCTTCATCATCTTCGCTGCTGCTTGGATCATCTTCAACCTTCGCAGCAGGGGGACATCGCTAGTCGAAGGTAATGTCCAAGAAGTACCGAAGTATTCCAAGACACCACGGAGGTTGTCCATTGTCTCTACAGCTACCTTCTCGGACTTCACCTTGTCTTCGGCCAAAATATCCCTTGACGAAGACAAATCGTCTATCAAAGAAGATAGCCTGGCTGCCTCCGTAACCAAGGAGTTCTTCTGACCGAGCAAGTTGTTGGCCTCTTCCGTTGACTTCGCCTGCTCCTCCCGGATCTTGACCAGCTCGGCCCCCGTTGTCGCTTGCTCCGTTCACATTCTTTCTACTTCAGCCCGAAGCACGATTTGTTCAGCTTCGAGCTTCCGATTAGCAGCTTCTAGACCAAGTCGGCTTTCCTTTCCACTGCTACCATCTCGTCCAAGATGGAAGTTCGAATTTTGGAGCTGTCAAGACTCCCTCTGAGGGCAGTTATCTTCTCCTTAAGACGATTGCATTCCCGCTCGTTAGAAACAGCTCCAGCTCGAGCCAAGACTATTTGCTACGTAGGAAAAAGCAATGTGAGTAAACTATTTACAAGTTGAAACTAACTCTATTATTGCAGATACTTCGTATCTGGTATGCTGCCCGCTCCAATGCTACATCTAACTCCGACCCCTCGGCTTCCCCGAGTATAGCCACCAAGTTAGTCTCCCCGACTTCGCGATTAGCTCGAACCAAAGGCTCTAGCAAAGTCCGAAGCCCGGTCCTTCGCTCCAGGAAAGGAGCTAGGAGGGGAGCATTGACAAGGCTCTTTTATCGTCTTCATTGTGTGAAGGGTCGGAGCATAGCGCCGCATCCCCGGAGACGTCGGTGGATTGGCCCCCTTCCACGGATTGGCCCCCATCTGTGGATTCCGACGGGGTTAATCCAGAGTTCGGAGCAAGAAAAGGATCCATTTCCCCTTTACCTTTTCCGGGCCCAATTTTTATAACCTCCTCCAGAATTGACTTCGGAGATGTCGAAGTTTCAAGCGTAGTCTTAGCGGCAGGGGTCATCTCCATGGGGGTTGACCCTGCAAAATCAAAGGTATTATATATTGCATAATTTTGTAGGACACGAAGAAAAAGGTACTCTAATGAGGCTTACCTTCGAAACCCTGTCGACGAACGAGTATGGGGCTACTTGGAGGAAACGCCCCTTCGAAGTCTTCGTCGGATTTAGAGTTGGGAACCAGCTGCTAGAACCTCTCCCAGAACAGCAGTCATCACTTCGTCTGGAATCGAAGCTTCATCAGTTGCTAATTCGGCTTCTTGGCTTGGCAGGACATTCGAAGTCCCTGCCTGTTTGAGGTTGTCTTGCGCAGCCGGCATGGCCGCTGCGTCACCTGTAGCCGGGACTTCGACATCTGCCTGTGCCTCTTCATCTCCGGTAACAAGGTCTATAAAGACCCTTTGCATTTCTCTTTCTCCTTCATCCTTAGATGAATCTGAAGACGAAGCAATGGACTTGGAAGGGGCCACGTTCTTGGGTTTACGGGCCAACTTCTTTATGGGAGTCTTGGCTAGTGCCGAGGTCCCAGCCTCAGGTTTCCTCTTCTTTGGACCAGCCTCGGAAGTAATCCAACTTGGAAGAGAAGGGGCGATGACTCCATGTATGCTCCATACCCGGTTGAATCTCTCCCAACTGCCTACCAGTTTCACCCTCCATTCTTTTTCAACGGGTGTTGGGGGAAAATATTCCATCTTCAGGGTTATTGCAGTAACAGGACAAAGGTTGGTGATTAAGTCCAAGATTTCCAGCATATAACTCCGGGGATGCATTGAATCAAGTTCGAAGTATGATGACGGACTCTAGTTTGGAGTATATCTTCGAAGTTAGACTCTTTCGAGAGCTTCTTTGCCAGCTAAGATGGAAGACTTATCTTCTTTCACATTAGATTAGTCTTTTACCATTTTGGCCCTATTAAGGGTACCGAATAGTTTCCACTATGTCGGTTGTAATAGAGGGGTAAAAGGGTCTTTTCCTTAATGTTTGGGCCTATAAATACCCCCCGTTTTACCCTGTAATAAGGACTGAATACAAGTTATTCAATACACACTTTCGAACTATTTTAAGCTATTATCCTTTCGGAGGCTTGGAATAGTTTATTTCGCAAACACTTCGTTTGTTAGTTTCTAATCTTCAGAAATATGTTAGCGTAATCTTTTACGCCAACAGTTGGCGTCGTCCGTGGGGAACCTAGTCCAAAAAAACTTCGTTCTCTACCAAGTTCTCAAACCATGCCTCCTAAGCAGAGTGCAGGTAGTAATCCTGTTCGGAGGTCCCCTCAGACCTCCGGAGCAAGATCTTCAGACACAGTTGAGGTCGGAGAACCTTCGACATTTCCTCCACCTCAAACTCCAGAAGGGATTCCCCTTCCTCGAGCATACGGAGTTCCTCCGCCGACTCCATCTATACTTCGGCCAGCCGGAGTCCCTCTTCCACCTCAAGTTCCACTTCGAACCGATCCCTACAGTTCTCAAGACCCAGAAGATCCTTCTGGAGGAGATGAAGACGGTCTTGGTGATATGGTCGCTCAAATGGCTAGTCTCCAAGCTGAAGTAGCAAGGTGGCAACAAGAAACCACGAATAGGCTTCATTCTCAAGCCACCCCAACCATTCTCGAAGTGCCCGAAGATGACGAGCTTATTTATCCCGGAGCCCCGGAGAATGCTTCCTTCGACATCGAGTCTCCGTTGCATCTTGAGTTGCAGAAAGTACGCTTCGACCCTAAGTTCAAAACTTCGAAGCTTTGCAAGTATGCTGGAGATGAAGATCCTGGAGAATTCATCCATTCTTATGCTTTAGCAATTGAAGCCAGTGGAGGAGTACGGGACACTATGGAAAAATGTTTCCCCTAGCTCTTCAAGGAGTGGCATTGCGGTGGTTCTGGTCTCTAAAGCCAGGATCAATCAGTTCATGGGGGCAGTTGAAAAAGAAGTTCGTGAGTAATTTTCAGGGTACCTTCATACCCCCTATGTCAACAGGAAGTCTTTTCCAGGTGAAGCAGCTCCCTGGAGAGACCTTAAGACAATATTTCAAGCGCTTCGCTCATACGAAGTCGCAAATTCGAGGGTTAACTACGTCTTCAGTAGTTGACGCAGCTCGAGAGGGAGTTATTCATCCAGGCCTCCTTGATAAACTTCACCGAAAAAGTATATCTTCTATTTCTCAGTTGATGTCCTATTTCGAAGAGTATGCAAGGTCAGAAGAAGGATGGCTTTGGAGAACTGCTGCAACCCCGTCGATACTACAAGAAGTTAAATTAGAAGTGAAAACTTCAGCACAGCCGCAAGGGCCTAGCTTCGAAGTTCAGCATGACAGGCGTACGGGGCAAAAGCATCCTCGTTCAGAAGTTCTGAACATTGCACCCCCGCAGAAGTTTGCCCAAAGAGTTCCGCAACCCTCAGGAAGCAAGACCAGTGGCTGGAGGCCGCCAGGGAAACTGGCTGGCAAAGGCCAGACCTTTTTCTGCTATATTCAAGGTGAAAACAAGAGTCACGCAACTGATGCGTGCAAGGCTATACTTGCTTTGAGAGGAGAGTATCTGGAAAGAACTTCGGGTCGAGGCACTACTGACCGAGTTCCGGCTGAAGTCCGTTCGGAGCCTGTCCAGGCTATGGTGCGGATAGAGAACTTCGATTCGGCAAGACGCCCTCCAGTGGTCAATATTATGCCACCTCCGAAGCAAGAAGAGGGGCAAGATCGAGGAAAAAGAGTAGTCCTCCCCATCTCCGGAGGAGGGACTCTCGGAAGTATGTCAAAGAGGTAGAGAAGAGAATATGTCAGAGAAGTGGGCCATATTGGTACCTCTTCATCTGCAGCTGCTATGCCCGAATGGTCCCATGTGCCAATATCCTTTTCCGCAGATGATGCAGCTGGTGTTAAATTTCCACATGCAGACCCACTTGTCATCACTGCCGACATAGCAGGAACTGAGGTTCGGAGAGTGCTAATTGATGGAGGGAGTTCGACGGATATTATTTTTATCCAAGCTTTTGATCAACTCTGCATCTCCAGAAAGCATCTTCTCCCAGCAGCCCGTCCTTTACAAGGATTTGCAGGACCCCCTCTTGATGCCCTCGGCCAAATTGGCCTGGAAGTTACTTTCGGAGAGGGGCCACTGGCCAGGACAGAGGAAGTGATCTTTGATGTTGTGGATGCTCCATGTGCATACAATGTCATCTTCGGAAGAGGCATGTTAAATCAATTCGGAGCTGTGGCACATCATAATTACTTATGTATGAAGATGCCCACATAGGTGGGAGTGCTCACTGTTTTCGGAGATCAGGCCATTGCGCGAAGAGCGGAGTATGTTCATGGCCCTCCTCTTGACCCGAGACAGGTGAACATTGTGCAAGATGATCCGGGGAAATTTTCTACTCCTAGCGAATCTTCGAAAAAATCCTTCCCAAGACCAAGTCCCGAAGGAGAGATTGCAACGAAGGTTATTGTCAAAGATGACAAGGAATATTCATTTCAATTTGGTAAAGAATTGCCTCCAGAAGTTGCTGCCTCCTTAGAGAACGTAGTTGAGGAAAATTTAGATGTCTTTGCTTGGTCTGATGAAAACATCACCGGAGTCAGTCGGGACACTATTGAACACAGTATACTTGTGAATCGGAAGGCTTGGCCTGTTCGACAAGGACTCCGGAAATTGTCTACGGTGAGAGCTATCCTTGCTAAAGACGAAGTTGAGAAGGTTCTGAAGGCTGGGATTATCAGAGAAGTGGCTCATACGGAGTGGTTAGCCAACCTAGTCTTCGTTAAGAAGAAATCTTCAGGGAAGTGGCGCATGTGTATTGATTTTACATCCCTGAATAAAGCATGCCCCCGTGACCCCTACCCCATGCCCCGAATTGATCATTTGGTCAACTCCACTGCTGGTTTGGAGTTATTAAGCTTCCTTGACGCGTATTCCGGCTATCATCAAATCTGGTTAAAGCGCGAAGATGAAATCAAGACAAGCTTCATAACTCCTTCAGGAGTCTTTTGTTATGTAAGAATGCCCTTTGGCTTAAGAAACGCCGAGGCTACTTTTTCGAGGTTAATTGCTAAGGCTCTAGGTCATCAATTAGGCCGTAATGTAGAGGCCTATATGGATGATATTGTAATAAAGAGTGCTTTAAAGCACCAACATAGACTAGACTTAGTAGAAACATTCAAAAGCCTTCGGGCATGTGGGATCCGTCTCAACCCCGAAAAATGTATCTTCGGGGCGCAGACTGGAAAATTGTTAGGGTACCTAGTTTCAAGCAGAGGGATCGAAGCTAGCCCCACTCAGATAACTGCGTTGCAGAGGATGGCTCCCTAGAGAATTTAAAGCAAGTGCAAAAGCTGACCGGTCATCTTGCAGCACATAGCAGATTCCTGTCAAGGTCTGCGGAGAGAAGTTTGCCCATTTTCAAAGCATTGAAAGGGTCCGAAGATTTTGCATGGACACCGGAGTGTCAAAAGAGCTTTGAAGATATTAAGAACTATCTCAGTAACCTTTCTACACTCACGGTGCCTGTTGCGGACGAAACCCTACTCCTCTACCTTGTAGTTACTGGCTTGCTGTCAGTGCAGTCCTTGTCAGAGAAGTTGATTTCTACGAGAAGTTGGTACAGAATCCAGTTTATTTTGTGTCCGAAGCATTGTCTGGAGCAAAAACAAGATATTCCGAGCTTGAGAAATTCACTTATGCTCTGTTAATGGCTTCGAGGAAGCTAAGGCATTATTTCCTTGCACATAATGTCATTGTACCAACTTCGTATCCTTTAGGAGATATGCTCCGAAGTAAGGATTCCACTAGAAGAATTGGAAAGTGGGCTGTTGAGTTAGCACCCTTTCGGCATATCCTTTCTGGCAAGAACAACAATTAAGTCGCAAGTATTGGCGGACTTCGTGGCAGAGTGGACTCCCCCTGCAACATGGGCTCCGGAGAAGCCAAGTGAAGAGATTTGGACTATTTACTCTGATGGAGCTTTCCAAGCATCTGGAGCAGGTGTCGGAGCTGTGATAATTTCGCCTTCAGGGCAAAAGGCAATGTACTCCGCAAGACTCAACTTTAAGTCTACCAATAATACAGCGGAGTATGAGGGAATTTTATTGGGACTTCGAAAGGCACGTACTCTAGGGGCTACAAGAGTTGTTATTAAAACAGATTCTCAGATTGTAGCAGGGCACGTAGACAAGAGTTTCCAAGTCTGACATCCACAGCTTGCAAAGTACTTAGAAGAAATCCGAAAGATCGAAACAACATTTAAAGGGATTTCCATTCGGAGTATACCTAGAGCAGAAAATATGCAAGCTGACATCTTAGCAAAAGCTGTAGCCGGAGCTATGGACATACCCGAAGAAGCTTTTTATTAAGAACTCAGTACACCTTTGGTGCCACAAATTCCTGCTGCGGAAGTCCTTTGCATTCCAAGTACAGATTGGCGAAGTTCAATCATGGAAGTGTTGCAAGGAGAAGCAAATATGTCCGAAAGGAACACAACTCTCGAGGTTAAAGCTCAGGACTCAGAATTATCACATAATCAACGGTATTTTATACAAGGCCGGAGTATGTTCCCCTCTGCTCCGATGTATATCTCAAGCCGAAGGTCGAGAAATTCTTCGAGAAATTCATGAAGGGCTTTGCGGTAGCCATCTGGCCCCTCGAGCTTTGGCAGGAAAAACACATCGCCAGGGGCTTTATTGGCCTACAATAGTAGCTGATGCGGAGAGCTTGGTCCGCACTTGCCAAGGATGTCAGTGGATGGGACGAAGGAGTCATCGCCCACCAACAGCTCTTCAAGTCATAGCTCCAGTATGGCTCATGGCCAGATGGGGCATGGATCTTATTGGTCCCTTCCTTGTAGCAAAAGGAAATTTGAAGTTCGCAGTGGTAGCAATCGAATACTTTTCAAAGTGGGTCGAAGCAGAACCCCTAATAGCTATCACTTCGAATAATGTTCAAAAAATTTTCTGGAAGAATATCATATGCCGGTTCGGAGTGCCTTGGCAGTTGACAGTGGATAATGGAACATAGTTTGATGCAGAACCCTTCAGGAAATTCTGTGAAGACCTAGGCATTCAACTATGTTTTGCTGAAGTAAGACATCCTAAATCTAATGGAGCTGTTGAAAGAGCCAATGGTAATATCTTGTCAGGGCTGAATCGAAGAATAGTAGGATTGGCAAAAGGATTGTGGACCGAAGATCTCCCAAAGATCCTATGTTCCATCCGCACAACTCAGACAAGGTCTACCAGCTTCACTCCTTTCAGACTATTATTCGGAGATGAAGCTTATGACACCAACAGAGCTCAAAGGAGGATCACTTCGCAGCACCGAACCGGAAACAGAAGGAGAAAGACAAGATTCACTGGATTTAACAGAAGAGACAAGACTTCGAGCTGTGGCGAATTTGTCAAAGTATCAGCAGCAGACGAAGACTTGGTTCGACCCGAAGGTCAAGATTAATGAACTTAGGCCGGGTCATCTCGTTTTGCGAAGTATCATAGCACCAGGAAAATTAGGAAATAAATGGGAAGGTCCATACTTAATTGTTCGCTCAGGGCGTCCTGGTTCTTTTAAATTAGCTAATTTCGAAGGTGAAGAGTTAGCGCATACATGGCATGCAGAGCACCTAAAGCGATACTTCGCATAGGGGCTCCTTGTAATCATTTGTAAGCACTTTCCTAATTAATAAAGCATATGGTTCAGATAATGCCTACCCCTCATAAACTTCCCACTTCCGAGTGGACGCACTGGAATAGCGGAGTTGACCGAGAGGGAAGTGTCATTAATTTGAATCATATTTTTGGACTTCGGACCACTGGTCCGAAGTTTCCGATGTGGTGGGCTGAAATAATCTGGAGTCCAAGCCAACGGCTGGTAGACATCCGTAAAAAGAGTCCAAGGAGACCAAATGATGCGGAGTCCAAGCCATTGGCTTGTAGGCATCCGTAAAAAGAGTCCAAAGAGACCACTACGAACTCCAAACCACTGGTTTGACAGAATTCGCAAAAAGAGCCGAAGGAGGCCAAAACAAAACAGAGTTTGAGCCATGAGCTTCGAATGTCTGTTAAAAAAGTCCAAAGTGACAAATCATTTATGACACTAAAGTGTCGGAAAGTTGTCCAAGGTGATTTCTTTCAAAACATAAGGTACTAAATTACCAATCTTCAGACTATAAATAGTCGAAGACATTTTATAAGATTTTAATCAATCTTTAAATTGCTGAGAGGCTCTGAACCCCCAAAATTGTACTTCTATGTTTTTCTTTGCGCCTAACCATCTTTGAATATAGTTCGAAGTTGCTTACGCCCAAAGAGGGGCTAGTAAATAGGGGGACAATTTTAAATCGATATTTATTATTCGAACAAATATGATTACATCATGAAAAATCGGTATCTATACCAAGAAGGAATCGAAGACCCCTTCGATTTCTAGAGCTATTGCTAAGGTTGGAACGACTAGTTCCAAAGCCGGGAGTTCTAACAACTTTGCGTTTAACTCTCCTACCTCCCTTCGAAGCTCTAAAGTCTTTCTGTTCTTGTTGAAGCTCGGCCCAAGTTCGAAGTCGTTCGGGGCTCCTTTCCCAGCTTCCAAGTTCTTCAGGCTTTTTACCTTGAGCTTCATCTTCGTCTTCGGACCATGCAATGTCTTCGGAAGATGAAGTTTCCAAGTTAACTTCTTTTTTTCCTCTTTAATATAAGACAGTATGTCTTTGCTTACTTCGGGTGTAATCGCACCGGAGCTATCCCGAGGAACTAAAAATCGAGGGCGCTTGTGAAGTTTTAAAATAACTGAAGGTAGCCCATAGTAGGCGGAGTTCGTTGTTAACGTCTAACACTTCGACATCTTCCATGTGAGGCAAAGCCTAAAAACATGATAAGCAAATTTTCATTCATAAATGTACAAAAGCATAATGCTTTACATAGTCGAAGATCCTAAGATATTTCTAAACCTGCGGGTTTGGCGGAGGTTGGCTGCTCAAAGCTTGGGACCAAGCTTGCTTCTGGCGTTGCCCTTCATCGATCCAAGCCTTGATCGCAGAGCGACCTTCGGCTCTCCATGAGGTTTGAAAGGCTTGCCAAGCAGCGGCCACACCTTCAGAAGGAGTAAGAAGCTGATTGTCGTCGAAGGTAATGGGAGCCACCCCTGCGTTCGGAGTTATCGAGTTGCCCAAATCTTCGTAGTAACGAAGTATGCCGATAGCAACCACTTGTCCAGAGATTTCTCCGTACCGAATGCCTGATGTCTTCATTTGCTTCGCTGCTCCTTGGATCCTTTTCAGCCATCGCAGCAGGGGGATGTTGTCATCTGAAGGAAGCATCCCATAGTACCAAAGTACTCTAGAACGCCCAGTAGCTGGTTCATGACCTCCGCAGCTACCTTCTCCGACTTCAGCTTATCTTCAATTAAGGCATCCTTCGTCGAAGTTAATTCTCTTACCACTCCAGAGAGCCTAGCTGCCTCTGTAGCTAAAGAATTTTTCTGGTTGAGTAGCTGGCTAGCTTCCTCGACAGCTTTGGCTTTTTCTTCTTGGAGCCTGACAAGCTCAGCTCCCGCCGTAGCATGCTCCGCCCACATCTTTTCAATCTCCGCTCGAAGCACAATTTGTTCTGCTTCGAGCTCTTTGTTCGCAGCTTCCAAGCTTTGTCTGGCCCTGCGCTCTGTTGAAACCATGTTGTCTAAGTGGGAAACCCGACCTTCGGAGATAGTAAAATTTCGTTGATGAGTTGTATTTTCCTCTCGAAGGCGAAGGCTTCCACGCTCATTTGAAATGTTCGCAGCTCGGGCCAAGACTATTTGCTGTGAAGTGAAAAAACCAAGGTCAGAAACTATTTGTATATAAGTCTAATTTTGTTTTGCAGATACTTCGTACCTGGTGTGCTGCACACTCCATGGCAGCGTTAAGATCCGAGCTCTCCGCCTCGCTCAAGATGGCCACCAAGTCCGTCTCCCCGACTTCACGGCTAGCCCGATCCAAAGGCTCGAGCAAAGTCCGAAGCCCAGTTCTTCGCTCCAAGAAAGGAGCTAGAACAGGGAGCATGCTCAAGGCTTGCTGGTCATCTTCGTTTGGTGAAGGCCCGGAGTGCTGAGCCATATTTTTTGGAGCTCCGGCAGATTGGCCCCCCTCCGTAGATTGGCTTTCGTCTATTGATTCAGACGGAGTTGATCCTGAGCTCAGAGCAGGGAGGTGGTCCATCTTGCCTTTGCCTTTTCCAGGTCACATTTGAGTGGCTCCTGAAATTGGCTCCGATGTTGTCGAAGGTCCAGTAATTATATCTTCGGGACGGACCTCTTCCACGGGAGTAGATCCTATTGAAACAAAGGTATTATACATTGTATAATTTCGCAGGAAAAAAGAACAAAAGAATTATGCGAAGTTTACCTTCGACGTTTTGGCGACGGGTGAGCATTGGGCTGCTTGGCGGGTCGAAGGCTACTCCAAAGTCTTCATCGGAGTCAACAGTCAAATATTCGATTGTTGGAGCATCTTTGGGAGCAGCCGTTGTTACTTCACCCGGAGTCGAAGTCACAGCAACTTCAACTCCGCTTTCGTCCACAGGCGCTTCGTCTTGCGGTAAATTTTCTTGAGCCGCCGGAGTCCTGACTTGCTCAAGGTTGTCTTGAGACTCCGGTATGCTCGCAGCATCATCAATATGTGCATCTCTTTGGGCTGCATCTTCGTCGATCAGGTTGACAAGCATCCTACCTTCATCCTCCAAAGAATCGGAGACTGAAGCTCTTGGGCTTGAAGGTGCAGGAACTCTTGGCTTTCGAGCCACCTTCTTTAGCGGAGTCTTGGTAGAGCTCGAAGCTCCAACTTCGGCTTTTCTCTTTTTGGGCCCTTTCTCCGAAGGCACCCAATCCACAAGAGGGGGCGGAACAACTTCGAGTAGTCCCCATACTCGGTTGGACCGTTCCCAAGTACCAACTAATTTATTCGTAGTTGGGATGCCCAGAATCTTCTCCGAAGCTCGTACGATCTGCTCCGAAGTTATAGGGGCTGAAGAAGCTGAAAAATGAGTTAAGTTAGTTATTTCTTCGAATAAATATACATGACATATGTTGTTTTCGAATTTACCTGCAGGGCTCGAGTTCGAAGATATTTTATGAAGACCACCCTCCGAATCTTCCTCAAAGGTGATTTTTTGGAGTAGGCTGAGGCGAGCTTCGAGCTGGCCCGGATCCGGATTCACAAGAGCTTCCTTTCGGAAGTTGATATCTTGCAAGGGTCCAGCTAAACGACTGCTCGCCCCAACTTTGGCATAGAACCACTTCAAGATCCAGTCTATGTACCATCTGGCATTGATGGCCTTGGCAGGAAACCGGAGAGCATACTCGTCTCGGAGCCTGAAGTTGATGCTTCCGAAGGCCACTACCATCTTTTCACCTCTGGGGCCTACGAAGGTTTTTGGTTGGCACGAAGCTCTGTGCAGTGCTGCGAAGATCTCAGCCCTTCCTTCGCAACCTTCGGCTCGCAACGCCCATTCGAAGATGGCAAGACGCTCTACTGCATTCGGAGAAAGTTGGGGGAGAGTAACGTGGAATAAGTCCAATACCTCAGCCAAGAAGTCAACTGCCGGAAGCCCCAAGCTAGCTTCGAATACAACTACTCCGGGCCTTGGCGACGGAATGACCTCTTTCCCGGGTTTGCGAATCATAACTCCAGAACTAATTTTGCCCTCTATTGCGGCCGCGAGTGATTCCCTTTTGCAGGTTGAGGGTCCCAATTGATAGGACTGATCCACGTACTTCGTTGATCCCGGAAAGAGGTCTTGAGGGCCGACATTTTGGGGATTTCTCCCTGCCGCCGCCATTGCTGCCATTGATGGTGTCGAAGTTGCCGTCGCCGATGTCGCAGCCGCCGCTGCTACCGCAGCCTGCTGCCGGGCCAAGGTTGAAGCTGCTCTAGGACCCTTGAAACTGGTTTTCGCCATGGGATCTCACGGATTGCTTTAGAGGAAAAACGGAGGTTATGGCTTGTTTGATGGTTTGTTGCACGAAAGCGGTGAAAAGGTACTCGAGAAGGGTCTGGGCCCTCTATTTATAGCCCAGACCACGATTTTTTACCGTTTGCATCTGCCGTTTCGCATTCTTAACCGTTACTTTGTTGTGGAATTAACGCATCGCGTAACTTCCGTTAGAGGAGAGAAGCCAACGGCTATTTCTTCCAAGTCTAAAAAGACTTTCGGGCTTCTTGAGTTAGTTCTAAGATGGTTCGAATGTAATTTTTTTAGAAACTGATTCGAAGTTTTCCATCTCCACGTATTTTGGAGGTGGTTTAAATCTGCTAACCCCTACGCTTGATTATTTTTCTTGCGTATACTGCTCTCCTAACATTACAGATTTAGTGGAGAAGCGTATTCGAGGGGCTACTATTGGGGGAAAATATTCCATCTTCAAGGTTATTGCAGTAACAGGACAAAGGTTGGTGATTAAGTCCAAGATTTCCAGCATATAACTCCGGGGATGCATTGAATAAAGTTCGAAGTATGATGACGAACTCTAGTTTGGAGTATATCTTCGAACTTAGACTCTTCCGAGAGCTTCTTTGCCAGCTAAGATGGAAGACTTATCTTCTTTCTCATTAGATTAGTCTTTTACCATTTTAGCCCTATTAAGGGTACCGAATAGTTTCCACTATGTCGGTTGTAATAGAGGGGTAAAAGGGTCTTTTCCTTAATGTTTGGGCCTATAAATACCCCCCGTTTTACCATGTAATAAGGACCGAATACAAGTTATTCAATACACACTTTCGAACTATTTTAAGCTATTATCCTTTCGGAGGCTTGGAATAGTTTATTTTGCAAACACTTCGTTTGTTAGTTTCTAATCTTCAGAAACCTGTTAGCGTAATCTTTTACGCCAACAGCGGGGGTAGGAGCTTCGAGGACCTTTTCCGAAGCCCGTATGACTTTCTCCGAAATTAATGAGGCTTGTGGAGCTGAAAGATAAGTTTTTATCTGTTATATCATTTTTATGAAGTTATCATACATGAAACATTTTGTAGTTTTCAAATTTACCTGTAGAGCTCGAACCCGGAGAATTTTTTCGAAGTCCACCCTCCGGATCCTCTTCAAAGTTAACAGGCCAGTTGGCCATCAGAGCGGAATCTGGAGCCCGATGAACTCCTCCGCTAAGTCCCGCATGCTCATGCGGCGACTTATCCTCTGTAGCAGATTGAGACAAGCTTCGAGCTGGCCGGGGTCTGGATGAACTTTGGCTTCCCTTCGAAAATGTATATCTTGCAGAGGTCCGGCCAAACTACTATCTACTCCCACTTCAGCGTAGAACCACCGAAGAATCCAATCCGTGTACCATCTAGCGTTGATGGCCTTCACTGGAAATCGCATTTGGTACTCATCTCGGAGTCTGAAGTTAATACTGCCGAAGGCAACTATGATCTTCTCTCCTCCGGAGCCCCGGTAAGTCTTCGGTTGGCACGAGGTTTTGTGAAGTGTTGCGAATATTTTTGCTCTCCCTTCGTAGCCTTTGCCTCGCAGCGCCCACTCGAAGATAGCGAGGCGCGCTATTGCATTCGGAGAAAGTTGAGGAAGAGTGACGTGGAAAAGCTCCAATACCTCCGATAAGAAGTTCACCGCTGGAAGCCCTAACCCTGCCTCAAAGAAGGCTTCGAAAACAACTACTTCTCCAGGCCGAGGCGAAGGGATGGCCTCCTGCCCTGGTTCACAGATCCTAACTCCCAGGCTAATCTTCCCTGCAACTGCTGCTGCAATCATCTTCCTCTTGCAGGTTGATGGCCCCAACATATAGGATTGGTCTGAGTACTTGGAGGAAGCTGGGAGAAGGTCGTGGGGGCCGTCTTGTGGGGCATTCCCCACAGGTGCTGTTGCTGCTGCCGCCACCATGGCTTGCTGCCTGGCCAAGGTCGAGGCTGTCCCGGGAGCCTTGAAGCTTGTCTTCGCCATCGAACGGAACAAGGAGTTTTGACTAAAGCTCTAGAGGCTAAATGGGAAATTACGTGAGAATAGTGAGAAAAGTATCTCGGATGCCTTTTACTCCTCTATTTATAGCCTGAACTCACAATTTTTTACCGTTCATACTTGGCGTTCCGTCTTCTGGACCGTTATTATTTACGAAATTAAAGCAACATTATAGCTTCTTCTGAAAGGAAAAAGATAACGGCTATTTTTCTGAGTCTAACAGTCTTTTCAACTTCGCAGAAATTGATTTCGGAGTTGTTTGAATAAGACCTTCGCTTGGAAATCGATTTGAAGTTCTAAATTTTTGAATATTTCGAAGGTTGATAAATTTTATTAACCCCTGTGCATGATTATTTTTCTTGCGTATACTGCTCTCCTAACTTTACAGATTACTCGGAGAAGCATATTTGAGGGGCTACTTTTGGGGGAAAATACTTCATCCTCGGGGTCTCTACAGCAATAAGACAAAACCAATCTACTAAACCGAAGTTCCAGTATTAACTCCGATTTAGTACGTGATCAAGCTCAAAGAATCCATGCAGACTTCTATTCGGAGTATGACTTCGAAGGTTGAATCTTTAGAGAGCTTATCTGCCAGCGAGGATGGAAGACTTATCTTCTTTCTGATTAGTTTAGTCTTTTACCATTTTAACCCTATTAGGGGTACCGAATAGTTTCCACTATGTCGGTTGTAATTTAGGGGTAAAAAGGTATTTTCCTTAAGATTTTTACCTATAAATACCCACCTTTCTTACTCTATAATGCACATCGAATACTCAGTTATTCAATACACAATTTCGAACTGCTTCGAGCTATTATCCAATTCGGAGGCTTGAAATAGTTCACTTCACAAACACTTCGTTTGTTAGTTCTTAATCTCCGAAAACCTATTAGCGTAATCTTTTATGCCAACAAAGGCAAATGCTTGTTTGTACTGTAATTGCAGCTGCTCATGTTTCAGAGGCTCACATCTCTGCTTTACCCTCATTCCCTCTTTGCATCTTGTTATCTCCTTGATTCCTGCATTGTCAAAGGGGGAGAAATAATCTTCATGATGCTTTGGCTTTTGAATTGCTTGGTTAATGGGGAGTTGGCTTTCATGTTTAAATGCTTTTGATGCGATGCACTTTTGATGTTTTGATGCGATGCGTTTTTGATGCTTTTGCTTTTGCTTTGCCTTGCATAAGGTTTTTGCCCAAGCAGGGAGATCTTCTACCAAGTGACATGTTTTTCTCTTTTATGAGTTTTTATGGTCACTTGTGCGCGTAACTTGCAATCCTCATCATGTCTTTGCTTTGGGGTTGTCAATGCAGTCATCAAGGGGGAGATTGAGAAACCAAGGGTGGGTTCGGTCTGAATGATGAGTGATTGACAAGGATGAGCGTCTGAGCGGTTGAGTGGCTGAGAGTGAGTGGAGTGCATCGAGGGTTTTGATGTGGAATGGAGGTTTGGTTGCCGAGGGTTTTGGTGGTGCGTCGTGTTCTTGTTTTGGCTTGTCTTGTTTGTGCAGGGTGGAGATGCTGACTGACTATCGACAGTGGGTGATCGAGGGTCGAGTGGGGAGCTTGATGCCTGAGGATCAGGGAGGCTGAGCGAAGTTGGAGAAGATCTCAAGAGTGCATGAAGAGATGGAGCGATACTTAGATGGACGGCTGACTACAACGGCGTGTCAACCGGGTTCGCGAGAGGGAGGCGAGGACAAGCATTCAGGAGGCTCGAGGGGATCAAGAGTGGAAGTGGCTTGCTAGCGCTCAAAGTCGCGAAGCGGTGTCACAAGTCGAAGGGGTAAGAGGCTTTGTCGGTTTTTGCTGAAAACCGTCGAAACATTTATTGTTTTTGTTAATTCAATAAATAGGTGTCTACTCTGAAATTATATTAAAAGCAGAGTCAATTTGCAATTTTACTTTTAGTTTTTATAGGGTGATTTCAGAATTGTTAAATCTAAAATTACTAAGGGTCTATGTGTCAATTGGGGGCTTCTAGAAGAGTAGTTGGTAGGATATTATCCCCCGAAGTTGGCTGAATCATAGGAGCACTTTTAGACAAAACTTTCCAATGAAAATGGCTGAGAAAACTTGAGTTTGAAGAAGATTGGACGGTGAACAGGATTTTTTAGTGAGTTTTCGGTTTCAGCACAGGAGCTACGACAATACTGTTCATTGTATTTTCTAGTTCCAGCGCAGGTACGTTTTGTGATTAAATTCAGTTTTGTGCTGCGTTTTCTGGAAAAATCTAGTGCAGAACTTGAGCTAGATGTCCAAGTAACATTTGTTGAGAATGAATTGAATGATCCATTTTTGGAAGTTACAACTTGTTTCTGTGATGTCTTTTGAATTATTCTGAAAAGTGTTTCAGTTTTGGTTTTGCTCCCCACATGTTTGATGAATTGATTCTTCAAGTGTTCATCAACATCATGGCTGGCTCTTGGAGCATTTCTTGAGTAATCTCATGGTTGAAATATGGTCAAATTATTTTGGAGTAATACTCAAATGTAAACCTGTTTTGAATTTGATATTTAAAATTTGTTTGAGGTTTTTCTCTCTAGTCTCAGGTCTGTTGGGTCACTGATTTCAGGATCAACATCTTTGTTGATGTATTCAGGTTTTGTATGATTTGGAGTATATTTTCTTGGTGATTTCATCTGAATGTAATAGGAATTCATGTTGAGTAGTTTTGAACCAGTAATTTGTTCAGTATTCACTTGTCTTTCATGTTTAGAATCCTGAAAATATATGATCAAAGAGTTTAGTTCCTCTCTGTTTAGTTCTGATTTGTCTACATTCATTTGACTGATTGTATGGGGTTAAACTCTGAGAAGGATTGTTTATTTAGTTGGTAAATTGGATTTGCAGCCAGGTTAATTCTAGTCTAGTTAGATCAATCCTCCTTCCTGAGTTCTGATCTTGCTGTTAAGTCTTATTTCCTTTCTCAGAACTGGTATGATTAGCTTGAACATGTGTGCTAAGACTGAAGCAACTATTTGATTTGTCTTGGACAAGGGTTCATGTTTTGTGATCAACAATTTGTCCTGTTAGACTGTGATCTGTTTCAAGTCTTTTTGATCTATTCATCCATGCTGTAGTAATCTATCTTGAAAGTTTTCAGTAATCCATTTCTTCAGTACTGTTTCAGATCTGGACAGGTTCAGAGTAAATCACTGTACTGTTTTTGTTACAAAATGCTGAAACAAAACAATTGTTCTTCTTAAATTTCACTTTGTAGTCAGGCTAGTTTTCTAAAAATTCAGTACTGATTTAGTTGTTTCAATTCTAAAATCTGCTCACTGATTTGTGTCTAACTGAGTAGCAAAACTGGTTCTAATTTGCAGATTGATTCCTAGTGTATGTAATTCAGTTTTGTTTTGTTGCAACTTTAATTTTCATCCTGTTTTGGCTGGTTGTGCTATAGTAATCTGAATCAATTGTTTGAGGTTTCAGAATGAGTGTTGAGATTCAAACTTGGTTAAGTTTAGTTTTTCAATTGAATTGCTTGAAAGATATGCTGTGAAGGGAGTTATCTGGTCTAGAGTTGTTTTTACCCTGATGTGCGTCTGATTTGCAACAGTAGTAGCATATAGGGTTCAGTATCAGATTTCTGAATTCAAATCTGAGTTGAGGTTAAATTGTGTTCCTGATCTACCTATTCAGTTTGAATGCCTGAGTTGCTTTTGGTGAGGTGAAGTTCATGTTCTGAATTAGTAGGCTCTGTTTTGTCAGTTCTGCTACAGTAATTGCTTTGTTGAGTACTCTACAAGAATTATGAAATTATTGTATTGAATGTTGAAAATCCAGATTCTAGCAAGGTTGACAAATTTTGAATTATTGTATGCTGATCTGAAACTAATTTGAAATTGAAATTTGCAATCTGATCCAGAATATGACAAATGCACTTTGTTGAAGTTACCATTACTATTCATCATACGAAAAATTTCAGAAGTGCATGAATTTCAATTGTGATTGAATTGAAACAAGCTGATTCATTACTACAAACTTGAATTGATCGTTTGTGTGAGTGTTTTAATATTGGTTGATAAAAATCTTGAAACAAAGTTGTTTTTGGTTTTTGAATCTAGTTGAGCTCAAATTTGTGCTGTTTGGTTTAAATCTTAATTTTGAGTGTTTAGAGGTGCGTTGGGTGATTCGATTAGGCCACCACATTTGAAAGAAAGTATCGAGGTGCCTATTCACCCCCTCTAGTCGCCATTCCGATCCCACACCTTGAGCTTACTGAAAAGCTCTGCGACAGTCAAGGTATCATAGGAAGCGCTCTCAACAATAGAGGATACCTTGATCTCCCAGATCTTAGGGTCCAAGGTGTGAAGAACCTTGAGCGCCTGTTCATGATCTGAGACCAGCTGATCTCGATCGGTCTTGTTGGCCCGAAGCTTGTTAATGATCGACTAAAAGCAACCAAACAAAGCTTCAACAGTCTCACCCGGCTTCTATGAGAAGTTTTCGTATTCTCGCTGGTAGGTCTGATAGAGCCTAGCCTTGACTTGAGCTATCCCCTCATGGTGTGCCTGGAGGGTAGCCCAGATCTCTCGAGCAGTGTCAAGATGGCTAACCCGCTCAAACTCACTAGGACCTAAACAAGAAAACGGTATGTTCACTGCCTTGTTATTCAGGTCATGCAGAGTGACTATCTCAGGAGTAGTATGCTCTGCAGCCGGAAGCATAGTAAAAGTAGCATGAACACACATATCCCATATCCCTGAGCTCTAGCTCAATAGATAGGCTCACATGCGAGTCTTCCAATAGTTGTAGCCAAAAACCTCAAGGGATGGAACCTTGCCAAGAGAAGTCATGATCGCTACCTTGGGTTATAATCGGTTAAAGTATGGAAAAAACCCTAACCAGGATCTGATACCACTTGTATGACCGAGAGTAGCGACCAGAGCGGGGGTGAATGGGCGCCTCAAAAATTCTTTCGAATCAATGGCCTTCTCCCAACACCCAACGCACCTCAAGAGACAAACAACCAAACAAATCACAAGCACTAAAAATAATCTAGCCTAAAAACGACCGGTGTCATAATCGAAATGACACCACATAAGTGCGTAAAGGCAGACCAGCAAAGCATTTATCTCTAAGGCATTTCAAGCATCGCAGTATTTTAATCTATCACAGAACATATAGAAATAAACACTACTAGGCACAAGAATCGAGAATAGAAATTTTACTGTGTAATTTGCCGTCTCCAGTTCGTGGCACGAATTGAGCTTCTAATCATCGAAACCTACAGGAGAATTTGTCGAAGCCTGCGCACTGGCTTCGGTCGTCGAAGGCTGTGCACCAGCCTCGGTTATTGAAGCCTGCGCACCAACCTCGGTCGTCGAAGCCTATGCACCAGCCTCGCCTGGTTGCACTTTGGCCAGCAATACGCAAGTGAGACCTCAGGCTGTCGAAGCCTATGGATCAGGTCATCGAAGCCTGTACAGCCTACAGACTTCGCCTGGTGGCCCTTCGCGCATTGTGCTTGGGACAATATAGCGCCTGCATCAAGCTATGCACGCTAGCTGCTGCTGTGTATGTTTCTCTGGCTTCATATCATGGCACATATCTCCCCTAGCACCTAGCTTCCTCGTGGCATCCGGTGGATTAATTTTTGGCTTGTGAAGATTTGGACACGGAAACCAAGAAGTACCTCTAGAAAATAGGTGCAGCCACAATCATCACGCTTGCACAGGCATGTTGTTGCTCCCACCTCGTGCCAACGAGTGCACTTCTCTAAGCACACGCCGCCACCTACAGCCGAACAGCAGAACCTGCGGTCGATAGCAGCAGTGAACTGCACCGAGTGCCTGGGCTCGCATCGTCTGATGCCGTACACCGGAGAACAATCCAGATCAACAGAGGCGGCGCAGAAAAAACACCAGAGGAATAAAACATGATAAGATTTCTGGTATAAAGTGAACTCATGATTTTTCCATTAGAAGAGTTAAGAAACCCTAGGGGATTGGGGCCCTATTTATAGGAAGCCCAATAAATCAGGAAAATCCCAATATACCCTTAGGGTTTTTTACAGACACCGAAATAAAACAGAAAAGACCAAAATGCCCTTAGGATTTTTATAGACTAGACTAACACGGACTGTTGGCCTAAAAGGCAAAATAGTAAAATCCTATCTAAAGGTAACTTGTCCTGATGCAGAGCTTTCGTAGTTGCTACGACTTCTCTTTAGGACTGTCGGATCCCCGATGGGCGGTCTTGAGTGGTTGCGTCAGTTTTACGGTGAAACCGACAAAGCGCCCGCTGTCTTCGCATCGGGTACCCGAATTGGGCCGGCCCTAGTCCACAGCTCCCTCAGCCCGGCAATCGTTGACCACCCATTTACTTGGGTCAAACCCGGTCAACAGACCAGAAGATCCCCTGTCGTTCCTGGCCCATGTACCCGGATTGAGCCGGCCTGACTCTGCAGCCCCTTTGCCTGGTAGTCGCTCGCTGCCTGTGTACCTGAGTTACACGCAGCCCAAGAACCGATAGTTCTCATCTCATCTTCGTATCCTCTCTCTTTGACTTCCGTTGACAATCACTCATCACTTCTAGAGCCATGAGGCCCATGATCTTCAACATGGCTCCTCACCAGTGAAAGCCATCAATGACAGATGGTACTCAGATTGGACTGCGTCTTGACCGGACCCCTACAGGACATCTTTTACCGAAGGGAAGCAGAGGTCCAACCGGACCCAAGCCAACTTGAAGTCCATCTCGGGTTGCTACACTCCGTAAGTCATCGCATGAGTATGCGTGACTTGGCGGAAGAGTTCATCGGACTCTAGATAACTCCTCTAATGACTGCTTGGCCGATCAACTTCGAGGAGAACCCGAAGGGGGACTTCGAGAGATCCCTTCAAGCTCTGCAGGTAAACTTTCAATATGCCCTACAAAGTATTTTGCATGCAATTCTGGTTTTATAGAAAATGATTTAATTAAAATGAAATCTTATCTTTCAGCTCTACGCGTGGCTCTTACTCCTGAACAAATCATCCAAGCTACGGAGAAGGTTCTCGGAGCCCCTACACTCGTTGAAAAAGAGCAGAGGGTTAAGTTGGTCGGGAGTTGGGAGCGATTCAATCTGGTGTGGAGTGTGCTCGGAGTTGAACCTCGAACTCTCCCAGACTGGACCACTTTGGATCAAGATATGAAGAAAAGGAAGACTAAAGCAGGGCCTTCAGGATCGGTGAAGACACCTGCCAAAAAGGTGTCTCAAAAGCCGAAGGCCCTTACTCCCTCAAAATCTCCAGTTTCATCACGGGAACCATCTAAAGATGAAGATGATGCGGACGTGGCGATGGTGGAGGACTTCGAGACCCTTCTTGCCAGAGATGAGGGCTATTGAATGGGAGCTGAAGTCTCCGCTAGAGATGAAGCAGGGGTAACACCTACCATAGAAGGTGATCCTAAACAGGTGGAGACCGTGAATGTCTCATCTGGTCAGGCTGCTACTGAAGAAGGCGGAGTCGAGACTATGGATACCCAAGTCTTATCTCTAGACGAAGTGATAGCCGTAGTAGTTGAAAATATCTCCGCGGTTGTTCCTTTGGTTCAAAGTCCAGAGTCTGAAGAAGACTTCG
>JAAALK010000288.1:55010027-55094268 GCA_019279435.1 Zizania palustris
TTGAGCTTCATCTTCGTCTTCGGACCATGCAATGTCTTCGGAAGATGAAGTTTCCAAGTTAACTCCTTCTTTTTTTCCTCTTTAATTAAGACAGTATGTCTTTCTTACTTCGGTGTACGCACGGAGCTATCCCGAGAACTAAAAATCGAGGGCGCTTGTGAAGTTTTAAAATACGAAGTAGCCCATAGTAGGCGGATTCGTGTGTTAACGTCTAACACTTCGACCTCTCCATATGAGCAAAGCCTAAAACAATGATAAGCACATTTTCATTCATAAGTACAAAAGCATAATGCTTACATAGTCGAAGATCCTAAGATATTTCTAAACTGCGGGTTTGGCGGAGGTTGGCTGCTCGAAGCTTGGGACCAAGCTTGCTCTGGCGTGCCCTCATCGATCCAAGCCTTGATCGCAGAGCGACCTTCGGCTCTCCATGAGGTTTGAAGGCTGCCAAGCAGCGGCACACCTTCATAAGGATAAGAAGCGGGATTGTCGTCGAAGGTAATGGAGCCACCCCTGCGTTCGGAGTATCGGTTGCCCAGATCTCTCGTAGTACGAAGTATGCCGATAGCAACCACGTGTCCAGAGATTTCTCCGTACCGAGCTGCCCGATGTCTTCATTGCTTCGCTGCTCCTTGGATCCTTTTCAGCCATCGCAGCAGGGGGATTTGTCATCTGAAGGAAGCATCCCAGTAGACCAAAGTACTCTAGAACCCCGCAGCTGGTTCATGACCTCCGCAGCTACCTTCTCTCCGACTCAGATTATCTTCAATTAAGGCATCCTTCTCGAAGTTAATTCTCTTACCACTCCAGAGAGCCTAGCTCCGTAGCTAAAGAATTTTTCTGGTTGAGTAGCTGGCTAGCTTCCTCGCAGCTTTGGTTTTTCTTCTTGGAGCCTGACAAGCTCAGCTCCCGCCGTAGCATGCTCCGCCCACATCTTTTCAATCTCCGCTCGAAGCACAATTTGTTCTGCTTCGAGCTCTTTGTTCGCAGCTTCCAAGCTTTGTCTGGCCCTGCGCTCTGTTGAAACCATGTTGTCTAAGTGGGAAACCCGACCTTCGGAGATAGTAAAATTTCGTTGATGAGTTGTATTTCCTCTCGAAGGCGAAGGCTTCCACGCTCATTTGAAATGTTCGCAGCTCGGCCAAGACTATTTGCTGTGAAGTGAAAAACCAAGGTTAGAAATTATTTGTATATAAGTCTAATTGTTGTTTACAGATACTTCGTACCTGGTGTGCTGCACACTCCATGGCAGCGTTAAGATCCGAGCTCTCCGCCTCGCTCAGATGGCCACCAAGTCCGTCTCCCCCGACTTCACGGCTAGCCCGATCCAAAGGCTCGAGCAAAGTCCGAAGCCCAGTTCTTCGCTCCAAGAAAGGAGCTAGAAGAGGGAGCATGCTCAAGGCTTGCTGGTCATCTTCGTTTGGTGAAGGCCCGGAGTGCTGAGCCATATTTTTTGGAGCTCCGGCAAATTGGCCCCCCTCCGTAGATTGGCTTTCGTCTATTGATTCAGACGGAGTTGATCCTGAGCTCAGAGCAGGGAGGTGGTCCATCTTGCCTTTGCCTTTTCCAGGTCACATTTGAGTGGCTCCTGGAATTGGCTCCGATGTTGTCGAAGGTCCAGTAATTATATCTTCGGGACGGACCTCTTCACGGAGTAGATCCTATTGAAACAAGGTATTATACATTGTATAATTTCGCAGGAAAAAGAACAAAAGAATTATGCGAAGTTTACCTTCGACGTTTTGGCGACGGGTGAGCATTGGGCTTCTTGGCGTGTCCGAAGGCTACTCCAAAGTCTTCATCGGAGTCAACAGTCAAATCTTCGACTGTTGAGCATCTTTGGGAGCAGCCGTTGTTACTTCACCCGGAGTCGAAGTCACAAGCAACTTCAACTCCGCTTTCGTCCACAGGCGCTTCGTCTTGCGGTAAATTTTCTTGAGCCGCCGGAGTCCTGACTTGCTCAAGGTTGTCTTGAGACTCCGGTATGCTCGCAGCATCATCAATATGTGCATCTCTTTGGGCTGCATCTTCGTCGATCAGGTTGACAAGCATCCTGCCTTCATCCTCCAAAGAATCGGAGACTGAAGCTCTTGGGCTTGAAGGTGCAGGAACTCTTGGCTTTCGAGCCACCTTCTTTAGCGGAGTCTTGGTAGAGCTCGAAGCTCCAACTTCGGCTTTCTCTTTTTGGGCCCTTTCTCCGAAGGCAACCCAATCCACAAGAGGGGGCGGAACAACTTCGAGTAGTCCCATACTCGGTTGGACCGTTCCCAAGTACCAACTAATTTATTCGTAGTTGGGATGCCCAGAATCTTCTCCGAAGCTCGTACGATCTGCTCCGAAGTTATAGGGGCTGAAGAAGCTGAAAAATGAGTTAAGTTAGTTATTTCTTCGAATAAATATACATGACATATGTTGTTTTCGAATTTACCTGCAGGGCTCGAGTTCGAAGAAATTTTATGAAGACCACCCTCCGAATCTTCCTCAAAGGTGATTTTTTGGAGTAGGCTGAGGCGAGCTTCGAGCTGGCCCGGATCCGGATTCACAAGAGCTTCCTTTCGGAAGTTGATATCTTGCAAGGGTCCAGCTAAACGACTGCTCGCCCCAACTTTGGCATAGAACCACTTCAAGATCCAGTCTATGTACCATCTGGCATTGATGGCCTTGGCAGGAAACCGGAGAGCATACTCGTCTCGGAGCCTGAGTTGATGCTTCCGAAGGCCACTACCATCTTTTCACCTCTGGGCCTACGAAGGTTTTGGTTGGCACGAAGCTCTGTGCAGTGCTGCGAAGATCTCAGCCCTTCCTTCGCAACCTTCCGGCTCGCAACGCCCATTCGAAGATGGCAAGACGCTCTACTGCATTCGGAGAAAGTTGGGGGAGAGTAACGTGGAATAAGTCCAATACCTCAGCCAAGAAGTCAACTGTCGGAAGCCCCAAGCCAGCTTCGAAGAAGGCTTCGAATACAACTTCTCCGGGCCTTGGCGACAGAATGACCTCTTTCCCGGGTTTGCGAATCATAACTCCAGAACTAATTTTGCCCTCTATTGCGGCGCGAGTGATTCCCTTTTGCAGGTTGAGGGTCCCATTGATAGGACTGATCCACGTACTTCGTTGATGCCGGAAAGAGGTCTTGAGGGCCGACATTTTTGGGGATTTCTCCCCGCCGCCCGCCATTGCTGCCATTGATGGTGTCGAAGTTGCCGTCGCCGATGTCGCAGCCGCCGCTGCTACCGCAGCCTGCTGCCGGGCCAAGGTTGAAGCTGCTCCAGGACCCTTGAAACTGGTTTTCGCCATGGGATCTCACGGATTGCTTTAGAGGAAAAACGGAGGTTAGGGCTTGTTTGATGGTTTGTTGCACGAAAGCGGTGAAAAGGTACTCGAGAAGGGTCTAGGCCCTCTATTTATAGCCAGACCACAATTTTTTAACCGTTTGCATCTGCCGTTTCGCATTCTTAACCGTTACTATTGTTGTGGAATTAACGCATCGCGTAACTTCCGTTAGAGGAGAGAAGCCAACGACTATTTCTTCCAAGTCTAAAAAGACTTTCGGGCTTCTTGAGTTAGTTCTAAGATGGTTCGAATGTATTTTCTTAGAAACTGATTCGAAGTTTTGCATCTCCACGTATTTTGGAGGTGGTTAAATCTGCTAACCCTACGCTTGATTATTTTTTCTTGCGTATACTGCTCTCCTAACATTACAGATTTAGTGGAGAAGTGTATTCGAGGGGCTACTATTGGGGGAAAATATTCCATCTTCAAGGTTATTGCAGTAACAGGACAAAGGTTGGTGATTAAGTCCAAGATTTCCAGCATATAACTCCGGGGATGCATTGAATAAAGTTTGAAGTATGATGACGAACTCTAGTTTGGAGTATATCTTCGAAATTAGACTCTTCCGAGAGCTTCTTTGCCAGCTAAGATGGAAGACTTATCTTCTTTCTCATTAGATTAGTCTTTTACCATTTTAGCCCTATTAAGGGTACCGAATAGTTTCCACTATGTCGGCTGTAATAGAGGGGTAAAAGGTTCTTTTCCTTAATGTTGGGCCTATAAATACCCCCCGTTTTACCATGTAATAAGGACCGAATACAAGTTATTCAATACACACTTTCGAACTATTTTAAGCTATTATCCTTTCGGAGGCTTGGAATAGTTTATTTTGCAAACACTTCGTTTGTTAGTTTCTAATCTTCAGAAACCTGTTAGCGTAATCTTTTACGCCAACAGCGGGGTAGGAGCTTCGAGGACCTTTTCCGAAGCCCGTATGACTTGCTCCGAAATTAATGAGGCTTGTGGAGCTGAAAGATAAGTTTTTATCTGTTATATCATTTTTATGAAGTTATCATACATGAAACATTTGTAGTTTTCAAATTTACCTGTAGAGCTCGAACCCGCAGAATTTTTTCGAAGTCCACCCTCCGGATCCTCTTCAAAGTTAACAGGCCAGTTGGCCATCAGAGCGGAATCTGGAGCCCGATGAACTCCTCCGCTAAGTCCCGCATGCTCATGCGGCGACTTATCCTCTGTAGCAGATTGAGACGAGCTTCGAGCTGGCCGGGGTCTGGATGAACTTTGGCTTCCCTTCGAAAATGTATATCTTGCAGAGGTCCGGCCAAACTACTATCTACTCCCACTTCAGCGTAGAACCACCGAAGAATCCAATCCGTGTACCATCTAGCGTTGATGGCCTTCACTGGAAATCGCATTTGGTACTCATCTCAGAGTCTGAAGTTAATACTGCCGAAGGCAACTATGATCTTCTCTCCTCCGGAGCCCCGGTAAGTCTTCGGTTGGCACGAGGTTTTGTGAAGTGTTGCGAATATTTTGCTCTCCCTTCGTAGCCTTTGCCTCGCAGCGCCCACTCAAAGATAGCGAGGCGCGCTATTGCATTCGGAGAAAGTTGAGGAAGAGTGACGAGGAAAAGCTCCAATACCTCCGATAAGAAGTTCACCGCTGGAAGCCCTAACCCTGCCTCAAAGAAGGCTTCGAAAACAACTACTTCTCCAGGCTGAGGCGAAGGGATGGCCTCCTGCCCTGGTTCACAGATCCTAACTCCCAGGCTAATCTTCCCTGCAACTGTTGCTGCAATCATCTTCCTCTTGCAGGTTGATGGCCCCAACATATAGGATTGGTCTGAGTACTCGGAGGAAGCCGGGAGAAGGTCGTGGGGGCCGTCTTGTGGGGCATTCCCCACAGTTGCTGTTGCTGCTGCCGCCGCCATGGCTTGCTGCCTGGCCAAGGTCGAGGCTGTCCCGGGAGCCTTGAAGCTTGTCTTCGCCATCGAACGGAACAAGGAGTTTGGACTAAAGCTCTAGAGGCTAAATGGGAAATTACGTGAGAATAGTGAGAAAAGTATCTTGGATGCCTTTTACTCCTCTATTTATAGCCTGAACTCACAATTTTTTACCGTTCATACTTGGCGTTCCGTCTTCTGGACCGTTATTATTTACGAAATTAAAGCAACATTATAGCTTCTTCTGAAAGGAAAAAGATAACGGCTATTTTTCTGAGTCTAACAGTCTTTTCAACTTCGCAGAAATTGATTCGGAGTTGTTTGAATAAGACCTTCGCTTGGAAATCGATTTGAAGTTCTAAATTTTTGAATATTTCGAAGGTTGATAAATTTATTAACCCCTGCGCATGATTATTTTTCTTGCGTATACTGCTCTCCTAACTTTACAGATCACTCGGAGAAGCATATTTGAGGGGCTACTTTTGGGGGAAAATACTTCATCCTCGGGGTCTCTACAGCAATAAGACAAAACCAATCTACTAAACCGAAGTTCCAGTATTAACTCCGATTTAGTACGTGATCAAGCTCAAAGAATCCATGCAGACTTCTATTCGGAGTATGACTTCGAAGGTTGAATCTTTAGAGAGCTTATCTGCCAGCGAGGATGGAAGACTTATCTTCTTTCTGATTAGTTTAGTCTTTTACCATTTTAACCCTATTAGGGGTACCGAATAGTTTCCACTATGTCGGTTGTAATTTAGGGGTAAAAATGTATTTTCCTTAAGATTTTTACCTATAAATACCCACCTTTCTTACTCTATAATGCGCATCGAATACTCAGTTATTCAATACACAATTTCGAACTGCTTCGAGCTATTATCCAATTCGGAGGCTTGAAATAGTTCACTTCACAAACACTTCGTTTGTTAGTTCTTAATCTCCGAAAACCTATTAGCGTAATCTTTTATGCCAACAAAGGCAAATGCTTGTTTGTACTGTAATTGCAGCTGCTCATGTTTCAGAGGCTCACATCTCTGCTTTACCCTCATTCCCTCTTTGCATCTTGTTATCTCCTTGATTCCTGCATTGTCAAAGGGGGAGAAATAATCTTCATGATGCTTGGCTTTTGAATTGCTTGGTTAATGGGGAGTTGGCTTTCATGTTTAAATGCTTTTGATGCGATGCACTTTTGATGTTTTGATGCGATGCGTTTTTGATGCTTTTGCTTTTGCTTTGCCTTGCATAAGGTTTTTGCCCAAGCAGGGAGATCTTCTACCAAGTGACATGTTTTTCTCTTTTATGAGTTTTTATGGTCACTTGTGCGCGTAACTTGCAATCCTCATCATGTCTTTGCTTTGGGGTTGTCAATGCAGTCATCAAGGGGGAGATTGAGAAACCAAGGGTGGGTTCGGTCTGAATGATGAGTGATTGACAAGGATGAGCGTCTGAGCGGTTGAGTGGTTGAGAGTGAGTGGAGTGCATCGAGGGTTTTGATGTGGAATGGAGGTTTGGTTGCCGAGGGTTTTGGTGGTGCGTCGTGTTCTTGTTTTGGCTTGTCTTGTTTGTGCAGGGTGGAGATGCTGACTGACTATCGACAGTGGGTGATCGAGGGTCGAGTGGGGAGCTTGATGCCTGAGGATCAGGGAGGCTGAGCGAAGTTGGAGAAGATCTCAAGAGTGCATGAAGAGATGGAGCGATACTTAGATGGACGGCTGACTACAACGGCGTGTCAACCGGGTTCGCGAGAGGGAGGCGAGGACAAGCATTCAGGAGGCTCGAGGGGATCAAGAGTGGAAGTGGCTTGCTGGCGCTCAAAGTCGCGAAGCGGTGTCACAAGTCGAAGGGGTAAGAGGCTTTGTCGGTTTTTGCTGAAAACCGTCGAAACATTTATTGTTTTTGTTAATTCAATAAATAGGTGTCTACTCTGAAATTATATTAAAAGCGGAGTCAATTTGCAATTTTACTTTTAGTTTTTATAGGGTGATTTTCAGAATTGTTAAATCTAAAATTACTAAGGGTCTATGTGTCAATTGGGGGCTTCTAGAAGAGTAGTTGGTAGGATATTATCCCCCGAAGTTGGCTGAATCATAGGAGCACTTTTAGACAAAACTTTCCAATGAAATGGCTGAGAAAACTTGAGTTTGAAGAAGATTGGACGGTGAACAGGATTTTTTAGTGAGTTTTCGGTTTCAGCACAGGAGCTACGACAATACTGTTCACTGTATTTTCTAGTTCCAGCGCAGGTACGTTTTGTGATTAAATTCAGTTTTGTGCTGCGTTTTCTGGAAAAATCTAGTGCAGAACTTGAGCTAGATGTCCAAGTAACATTTGTTGAGAATGAATTGAATGATCCATTTTTGGAAGTTACAACTTGTTTCTGTGATGTCTTTTGAATTATTCTGAAAAGTGTTTCAGTTTTGGTTTTGCTCCCACATGTTTGATGAATTGATTCTTCAAGTGTTCATCAACATCATGGCTGGCTCTTGGAGCATTTCTTGAGTAATCTCATGGTTGAAATATGGTCAAATTATTTTGGAGTAATACTCAAATCTAAACCTGTTTTGAATTTGATATTTAAAATCTGTTTGAGGTTTTTCTCTCTAGTCTCAGGTCTGTTGGGTCACTGATTTCAGGATCAACATCTTTGTTGATGTATTCAGGTTTTGTATGATTTGGAGTATATTTTCTTGGTGATTTCATCTGAATGTAATAGGAATTCATGTTGAGTAGTTTTGAACCAGTAATTTGTTCAGTATTCACTTGTCTTTCATGTTTAGAATCCTGAAAATATATGATCAAAGAGTTTAGTTCCTCTCTGTTTAGTTCTGATTTGTCTACATTCATTTGACTGATTGTATGGGGTTAAACTCTGAGAAGGATTGTTTATTTAGTTGGTAAATTGGATTTGCAGCCAGGTTAATTCTAGTCTAGTTAGATCAATCCTCCTTCCTGAGTTCTGATCTTGCTGTTAAGTCTTATTTCCTTTCTCAGAACTGGTATGATTAGCTTGAACATGTGTGCTAAGACTGAAGCAACTATTTGATTTGTCTTGGACAAGGGTTCATGTTTTGTGATCAACAATTTGTCCTGTTAGACTGTCATCTGTTTCAAGTCTTTTTGATCTATTCATCCATGCTGTAGTAATCTATCTTGAAAGTTTTCAGTAATCCATTTCTTCAGTACTGTTTCAGATCTGGACAGGTTCAGAGTAAATCAGTGTACTGTTTTTGTTACAAAATGCTGAAACAAAACAATTGTTCTTCTTAAATTTCACTTTGTAGTCAGGCTAGTTTTCTAAAAATTCAGTACTGATTTAGTTGTTTCAATTCTAAAATCTGCTCACTGATTTGTGTCTAACTGAGTAGCAAAACTGGTTCTAATTTGCAGATTGATTCCTAGTGTATGTAATTCAGTTTTGTTTTGTTGCAACTTTAATTTTCATCCTGTTTTGGCTGGTTGTGCTATAGTAATCTGAATCAATTGTTTGAGGTTTCAGAATGAGTGTTGAGATTCAAACTTTGTTAAGTTTAGTTTTTCAATTGAATTGCTTGAAAGATATGCTGTGAAGGGAGTTATCTGGTCTAGAGTTGTTTTTACCCTGATGTGTGTCTGATTTGCAACAGTAGTAGCATATAGGGTTCAGGATCAGATTTCTGAATTCAAATCTGAGTTGAGGTTAAATTGTGTTCCTGATCTACCTATTCAGTTTGAATGCTTGAGTTGCTTTTGGTGAGGTGAAGTTCATGTTCTGAATTAGTAGGCTCTGTTTTGTCAGTTCTGCTACAGTAATTGCTTTGTTGAGTACTCTACAAGAATTATGAAATTATTGTATTGAATGTTGAAAATCCAGATTCTAGCAAGGTTGACAAATTTTGAATTATTGTATGCTGATCTGAAACTAATTTGAAATTGAAATTTGCAATCTGATCCAGAATATGACAAATGCACTTTGTTGAAGTTACCATTACTATTCATCATACGAAAAATTTCAGAAGTGCATGAATTTCAATTGTGATTGAATTGAAACAAGCTGATTCATTACTACTGTTGGGGGAAATTACTTCATTTCCAGGACTTAAAGGTTAACCCTCCGAAGGCTCTAAGAAGGTCCCGAAGATGGTCGACTAATGCTCGATGATACGTCAGCACGGTCGAAGGGTGCCACGATGCGAAGTCTCGGATGACCCTCCGAAGGGAGAGAGGAGGCTTCGAAGCAGGAAGACGTGACTGATTGGATGCCCTGCTTATCCATCTACCCTGCAGCACTTTACCGTGTATAACCTTGTTTATAATACTGAAGGTCATTTGTAATATAAGGGTAAATAGGTATATTCCTTAAGCCTTTCTCCCTATAAATACCCCCCTTTGTACCTTGTAAGGAGGATCCAGAACCAGTGGTTCAAACACACATATTCGGACCTCTTGAGTTATTATCCTTTACGGAGGCTCAAGTTTGTCCTAAAAGCACAAACCTCTTGTTTGTTTGTTCTTAACTGCTAAGAACCTGTTGGTGTAACTTTTACGCCAACAGTTGGCGCCGTCCGTGGGGATCCAAGTTCTAAAAGCTTGTTCTCTACTGCTGACTGCACTCTGAAGAAAACTTACGGGGGGAGCCTCGGAATCCTGAGATTCTGCGCACCCTTCAGTTAAGGGCTTCTTAGTGCAGCCCGAAGGCCTTCCCTCGACCCCCTCGAGTCGTTCGAAGCCTTCCATTTCCAAGACACCTCATCGACTAACCATGCCTCCGAAGCGTGGTCAAGCTACAGGTCCCCTTCGAAGGTCCCCTCGGACCAACGGAGCCGGACCCTCAGCTAATCCGACGGTTCCTGCCGGAACCGATGGGCGTCGAGCGCCCCGGGGCCCTCTACCCCCCCCTACAATGCTTCAGACCGACTACGCAGCAAGCCAAGACCCTGAAGTTCCCTCCGACGAAGACGAAGGCCCTCCCAAAACCGAGGCTACGCAGCTAGCCAGGCTTCAGGAGGAGGTGTCCAGATGGAGGCAGGAAGCCGCCGACAGACTCCGCACTCAAGCTTCCACTGAAACTCCAAGAGGGCCTCCAGACGATGGAGGCCACAACCCCCCAGAACTTATACAAGTCCAAGAAGAGGCCGGTAACATCCGTAGCACAGCTCATGGCATACTTCGAGCAATATGCCAAGGCAGAGGAAGGATGCCTTCGGCGAGCTGAGGCAGCACTACCCACCCTCCGGGAAGTCAAAGGGAGCCAGAGGCCACCGCTCCGCCACAACCTCCACAAGACAGCCGCCCTAGCGAGTATAGGCGAGGAAAAAAGCATTTCCGTTCGGAAGTACTAAACATTGCACCTTCAGCTTCGAAGGCACCGGCCAGTTTCCAGCAGGTAAAAAATTTTAAGGCTGGGCCGTCAGTACCTCAAGAAAGGGTGCCTGGAAGGCGCCAGAGTCATTTTTGCTGCGTGCATGGCGATAATAGAAGCCATGACACGAAGGACTGCAAGACGATATTAACCCTTCGGGGTGAATACATTGACCGAAATACCAGGAGGGGTACTTCGGACCGGGTTCCACCTGCGGCACGATCGGAGCCTGTTCAAACTGTGGCCCGAGCCGGTGCCCTCGAAGCCCCTATACGGCTACCGGTGGCCAGTATTATGCCACCACCAAGGCACGAAGATCCGCAAGACCGCGGCAAAAGAGTAGTCCTACCCATCTCCGGAGGAGGGACCCTCGGCAGCATGTCCAAGAGACAGCGCCGTGAGTACGTCCGAGAAGTTGGGCACATTGGGACTTCAAGTTCCGCTGAAGGGATGCCAGAATGGTCCCGTGTACCCATCTCATTCACAGCCAGCGATGCAGTAGGGGTGAAGTTTCCCCATGCTGACCCATTAGTCATCTCTGCCGATATAGCAGGGGCTGATGTTCGGAGGATCCTGGTGGACGGTGGAAGCTCCGCAGATATACTCTTCGTTCAAGCCTTCGACCAGATGTGTATACCCCGGAAGCATCTACTCCCTGCAGCCCGGCCACTTCAAGGGTTCTCAGGACCGCCTCTCGATGCCCTCGGCCAAATAGGCCTCGAGGTTGCCTTCGGAGAGGGGCCGCTGGCCCGAGTAGAGGAGGTGATTTCGACGTGGTGGACGCCCCCTACGCCTACAATGCTATCTTCGGACGAGGGATGTTAAACCAATTCGGGGCTATAGCGCATCACAACTACCTTTGTCTCAAAATGCCCACACAAGGTGGAGTGCTCACTATTTCAGGAGACCAAGCTGTAGCCAGAAGGACAGAATATGGCCACGGGCAGCCATTGGACCCTCGACAAGTGCACAATGTGGCGGAGAGCGCCAAAGAAGTACCAGAAGCCTTGAGCCCCCCGAAGGGATCCTCGCTCAAACCAAGCCCGGAGGGTGATGTCGAGACAAGAATAATCTCAGAAGACGGCAAAGAGTACCCAATAAAATTCGGCAAGGGGCTATCTCCGGAGATAACCGCCTCGTTAGAAGAAGTCGTCAAGAAGAATCTAGACATGTTTGCTTGGACCGACGAAGATATCACGGGGGTCGACTGAAGCATCATCGAGCACAGTCTACTCGTCAACCCGAAGGCCAAGCCAGTGCATCAGGGGCTCCGAAAGCTATCAACAGAAAGAGCAAATTTAGCCAAGGCCGAAGTGGAAAAATTGTTAAAAGCTGGCATTATCAGGGAAGTGGCCCATACCGAATGGTTGGCCAACCCTTTTTGTAAGGAAGAAGGATTCCAGCAAATGGCGCATGTGTATTGACTTCACATCACTAAATAAGCATGCCCGCGAGACCCCTACCCAATGCCCCGAATAGATCAATTAATAGATTCCACAGCCGGCTCCGAACTATTAAGCTTCCTCGATGCATACTCCGGGTACCATCAAGTATGGCTGAAGAAAGAAGACGAGGCCAAGACAAGTTTCATAACTCCTTCAGGAGTATTCTGCTATGTAAGAATGCCGTTTGGTTTACGGAATGCCGGAGCCACATTTTCTCGCTTAATAGCTAAAGCTTTAGGCCATCAGATAGGCCGCAATGTCGAAGCCTACATGGACGATATTGTAATAAAAAGTGCTCAAAGCATCAGCATAGCATAGATTTAGATGAAACTTTTGAGAGCCTCCGAACATGTGGAGTACGCCTCAATCCCGAAAAATGTATATTCGGGGCACAAGCAGGGAAGCTGCTAGGGTACTTAGTTTCGAGCAGGGGGATCAAAGCCAGTCCAACACAAATAAGTGCATTGCAAAGAATGGCTCCACCCGAGAATTTGAAGCAAGTACAGAAGCTAGCAGGAAGGCTAGCAGCACTCAGCAGGTTCCTGTCCAGATCGGCAGAGCGAAGCCTCCCAATTTTCAAGGCACTCAAAGGCTCCGAAAGCTTCAGCTGGACGCCGGAGTGCCAAAAGAGCTTCGAAGAGATAAAAGCCTACCTTGGAACATTATCAACCTTAACTGTTCCTCTTCCAGGGGAAACATTGCTTTTATACCTTGCAGCGACAGGGTCAGCAGTAAGCGCAGTACTAGTCCGAGAAGTCGAGCTCAAAGACAAGCTGGTACAAAACCTAGTTTATTTTGTCTCGGAGGCATTATCAGGAGCCAAGATCAGATACTCCGAGCTTGAAAAGTTTGCTTATGCTTTAGTAATGGCCTCGCGAAAGCTAAGGTATTATTTCTTGGCGCATAACCTTATTGTCCCTACATCGTATCCTCTTGGAGATATGCTCCGAAACAAAGATTCCACAGGCAGGGTTGGAAAGTGGGCAGTCGAGTTAGCACCCTTCGAAATCTCCTTCACAGCAAGGACGGCCGTTAAATCTCAAATTATAGCAGATTTCGTAGCAGAGTGGACTCCATCTGCAGTATGGACTCCGGAAGAACCCTCCGACGGTTTCTGGACAATATTCTCCGACGGGGCCTATCAAGCATCAGGTGCCGGAGCAGGGGCAGTAATCTTCTCACCATCAGGACAAAAGGCAATGTACTCTGCAAGGCTTAACTTTCGAACCACTAATAACGTCGCCGAGTATGAAGGAATCTTGCTAGGCCTCCGAAAGGCTAAAGCACTCGGAGCTACAAGGATAATGATCAAGACAGATTCCCAAGTCGTCGCGGGACATATTGATAAAAGCTTCCAAGCAAAAAACCCACATCTCGCGCAATACCTTCAAGAAATCCGCAAGGCAGAAGCAGCATTCAAAGGGTTTACAGTTCGAAGCATACCGCGAGCAGAAAATCAACTTGCAGATATTCTTGCAAAGGCCGCAGCAGGAGCAGTAGACCTCCCGGAGGGCGCTTTCTATGAAGAATTAGAGCAGCCAGCAGCTGACCAACAACCCTCGTCAGAAGTAATGTGTATTGAAGCTACGGATTGGCGAACTCCAATAATAACTATGTTGCAAGGTAGCAATGACCCTCCGGAAGGCCAAGAAGCTCGAAGAGTGCAAACGAGAGCTCGAAATTACAAACTTATTGGGGAAGTACTATATAAAGCCGGAGTATGCTCACCACTGCTTCGATGCATCTCTCAACCTGAAGGACAAGACATACTTCGAGGCATCCACGAGGGGCTGTGCGGAGGTCATCTAGCTCCCAGAGCACTAGCAGGCAAGATGCTCCGGCAAGGTTTTTATTGGCCGACGATCGTCAGAGACGCCGAAGACCTAGTTCGGACATGCCAAGGCTGCCAATGGATGGGCCGACGGAGCCATCGCCCGCCAGCTCAACTTCAAGTTATTGCCCCGGTATGACCGATGGCTAGATGGGGCATGGACCTCATAGGCCCTTTCCCACCAGCAAAAGGCGGATTGAAATTTGCGGTCGTAGCAATAGAATACTTCTCAAAATGGGTGGAAGCAGAGCCGCTAACAGCCATCACATCAAAGAATGTGCAAAGGTTCTTCTGGCAGAATATTATATGCAGGTTCGGAGTCCCCAGAGAATTAACGGTGGATAATGGGACCCAGTTCGAAGCTGATACCTTCCAAACATTCTGTGAAGAACTGGGCATTAAGCTATGCTTCGCAGCAGTGCGACATCCGCAATCCAACGGAGCCGTCGAACGAGCCAACGGGAATATCCTCTCCGGGTTAAATCGCCGAATCGTCGGATTGGCCAAGGGCCTATGGGTCGAAGAGCTACCCAAAATTTTATGGTCTATCCGAACCACGCAAACTAGATCAACCGGCTTCACGCCATTCAGGTTGCTCTTCGGAGACGAAGCCATGACCCCTACGAAGCTCAAAGGGGAGTCACTTCGCGTAATTCAACACGAAGACGAAGATGATCGGAGTGCTTCAATAGACTTGTCGGAAGAAACAAGGCTTCGAGCTGTCGCCAACCTGACGAAGTACCAAGAGCACACAAAGACATGGTATGACCCGAAAGTCAAATTAACTGAGTTAAAACCAGGTCATCTAGTATTACGAAATGTAATAGCTCCGGGGAAGCTAGGAAACAAATGGGAAGGACCATATGTTATCTTACGCTCAGGTCGCCCCGGCTCGTTTAAATTAGCTAATTTAGAAGGAGAAGAGTTGAAACATGCGTGGCATGCGGAGCACCTTAAGAGATATTATGCTTAAAGCTTCCTTGTAATCACTTGTAACACTCCTTTTATAAATAAAGCTAAGGGGTTGAGATTTGTTTTGCCCTTCGAACATCCCACCCTCCGGATGGACGCATTCGAAGGTCGGTGATGCTAGCAGAGCCAAGCATTTTTCGGAAAAACCCAAGGGGCTTGCTACGAACCATTGGTTCAGTGGCTCCGCCAACCTACGGATTCTAGGCTCCGGCTTGTTAGGATCCGTAGAAGAGTCTAAGGACTTTAAACAAGACAGAATTTCAAACCTCCGGGTGCGAAGTATCTGTAAAAGAGCCGTAGGTGGCCAACCTACGGATTCCAGGCTCCGGCTTGTTAGGATCCGTAGAAGAGTCTAAGGACTTTAAACAAGACAGAATTTCAAACCTCCGGGTGCGAAGTATCTGTAAAAGAGCCGTAGGTGGCCAACCTACGGATTCCAGGCTCCGGCTTGTTAGGATCCGTAGAAGAGTCTAAGGACTTTAAACAAGACAGAATTTCAAGCCTCCGGGTGCGAAGTATCTGTAAAAGAGCCGTAGGTGGCCAACCTACGGATTCCAGGCTCCGGCTTGTTAGGATCCGTAGAAGAGTCTAAGGACTTTAAACAAGACAGAATTTCAAGCCTCCGGGTGCGAAGTATCTGTAAAAGAGCCGTAGGTGGCCAACCTACGGATTCCAGGCTCCGGCTTGTTACGATCCGTAGAAGAGTCCAAGGACTTTAAATTTTTTGTCTAACTTATCGATGGTGACATGTGCAAAAATTCGAAGCATGCAGGTGCTCGGGCAATCATTGTGCCTAGCGAACCCTTATAGAAGATAAAAGCTCCGCCACCCACAAGAGGGGTAGGAGGATAGGAGTCACACAGCATGCTGTCGAAGCATTCCGCATTAAAGTATTATATTCATACATCAGGAGAAATTGTTATCTAGACCCAAATAAAAACGGAGACCCTTTCGACCCCTAGAGCTACCCCTGCGGCTACTTTGCCCTTCGGAGCTTGAAGTCTTTTTAGGCCGGGAACTTCTCTTTTTCTTCGAGGCTCGCAGTTTCTTCTGCTCCTCCTGAAGTTCGGCCCACGTCGAGAGCCTTTCGGAGTCGGCCTCGGCAAGGTTTCCAGCTTGATACTCCGAGTCGGACCAGTCAACAGGCTCGGAGGACGAAGACCCCTCTTCCTGTTCTTCCTCTTTAATGTAAGACAAAACATCCCTTCGTACTTCAAGGGTAACTTCCCCCCCGTCTCCGCGAGGAACAGAAAAGCGAGAGCGGCGATAAGGCCTCAAACTCTCGAGAACTGCCCACTCCTTTCGAAGCTCGGCAGTAGTTTCCAAAAGTACGAAGTCAGGGCTCGAAGGGCATGACAGAACCTAAAAAAGAGAAGAACACCCAAGACAAGTACTGTTTATAACTTTCTCATTAATTAAACAAAGTTTACAAGACCACAGGTACACAACAACCCTAAGCAGCTAGACCTGCGGGTCGGTTGGCGGAGCTGGGACCGAAGGCGCTGGCGAAGTCGGGAGTGGTGGCTTCGCCTGAGCTTGCTTTTGCCAGCGGGCCTCGTCGATCCAAGCCTTAGCAGCAACCTTGTGGTCCGCCTTCCATACTGATCGGAAAGCTTCCCACGCCGAAGCCACCTCCGAAGACGGCCGCAGCAGGTCATCATCCGCGAAGCCTCCAGGAGACGAACCACCAACCGAATCGAGGGGAATCCGAAGAGTTTCGAGGTGGCGAAGAACCCCGATGCCGGCGCACTGTCCGGAGATCTCTCCGTACCGTACCCCGGAATTCTTCATCAGCGACGAAGCTACCTGGATCCTCGTCAGCTTCCGGTCGAGCGGCTCGAAGGTTGCAGCAGAGGTCGAAGGGCACATGGTGCCAAAGTACTCTAACGTACCCTGAAGAGCTTCCAAGGTACGGTCAGCAGTACTGGAATTCTTTCTATCTGCTACTTCCAGGCTTGCAACCGTTGCGTCCAACGCGGCCACCCGGAGCATCAGGGAACTCTTCTGAGCCATTGCCTGGCTAAGAGCCCCTTGAAGTTCCACCAGATGTCCGTTCGAAGCAGCCGCATCCTGGCGAAGCTTCTCGACCTCCGCACGGAGAACAACTCGTTCAACTTCGGCTTCTTCGGCATGAGAGCGGAGGGCTTCAAAGGCTTCGTCAGACGCGGCCTTGGCCTTCCGTTCTTCCAAGAGTTCCTCATTCAGCCGGAGAGACCTTCCGGTGGACTCATCAAGGGCTGTTTGAAGGGCTGTAACCTTCCGGTTAAGTCGGTTAATTTCGACCTCACTGGAAGTCGCTGCCGCTCTAGCAAGGGCGAATTGCTGCAAGGAAAACAAGGTAAGTGCTAAAGAAGCTTTGATCATTAAAATACAGCAACTGCGGTGTCTTTTTCATACCTGAAGGGCAGCCCTTTCGAGGGCCGTGTTGAGGCTCGAAGCCCTAACTTCGCTCAAAGCGGAGATCAACTCCGAATTGGCAATATCCTGGCTTTTCTCAGCCAGGGGCTCCAGTAGCCTTCGAAGGCCGCTCCGATGCTCCAAGAAAGGAGCCAGAAGAGGGAGCCAAGACAAGGCCCGGGCGTCGTCCTCGGCAGCCTCGTCCTCTGAGTTGCCGACGGAGGGCGCCGCTTGGTCAACCCGAAGGCCCAAGCTGGAAATACTCTTACCCCTCCCCGGCACAAAGGGGGGAGAGGCAAGAGCATCTTGACCTTCGGCCGTCACATCTCCGGCTGGAGCCACGTTGTCGGAGGCGCCGTCAGTAGTCGAGGTCGCCACGGCCGGAGCCAATTCCGTCCCAGGGAGCACATCATCCGCTCCGAAGGATACGTTCTCTGCCACCGGGCTCGGAGCCCCCAGGGGAGCCGGAGGGTCCGCCCGGGTGACTGTCTCCGAGGAAGTAGGGACGTCGGGCACCACCGAGGCCTCGATACCCGAAGAGGTACCTGTTTCAATTATCAAGGTTAATTAACATATTCTGCAGATAGCAAGCGAATGCCGATGAAAAAAGAAAGAGCTCTGGGAAAATACCTCCAAGAGCCGCTTGAGGAAGGATCGCCGGATCCTCCAGGACTTCGTACATCCGGAGGATGTTGTCGAAGTCATCCCCCGAAGTCCTGACCTCGGTTTCGTCCGTCGGGGCCACAACCTCCGCAGAAACCCCTTCGGGAGCAGGCAAGTCGGAGGTAGAGTTTGACTCTACTTGCACGTTGACAGGCGCAGGAGGAGTCAGTAGGGTTACATTAACATCCTCCCTGTCGGGGAGGTTTGTGGGGACCTCCCCCATGTCTTCGTCGATCAGAAGGTAATCTTCGAAAGCCTTCGCTGTGGCGCCTCCGGAGTCTTCTGTCTCTTCGGGAGTGGGGCTCCGCTCGTCCGGCGACGAAGAAGACGAAGCAGGCGTCAAGTGAGAAGGCTGCTTCACCGCCCTTTTCTGAGCGGGTTGCTTGCCAGCTTTTTTAGAGGGCTCGGCCGCTGCTTTCCTCTTGCGAGCCGCCGCTCCAGCCGGGGCGAAGTCGGGAAGCTGCGGGGGCTCCATGCCGAGGGCTCTCCACACCCTGTTCGAGCGCTCCCAACTCCCTACCAGTTCCAGCCTCTTCTGCCTCTCGGCTACCGAAGGGGCTCCGAGAATTCGCTCGGTAGCCCGGACTATGTCGTCCGGAGATAAGGCCAGAGGCGCCGCTGGAAAGAAAAAGGTATAAGAAGCATAAGTATAATTAATGTGTTCATATAAAATGATGCCGCAGGAGAAAGACGTACCTATATTTCGGAGGTCCCCCTCCGAGGCTCGCGGGATGGAGATTGGCCAACTGGCCCCGAGGGGCGAGATCCGAAGGCCTACGAACTCTTCGGCTAGGTCTCGCATGCTCATACGACGAGCCACAGAAGCCAGCAACCCTAGCCTCGTCGTGAGCAGGCTAGGGTTCGGGGAGATGTCCGCTTCCTTCTGGAACCAGATTTCTTGAAGAGGGCCCGAAAGGGGGGAGTCTTCTCCTACTTCGGCGTAAAACCACCGAAGTATCCAATTTGTATACCATCGATTGTTTATGGCCTTCGCAGGGAAATGAAGAGCGTGCTCCCGCCGTAGCTGAAAATTGACACTGCCGAAGGCCACTGTCACCTTCGAGTCTCCGGGCCCATCTTGAGGCTTCGGCTGGCAGATAGCTTCGTGGGTCGCTGCGAAGATCTCGGAGCGCCCTTCACACCCCTCCGCCCGAAGAGCCCACTCGAAGACGGCCAGGCGGACGATTGCGTTGGGGGACAATTGAGGCAGGGTAATGTGGAACAGGTCTAGAACCTCTGCCAGAAAATCCACGGCTGGTAGCCCCAGGCCAGCTTCGAAGAACGCCTCGAAGACTACCACTTCTCCGCGCCGAGGCCGTGGAGTCGACTCTGTCCCGGGAACACGAGTCCTCATTCCGGCTCCCAACTTCCCGTCTACTGCCTCTTCGATGGACTCCGCTGTGCTCACTGACTGACCAATGACGAAGCTCTGGGCCATCTTCTTCTTGGAGGGCGGACGGAGCGCCCGAGGGTTCTTGGGCCAACCACCGCCCGGGCCCCCCGCCATTGCCATGGCTGCTGATGCTGCCCATGCCTGCCGCTGCGCCATAGTGTTGGCCGCCAAGGGAGTGGTGTGGCTGGTTCTCGCCATTACGCTCAAGCGCTCGAAGGGGCGGAAGGTTGAGGGGAAAGGTGAATTGCAAGAACGGTGAATGCGGTAAAAAACTTCCAGTAATCCCCTTCTCCCCCTTTTATAACCGCACAATCTATACTGCTCTTCGAGAAGTTTCACACTGCAGGTTCGGCTTCCGTCGCCGACAGGTGGGGTTGGAAAGTGGAACGGCGTGCAACCGCTGAAGAAATCGACCGTTACTTCTTTTTTACAGAGGGTAACGGCTATTTGCGCCGTAACGGTCATATTGACGGTACCCCACGACGTTCGCACTCCGTAACTGGCGCCACGACGAAAGACACTTCGTAACCGTCCGCACGACGTTCACACTCCGTAACCGCTCTCGTAACACTCATGCTCCGAAGCCATGCTGCTCCAGGGAGTTTTCCCACTATGCCAAAATTCGGAGACGAACGTTTTAAAATATTAGGCTTAATATTCTGGGCTAAATCATAGTATCTTCGCATTCCCTTTAAGTCTCAGAAACTAAAAATGTTCCTTTCGTATACTGCCTTCTTCCTAAAAAATAGGTTATCTACAGAAAGGCGTATTCGAGGGGCTACTGTTGGGGGAAATTACTTCATTTCCAGGACTTAAAGGTTAACCCTCCGAAGGCTCTAAGAAGGTCCCGAAGATGGTCGACTAATGCTCGATGATACGTCAGCACGGTCGAAGGGTGCCACGATGCGAAGTCTCGGATGACCCTCCGAAGGGAGAGAGGAGGCTTCGAAGCAGGAAGACGTGACTGATTGGATGCCCTGCTTATCCATCTACCCTGCAGCACTTTACCGTGTATAACCTTGTTTATAATACTGAAGGTCATTTGTAATATAAGGGTAAATAGGTCTATTCCTTAAGCCTTTCTCCCTATAAATACCCCCCTTTGTACCTTGTAAGGAGGATCCAGAACCAGTGGTTCAAACACACATATTCGGACCTCTTGAGTTATTATCCTTTACGGAGGCTCAAGTTTGTCCTAAAAGCACAAACCTCTTGTTTGTTTGTTCTTAACTGCTAAGAACCTGTTGGTGTAACTTTTACGCCAACAACTACAAACTTGAATTGATCGTTTGTGTGAGTGTTTTAATTTTGGTTGATAAAAATCTTGAAACAAAGTTGTTTTTGGTTTTTGAATCTAGTTGAGCTCAAATTTGTGTTGTTTGGTTTAAATCTTAATTTTGAGTGTTTAGAGGTGCGTTGGGTGATTCGATTAGGCCACCACATTTGAAAGAAAGTATCGAGGTGCCTATTCACCCCCCTCTAGTCGCCATTCCGATCCCACACCTTGAGCTTACTGAAAAGCTCTGCGACAGTCAAGGTATCATAGGAAGCGCTCTCAACAATAGAGGATACCTTGATCTCCCAGATCTTAGGGTCCAAGGTGTGAAGAACCTTGAGCGCCTGTTCATGATCTGAGACCAGCTGATCTCGATCGGTCTTGTTGGCCCGAAGCTTGTTAATGATCGACTAAAAGCAACCAAACAAAGCTTCAACAGTCTCACCCGGCTTCTATGAGAAGTTTTCGTATTCTCGCTGGTAGGTCTGATAGAGCCTAGCCTTGACTTGAGCTATCCCCTCATGGTGTGCCTGGAGGGTAGCCCAGATCTCTCGAGCAGTGTCAAGATGGCTAACCCGCTCAAACTCACTAGGACCTAAACAAGAAAACGGTATGTTCACTGCCTTGTTATTCAGGTCATGCAGAGTGACTATCTCAGGAGTAGTATGCTCTGCAGCCGGAAGCATAGTAAAAGTAGCATGAACACACATATCCCATATCCCTGAGCTCTAGCTCAATAGATAGGCTCACATGCGAGTCTTCCAATAGTTGTAGCCAATAACCTCAAGGGATGGAACCTTGCCAAGAGAAGTCATGATCGCTACCTTGGGTTATAATCGGTTAAAGTATGGAAAAAAACCCTAACCAGGATCTGATACCACTTGTATGACCGAGAGTAGCGACCAGAGGGGGGGGTGAATGGGCGCCTCAAAAATTCTTTCGAATCAATGGCCTTCTCCCAACACCCAACGCACCTCAAGAGACAAACAACCAAACAAATCACAAGCACTAAAAATAATCTAGCCTAAAAACGACCGGTGTCATAATCGAAATGACACCACATAAGTGCGTAAAGGCAGACCAGCAAAGCATTTATCTCTAAGGCATTTCAAGCATCGCAGTATTTTAATCTATCACAGAACATATAGAAATAAACACTACTAGGCACAAGAATCGAGAATAGAAATTTTACTGTGTAATTTGTCGTCTCCAGTTCGTGGCACGAATTGAGCTTCTAATCATCGAAGCCTACAGGAGAATTTGTCGAAGCCTGCGCACTGGCTTCGGTCGTCGAAGGCTGTGCACCAGCCTCGGTTATTGAAGCCTGCGCACCAACCTCGGTCGTCGAAGCCTATGCACCAGCCTCGCCTGGTTGCACTTTGGCCAGCAATACGCAAGTGAGACCTCAGGCTGTCGAAGCCTATGGATCAGGTCATCGAAGCCTGTACAGCCTACAGACTTCGCCTGGTGGCCCTTCGCGCATTGTGCTTGGGACAATATAGCGCCTGCATCAAGCTATGCACGCTAGCTGCTGCTGTGTATGTTTCTCTGGCTTCATATCATGGCACATATCTCCCCTAGCACCTAGCTTCCTCGTGGCATCCGGTGGATTAATTTTTGGCTTGTGAAGATTTGGACACGGAAACCAAGAAGTACCTCTAGAAAATAGGTGCAGCCACAATCATCACGCTTGCACATGCGTGTTGTTGCTCCCACCTCGTGCCAACGAGTGCACTTCTCTAAGCACACGCCGCCACCTACAGCCGAACAGCAGAACCTGCGGTCGATAGCAGCAGTGAACTGCACCGAGTGCCTGGGCTCGCATCGTCTGATGCCGTACACCGGAGAACAATCCAGATCAACAGAGGCGGCGCAGAAAAAACACCAGAGGAATAAAACATGATAAGATTTCTGGTATAAAGTGAACTCATGATTTTTCCATTAGAAGAGTTAAGAAACCCTAGGGGATTGGGGCCCTATTTATAGGCAGCCCAATAAATCAGGAAAATCCCAATATACCCTTAGGGTTTTTTACAGACGCCGAAATAAAACAGAAAAGACCAAAATGCCCTTAGGATTTTTATAGACTAGACTAACACGGACTGTTGGCCTAAAAGGCAAAATAGTAAAATCCTATCTAAAGGTAACTTGTCCTGATGCAGAGCTTTCGTAGTTGCTACGACTTCTCTTTAGGACTGTCGGATCCCCGATCGGCGGTCTTGAGTGGTTGCGTCAGTTTTACGGTGAAACCGACAAAGCGCCCGCTGTCTTCACATCGGGTACCCGGATTGGGCCGGCCCTAGTCCACAGCTCCCTCAGCCCGGCAATCGCTGGCCACCCATTTACTTGAGTCAAACCCGGTCAACAGACCAGAAGATCCCCTGTCGTTCCTGGCCCATGTACCCGGATTGAGCCGGCCTGACTCTGCAGCCCCTTTGCCTGGTAGTCGCTCGCTGCCTGTGTACCTGAGTTACACGCAGCCCAAGAACCGATAGTTCTCATCTCATCTTCGTATCCTCTCTCTTTGACTTCTGTTGACAATCACTCATCACTTCTAGAGCCATGAGGCCCATGATCTTCAACATGGCTCCTCACCAGTGAAAGCCATCAATGACAGATGGTACTTAGATTGGACTGCATCTTGACCGGACCCCTACAGGACATCTTTTACCGAAGGGAAGCAGAGGTCCAACCGGACCCAAGCCAACTTGAAGTCCATCTCGGGTTGCTACACTCCGTAAGTCATCGCATGAGTATGCGTGACTTGGCGGAAGAGTTCATCGGACTCTAGATAACTCCTCTAATGACTGCTTGGCCGATCAACTTCGAGGAGAACCCGGAGGGGGACTTCGAGAGATCCCTTCAAGCTCTGCAGGTAAACTTTCAATATGCCCTACAAAGTATTTTGCATGCAATTCTGGTTTTATAGAAAATGATTTAATTAAAATGAAATCTTATCTTTCAGCTCTACGCGTGGCTCTTACTCCTGAACAAATCGTCCAAGCTACGGAGAAGGTTCTCGGAGCCCCTACACTCGTTGAAAAAGAGCAGAGGGTTAAGTTGGTCGGGAGTTGGGAGCGATTCAATCTGGTGTGGAGTGTGCTCGGAGTTGAACATCCAACTCTCCCATACTGGACCACTTTGGATCAAGATCTGAAGAAAAGGAAGACTAAAGCAGGGCCTTCAGGATCGGTGAAGACACCTGCCAAAAAGGTGTCTCAAAAGCCGAAGGCCCTTACTCCCTCAAAATCTCCAGTTTCATCACCGGAACCATCTAAAGATGAAGATGATGCGGACGTGGCGATGGTGGAGGACTTCGAGACCCTTCTTGCCAGAGATGAGGGCTATTGAATGGGAGCTGAAGTCTCCGCTAGAGATGAAGCAGGGGTAACACCTACCATAGAAGGTGATCCTAAACAGGTGGAGACCGTGAATGTCTCATCTGGTCAGGCTGGTACTGAAGAAGGCGGAGTCGAGACTATGGATACCCAAGTCTTATCTCTAGACGAAGTGATAGCCGTAGTAGTTGAAAATATCTCCGCGGTTGTTCCTTTGGTTCAAAGTCCAGAGTCTGAAGAAGACTTCGAGCAAATGTTTGAGCCCCAAAGCAGTCCAATACTCATCCAGCAACAAGATACCGGAGGTAAGGCATAGCTTGATATTTTTTCTTCACTATTTACCTGTACAATTGAAATAATGCTATTTACCTTTGGTTCATATAGGATTGGCTCTGATGGAGGTGGCTCCTGCTACATAGATTGCGCTGGAGCCTGTTGCGGCCTCGATGTCAACTCTAGTTGTAGAACAAGTGGCTCCAACTTTGTAGATAGCTTTGAATGAGGCGACAGGCCCTGGAAAGGGTAAAGGTAAAGGTTGGTCATTGCCTGCTCCTATTCTAGGGTAGACTCCATTGGAATCTACGGACGGAGGCTAGTCTACGGAGGCCTCCGAAGGTGCTTCGTTATGCTCCGATCCTTCTCCTAGCGAAGATGATCGGAGTGCCTTGTCAAGGCTACCTCTCCTGGCTCCCTTTCTTGAGCGAAGGACAGGACTTCGAGCTTTGCTGGAGCCTTTAGCTCTAGCTAGTCGCGAAGTTGGGGAAACTAACTTGGTCTCCATCCTCGGATAGGTTGAAGGGTCGGAGCTAGATGCTGCTCTTGAACGGGCAGCTTACAAGGTACGAAGCATCTGCAAAAATAAGTTTAGTTTGAACATATGTGCATAATTCATTTACTTTGTTCTTCTTCCTTTGTAGCAAGTGGTTCTAGCTCGAGCTTCATCTATGTCAAATGAGCGAGAATGTAATCGGCTCAAAGAGAAGGTGACGGCCCTTCAAGGGAGCCTTATCGACTCTGAGACTTGGACTTCGAACTTGGAAGAGGTAGTGGATGCAGAGCAAAGTGCTAGATCTAGATTGGAGGTTGCGAAGGATGAACTTGAAGCTGAGCTGGTTGTGCTCCGGGCTCAGGTGGAAAACTACAGGAAGAGCAGGCGGCTTAAGGAGCTGAACTGGTTAAGCTTCGAGAGGAGTAGCTAAGTTTGATGGAGGAGGCCAAGAAACTGCTCGGACAAAAAAGCGCTTTAATGATGGAGACAACCAAACTCTCCTCTTTGATTGACGAGCTAACTAAGTCAAACAAGGCCTTGGCTGTAGAAAGGATAAAGTGCAAGAGTGCGGCTTCTGAGACCATGGACGCCCTTCGGGGTGTCCTGGAATACTTCAGCACTTCTTGCGCCTCTTCGTCAACTGCCAACGACCCACTGTTGCGAAAGATGAATATAATCCAAGCAGCAGTGAAGATTATGAAGGCTGTGGGTACTCGGTACGGAGAGATCTCCGGACAAGTAGCTGCTCTCAGAGTGCTTCGTTACTATGAAGACATTGGATTATCTATTTCGCCGGAGCCTAGAGCAGCCCCCGCTAACTTTGGTGACAACCGACTTCTAACCCCTTCACCTAACGTGGTCGTAGCTTGGGAGGCTTTTTAGCCATCCTGGAGAGCTGAAGGTGAGGAGCCATGCTGAATAGCGTGGGCCTCATGGCTCCAGATGTGATGAGTCATTGTCAACGATAGTCAAAAAGGACTGAGAAGAGAGAGAAGACCTGCTGCGTCTGGGCCGCGTGTGACTCAGGTACACGGGCAGCAAGCGACTGTCGGGCAGAGAAGGCCGTGAAGTCGGGCTGGCCCAATCCGGGTACATGGGCTAGGAGCAGCAGAGGATCCACTGGACTGTTGACCGGGATTGACTCAGGTACACGGGCGGCGAGTGATTGCCGGGCTGAGGGAGCCGCGGAATCGGGCCGGCCCAATCCGGGTACCCGGTGCGAAGACGGTGGACGCTTTGTCAGTTTCGGCGCAAAACTGACGACCACTGATCTTGGATCGGACCGTCCTGGAGCGAAGCCGTAGCTGCTACGAAAGCCCCGCATCAGGACATGTTACCTTTATTTAGGTTTTTACTATTTTGCCTTTAGGCCCACAGTATGTCAGTCGAGTCTGTAAAAAATCATAAGGGCATTTTGGTCTTTTCCATTTTTATTTAGCGTCTGTAAAAAACCCCAGGGGTATTTCTGCATTTTACCATTTTATTGGGCTGCCTATAAATAGGCCCCAATCCCTAGGGTTAGGGTTAACTCAATCAAATCAAAAAACCAGAGTTCAAAATTTTATTCCTCTCTTTCTCCACTGTTCATCGCCGCCATTCTTCAGCAGCCGTCGCGCTGATCCGGCTTTGGCTCCTCCACCGAGATCCCCCACGTCTGCACTGCTACGGTCTCACCGCCGGTTTTTCTCAGGGAGCTCTTGGCTTCCGGTTTTTCTTCTCGGGCCGTGAGCAGGCACCTGCGTGCGGGTGCTGGTTTTTCATCGGAGCAGCGCAGGCAGCTCATTTGCGCGTGTGCGGGCGCCATCAGGAACCAGGCGGCGGAATCTTCAAGGCAGGAGGCACTACAACGCGTGCGTAACAAGCAGAGCAACAGCATATCAGAGCTTGTGTGAGGAACAGGGCTATACGTCAATAGCGTAGTAAGAAAATTACTTCCTCCTCAAAAGACGTGTCTAGATTTTTGTTAATTGGTTGGCTAGATTAATTTTGCATATGCTTTACTGTGCTTGTTAATCACGTGATAGCACTTGAACACTAATCAATTTTCTCGTTTTGCGTGCTGAAGAAACAGAACACAAGGTACTGTTTAAATGAATCAAATCAAACCATGATTAGCACTAATTACGTTTCTCGATTTGCGTGCAAATGAAATATTCATGTGTAGCTTTGTGTCACGTACTGATAGTACTATTTCAATATCTTCCGAAACATCCGATTGCATGTGGTGGCATACTGCTAAGAATTAATTTTTCCATGAATATATTTCATCTGTTGATTTAATCTTTGTGCTGTCATTACATCTGTTGGTTCATCTGCTGTTTTGATAGATGATATTGATTCTGGTGTTTTAATCTGTGCACTGTTTCATTTCGGTTAGAACATCATGTTTTACCTTCTTCATATGTGTTGGTTTGATTAAATGCCTGTGAGTTAATTAATCTGTTGAATCTGCCTTTAAGCATTGTGTTGGTGTCTTTTCGATTAGGACACCGGTCGTTTTTAGGCTAGATCATTTTAGGTCCTGTTGATCTGTTTACTTTTCCTTGCTAAGTCTGTCGAGGTGCGTTGGGTATTGGGAGCAGGCCATTGATTCGAAAGAATTTTTTAGGCGCCCATTCACCCCCCCTCTGGTCGCTACTTTCGATCCTACAAGTGGTATCAGAGCTTGGTTAGGGTTTTTCCATACCTTAACCGGTTCTAAACCCCAGTAGTGATCATGACTTCTCCTGGCAAGGTCCCGTCCTTGGAAGCTTATGGCTATAATTATTGGAAGACTCGCATGCGAGCCTATCTCATGAGCCAAAGCTCGGACATCTGGGACATTTGCGTTCACGCTACGTTTGTCATATTGCCAGTTGCTGAGCGTGATTCTCCTGGTATCATCGCCCAGCATGTGAACAATAGCAAAGCGGTGAACATCTTGTTTTCTGGTTTGGGTCCCACTGAGTTTGAGCGTGTGAGCCATCTCTCCACTGCGAGAGAGATCTGGGCTACCCTCCAGGCACACCATGAGGGGACAGCTCAGGTCAAGGCTCGGCTCTATCAGACCTACCGGCGTGAGTACGAGAACTTCACACAAAAGCCGGGTGAATCTGTTGAAGCGTTGTTTGGTCATTTTCAGTCGATCATAAACAAGCTTCGGGACAACAAGGCTGAGGGTGTTCAGTTAGTCTCAGATCATGAACAGGCGCTCAAGGTTCTCCATACCTTGGACCCAAAGATCTGGGAGATCAAGGTATCCTCTATCATTGAGAGCACTTCTTATGATACCTTGACCATTTCTGATTTGTTTAGCAAGCTGAAGGCCACCGAGGTTGATACCCAGTTGAGATCAAATCTCACTGGCTCTGGATCAAAGTCTCTGGCCCTTGCTACACCTTCTGTTGATCCCTCTTCTGTGAGTTGTGTTGGGTTCTCCTTGATGTCTATCACTGAGGACCAGCTTGAGTTGTTGGGAGATGATGATTTGTGTCTTTTTAACAACCGGGTGCGTCGTGTCTATGATAAGAGGATGTTCAAAAGACACGGCACAAAGACCGGATGCTTTGAGTGTGGTGATCCAGGACACTTCATCGCTGACTGCCCCAAGCGCAATGGCCACAAGAAGGGCACCGGTGGTGGCTTCCACGACTCCGGCAAGCACGACAGCTCCTCCTTCAACAAGGGCAAGCCAAAGACCAGATTTTTCAGAAAGGCCCTGAAGGACTACCGGCGAGAGAACAAGAAGCGCGACAAGGCCTTCTTCGCCGAGATGGAGAAGAGCTACTCCAAGCGGTCCACGTCTTCTTCCTCTTCATCGAGCTCGAGCGATGAGGAGATCATCATCAGGAAGGGGAAGGACAAGGACGATCCAGCAGGCCTTTGCTTCATGGCCTTCGGGGACAGACCGAAGAGCCGCTCACATCAGCGCCGAAGATCCCGCAAGAGCTTCTGCTCAATGGCTCTTGGGGATAAGAAAGAGAAGAGCTCCTCCGATGACTCCGACGACGACGACAACGAAAAGGTATCATCCTATGAACGCGAAATCGTTGATTTACTTGAAAGCAATCGTCAGGAGTTAAAGTATCGGGAAAAACTGCTTAGAGGGGCTAAGAAGAGGATAGATGAGTTAGAGAGTGAGCTTGCCGTGGCCAACGGCAGAATTGAGAGTCTATCTTCTTCCCCTTGCTTGGGTGATAGCAGTGAGTGCCCAAAGTGTGAGGTGCTTCTGTGTGACCTGTCGACTCTGAAGTCCAGGTACACAGAAAGGGTTGATGAGAGGGACGCTTTGGCCACTGAGCTTGAAAGCGCTCAGCTGGAGCTGAAAGATGCTCAAGCCACTATCGTCGTTCCCTGTGCTGATTGCCCATCTCATCTTGCTAGTTTAGCTGAGCTAAAAGCCAAGGGCGATGAGCGTCTGGGTGATTTGGAGAGAATGAGAGTTGAGCTTGCGCAGACTAGGCTAGAGCTTGAGACATTGTCAGTTCCACCCACTGTCTGTGAGAACTGTCTGTCTCTTAGAATGGAGTTGATTAAGCTGAAAGCCGAGAAGTCTGTCCAGATAGATAGTGAGTGTGAGACCTGCTTGTCTCAGGTGGAGGTACTAGCTTCTTTGAGAGAGGAGCTAGCTGATTCTCAGAATGAGAACTTTTACCTCTGGTCTATCCTGAGTTGGATCAGTGCCAGAGAGCCACAGCTCGGCATGATGATCCAGCAGTTCAAGAGGCAGGATGGGTTTGGGGTAGGTTACACCTATACCAAGGCTGACTTTGAGAGTGCCATTAGCCGGGCAGTGGAGTGGAGTAAAATGACTCCTGAACAGAGATATCCCAAGACCCATTCCACTGAGACTTCCCAGGCTTGTCAGCCCAAGGATGGAGTGATCCATGAACCACCCAAAGCTCCACCCAAGAAACCCATCTGGGTTCCAAAGCCCAAACTTCTCCACACTTCTCTAGACTCTCTTCCTGGACTCTCTCAACCCAAGAAGACAACACCAAACACCACTAAGCCCAAGAACCCCAAACCTCAACCACATTCCAAGAAGCCCACTTACCATTGCGAGTATTGTCAGAGAGACGGGCATCTTGCAGAGTTTTGCTTCAGGAGGAAGCGGGTTGAGAGAGCAGAGAGAACTCGTGGTGGTCAGGAGCAGTTCTACCAGCAGGGTGGTAGACTGCGTGTTCCTCGACGCGGGGAGAGGCTGGAGGCCAGGCCGCGTCGTGTAGGTGGTGGTAGAGGAGACGACTTTCTTGCTCGTACTCCAGTTGGTGGTGGTCGTTCCGGTAGAGCTCCAGGCCGTTTTGGCTACGGTCCTGGACCTCGTGGCCGAGGCTTTAGGCAGAACCGAGGACCACGCTTTGAGCCGCGTTTTGGTCCAAACTTTTCTGATGATTTCTGCTTTCCGTCTTTTGAGCAGATCGCTCGACACTGGTTTAGCTCTTTTGCTAAACCCGGTGCCGGACCATTTGTTCCCACTTACAGCCACTGATTGTGCAGGATCGGGGACTGGAGGACGTTTGGATCATGGACTCAGGGTGTTCTCGCCACATGACGGGACATCGCAGATGGTTCTCCAGTCTCACTCCCCCGAGCTCCAAAGAGTACATCACCTTCGGGAACAGTGGTCAAGGGAAAGTAAGTGGCATTGGCTCAATTCGCATTTCAGACCATTTTTCATTGAAGAACGTTGCTTTGGTTGGAAACTTGAACTTTAATTTGATTTCTGTTTCGCAACTTCTTGAGGATGGTTTGGAGGTGCGGTTTAAGAAGGGCAATTCTTCTGTGTTTGATTCTAGAGGGTTTTTGATTTGCCAATCTTACCTTTCGGTAAAGTTTTTCGGATTGACTTCTCTAGTTCTTTTGGCCCTTCTCGCTGTTTGATTGCTGGATCCTCCTCTGAGCTCTGGAAGTGGCATAGGAGGTTAGGCCATTTGAGTTTTGACCTGCTAGTCAGGTTGAGCTCTATGGACCTCATCCGAGGATTGCCCAAGCTTAAGATGGAGAAGGATCTGGTTTGCCATCCCTGTCGTCACGGGAAAATGGTTGCCGCTTCTCACGCACCTGTGACTCAGGTGATGACTTCGTATCCGGGCGAGCTATTACATATGGACACTGTCGGTCCAGCTCGGGTACGCTCAGTCGGTGGGAAGTGGTACGCACTTGTGATTGTTGACGATTTTTCTCGATTCTCGTGGGTTTTCTTTTTGGAGTCTAAGGATGAAACTTTTCAATTTGTTCATGACCTGATTTTGAAGCTGAAGAATGAGAACAATGGTCGGATGCGAGCAATTCGCTCCGACAACGGCTCTGAGTTCAAGAACTCTCAGTTCGTCAGCTTCTGTAGTGATCAGGGTCTTGACCATCAGTTTTCTGCTCCTTACACTCCCCCACAGAATGGCGTTGTGGAACGAAAGAACCGCACGCTAGTCGAGATGGCCAGGACGATGCTCGATGAGCACAGGACTCCTAGGCGCTTTTGGGCTGAAGCCATGAACACGGCTTGCTATCTGGCCAACCGCATTTTTCTTAGAGCTTACCTTGGTAAGACATCATATGAGTTGCGGTTTGGCAGACAGCCCAAGGTGAATCACTTGCGAGCGTTTGGCTGCAAGTGCTTTGTGCTCAAGAAGGGAGGGCATTTGGACAAGTTTGAGTCTCGTTGCTGGGATGGTGTTTTTCTTGGTTACGCTTTGCATTCTCGAGGCTTTCGTGTTTGGAACCTCGACTCCCAGCAGCTTGTCGAGACTTGCGAGGTTTCTTTTGATGAGTCCTTGCCTTCTTCATCTCCTTCTTTTGAGCTTTCTGGTGATGGTGAGCTCGGAGAGTCCATCTTCGAGGAAGATGAGGATACTCCAGCTGCTGATGAGGGTGGGCCTTCTGCACCTCCTGCAGAGCCCACATCTTCTGAGACTTCGACTGAGGACGAGGGTGGACCTCTGATCACTTCTTCCACTTCGATCGAGCCCCCTCAGTCGAGTCCAGAGGTGCCAGCTGCTGACTCCGGTGAGGTGACTTCAGATCACCAGGGATCCCGAGCAGTTCAGCGTGATCACCCCTCAGAGCTCATCATCGGTGATGTGTCTTCAAGAACTTTGCGTTCGTCTGTTGACTCTCTTGCTGTGTTTGCTGAATCTGCTTTTGTTGCATCTTTTGAGCCCAGAGACATTTCTCATGCTCTTTCTGACTCGAACTGGATTAATGCCATGCAAGAAGAGCTTGAGAATTTTGTCCGCAATCGGGTTTGGACTCTAGTAGAGCTACCACCAGGATGCAACCCCATAGGCACCAAGTGGGTGTTCAAGAACAAGCAAGGTGAAGATGGGGTTGTGGTGCGCAACAAAGCTCGACTAGTTGCCCAGGGTTTTTGCCAGAAGGAAGGTATTGATTTTGAAGAAACCTTCGCCCCTGTTGCCCGTCTTGAGTCCATTCGCATTCTTTTAGCTTTTGCCGCTTCGAAGGGTTTTAAGCTTTTTCAAATGGACGTCAAGAGTGCTTTTCTGAACGGGTACATAGAGGAGGAGGTTTATGTTAGGCAGCCCCCCGGTTTTGAGAACCCCAAGTTTCCTCGACATGTTTTTAAGCTGCAGAAAGCTTTATACGGGTTAAAGCAAGCCCCCAGGGCTTGGTATGACCGGTTAAAGCAGTTTTTGTTGGGGAAGGGCTTTGTGATGGGTTCTGTGGATAAGACTCTCTTCTTGCTCAGAGATGCTTCAGATTTTTTAGTCGCTCAGATATACGTGGACGATATTATCTTTGGCGGTACTACTAATGATCTTGTGTCCAAGTTTTCTGAGCAGATGCACAGCGAATTCGAGATGAGCCTCATGGGTGAACTCAAGTACTTTCTAGGGCTCCAGATCAAGCAGACCAAGGACGGCACCTTCATCCACCAAGGTAAGTACACTCGTGACATGTTGAAAAAATTTGACTTTGGTGGTGAGCTGAAGCCGCAGATGACCCCAATGGGTACATCTGGGGGCCTGGACAAGGACGAGAGCGGCGTCAAGGTCAACGAGAGAGAGTTTCGAGGGATGATCGGTTCGCTGCTGTACTTGACGGCGACGAGGCCAGACATACAGTTCGCCGTGGGACTGTGTGCGCGCTTCCAGTCTTCACCTCGCGCGTCTCATCGGCAGGCTGTCAAGCGCATCTTCAGGTATCTCACTTATGCGCCTGATCTTGGTCTTTACTATTCAGCATCATCTTCTCTTGATTTATCTGGCTTTTCGGACGCTGACTTTGGTGGGTGCCGGTTGGATCGCAAGTCGACTTCCGGTACTTGCCAGTTTCTTGGTTCGTCTCTTGTCTCTTGGTCTTCTCGAAAGCAATCTGGAGTTGCTCTTTCGACCACAGAGGCTGCGTATGTAGCTGCTGCTAGCTGCTGCTCACAGTTGGTTTGGATGATTTCCACTCTGCGAGATTTTGGGTTATTCTTTCCTACCAGGGTTCCATTGTTTTGCGACAGCACCAGTGCTATTAGTGTAGGGAAAAACCCATGTCATCATTCAAAAACCAAACACATTGATGTGCGCTTTCACTTTTTGCGGGATCAATATGAGAAAGGTGTCATTGACCTTGTTCATGTTGATACCCATCATCAGTTGGCTGACATTTTCACCAAACCCCTACATCAGTCTACGTTTGAGCGTTTACGAGGGGATTTGGGTGTTGTGTATCCTTTTTAGGATATTTTGCGTCATTTTTTTCTTTCTTCTTTACTCTTTTCTTTACTCTTTTTGTGTGTGTTCATATCATACATATTCACATATCACACTTTTGAGCCTGCTTCTGTTATATGATTGAACTGCTTTACTTATTCTAGCCGGTACATGCTTTTGATTACTTGTCAATGATCATGCATTGTTTCAGTTCGCTTGATATGTCTGATATCTGTCATATGCATGGCTTTTACACTTTAAACTTGAAAAATGATCACCATTGCTTCTGGTAACTAGCATGTGTAGGCTGAGTGCTTTTGCTATCTGTTACATGCCTTGTAGCTAGTTCATCACATAGATGCAGATATGCAACTTGGACATCTTTATGCTTTAACTTGGAAAATATGCTATAAAAATGATAAAAATCAAAAATGAATGAAAATTCCATGCCTTTTTATGCTTAAGTTGAAAAGATCCAAGTGGGTTTGCCTTGTCGCATTGCATTGTTCTGGACTGCTTGCCATAGCACTTTGGTATGAACCAGGACAGTGTAGTGTATGCCAAGACCAATGTCTTAAGCTTCTGATGGTCCAGTTCTGGCCTAGGCTTGACTTGGTCGGTTAGCATAAGGTTTGACATGCAAATAACCCTTGGCAAAAATGAAAAAGGACAATGAAAAAGCCTGAAAATTAAAAAGACAACAAGTTTGCTGAAGCACTTTGTTTTGGACGATGCTTATCTTGGTAGATATCAGTTAGCTTCTGCATCTCATACTTTACCTTGCTTGTTAACTGGAAAATGTGGTGATGCCTTTGTTTGAAAAAAACTGAAAAATGCGTGCTAAATGACTTTCTTTGGATATCATCTGTTGTACTGATCATGCCATGTGACTTCGACAGTAAGTCTTTTGCTATACTTGTTAGATGTTGTAATTGCAGTCAATCATATCTGAGAAGCATGCTTTCTACACTCCACCCGCACCCCAGTTGCATTCATTGCATATTTTGAGGGGGAGTTGCATTTCAGGGGGAGTCTGCGTCTTAGAGTGCTTGATGAGTTCACTTGTCAACAAGGGGGAGAATTTTTGGTATAAGAGTTTAAGGGGGAGTTTTGGCTTTCTCTGGGATTTGTTTCAGGGGAGTTTTTGTCCCGGTTGTCCTTACTCTTTTGTTATCCTTGTTGATGTTTCTAAGATTGCACTCGTTTTCGAGCTTTTACTTTATTCTTCTTCTTCTTTGTTTTCTTGTGTTTTGTTTTCGTGTTTCCACAGTTGATTGCAGGTACTGAAGAGCAGATGAAGAGAAGTGTTGACAATGCACTCATCAAGGGGGAGATTGAGGAGCCATGCTGAATAGCGTGGGCCTCATGGCTCCAGATGTGATGAGTCATTGTCAACGATAGTCAAAGAGGACTGAGAAGAGAGAGAAGACCTGCTGCGTCTGGGCCGCGTGTGACTCAGGTACACGGGCAGCAAGCGACTGTCGGGCAGAGAAGGCCGTGAAGTCGGGCTGGCCCAATCCGGGTACATGGGCTAGGAGCAGCAGAGGATCCACTGGACTGTTGACCGGGATTGACTCAGGTACACGGGCGGCGAGTGATTGCCGGGCTGAGGGAGCCGCGGAATCGGGCCGGCCCAATCCGGGTACCCGGTGCGAAGACGGTGGACGCTTTGTCAGTTTCGGCGCAAAACTGACGACCACTGATCTTGGATCAGACCGTCCTGGAGCGAAGCCGTAGCTGCTACGAAAGCCCCGCATCAGGACAAGTTACCTTTATTTAGGTTTTTACTATTTTGCCTTTAGGCCCACAGTATGTCAGTCGAGTCTGTAAAAAATCCTAAGGGCATTTTGGTCTTTTCCATTTTTATTTAGCGTCTGTAAAAAACCCCAGGGGTATTTCTGCATTTTACCATTTTATTGGGCTGCCTATAAATAGGCCCCAATCCCTAGGGTTAGGGTTAACTCAATCAAATCAAAAAACCAGAGTTCAAAATTTTATTCCTCTCTTTCTCCACTGTTCACCGCCGCCATTCTTCAGCAGCCGTCGCGCTGATCCGGCTTTGGCTCCTCCACCGAGATCCCCCACGTCTGCACTGCTACGGTCTCACCGCCGGTTTTTCTCAGGGAGCTCTTGGCTTCCGGTTTTTCTTCTCGGGCCGTGAGCAGGCACCTGCGTGCGGGTGCTGGTTTTTCATCAGAGCAGCGCAGGCAGCTCATTTGCGCGTGTGCGGGCGCCATCAGGAACCAGGCGGCGGAATTTTCAAGGCAGGAGGCACTACAACGCGTGCGTAACAAGCAGAGCAACAACATATCAGAGCTTGTGTGAGGAACAGGGCTATACGTCAATAGCGTAGTAAGAAAATTACTTCCTCCTCAAAAGACGTGTCTAGATTTTTGTTAATTGGTTGGCTAGATTAATTTTGCATATGCTTTACTGTGCTTGTTAATCACGTGATAGCACTTGAACACTAATCAATTTTCTCGTTTTGTGTGCTGAAGAAACAGAACACAAGGTACTGTTTAAATGAATCAAATCAAACCATGATTAGCACTAATTACGTTTCTCGATTTGCGTGCAAATGAAATATTCATGTGTAGCTTTGTGTCACGTACTGATAGTACTATTTCAATATCTTCCGAAACATCCGATTGCATGTGGTGGCATACTGCTAAGAATTAATTTTTCCATGAATATATTTCATCTGTTGATTTAATCTTTGTGCTGTCATTACATCTGTTGGTTCATCTGCTGTTTTGATAGATGATATTGATTCTGGTGTTTTAATCTGTGCACTGTTCATTTCGGTTAGAACATCATGTTTTACCTTCTTCATATGTGTTGGTTTGATTAAATGCCTGTGAGTTAATTAATCTGTTGAATCTGCCTTTAAGCATTGTGTTGGTGTCTTTTCGATTAGGACACCGGTCGTTTTTAGGCTAGATCATTTTAGGTCCTGTTGATCTGTTTACTTTTCCTTGCTAAGTCTGTCGAGGTGCGTTGGGTATTGGGAGCAGGCCATTGATTCGAAAGAATTTTTTAGGCGCCCATTCACCCCCCCTCTGGTCGCTACTTTCGATCCTACAGAAGGCCAATCATCTATAAAAGCTTGGATCAATGAAGGTCTTCGACAAAAACAAGCGTGGGCACAACCTTCAAGCAGCAAACCTCCTTCGGACCCGAAGGTTTAGTTTCCCTTAGGGCTCCGCCTACTGTAAAAAAGCTTATCTTTTGTTCTCCTTTGAATGAAAAGACTTGTTTGGAAATGTTTTTAGGCTTCTCAATATTTTTTGGATGAGCTCAAAGTATTAGAGATTAACGAAGAACTCCGCCTACAATGGGCCACCTTCGAAGCTTTAAGGCCTCACATGCGTCCTCAATTTTCAATTCCCCGAGGAGGCTACGGAGAGGTTGTACCCGATATATGTAAGGAAGTGCTATCTTATATTAAAGAGGAGGAAAAATAAGTCGTTAATATAGTATCTTCATCTTCAGAGGACATTGATCGGTCCAAAGAAGAGTGTACTGGCGTGGAGCAAGCGGAGAGAAGTCCTGAATGACTTAAGACCTGGGGGGAGCTTCAACAAGAACAAAAGGATTTCTGGGCTTCAAAGGAGGCAAAAAGAGTTAAGCGTAAAGTTTTGAAGACTCCAGGCTTCGGGACAAGTCATCTTCGAAGCCGGGCTAATTCTGAAAACAGCTCTAGAGATCGAAGGGGTCTCCGCTTCCTCCTTGGCTTAGACATAGATTTTTCAAAATGTAATATAATCTATTGAATAATATAAACTAAAATGCTTCAAAATTGTCTCGTTATCTCCCAGCCTCTCTTTGGGGGTAAGCACCTTCGAATTTTGATCTAAGGTGGTTACGCATAATGATTATGATGTTAAACCGTACAATTTGACTATTTTTATATTTGGCGGCTTGGGGCCCCTAATTATGTTAAATGAGAAAAAAGGACTCAGTCCAAAATTCGAATAAATGATCGCTAGGGACCTCAAAAGTGCCTTCGACCCCATTGATTCGAAGTCTAAAAATTGTAGCTTATTACTCCTTTCTGAATATGGTTGCTTCAGACTATTTTTTGGATGTATTAGGATCCGATTATAATGGTCACTTTGGACTCTTTTTACGGACATTTTCAAGCTAATTCCTCGGAGCCCATATCTATTGACAGAGAAATGTGCCCCCGCACTTGGGTCAGTTCGATGATCCAAAAGTGTGCGGATACTTAGGGACAAGCCTAATCGTAACACAACACCGACGCCGCGTTCCGACTACCCTTAACCGTGGTAAGGGGGGTGGAGTCGCTAGGTAATCAGATCACACATGAATAATCCAATTAGCCGAAATAAGGGTATCAAACAGAACAAATCAGTAAACTGATCGAAACCTATCTGATTCGAAGTATAGTGCGAAGGGTGTTGCTGAAGCGTACCTCCAGCGTCTGGTGAGAAGTGTCCCACCGAAGGGTACCTTCGATAGACTCTGAACCGATCTGGACGCGACAATCAACTCCGAACAGTGGGGTTCGGCGTGAAGTCTCTGATACAGTAAGATACAGAACAATGACTAAGACGCAACACACGAGCGTGACTTTGTCTAGAGCGGAGTACGAGCATGGTGAAGCCTATCATGGTGAAGTCTGTTGACAAAGCCTTTTTGCATGCGGTCGAAGCAGCAACCTCGCTGAAGTGTGTTCTGGCAACCCCCGAAACCGGTCTCCCAGCTTCGGACACCTCGGGCGGAGTGGCTCCAAACATGGAAAACCTGCAACAGAGGGGATTTGAAGTACCAATTGGGCCCGAGGACCGAATTCTGCTAAGTGTTGCACTAGTGGCGAAGGTAGCAATCTGTTACGCAGATTAGCGGATAATTCACAAGTGAAGTAACAAGGTGATAACAATCTATTACGTAGATTAATGGATACTTCATAGGCGAGCTAACAAGGCGATGTCAATCTATTACATAGATTAACGGATACTTCATAGGCGAAGTAACAAGGCTTACCACTATTATGAAGTAGCCGTCGGAGGGCTTCTAAGCAAACCCATGAAGATTGCAGAAAGTAAAGGTAAAATAAAGGTACGGTTCAAAGCTACGGCTTTGTGGTTGATTGTGTTGGGGGCTTTTCTAAACTGGCCTCACCCCTATATTTATAGGGGCTAGACTTCTAATCTCTAAGCCTAATCTGGTGGAATTCGGTTTGATCACGGCTGAAGGACTTAGTCAAAAATCGGACTCAATCTCTAACTCTGCCCGAAGTGGGCCTTAGGCCAGGCCTGCCGAAGCCTGCTCCTCGGGCCAAAGCTTCGGTGGAGTGGGCCTCCGAAGGCCTCTGGGTCGAAGGAGGTGGGCTAGCTAGAAGCTTCCAAAGACTGTAGCCTAGTGGACCTTCGGCCCTGTAGGGCTTCGGCCCAACCTAGGATACGTGCCTTTTCGGCGCAAATTGCCAAAATTGGTATTTTGACAATCTTAACCATTAATGCCCCCTACCTTTTAGTGAACTAAGTGAACTAAAAGCATAATGGGCTAAAGATGATACCTTCCATATCGGCATTTCGACATCTTTCAAGTTGTTTGCCACACACTTGGGAAATACCTTTTCAAGTATCTACCATGCAAAGCTCTTCGAAACCGCTCTCCTTGCAGAGACTCTAACACATATGCATTGCCAGGAGCGATTTCGGCTATTTTGAAAGGACCTTCCCAACTAGGCGACCATTTACCAAATTTGGGACTCTTAGTGCCTAAAGGTAAAATCGTCTTCCAAACCAAGTCACCTACTTGAAATGATTTTGGTTTAAACTTCTTATTGTAGGCTTTAGCTACTCTCCTCTTATCTATTTCTATAGCTTCTAAAGCCCTCAAACTCTTATCGATCACTTCTTCTAGATTGTCTTTCACAAGAGTCTCATATTCGTCGACCGATAAGCCATCTTTCTTTAGAACTCTTAAAGAGCCAAGATCTACATCTACGGGTAGAATGGCTTCTTGTTCATATACCAACTCATATGGACTAACTTTGGTAGCATTGTGCTTTGCAATTCTCCAAGCCCATAGCGCCTCGGAAAGCACTTCATGCCACCTCTTAGGGAATTCTTCAATCTTCTTCTTAATAAGCTTAATCACAGTTTTATTACTAGACTCGGCCTAACCATTGGCCTGAGCATAGTAAGGTGAAGAAACAAATGAACTACCTTGATCTGTAGTGAGGGTTTGAGGAATACTGAATCTATGTATAATGTGTTTTAAGATAAAATCAAGTACCTCGTTGTGAGTCATGTTCTTGAGAGGCACGACTTCGCTCCATTTGGTGAAGTAGTCCATCGCCATCAACACGAACCGATGCCCTTTTGAGGAAGGAGGGTGAATTTGGCCGATGAAGTCTAAACCCCAACCTCGGAACGACCATGGCTTGACAATGGGGTTAAGTAATGAAGCAAGAGCTAATTTAATATTGTCAAACTTCTGACAAGCTTCACACCCTCTATAATACTTAAAACAATCCTAAGTCATAGTTCGTTAGTAGAAACCCGCTCTCTTGAGCATCCAACTCATTTTCTGGGTCGACTGATGAGTGCCACAAAGCACTTCGTGGACTTCTCCCGTAGCTACTTGGGATCGTTCATTGCCTAAACACTTCAACAATACTCCATCAATAGTTCGGTGATATAGTGTATCATCTAGCAACACAAATTTAACCGCTTGCCACCGAACTTTCTAATCAACCCTTTGGCTAGGGTCTCTCAAATACTAGACGATTGGAGTTCTCCAATCGCCCTTGTGGACTTCTGAGTGTTTTGCTAGCTCACTCCCTGGAATAGTGTCAAAGCTCGGAATGCCCCTCGAGCCCTTCTTGCTTCTGCCGAAGCCTGCTGGGACTGGCTGCGTGATGCTATTCAGGCCGAAGCCTCCTGCCGGAGGGTCCGGGCTCCCGGAAATCCTCACTGTCCCGGGGACATCGGCTCACGGGCTTCGTCATGCCAAACCCTTTGGTGGGCGAAGTACTCTGGCCCTAGGGTCCAACCCAGAGGGTTCTCTTGTCTGAAGTCACTGGCTTCAGAAGTGAGACCAAACATTGGCTTTTCTCATACAGAAAATTTTCCTCTCCTGACTTGGTAGACAGATGCTTGCTGAGCCAAATCATTTGCAACTGAATTGGCCTCTCTTGACACATGAGAAATTTTGAAGTCATCAAAAGTAGCAACTACGTCTAGGCACTTATCCAAGTAGTTGTTCAGCAAACCATTAAAACATTGGGCACTCTTAGCCACTTGTTGCACCACTAAAAGGGAATCACCATGCGCATGAACATGTTTAACACCCATGGATTCCAACAGTTCAGGCCCTAGCAGTAAGGCTTCATATTCAGCTTGGTTATTGGTAGAGGGAAATTCTAAACGAGTCGAAGATTCAAAGTGCGCTCCACTAGGTGATATGAAAACTACTCCAATACCTTGGCCATTTTTGCAAGCTGAACCATCAAAGTAAAGTTTCCATGGTACAACCTCAATTAAAGCAACATTGTTACTCCAACTGACATCTATGTGGTGGTCAACTATAAAGTTGGCTACAATTTGGCCTTTCATAGCTTTTAGGGATTCATAGGCCAAATCATATTCAGTCAAAGCATAAGCTCACTTTCTGATTCTTCCACTTAGAATCGGATTTTGTAACATGTGCTTTATAACATCGGTTTGGCAAACGACAACACATGTAGTAGGAAGAAGATAGTGGCATAATTTGGTACACGCGTAGTAAAGTGATAAACATAAACGTTTCACAAACGCGTACCTGGTCTCGGTGCCCAGCAGGCAGCGTCTCAAGAATGTGATGATGTACTCTTTTCCTTCTACCTCTTGGGTTAGCATGGCCCCGATCACGCTATCTTCTGCAGCGATGTATAGCCGAAACGGAATACCGGCTTTGGGTGCTGTCACCATGGGAGGCGATGACAAGCACTCCTTGATCTTCTCAAAGGCGCTTTGCTGACTTGCCCCCCAAGTAAACTCGACCTCGTTCTTTAGCCGGAGTATGGGGACAAAGGCATCGATCTTGCCCGATAAGTTAGATATGAAGCGACGTAAATAATTCATCTTACCTAGCAACTTCTGCACATCTTTCTTGCATGTCGGCGCCACAACGTTTCTAATTTTATCAAGCCTCTTACGATCAATCTCTATGCCTCTTTCATGAATCATGAAACCTAAGAACTTGCCCGCCGACACGCCAAAAGCATACTTGAGTGGGTTCATTTTTAAGTCATACTGTCGCATCCTATCAAAAGCAACTTTCAAATCAGCTAAATGGTTCCCCATAGCGTCCGATTTGACTACAACATCATCAATGTAAACTTCTAACATAACTCCTAGCAAGTCATGAAAGATCAAGTTCATAGCACGTTGATACGTAGCGCCATCATTCTTTAAACAAAAGTAATAATGACCCACTCAAATTAACCAACAAAACCAGGGCATCGAAAGGCCGTCTTGTAGACGTCCACTTCGGCAATAAAGATTTGATTATAACCAGCATTGCCATCAAGAAAACATAGTACCTTGTGTCCTGAAGCATCATTGATTAGCATGTCGGCTATTGTCATCGGATACTCGTCCTTCGGAGTGGCCTTGTTCAGATCCCTGCATGGCCTAATAAATTCAGCTTTGAGCAGTCGTCCCACTTCTTCTTTAACTCGTTCATAGACGGCTGAATTAAAGCGACAAGGAGGTTGTTTATAAGGCCTAAATATAGACTTGATAGGTACCGATGCTCCATGAGCTCGCGGCTTAGTCCTGGCATCTCACTATACTCCCATATGAAACAATCGACGTACGATCAAAGCAACTTTATTACATTGGCCTTTTCATCAGGCGGCAAAAGTTGGTTTACAAAAGTCAGATTCGGGATGCTACCATCTCCTATGTCAACTTCTTCTAAAGGATCGGCCGACACAAAACCTTGTCCCAATTTCTCTACTTCGCTAAAGTCCTCGATGGCCTCGGCAATACCGTATTTAGTAGAACAATATTGCTCTACCCGAGACTTTAGCCAATCCAGATTACTCTTGCTAGACATGACTACTAATACGAAAACAGCGGTGCTACACCAGCTGTCTTTACAGACACTGGTACAAAACATCCTCCAGACACGCTGACAAAATCATAATATGAAAGATCTCTACCGGATAGACATTCTACTTTGTTGTGAACGACATCGATGGACACATCGCCCAATGCTACTTGCGCCGAAGTGTCTGTGGGTATGACCTCTACTTCATCGGCGTCCCACTGAATTAGGCACTAGTTCAAAGTAGAAGGAATGCAACAGTTTGCATGAATCCAATCGCGCCCTAGCAGCACGCTATAGTTACCTTGTACATCGACGATGAATAATGTTGTTGGCAATGTCTTGTTGCCTACTGTCAACTCCATGGAGAGCACGCCCTTGGCCTCGGAACTCTCGCCGTTGAAACCATTGAGCATCATGTTGGTTTTCTTCAGGTCGTCCTCATCTCTGCCAAGCTTCTTCAATAACGAGTAAGGCATTAGGTTAATAGTGGCGCCACCATCAACAAGCATCCGAGAGATCAGCCTTCTGTCAATGAGACCCTTGACGTAGAGAGGCTTTAGATGGCGAGCCGAGTCCTTGAGTTTCTCAAAGATAGCATTGCGTGGGCCAAGGTTCAACTGAGCGACCTCGGCCTCGTCTTATGGTAGGGCAAACTCGGTGGGCAGCATGACGACATTGATGTCCATCGCTTGGGGTGCGGGCCCCTCAGAGACGGGAAAGTAATCATCATCGAGCATGTCACCGTCGTCATCGCTCGGAGTAGGAGCCAGGTTGTTTATCTCAACCATCTTAATCTTCCATACCTGTCTTGTCGTTGGTCGAGGGCGGGTTTCTTCAAAGATGGCATCTCGCTCATCCTCGGCTTTCTTCTCGTGCATCTCTTTTGCCCGTAGGCACTGTATACGCCTCTTCTTTGACTTGGACATAGCTGGAGGTGCCCAAGATGGTTGTGGCTTGGTACCTGGTGCCACTATCTGGTTTCTGCATTTTGGCCAAAGTGGTGCTATCGAGCTCAGCCTCGCACATTCTGTACTTGGAGAGGCCTTCACTGCGGACCCCAGCAATTGGACCGGCCTTGTTTGGTTGATCGGACAAGCTCCAGTGTATGCTTCGGCCGGAGTGGGAGACATACCTTTGCTAGGCTTTGGTGAAGGGACCTTCGGGAATGGGACTTCCTAAGACCCTACTCTGACTGTGATAGCCTCAGACTTCCTGTCCTCTGCCTCTTCACGTTTATTTCCCTCCACTTCATTCTGCATGTGTCGGTTTAGAGGGACCACGAACAACCTGTGAATGATGCCTCCCTCCGCTACGCCTACCTGTCCCTCCCAGTCATAATAATCCGAAGGAAAACAAGGAACAGTGTTATGTTGCAGAGGGTACTCCGGTTGCGACACATACGGAGCCCACGGAGTTCCTGCCTAGTTGTATGGCGGAGGCATCGGCGGCTCCAGGGGCTTCGCCCACTATGAGCCGAACTCGTTACCCGGAGGGGGGTTCGGCAAAGTCGACGGTGTCTCAGACCATTTCAATGAGGGGTCCTGCCAGGATGGTGGTACATTTGTCCAGTGTGGGCCGAAGCCTCCCGTCGAAGGGCTTGTCCAGAGTGGTGCATGGTTTGGCCCTTGGGGCCTGAACTCGCTCTGCGTGGGGCTCGACCACTAGAGTCCAAAGCCACTGTACTAGAGGTTCGGCCACTATGGTCCGAAGCCACCATAGGGAGTGTTTGGCCACTGCGGCTCGGAGTCACCTTGCGGAGGGTTCGACCACTGTGGTCCGAAGCCACCATGCGGAGGGCTCGGCCACTGTGGTCCAAAGCAACCCTCCGAATGCCTTGGGCCCTTCGGCTAACTTAGTTTTTTGGTGCGGGGGCCTGTTTCCTTGGCTTTTCTTTGGTGCTTGCTTAACAACATCTTATATGTTACCTTCGGCTTCTAGCAAGCCCTAGCCGAAGGAATGCTAACATTTTTCTTCCACACCCCCACTTCAGGGTTTTTAGGTATGAGTGTGTGTGTGTGGTTCTCCAACAATTACTGCCTTCCCTTTAGTTGACTCAGCCTGTTTTGGCCGAATCAACATCTTCTTCTCATCGAGGTCGACGGTGTTGACGGGGAAGGGATCTTTATCTAGCTTCATCTTTGGATTGTGGTCTATTTTCAATCGTCCTTCTTCTATGGCCGATTGAACCTGCTGTCGAAAAACATTGCAGTCGTTAGTATTATGTGAATGTGAATCATGCCACTTACAATATGGGTGTTTCTTTAACTCGCCAACATATGGAATGACTTGACCTTTAGGCAATCTGAGAAGCTGGTTCTTCAAGAGAAAATCAAATATCTTATCACACTTAGTTATATCAAATGAGTACTTGACCTCGCTAGGCTGATTCCTGGTGGGAGACGGCCATAACTTGGAGCAAATGATAGGTTTACTCTTTGCATTCCAAACCCATTTGGCCGCGTACATGTCGGCCAAATCCTCTTCTTCTGATTCCTCCTATTCGGAGTGTTCCATGATGTGGATTTCATCCCTAGGCTTGTTAAACGTCTTGCCAAACTTTTTATCTTTAGCTCGGCCTTCCTAGACCAGAGCCTCCTACAAGACTTGGCTAACCTCTAAAAAGTGCTGGTTGTCTAGTCTCTCTTTAATCTCGGGACGCAACCCGCTAAAAGCTAGATCCGCCAAACCTCTCTCTGAAATATTAAGACTAAAACATCGATTTCTAGTATCCCTAAAACGCTTGATATACTCAGAGACTCTCTCTTTAGATTTCTGCCTAACCGATGTTAGGTGTGAAAGCCTAAGTTCTATCTCACCCGTGTAAAAGTAGTCATGGAATTTTTGTTCCAATTCATCCCACGTTTGGACGGCGTTCGGCGGGAGTGCCGAAAACCAAGTGAAAGTGGTGCCGGATAGCGAGAGAGAAAATAGTCTAAGTTTTAAAGCGTCTGACCCACTAGCTTCCCCACACTGTGCTAAAAATTGACTAACATGCTCTAGTGTGGTTTTGTTACCCTCACCATCGAACTTAGTGAATTCAAGAACTCTATAGACGCGAGGGTAGGGTATTGTATCAAAATGATCAGGATATGGCTTTCAGTAAACCCTAGCCTGACCCCTAGGTACGATGCCGGCGCATTCCCTAAACAGTACGTGGATTCTCTCCCCAAGGTCATCCTGGCCCGCATCCTGCGCACGTCTCTCATGCAGGGGCGCGGCGCGTGGTGGGATATCGGTGTGTCGGCCATGGGCTTCCTGTCCATGCGATAGTTGTACAACGTGCTTGAGCCTAGGTGCCTGTGCGTGTGGTGCAGGCAGCGTGGGCAGGGCTGGCGCCGGTGCAGGTGGGGGCAGCGCATGGTATGTGGTGCTAGCTTGGCCGTAAGCATAATGACTGGTCTCGGCCACGGATGTTAAGGCCGGAGATGTAACGGTTTTGCTAGTACTACCGTCAGTTCTGCTGTAAACATGATTTATCGGAGGTATACTAGCAATGGGGGCTGATGGTATGGCCTTAGTAAAGCCGAACCATCTAAGCGTGGCCTCTACTTGGGAGCTAATTGTCGAATCCAAACGGTTGGCTAGCGAAGCGCTAACAGCTTGATCTACCGATGCGGCTATCTTTTGCTAAATCTCTAAAGAAGATAAACGAGGCGATATGGGTGTTACCTGGATCCGAGCAAGGTCGGGGCAATGATGTCATGCTTGATGAAGCCCGCGCGTGTCTTGATGTAGCCCCCAAGCATCATGTCTTGTACCTCCTTCATCTTAGCCTCAATTTCTGCTCAGTCTTCTGTCGGAATATCTTCTAGAGTAGGCGTCATGATGTTGCGGTTGTCGATATCCATGCCTCTCATGGTGTCCACCGACGGTGTAGACATAGTAGTTTTTGTAGATGTACCGGTGGCCGATGTAGATGTACCTGTCATGTTGGCGTAGCTTTCCCCAGCGGAGTCGCCAAAAAGTGTGTTGACACAGAAATGTGCCCCCGCACTTGGGTCGATTGGACGATCCAAAAGTGTGCGGATACAACACCGATGTCACGTTCCGACTACCCTTAACCGTGTTAACGGGGTGGAGTCGCCAGGTAATCAGATCACACAGGAATAATCCAATTAGCCGAAATAAGGGTATCAAACAGAACAAATCAGTAAACTGATCAAAACCTGTCTGATTCGAAGTGTAGTGCGAAGTGTGTTGCTGAAGCGTACCTCCGGCGTCTGGTGCGAAGTGTCCCGCCAAAGGGTACCTTCGGCGTTTGGACTGATCTAGCGCGAAGATAGAATCCGAACCGATCTAGACACGACAATCAACTCCGAACATCGGGGTTCGGCGTGAAGTCTCCGATACAGTAAGATATAGAACAATGACTTAGACGCAACGCGTGAGCGTGACTTCGTCTAAAGTGGAGTATGAGCGTGGCGAAGCCTTTCATGGTGAAGTCTGTTGGCGAAGCGTGTTGGCGTGCGGTCGAAGCAGCAACCTCGCTGAAGCGTGTTCTGGCAACCCCCGAAACCGGTCTCCCAGCTTCATACACCTCAGGCGGAGTGGCTCCGAATGTGGAAAACTTGCAACAAAGGGGATTCAAAGTACCAATTTGGCCTGAGGACTGAATTCTACTAAGTGTTGCACTAGTGGCAAAGGTAGCAATCTGTTACACAGATTAGCGGATACTTCAGAGGAGAAGTAACAAGGCGGTAGAAATCTATTACGTAGATTAACGGATACTTCACAAGTGAAGTAACAAGGCGATAGCAATCTATTACGTAGATTAACGGATACTTCACAAGCGAAGTAACAAGGCTTACCACTGTTCCAAAGTGGCCGTCGGAGGGCTTCCAAGCAAACCCACGAAGATTGCAGAAAGTAAAGGTAAAATAAAGGTACGGTTCAAAGCTAGGGCTTTGTGGTTGATTGTGTTCGGGGGTTCAAAATAGGGGCTAGACTTCTAATCTCTAAGCCTAATCTGGTGGAATTCGGTTTGATCACGCGTGAAGGACTTAGTCAAAAACCGGACTCAATCTCTAACTCTGCCCGAAGTGGTCCTTTGGCCAGGCCTGCCGAATCCTACTCCTCAGGCCAAAGCATGGGTGGAGTGGGCCTCCGAAGGCCTCCAGGTCGAAGCGGTGGGCTGGCTGTAAGCTTCCGAAGCATGTAGCCTAGTGGACCTTCAGCCTTGTAGGGCTTCGGCCCAACCTGGGATACGTGCCTTTTCGTCCCAAATCGCCAAAATTGGTATTTTGACTATCTTAACCATTAATGTCAATTTTTGCTATCAATAGTATCATTTGATGGCTTTGTACTCTTTTTACGGATGCTATCAAGCCGGTGGCTCGGAATCCGCTTTCTGTGGTCTCCTTCGACTCTTTTTACGGATGAATTCAAGACTATTGCTTGGAATCCGTATCATTTGGACTCTTTGGACTCTTTTTATGGATGCTTTCAAGCCGGTGGCTTAGAATCCGTTTTATGTAACTTTCCCACCTTGACGGATACTTCGAGCCGGTGGCTCGAAGTCCATAAATTTAGTTCGAATGAATAATACTTTCCTCCGCAATCAGCTCTGTTCTCCTAGTGCGTCCACTAGAAGTAGTAATTGTTTTTAGAAGTATGCATTAGTCGAACCATGAGCTTTATTCATTTAAAAAGTGTTTACAAATGATTACAAGGATCCCCTATGCGAAGTATCGCTTAAGGTGTTCTACATGCCACGCATGCTTTAATTCTTAACCTTCTAAATTAGCTAATTTAGAAGATCCAGGGTGTCCTGAACAAAGGATGATATATGTGCCTTCCTATTTATTTCCTAATTGCCCCGGTGCGATAATGCTTCGCAAAACTAAATGACTCGGTTTAAGTTCATTAAGTTTAATTTTTGGATCATACCAAGCCTTCATCTTATGTTGATACTTCGTTAGGTTAGCAACAGCTCGAAGCCTTGTTTCTTCCATTAAGTCCAGCGAAGCTTGTCTTTCATCTTCTATTTTAGGTTCGATGGTACAAAGAGATCCTCCTTTATGATCTGTCGGCGTCATGGCTTCATCTCCGAATAGTAACCTGAAAGGGGTAAAGCCTGTGGAGCTTGTTTGAGTGATCCGAATGTACCATAAAATCATCGGGAGTTCTTCGGTCCACAGCCCCTTTGCTAATCCTACTTTCCTTCGATTCAGGCCTAATAAAATATTACCATTAGCTCGCTCGACGGCCCCGTTAGATTGAGGATGACGGATAGCTGCAAAACACATTTCTATGCCAAGGCCTTCGCAGAACTCTCTAAAGGGTTCGACATCGAATTGGGTGCCATTGTCAATTGTCAGCTATCGAGGCACTCCGAACCTGCATATAATATTTTGCTATAAAAATTTTTGTACATTTTTCGAAGTGATACCTGTGAGGGGTTTTGCTTCGACCCACTTAGAAAAATATTCAATTGCTACCACTGCAAATTTTAAACTTCCTTTTGCCATTGGGAAGGGGCAAATGAGATCCATACCCCACCGAGCCATTGGCCACACCGGAGCGATAACTTGAAGAGGAGTCGGCGGACGATGACTCCGTCTTCCCATCCATTGACAACCTTGGCAAGTGCGGACCAAAGCTTCAACATCAGCTACTATTGTAGGCTAATAAAGCCCCTGGTGAAGTGTTTTCCCTGCCAAGGTTCGAGGGGCAAGATGGCTACCACAAAGGCCTTCATGAATTTCTCAGAGTATATCTTGGCCCTCAGCTTGGGAAATACATCGGAGTAGAGGAGAACATACTCCGACCTTGTATAGAATACCATTGATAATATAATAATTCTGGATTCTTAATTGCAGTCTTGATAGCCTCGGGCCTTCTGGCAAATTAGCTTCGCCTTGCAATAATTCCATAATTGAACTTCGCCAATCGGTGTTCGGTATGCAAATGACCTCTACAGGAGGGAGTTGGGGCACCGAAGGAGAAGCAAACTCTTCATAAAAAGCCCCTTCCGGAATATCTATGGCTCCGGCTGCGACTTTTGCCAAGATATTAGCTTGTGCGTTGTCGTCTCTTGGGATGCTGCGGATAGAAATTCCTTTAAATGTTGCTTCAGTTTTGTGGATTTCTTCTAGGTATTTAGCGAGTTGCGGATGTCGAACTTGAAAACTTTTATCAACGTGCCCTGCTACAATTTGGGAATCTGTTTTATAACAACTCTTGTAGCACCAAGGGCACGTGCTTTGCGAAGACCTAGCAAAATTCCTTCATACTCTGCAATATTATTGGTGGACTTAAAGTTGAGCCATGCGGAGTACATTGCTTTCTGTCTTGACGGTGAAATTATCACCGCTCCGACACCTCCTCCGGATGCTTGAAAAGATCCATCGGAGTATATGGTCCATATTCCTTCACTTGATTCTTCCAAAGCCCATACTACAGACGGAGTCCATTCTGCTACAAAATCAGCCACCACCTGTGACTTGATTGTTGTTCTTGCTACAAAGGAGATGCCGAAGGGTGCTAGCTCGACGACCCATTTCCCAATTTCCCTATAGAATCTTTACTTTGGAGCATATCTCCCAGAGGATAAGAAGTTGGTACAATTGCATTATGTGCTAGAAAATAATGCCGTAATTTCCTCGAAGCCATCACTAGAGCATAAGTGAATTTTTCCAACTCGGAGTATCTGGTTTTTGCTCTAGATAAAGCTTCTGATACAAAATATATCGGATTTTGCACTAACTTCCCATTGAAATCCATTTCTCGAAAGAGGATTGCACTGACAGTGGAGCCCGTAGCTGCATGATAGAGGAGAAGAGTTTCATTTGAAATGGGTACAATGAGTGTTGCAAGGTTGCTGAGATAATCTTTAATATCATCAAAACTCTTCTGGAACTCCGGTGTCCATGCAAAATCTTCGGACCCTTTCAAGGCTTTGAATATTGGGAGGCTCCGCTGTGCGGACCTTGCCAAGAATCTGCTAAGAGCTACGAGGGGTCCGGTAATCTTCTAAACTTGCTTCAAATTTTCTGGTGGAGCCTTTCTTTGCGTTGCACTTATCTGGGTTGGGCTAGCTTCGATCCTCCTGCTCGAAACCAAATACCCTAACAATTTCCCAGCTTGAGACCCAAAGATACATTTTTCGGGGTTGAGGCAAACTCCACATGCTCGGAGGCTCTCAAAAGTTTCTGCTAACTGTAGACTATGTTGGTGTTTTAAAGCACTCTTTATTACAATGTCATCCTTATAGGCTTCGACATTACAGCCTAGTTGTTAACCTAGAGCTCTAGCAATTAATATTGAAAAAGTTGCGCCGACATTTCTCAAGCCGAAAGGCATTCTTACATAGCAAAAGACTCCCGAAGGAGTTACAAAACTTGTCTTGGCTTCGTCTTCGCGTTTTAACCATATTTGATTATATCCTGAGTACGTGTCGAGGAAGCTTAAGAGCTCTAAACCAGCAGTGGAATCAACTAATTGATCAATGCGGCGCATGGGGTAGGGGTCACATGGGCATGCTTTATTCAAAGATGTGAAGTCAATACACATGCGCCACTTGCCGGAGGCCTTCTTCCTAACGAAGACTGGGTTGGCTAACCACTCCGTATGAGCCACTTCTCTAATGATCTCAGCCTTCAATAATTTTTCTACTTCTGCTTTAGCAAGGTTTGCTCTCTCCATTGACAATTTGCGGAGCCCCTTGCGAACAGGTCGAACCCTTGGGTTGACGTGTACGGTGTGCTCAATGATACTTCGGTCAACTCCATGAATGTCTTCATCAGACCAGGCAAAGACATCCAAATTTTCTCTAACTACTTCTTCTAACGAAGTAGCAATTTCCGGAGGCAATTCCTTGCCAAACTGGATATGATAATTTTTGTTGTCCTTTACAATGATTTTTGTTACATTTCTCCTTCGGGGCTCGGCCTAAGGGCGGGCATCTTTGAGAATTCACTTGACACAGGAATATCCTCTGAATGGTCTTGCACATTATTTATCTACCGAGGGTCAAGAGGTGGACCATGGCCATACTCTGCCCTTCGTGCTGCAGCTTGATCACCGAAAACCGTGAGCACTCCTCCTTGCGTGGGCATCTTGAGACATAGATAATTATAATGTGCCATGACTCCGAATTGATTCAACATGCCTCTTCCGAAGATGACATTGTAGGCATAAGGGGCATCAACTACGTCGAAAATTACCTGCTCCGTTCTAGCTAAGAGCCCCTCTCCAAAGGCAACCTCAAGGCCTATTTGGCCGAGGGCATTGAGAGGAGGTCTTGCGAAGCCTTGAAGCGGTCAAGCTGTTGGGAGGAGATGTTTCTATAGGATACAAAGCTGGTCGAAGGCCTGAATAAAGATAATATCCGCGGAGCTTCAGCCATCAACCAATATTCTTCAGACTTTCGTTCATACAATATCAGCAGTGATAACCAGGGGGTCCGCATGAGGAAATTTTATACCCGCTGCATTAGCTAAAGAGAAAGATATAGACACATGAGAACATTCCGGCATTTCAACAGCCGACAAAGAGGTCCCAATATTCCCTACTTCACAGACATATTCCCTCCTTTGCCTTTTTGACATGCTGCCTAGGGTTCCTCCTCCGGAGATAGGAAGAACCACTCTTTTGTCACGGTCTTGTGTATCTTCTTGCTTCGAAGGTGGCATAACACTGGCCAACAAAGGCTGTCTTGGGGTTTCGAAGCTGTCTACACGTCTGACGGTTTGCATTGGCTCCGGACGTGCCTCGGGGGGGGGCTCGATCAGTTGTGGTTCGACTAGATCTCCTCTCGAGGTACTCGTTCCTCAGGGCTAGTATAGACTTGCATGCATCGGTAGCATGACTTCGGTTCTCGCCATGGACATAACAGAAGAAGGTCTGGCCTTTGCCAGCCGGCTTCCCCGGTGGCCTCCAGCCACTGACCTTGCTTCCCGGAGCTTGTAGATTCTTAGGGCAAAATTTTGGCAAGGAGGGAGCAATGTTCAAAACGTCGGAGCGAGGATGCTTTTGCCCTCTTCGTCTGTCATGCTAATTGTCAAAGTGGTTTCCCTTTGAAAGGCTGTCTTGGGGTTTCGAAGCTGTCTACACGTCTGACGGTTTGCATTGGCTCCGGACGTGCCTCGGGGGGGGGGGGGCTCGATCAGTTGTGGTTCGACTAGATCTCCTCTCGAGGTACTCGTTCCTCAGGGCTAGTATAGACTTGCATGCATCGGTAGCATGACTTCGGTTCTCGCCATGGACATAACAGAAGAAGGTCTGGCCTTTGCCAGCCGGCTTCCCCGGTGGCCTCCAGCCACTGACCTTGCTTCCCGGAGCTTGTAGATTCTTAGGGCAAAATTTTGGCAAGGAGGGAGCAATGTTCAAAACGTCGGAGCGAGGATGCTTTTGCCCTCTTCGTCTGTCATGCTAATTGTCAAAGTGGTTTCCCTTTGAAGAGTTGAAGTTTTCACTTCAAGTTTAACTTCTTGGATGGTTGGCGGAGACGAAGCCATCCTTTGGAGCCATCCTTCCTCCGACCTAACATATTCCTCGAAGTAAGACATTAATTGCGCTACTAAGGAAATATGCTTCCGGTGAAGCTTGTCGAGGAGGCCTGCATTTGTGACTCCTTCCCGAGCCAAATCAACCATAGATGATGCGGACAGCCCTCTTATCTGCAACTTCGTATGAGCGAAGTGCTTAAAAAACTGCCGCAAAGTTTCTCCAGGTTGTTGCTTCACCTGAAAAAGACTTCTAGTGGACATAGGGGGCACAAATATACCTTGGATGTTGCTTATAAACTTCTTCCTTAACTTTTCCCAAGACTTGGTTGATCCTGGTTTCAAAGACCAGAACGAACGCAGAGCGACTCCTTCGAGCGCAAGGGGAAAGCATTTTGCCATTGTATCTCAGACCCCTCCACTGGTCTCGATTGCTAAAGCATACGAGTGAGAAAATTCCCCTAGATCTTGATCTCCAGAATACTTATAGAGCTTCGAAGTTCTGAACTTAGGGTCCAAGCGCACCTTCTGCAAGTCGGGGTGTAATGGATATTCATCATCAAAATATGCGTTCTCAGTGTTCCTTAGAATCTCAAAGGCTTGGTTTAAACGACGAGGTCATCATCTTGGGGCACCTACGGGATGTCGAGGCTAGCTTGAGGACGAAGCCTATCTGTAGCTTCTTGCCTCCACCTCGCTACCTCAGCCTGAAGGCGGTCCATCTGGGTCGCCACATCCTCAGGATGGTCTTCATTTCTTCCAGAGGGGACCTCCGGGTCTTGAGAACTGAACAAGTAAGTTCGGAGCATAGTTGGAGCCGCAGGAGAGGCTCCGTCAGTTCGAAGCATAGACAGAGTCCCAAGAGGGGCTTCGTATGTTCGAGGAAGAGTATTTGTTTCGGGTGTCTGAGGTGGGGGGACCACGGAAGGTCCTCCGACCTCGACGGTGTTCAAAGATGCCAAGCCAGAAGTCCGAGAAGACCTCTGGAGGGGACTAGTGCCTAGGCTCCACTTAGGAGGCATGGCTCTAGGAAAGGATTGGTAGAGATCGAATTTTTTGTACTAGGTTCCCCACAGAAGGCGCCAACTGCTGGCGTAAAAGAGTACGCTAACTGGTTTAAAGAACTAAGTGTTTAACAAATGGAGTATCTGTTTGAGAAAACTATTCCAAGCCTCCGAGATGGATAATAGCTTGAGATAGTTCGAAGTTTGTATTGAATATCTGAGTATTCGATACCCTTTACAGAGTGAAGAGGAGTATTTATAGACCGAATACATGGGAAAAGACTTCTTTACCCTCTAATTACAACTGACTAAGAAGATATTGTTTAGCATTCTTCATAGGGGTAAAAAGTAAAAAGCTAATCTAATTAGTGAGAAGATAAATCTTTTGTCCTTACTGGCAACCCCCCTTCGGGTGAAGATGCTTTGGGAGACTTCGTTGTGTCGAAGCCTTGATGAAGGTTTCTGCTGTTTAAGGCTCCGAACAGACGGTGCCTTATTGCTTTTAGAATCCTCAGAGATCAAGGTTCTTGACTTCGTTTCTTCGGCTCGTGTTCACATGAAAATGTCCTTGGCTTTTGGAGGATGAAATATTTCCCCCCAATAGTAACCACACAGACCCAAATTCTTCATTACTTAAGGGTTGATTAGGTTTTGAAAGGATGGGTTTAATATTTCTTTCTTTGCTGACCTATTATAAATTTAGTTTACTATAAGAACATCAAAGTGTCATTTTTTCATTTTGTTGTGTTGTCATCTCATCGTGTAAAGTTGTAAACATTACCTTCTTCTGCTTGATCCCATATTCTGAAGTGTTAAATGTTGGATCAATTACCATCAAATTAATAGCACACTAATCTTATGAACAACTATACAATCGTATAAATTTCTTCTAATAAAATATGAGTTTTAGATTGTTTCATGCATTTTGTCCTATGCTGTTTGACCATTTAAGTATAGTGGCAAAGAATAGAACATCACCTAACCATTATGATAATATTCATTTATTTTACTTATTGTTCCACTTAATTCAATAGGAAAGGCTTCTCTGAGTCTGAGATCAACTTACTCAGGGAGGTAAGCTTATAGTTGAATACTTATAGTTGAATGCTGATAGCAGTCATAATAAGTTGATGAGTTAAATCATTGTAACTTCAGATCAAATCATGGTAAGACCACTTCGACGATTAAGGAACTTGAACCTCCAACAAGAAGAGGAGGCATAACCTATTGAGAATGGGTAGGATAACTTAGCGGAGTGTGACAATGGGCATGCCAACTTACCAGAGCATGACAACGATGAAGACTTACAGGGTCCTCCTGATGTTGATGGCTTATTACCCTGCCTCCCAAGCCAACATCCACGAACCCCAATTAATATAATATGTGAGTTTCATGTTTTTATTGCATATCCAAATTCAGTATTAACAAAATCTATTTCCTATATGTAGGGCCAAATGGAGAGGTTAGACAAGTTTTAGGGGAGTTCAGAGTTTCAAATTTAGTGGATTTACAAGGAGGAAAGGTAATTGTAGGGACTGATGAAAATGGCGTCCCAAATGAAAGGTCAGCCTCCATTCTTTGACAATACCTTGGACAGATAGCAGAAAAACCATCATTAGCGCATTTACACATTGAAAAATGGGACAATGCTATGTTCAATACTCACAAGAAACAGATAATCAATGATGTGGAGGTAAAATTAATGTTCCTAGCTAGTTCAATCAAAAGTACCTCAATTTCCATCCATCTAGTAATAGCTACCTCTACTCTTTATAGGAAAACTTTCAGTTCCCCTACCAAATGCTAAATCTTACAAGGGACTGGATGCTAAGGACTGTTAACAATAGATGGCGATCCTATAAATCAAAGTTGAAGAAACAATATTTCAACCGTGAAGAGAGATCTCTAGATGAAGTCATAAATGGGAAACCAAGCAAAGTGAATGAACTTAAATGGAAAGCCCTCGTTGGATTTTGGTGACGAGAACCACATAAGAAAGTATGTGCGATAAACTCTAGGATCGCAAAAGAACAGAAAAATACACACACATCTAGGAGAAAAAGCCATGCTAGGCTGAAAAAAGATATGGTGAGATATATTCATCCCAAGTTACTTATTATATTCATAATAATCTAATTCAGATCTGCAATGAGCCTCAATTTTCTCTGCTGTGCAGGAAGTTAACCACAAAAGGAAGAATAATAGGCTTGAATTATGGGAGGCTGCTCATAAGAAAAAGAATGGCACATACACTACCCACAAAGTGGATGCACTAATGGTACATTTTCTGATGCTAAGAATTTATGTTCGATCTGAATTTATGTTTACCATTTTGTGACATGGCACTATTTTTATTTCTATAGAATGTATCATATGAGGAATTAGAAAAAAGGCAACAAATCAACAATGGTAATCTTTCAGTTCAAGATTTTAATGAGGTGTTCAATGGGATAGTTGCAAAAGAGTTAAAAGCACGAGGGTACTATGATGATAAGTACTGGAGTGAAGTTTGAGTGTCCCAAGGTCTAACTTTTGTCACTCAAACTGCGGAAGAAAGAAGGTACCAAGATAAAGTAAATGAAATGGAGAATAAGATGCAACGCATGGGTGGTTTCATGAAGCATTGGCTTGATTTCATGTTAAAAAAGTTTCTTGAAGAGGAATTCATCAAGGAAATGGTAGCCAATCTACATGATGGTGAAGTAAGCATTTGTTTCTTTTTTCATAATGGTAACTACATATTTTTTCTCATTGATAGTCGTGATTAGAAGTAAGCCCTCCCTCTCTTACTTGTTTTTTTTCAAGGATGAACCTATAGAACTAGAAACTCATACTGATCATAGCCTTGCGCACTCAATTGGTAATGTGCACTCTCCCACAAATGAAGTGCAGGTAATAGATAACCTACTTTATGTCTGATGTTGTTGGATCAGAAACGGCGACTAGAGGTGGGTGAATGGGAGCTTTTAAAATTTCAGACTATAAATAGCCCTCTATTTTTAAAAACAGTCTCCTGTGGAACAGGCTTCGAACACACCCTTCGGAGGTCTAGTTCGGAGGTATTTCACAGCTCTGAAACAAGGCTTCGCGAGGAGCAAAAGTTCGAAGTCAAGAAGACTTCGCTCCACCCACAAAACCAAAAACTCAACTCTGCTAAGTCAGTGCAGGCTCCACACACTAGGTGCCTTCAAGCAGACTTCGCACTTCATCCTTCACAAGAGATGACTTCCCTCTGAGGACTTCAATTAGATACTCTGCACTAGCAACTGATACTAGGCTTCGTATTCCGAAGGTTAAAATGCACACAACAGATTTTGCTAAGAGAAGAAAGTAGGCTTCGAGCTCACACTACTCAGTGCTTCACTTGTAATAGAGAGGAGTTCCTCAGTTTACACAGAGCGAACGCACACTAAAAAACACACACTTCGCACACACAGACCTCTCACACACTTCTTCAGAAAAAAATCAGTGCTCAAACTTAACACAGAAGGAAGTGCTGCACAGAGGAATCAAAGCATGTAGTGTGACACACAATACAAGTTCAAGCAGTGAAAAAGAACAGAATCAAAACATCATTGCAAGAACAGGGAACAAAAAATGAACTCACAGGTATGAATACATGAGTGTGACGGCTAGCACAGGAGTTCGGAGTACCACCCTTCGAAGTCCCTCCTTCGTCCTAGGCCTACACATGAAGCATTCCATGAGCACTTCGTCGCAGTGTCTCTTCTCGAGTACACTCCTCGATGAACCTCACCCAGACCATACCTTCGATGCATCTCGACTTATGAGACCTCCGTCGGGTGAACCTTTGAGTGCCTCCATCCAGAGCACACTTCGAACGCCTTGCCTCATTGCTGAGGACTTTGTCCACCATACTCCGAAGTCACTCCTTTCGGAGTACCCTTCGAAGTGCCTCGCCTCCGAGGACTTCGTCTCGGGATACCTTCAGCCGGAGCCACGCTCCGCACTCTCTGCCTTCGCCTAGCGCACCTTGACCCGAGGACCAACCTCGACCCCACGCAGCCTTCATGAACGAGCTCCCCGCTTGCCTGGCAACAAGCCTCCCGCTTGACCCAGGTTCACATGCTGCGAACCATCCGTCGCCTCTGAAGCCACCTACGCACCACCGATAGACAGACAAGTGTATCCAGTACCCTGGAGACCTCTCCGGGTAAACAACCTCCGGTAGACACTCTGGTGTACCGCCCAAAGTACCGAACCCTTCGGTATGACCAAGTCATCGTGTTCTATCGGACCCCTCCGACAGTCACACTTCGCTACAACAGCCGCAACAATCAAACCCACCGAACCCTTTGGTGAAACAACCTCCGAACCCCTTCGGAGGGACCCCTTCGAATCCAAAAGGTAAAACCTATCAATCACTCATCACACACTCCGAACCCAACCCTTGGTTTCTCAATCTCCCCTTGATGAGTGCATTGACAACCAAATTCAAGTTCAAAGAAATTTGAAAAATGTCAGCACACAAGTGACCATAAAACTCAGAAAAGAGCCAAATTATGTCACTTGACAAAAGAATTTCTCTCCCACTTTTCAAAAGAGTAATAGCCCCTTCGGCACATCTCTCCCTTTGCAAGGCATTAATAGTTCAGACTTCCCTTTTTGTGTACTAAAATATCCCTTTGAATATATTTCCCCCCCTTACTGTAGAGAACGCAAGGATTTCTCCCCCTTTGACAATGCAAGCATCAAGGAGCAGTTAAAAGGTGCAAAGCTTCGAACTGAACAGAAGTACAAAGACATGTAGCACACAAATAGGCCACACATAATCCAAGTTTTCATGCGCTCCGCTCATTTTAACATGACCTAAAAACAAGATGACTGCATGTGTTTTCATCATTTTGAAATAAAAGCATCACCACTTAATCAAGTTAACTAGACAAGTAAAAGCAAAGGCTACGCAAAGCTAGTCAATTTCTACTCTAGACAGACAAGTTCAGTTAAAATGGAGTATTGAAAGGAATGTTGATTGACAATGAATTTATACTTGCTATTCTTTGCATAATGCCAGGGGTTATTTGTTTGTCTACCTTATACTTTCCAATCAAGCCAAGCCTAGCTAGGAAAGAAAATCATCAGAAGCTTAAGACAATGATTTTGGCATACACTAAGTCATCCCAGTTCATACCAAAGTGCAATGGTAAGCAGTCTAGAATAAATTAGTGCGACAAACAAACCCACCTGAATCTTTTCACTTTTCGCATTTAAATCATGGATTTTCGATTTTGATAAGTGAACAAATTGTTTGAAGAATATCCATGAGTAAGTAGTATGATTTTTCAAGTTGCAATTTTTTCCATACAGAGAAAATGATTCTTGCTATCAAGCAGATAAAAGATAGCTAAAGCAGTCCTCCCTAAACATGCTAGATTCAAGACTAAGCAGTGATCATGATTTGATTTTGGAAAAGAAAATCATGCGCAAAATGAATCAGACATATTAAATAGAGATGATCTGTCATGATTACGTGAATTAAAACAAGGCATATTAGTGCAAGACATGTAAATGCAATTTCACACACAAGAAGCATATGCATATTATTGAAAATGTGCTCCCCCTCATAGAATGTCGTAAGGGCGACAAACACCAAGTTCCCCACACAAGTAGGCGAAACACGAAGCATCAAGGGGTTTTGTGAAAATATCGACTAGCTGGTGTTGGGTATCAACATATTGAAGTTCAATATCAACCTTCTCATTGTGATCTCTGAGAAAATGATATCGCACATCAATATGTTTGGTTCTGTAATGCTAAACTGAGTTGTTTGCAATACAAATAGCACTAGTGTTATCACAGAAAAGTGGAACACTTTTATAATCTAACCCAAAATCCCGCAAGGTGGAAACCATCCACAAAATCTGAGAGCAACAGCTAGTTGCAGCAACATATTCAGCCTCAGCTGTTGATTGTGCAACACTAGACTATTTGCGGGAAGACCAGCAAACTAGCGAAGTACCCAAAAAATGACAAGTACCGGAGGTACTTTTCCTATCAATCCCACACGCAGCAAAATCCGCATCGAAATAACCTCGAAGACACAAATAGGAAGAAGAGAATACCAAATGCCAAAATCAAAGGGTATGCTTGAGATACCTAAAAATGCGCTTTACTGCTTGGTGGTGCGAAGCACGTGGCGAAGCCTGAAAATAAGCGCACAGACACACAACGAAGTGTATGTTTGGCCTCATAGCCATCAAGTAGAGGAGTGAGCCGTTCATGCTCTGAAAGTCCTTCTGATCCACGGATTCTCCATCCTCACCGGGATCTAATGCTACCGAAGTAGCCATCAGAGTAGCAAGGAGCTTCGCATCAGCCATGTCGAACTTTTTGAGCAGGTCTTGGTGTACTTTGTTTGATGAACGAAAGTACCTTGTTTGCTTTACTTGATTTGCAAACTAAAGAAAAATGTGGCATCTGCAAACTCGGCAGTCAAAGCATGAGAAGAGCCACCAAAGATGATATCATCCACATAAATCTAAACTAGCAGGAAATCTTTGCCATGCTTGAGAGTAAAAAGGGTTTTGTCAACTGACCCCATCATGTACCCACGCTCAAGCAGAGAAGACCGAAGTCTATCATACCATGCCCGAGGAGCCTGCTTGAGTCCATAAAGAGCCTTATGAAGTTTAAGGACTCTATGGGGGTATCTGGGATTCTCGAAGCCCGAGGGTTGTTTTACATAGACATCTTCATCTATGAAGCCATTAAGTAATGCAGTTTTGACATCCATTTGATAGAGTTTGAATCCTCCGGATGTCGCAAAGGCAAGCAAAAAACTAATGGCCTCTAGATGCGCAATTGGTGCAATAGTCTCAGTAAAATCAATCCCTTCTAATTGAGAAAAACTCTGAGCTACAAGTCTAGCCTTGTTTCTAATTACAGTCCCATCCTCCCCTTGTTTGTTTTTGAAAATCCATTTTGTTCTAATGAAATGAACATTTGGTGGAGGATCAGCTAAAGTCCATACTTGGTTTCTCTCAAATTTTTCAAGTTCTTCATGCATGGCATTGATCCAACTAGAATCAGAAAGTGCATGACTAACATCTAAGGGCTCAAAAGAAGCAACAAAAGCGGAATCAATGAAATGAGCATGAGAACGTGTTACCTTTTGATCAAGCTCACCAATGATCTGCTCGGGAGGATGCATCCTTTGAATATGATGAGGAACCTCGTGGCGAGATGCAGTCTCCCCCTCAACTTGTGCGTTGGAGTGGTCCAAGATGACCGATGTCGAGGTAGTTGCTTCGGGACCTTGTGCCGAAGTGGTCGAAGCGGGGTCGACTTCGGGGGTCGATGTCGAGGGTAGTAGGGGTTCATCCTCGAAATCTCTGGGATCTTCATCTTCGAAGATGGTCTGCTCCATGTCGTGTTCATTTTCCTGTTCAAAAGTATAACTAACAGAGGGGGTTGATTTATTAAAAGTCACATCAAATGACTCGATGACAGTGTTAGTTTCCACATTAAAAACACAATAAGAATGACCATGAGTAGTGTATCCCAAAATGATCCCGTCAGACGAACGCGACTCAAATTTGTCCAAATTTCCACGTTTTAGAATGAAGCAACGACAGCCAAAACCCAAAGATGAGTCACTTTGGGCTGTCTCCCAAAACGTAGTTCATAAGATGTCAAGTTCAAAATTGAGCGCAAGAAGATTCGGTTTGAGATGTAACATGCAGTATTCATGGCCTGAGCCCAGAATTTTCTAGGAGTCCTGTGCTCATCGAGCATCATCCTAGCCATATCAATCAAAGTGCAGTTCTTCCTCTCAACAACACCATTCTGTTGAGGAACCCACGGAGCAGAGAATTGATGTTCTATGCCATGCTCCATGCAAAAGTCAATAAAGAGACTATTCTTGAACTCAGTGCCATTATCAATTCGAATGAATTTTAATGCACTAGGGAGTTCAGTGTAAATTCTCAAAGCCAAGCTCCGAAAGTGTGAAAACACTTCATCCTTGCTTGCTAGAGAGAAGACCCAAGTGTAGCGAGAGAAATCATCGTCTATGACTAACACATACCACTTGCCGCCTACAGAACTAACCCGAGAAGGACCTACAGTGTCCATATGGAGAAGTTCTCTGGATTGTTCAGTCATCACCATGGTGACTGGCGAGTGCGAAGCAGCAATCATCTTTCCTTGTCGACATGGAGTGCAAACCAAATTCTTCTCAAACATGAGCTTGGGCAATCCTCGGATCAGACCTAGGGCACTCAGACAAGCGAGAAACTCAAAGCTCATATGCCCTAGTCTCCTATGCCACTTCCAAAGCTCAGAAGATGAATGTGCAACAAAACAGTGAGAAGAACCAGATGACTCAGAAAAATCGGCTCCAAAAACTCTCCCAACTCTAAAGATCATACAAACTATAGCGCCATTACAATTGAGTACTTGCGAAGTATCGCGATGGAATCGCACTTCGACGCCCTCATCAAGCAGTTGAGATACAAAAGCAAATTGTATCCCAAGTTTTCAACCAAAGCAACATCTTTGAGAGGGAAATTTGAATTGATTCTTACCACACCTTTACCTTTCACTCTACTCCTTCGATTGTTACCGAAGGTGATATGTTCCTTTTGCTTGGTTGTGGTGAGGCTGGAGAAACATGCTGCATCTCCGGTCATATGGCACGAACAACAAGAGTCCATGATCCACGTGCCCTCCAAGCCTTGGTCTGGCGCCTACACATGATAAGAGAATCTCGATCACTCAGTGTTGGGGTGAGTGAAAATATGATGAGGCATCCAGCACTGAGTGATACGAGCAGTAGGCATAGTGAAAGTAGACTGTCTACGCACAGGAATAATAGAATGATGCAACGTGCGAGGTCTACCTACATGATGTGACACAAATATATGACGAGGTCTCCTAACCTATCGAGGCACAAAGCCACTCATGCGAGGTCTACCACCATACAGAACATGGTGAACACCTCGAGGGGAGAAACCTCTCCAGGGAGCCTCAAAAACATGACGTGAGTGAAACTCAGACTCATGCATATCTAGAGATGGGTAATGCATGTATTGAAAACCCATCACCTGAGAATGTCGCTCATCCTTGATGCGACGAAAACAGAACCCAACCAAATGACCTGCCCACTAATAATAGGAACAATGAAACACTCTCCTAGGGGCACTCTCATTGGTCATAGGAGCAATCCTTACAGGCTCCTTGGGCTTCTGCTGATGGTTTTTCTTGAGTGGAGGAGGCAGCTTTTTCTTGTGATGAGGAGTGGTTTTCTTTGGAGTTGGGTAGGCTTTTTGGCTGATGGAGTGTCTAACTGGGCTCTTTCTTTCTCTAAGGTAGTGGGTGAGGTAAAAAAAGTTTTGTTCTCACTATCTGAAGGAATCCCCTCAAAACACAAACCCAGAGCTAACCCTGCCTTGTCAGCACACATCTTGGTCTTGGCCAAGAGCAAGTCCATCCTACCCTTTCCCTCAGTGCATTTGTTAACCACAGAAAGAAGGTATTCATTTTTAGTTATGAGGTGTTCAGCTTGCTCTCTAACAGTGCCTAGCTGGTCCTTAAGGGTTATGCAAGTGTCACACATAGGTTGCACATCCTTAGAACTACCAGCCCTCTCCAATCCAGCCTCTAAATCATGAACAAGCTTATCACGTAAATCAATTCTCTCACGTAATAATCAATATTTCATGCATTCATTATATCTTAAGGATTAGAATCAACCATCAAAAGTTGCTTCTATGCAGTCTCAAGCTCAAAAAGAGTTTGAGCATGTACAAAACGCAACTGAGTAAGCTCACCCATGACAACAGTGCAAGATTCACATTCAACATCATTAACCCTAGACTTAAGCATGACATAATCAATAGAAATAGATTCTAGCCTAAGTCTAAGGTCCTTTCTATCTCTAGCGGCTTGCACAAGTAATCTATCCTGACCAAGAACTACTTCATTCAGTTCATCTATCTTAATTGAAAGCTGGTCATAGGATAGAGGTACCTCAGATGAGTCAAGCTCATCACCGCTGTGATCGCTGTCGGCCATGAAGCAGAGGCCAATGGAATCTCGTCCCTTCTTATCCTTCTTCTCCTCCTTTCTTGGGGATTCTTCCTCATCAGAGCTCGACTCATCAGTTGAGGAAGTGTCGATGTCACTGAGAGCAGCAACAAAGGCTCTAGAAGCGGCCTTGGCTACCCTCTTAGCCACCTTGCCACGCTTGCCATTCACAAAGGGTTTCCTCTCCTTTTTGTGGTATTTGGGGCGCTCACTCTAATCTCTCCTCTTGAGCTTAGGACAATTGGCCTTGATATGAGAAGTGTCTCCACACTCAAAACAACCACTAAAACCACTTCTCCTCTGATATCGTCTCTCATGGTGAAAACGGATGAACCTTCTGGCAATGAGAGCAAGCTCTTCATCATCCAGAGTATCCACCTGCTCCTTAGTGACGGAGACCAGGGAGGATAAAGCAAAACCACCTGCAAGTACACAAGTACCAGAAGTGCTTGGTTCTGTAGTGGTGCCACGGCTAGAGACAGAAACCAGTGCCAATGGCTGTGGTAAAGAGTTTATGTGCCCTGCAAGAGATGCCTTGGCAATCTGTGTGGACTTTAGCTTGCTGAAGAGCTCATCACAGGTCAATGTGTCATATCATGTGGACTCCTCAATGCTGGATATCTTCACTTCCCATATGCTACGATCAAGGCCATAGAGAAGCTTGATAGCCCTATCATGGTCATTGTAAGAAAGCGTCCCGTTGAACCGCAAGTTACTCACTATAGCATCAAAGCGAGAAAACATGGCATCTATAGATTCACCAGGCGCTTGCACAAACAGCTGATACTGTTGATTGTACGTGCTTTGGTGCCTAGCCTTAATCTGTGTAGAGCCCTCATAAAAAATTGTGAGTGTAGTCCAAATCTCCCTAGCTGTCCTTAGGTACTGAACCCTATCAAACTCGCTCTGACTCAAACCAATGGACAATATGTTTCTAGCCTTGGAGTTAGAGTTATACTGATCTTTTTCTGTTTGAGATGTGCGGGTTTCAGGGATGGAGTATTGCGAGTCCACAATCTCCCAAATTGCATTTCCTTGGCTTAGAAAGTAAGCCTCCATGTGCACCTTCTAGTATGCAAAATTAGTCCCATCGAACAGAGGTATTTTACTAATTCTGTCCATGTCGCCAAAGGATCACAAAACCGGTTAAGATCAACTGGTGATCTTAACCCGCTCTGATACCAATTGTTGGACCGGAAACGGTGACCAGAGGGGGTGAATGGGAGCTTTTATAATTTAAGACTATAAATAGCCTTCTATTTTAAAAAATAGTCTCCTGTGAAATAGGCTTCGAACACACACTTCGGAGGTCTGGTTTGGAGGTATTTCATAGCTCTGAAACCAGGCTTTTTGAGGAGCAAAAGTTCAAAGTCAAGAAGACTTCGCTCCACCCACAAAACCAAAAACTCAACTCTGCTAAGTCAGTGCAGGATCCGTACACTGGGTGCCTTCGAGCAGACTACGCACTTTATCCTTCGCAAGAGATGACTTCCCTCTAAGGACTTCGGTCAGATACTCTACACTAGCAACTGGTACTAGGCTTTGTATTCCGAAGGTCAAAATGCACACAACAGATTTTGCTAAGAGAAGAAAGCAGGCTTCGAGCACACACTACTTAGTGTTTCGCTTGTAATAGTGAGGAGTTGCCTCAGTTTACACAGAGCGAACGCACACCAAAAAACACACACTTCGTACGCACAGACCTCTCACACACTTCTTCATAAAAGAATCGATGCTCAAACTTAACACAGAAGGAAATGGTGCACAGAGGAATCAAAGCATGTAGTGTGACGTAGAATACAAGTTCAAGCAATGAAAGAAGAACATAATCAAAACTTCATTGCAAGAACAAGGAACACAAAATTAACTCACATGTATGAATACTCATAAGTTGAACATCTATTAGCGGCAGGTTTCATTAGGCCATGCAGGTACGCAGAATGGGTCACTAACATTGTGCCTGTCGAAAAGAAGGGGAGTGACAAGATCCGCATCTGCGTCAACTTCAGGGATTTGAACAAAGCCACTCCGAAAGACGAGTATCCCATGACAATATCCGACATGTTGATCAACGATGCCTCGGGACACAAGGTACTAAGTTTTCTTGATGGCAACGCTGGTTATAATCAAATCTTTATGGCCGAAGAGGACGTTTTTAGAACGGCCTTTCGCTGCCCAGGTTTTGTTGGCTTGTTTGAGTGGGTAGTAATGACATTTGGTTTAAAGAATGTTGGCGCCACATACCAACGTGCCATGAACTTAATCTTTCATGACTTGCTAGGAGTTATGTTAAACGTTTATATAGATGATGTTGTGGTCATATCGGACGCTATGGAGAACCACCTCGCTGATTTGAGAGTTGCTTTCAAAAGAATGCGCTAGTATGTCTTAAAAATGAACCCGCTCAAGTGTGCTTTTGGCGTGTCGGCGGGTAAGTTCTTGGGATTCATGATTCATGAAAGAAGCATTGAAATTGATCCTAAGAGGCTTGAGAAAATTAGAGGATGTGTAGCCCCGACATGTAAGAAAGATGTGCAGAAACTACTAGGCAAGGCTAATTATTTGCGACGCTTTATATCTAACTTGTCTAGCAAAATAGATGCTTTCGTCCCGATACTCCGGTTAAAAAATGAAGCCGAGTTCACTTGGGGGCAAGCCAGCAACGCGCCTTTGAGAAAATCAAAGAGTGTTTATTGACGCCGCCAGTAGTAAGGGCGCCGAAGGCCGAGATTCTGTTTTGGCTTTATATTGCGACGGAGGAGAGTGTGATTGGAGCCGTATTGACTCAAGACATTGAAGGAAGAGAGTACATCATCACCTTCTTGAGTCGTCGACTTCTGGATGCCGAGACAAGGTACGTGTTGGTGGAGCGTTTATGTTTATCCCTCAATTATGCATGTACCAAATTGCGTCACTATCTTCTCCCTAGCACATGTGTTGTCACTTGCCAAACGGATGGCATAAAGTACATGTTGCAAAAGCCAATTATAAGTGGTAGAATCGGCAAGTGGGCGTATGCGTTAATTGAATATGATTTGGCTTATGAACCGTTGAGAGCTATGAAAGGCCAAGTCGTTGCTAATTTTATAGTAGATCACCACGTAGACGTCAATTGGGGAGATGAAGTCGCTTTGATTGAAGTATTACCATGGAAACTTTATTTCAATGGTTCGACTTGCAAAAATGGCCAAGGTATTAGAGTGGTGCTCGTATCATCAAGTGGTATGCACTTTGAGACCTCGGCCCATCTAGATTTTCATTCAACTAATAATCAAGCCAAATATGAGGCCATGTTGCTAGGTCTTGAGTTGTTAAACTCTATGGGTGTGAAATATGTTCGTGCATATGGCGATTCTTTATTAGTTGTGCAACAAGTAGACAAGCTTGCTGAGAAACCAAAGGTGGTTTCGGTGTATGTGATGAGTGATTGACAGGATTATTTACCCTCTGTTCGAAGGGTACCTCCGGAGGGCTTCGGAGGTGGTACCTCCGAAGGGTGTTCGGAGGTGTGTCACCGGAGTGTGTTCGGTGTTTGCTTGCTGCAGCTGTGCAGCGGAGTGTGCCTGTCGGAGGGGTCCGGCAGTACACGATGACTGGGTTCGTACCGAGGGCTTCGGTACTTTGGGCGGTACACCGGAGTGTGTGCCGAAGGTTGCTAACCCGGAGAGGTCTCCGGAGTACTGGATACACTTGTCTGCTTGTCGGTGGTGCGCAGGGACTTCAGAGGCGACGGACAGGGTTCGAGCCAGGTGAACCTGGGTCAAGCGGGTGGCTTGATGCCAGGGGAGCGGGGAGCTCCGTCACGGTGGCTGCGAAGGTGGTCCGGGTCGGTCCTCGGGTCGAGACGCGCCAGGTGAAGGCAGAGAGTGCGGAGCGTGGCTCCGGCTGAAGGTACTCCGAGACAAGTCCTCGGAGGTGAGGCACTTCGAAGGTACTCCGAATGGAGTGACTTCGGAGTTGGTGGAACAAGTCCTCTGCGGAGGCATGGAATTCGAAGTGTGCTCCGGAGGGAGACATTCGAAGGTGCCCGACGAAGGTCTCAGAAGTCGAGGCGCATCGAAGGCATTGTCCGGGTGAGGCTCGTCGTGGAGTGTGCTCGGGGAGAGGCACTGCGACGGAGTGCTCATGGAATGCTTCATGCGGAGGCCTTGGACGAAGGAGGGACTTCGAAGGGTGGTACTCCGAAGGTGGGGCTTCGGAGTGAGGATGACTTATGGTGCTTCGGCCATGCATGGCTTCGGTACACGGACGGACGGTGTTCAAGCTCGGAGTAGCTGCGAAGCCGTGGTGATCCACTCCGGAGGTGGTGGTGCAAAGGCCCAAGGGCTTTGACGGCTTCGGCTCAAAACCGTCACTGTATCGAAGGACGTCTTCGGCGGAGCGAAGGCCAACAGGCTGCAGGCTTCTCGCCGAAGCTTCCGCACCCCTCGCGTGCGAAGGGAGGTTCCAGAAGTCAACACTGTAAAGGCTGACACTGTCTGTTCTGAAAAAGGCTGACACTGTCCCCTCTGCAGCTGACAGAGAAGCCTCCAAAATAAAGGTGGACTACCTTTTGTACCCCTTAGTTCTGTAGAGACAAATCTGTTGTAAACCCTAGGGGTAAAGTAGTCACTTCCTTAGGATGAAGCCGTGGGCTATAAATATGGGGGCTCGGTAGGTAACATTTAACACTTTGAGCATTTACTGTTGAGCTCCTGTAGACAGACCTCGCTGTATTCATTCTGAGTTCAATTTATTTCAGTGTTCCTTGTTCAAGCGGCGAAGCCCTGTTTTCCTTGTGCTTTTTGCTTGATTGAGCTCGCTTTGCATACTTCGCTAGTTTAGTGCACCGAAGCCTGTTGAGGCGAAGGTAGTTTTTCGTGCGAGGTGTGATTTGTCAGTGTGCTGTCGCTCTGTGTAACACGAGGCAAGACCTCGCTGCTTACTAGCGAAGCCCTGTTCTTTTCCCGTAGTGCTTCCTGTGTCGAAGCCCTTAGCGTAGTCCGCCTTGTGTGCGTATAGACCTTCGCGTACGAAGCCCAGCACTAGTTGCTGTCGCTAAGTACTTGGTCGAAGTCCACAGAGGGGTGTCCACTCGTGCGAAGGGTGAAGTGCGAAGCCTGCTCAAAGCACCTCGTGTGCAGAGCCTGCACTGACTTGCAGAGTAGATTTTCGAGGGTTGTTAGTGGAGCGAAGTCTTCTTGGCTTCGAACTTTTGCTCATGCGAAGCCTGTGTTCGGAGCTGTCGAAGTACCTCCGAACCAGAGCTTCGAAGGTTGTGTTCGAAGCCTGTTCCGCAGAAGACAGAACAGACCCGAAGGCTAAGTTTTTAGCCCGAAATTTTAAAAGCTCCCATTCACCCCCCCCCCCTCTGGTCGCCATTTCCGGTCCAACAATTGGTATCAGAGCGGGTTAAGATCACCAGTTGACCTTAACCGGTTTTGTGATCTGTTGGCGACATGGATAGAGGCAGTAAAATTCCTCTGTTCGATGGGACAGATTTTGCATACTGGAAGGTGCGCATGGAGGCTTACTTGTTAAGCCAAGGAAATGCAATTTGGGAGATTGTGGACTCACAATACTCCATCCCTGATACCCACACCACTCAAACTGAAAAAGATCAGTATATTGCCAACTCGAAGGCAAGGAACATTCTGTTCTTTGGTTTGAGTCGGAGTGAGTTTGATAGGGTGCAGCACCTTAGGACTGCTAGGGAGATTTGGACAACACTCACTGTCTTTCATGAGGGCTCTGCTCAGATCAAGGCCAGGCGCCAAAGCACCTACAATCAACAGTATCAGTTGTTTGTGCAGGCACCTGGTGAATCTGTGGATGCCATGTTTTCTCGCTTTGACGCGATAGTGAGTAACTTGCGATCCAACGGGACGCTTGCTTACAGTGATCACGACAGGGCTATCAAGCTTCTCTATGCTCTTGACCGTAGCATATGGGAGGTGAAGATATCCAGTATTGAGGAGTCCACAGGCTATGACACATTGACCTGTGACGAACTCTTTAGCAAGCTAAAGTCCACAGAGATTGCCAAGGCATCTCTTGCAGTGCACAGAAGCTCTTTGCCACAGCCATTGGCATTGGTTTCTAGCACTAGCCGTGGCACCACTGCAGAACCAAGCACATCAGGCATTTGTGTTCTTGCAGATGGTTTTGCTTTGTCCTCCCTGGTCTCCGTCACAAAGGAGCAGGTGGATACTCTAGCTGATGACGAGCTTGCTCTCATTGCCCGGAGGTTCACCCGCTTTCATCATGAGAGACGGGATCAGAGGAGAAGTGGTTTTAGTGGCTGCTATGAATGTGGCGACACCTCTCACATTAAGGCCAATTGCCCCAAGGTCAAAAAGAGAGATGAGAGTGACCGCCCCAAATTCCACAAAAAGGAGAGGAAGCCCTTTGTGAAGGGGAAGCGCGGCAAGATGGCTAAAAAGGTAGCCAAGGCCGCTTCCAGAGCCTTTGTTGCTGCTCTCAGTGACATCGACACATCCTCAACTGAGGAGTCGAGCTCTGAGGAGGAGGAGTCCCCAAGGAAGGAGGACAAGAAGGACAAGAAGGGACGTGACTTCACCGGCCTTTGCTTCATGGCCGACAGCGATCACAGCGGCGATGAGCTTGACTCATCTGAGGTAAACCTATCATCTGACCAGCTTCTGATTAAATTAGATGAGCTGAATGAAGTAGTGCTTGGTCAGGATAGACTACTTGTGCAAGCCGCTAGAGAAAGAAAAGACCTTAGACTTAGGCTAGAAAATGTTTCTACTGAATATGCCATGCTTAAGTCTAAATTTGATGATGCTGAATGTGAATCATGTTCTGTTGTCATGAGTGAGCTTGCTCAGTTGCGTTCTGTTCATGCTCAAACTCTTTCTGAGCTTGAGACTGCACAGAAGCAGCTTTTGGAGGTGGATTCTAGACCTCATGATGTTATTGATTGCATGAACTGCTGTTTATTACGCGATAGCATTAATTTACGTGATAAGCATGTTCATGATTTGGAGGCTAGATTGGAGAGGGCCGGTAGTTCTAAGGATGTGCAACCTGTTTGTGACACTTGCATCACCCTTAAGGACCAGCTAGGCACTGTCAGAGAGCGAGCTGAAAACCTCATGTCCGAAAATGAATACCTTCTGTCTGTGGTGAACAAATGCACTGAGGGAAAGGGTAGGATGGATTTGCTCTTGGCCAAGACCAAGTTGTGTGCTGACAGAGCCGGGGTAGCTCTAGGTTTGGGTTTTGAGAGGATAGCTTCAGACAGTAAGACCAAAACTGTTTTTACCTCTCCTACCACCCTAGAGAAAGAGAGAGCTCTGTTGGACACCCCATCAGCCAAAAAGCCTACCCATCCACCAAAGAAAACCACTCCTCCTGCCAAGAAAAATCCTCCCAAGAAAACCACTCTAAAGAAACCCAAGGAGCCTGTGAGAGTTGCTCCTGTGACCCATGAGAGTGCCCCCAGGAGAGTGTTTCATTGTTCTTATTGTCAGCGGGCGGGTCATTTGATTGGTTTCTGTTTCCGTCGCATCAAGGATGAGCGACGTGCACAGGCGATGAGCTATCAGGACATGCATTACCCATCTTTAGGTATGCATGAGTCTGAGTATTACTCTCGTCCTGTTTTCGAGGCTCCTCGTGCTTCTCGGAGAGGTTTTGCTCCTCGAGGTGTTCACCATGTTCCATATGGTGGTAGACCTCGGGCGAGTAGCTTTGTACCTCGTCAGAGTAGGAGACCTCGACATGCTTTGCGTTCTTTGCATGTAGGTAGACCTCGCACTTTGCATCATTCTGATTTTTATGTGCGTAGACCGTCTACTTTTACTGTGCCTACTACTCGTGTCACTCAGTGCTGGATGCCTCGTCATTATCTTACTCACCCCAGCACTGAGCGATCGAGACGTTCTTATCATGTGTAGGCGACAGGTCGAGTCTTGGAGGGCACGTGGATCATGGACTCCGGTTGTTCGCGCCACATGACCGGAGATGCAGCTTGGTTCTCCAGCCTCACTACAACCAAGCAAAGGGAACATATCACCTTCGGAAACAATCGAAGGAGTAGAGTGAAAGGTAAAGGTGTGGTAAGAATAAACGCAAACTTCACTCTCAAAGATGTTGCTTTGGTTGAGAACCTAGGATACAATTTGTTGTCTGTATCTCAGTTGCTTGATGAGGGCTTCGAAGTGCGATTTCATCGCAATACTTCGCAAGTGCTCAATTCTAATGGCGTTGTGGTGTGTAAGATCTTTAGGGTTGGGAGAGTTTTTGGAGCTGATTTTTCAGAGTCGTCTGGTTCTTCTCATTGTCTTGTTGCACATTCGACTTCTGAGCTTTCGAAGTGGCATAGGAGACTAGGGCATATGAGCTTTGAGTTGCTCGCTCGTTTGAGCGCCCTAGGTCTGATCCGAGGATTGCCCAAGCTCAAGTTTGAGAAGAATTTAGTTTGCGCTCCTTGTCGACATGGAAAAATGATTGCCGCTTCGCATTCGCCAGTCACCACAGTGATGACTGAACAGCCCGGAGAACTTCTCCATATGGACACTGTAGGTCCTTCTCGGGTTAGTTCTTTAGGCGGCAAGTGGTATGTACTTGTTATTGTCGACGATTTCTCTCGCTACTCTTGGGTCTTCTTTCTTGCCAGCAAGGATGAAGTGTTTTCACACTTTCGGAGCTTGGCTTTGAGACTTTTACTGAACTCCCTGGTGCATTAAAATTCATTCGAAGCGATAATGGCACTGAGTTCAAAAATAGTCTCTTTGTTGACTTTTGCATGGAGCATGGCATAGAACATCAATTCTCTGCTCCGCGGGTTCCTCAACAGAATGGTGTTGTTGAGAGGAAAAACCGCACTTTGGTTGAGATGGCTAGGACGATGCTTGATGAGCACAGGACTCCTAGAAAATTCTGGGCTGAGGCCATGAACACTGCATGTTACATCTCAAACCGAATTTTCTTGCGCTCAATTTTAAATTTGACATCTTATGAGCTGCGTTTTGGGAGACAGCCCAAGGTTACTCATCTTCGAGTTTTTGGCTGTCGCTGCTTCATCCTAAAACGTGGTAACTTGGATAAATTTGAGTCGCGATCTTCTGACGGGATCTTTTTGGGTTATACTACTCATGGTCATTCTTATCGTGTTTATAACTTGGAAACTAACACTGTCATCGAGTCATGTGATGTGACTTTTGATGAATCAACCCCCTCTGTTAGTTCTGCTCTTGAACAGGCAAATGAACACGACATGAAACAGACCTTATTCGAAGAAGAAGATCCCGGAGAATTCGAGGATGATCCCCTACTACCCTCGACATCGACCCCCGAAGCTGACCCCGCTTCTACTACTTCGGCACGAGGTCCCGAAGCGACTACCTCAACATCGGTCATCTTGGACCACTCCAACGCACAAGTTGAGGGGGAGACTGCATCCCGCCGCGAGGCTCCACATCATGTCCAAAGGATGCACCCTCCCGAGCAGATCATTGGTGAGCTTGATCAAAGGGTAACTCGTTCTCATGCCCATTTCACTAATGCTGCTTTTGTTGCTTCTTTCGAGCCTTTAGATGTTAGTCATGCACTTTCTGATTCTAGTTGGATCAATGCCATGCATGAAGAGCTTGAGAATTTTGAAAGAAATCAAGTCTGGACTTTAGTTGATCCTCCACCAAATGTTCATTTCATTGGAACAAAATGGATTTTCAAAAATAAACAAGGGGAGGATGGGACAATTGTTAGAAATAAGGCTAGACTTGTAGCTCAGAGCTTTTCTCAACTAGAAGGGATTGATTTTACTGAAACCTTTGCACCTGTTGCTCGCCTTGAGGCCATTAGGATTTTGCTTTCCTTTGCGACATCCCGGGGATTCAAACTCTATCAAATGGATGTCAAAAGTGCTTTTCTTAATGGCTTCATAGGTGAAGATGTTTATGTAAAACAACCCCCTGGTTTTGAAAACCCCAAGTACCCACATAAAGTCCTTAAACTTCATAAGGCTCTTTATGGACTCAAGCAGGCCCCTCGGGCTTGGTATGATAGACTTAAGTCTTTTCTGCTTGAGCGAGGGTATTTGATGGGCTCTGTTGATAAAACACTGTTTACTCTCAAGCATGGCAAAGATTTCCTCCTAGTGCAGATTTATGTGGATGATATCATCTTTGGTGGCTCTTCTCATGCTTTAGTTGCCGAGTTTGCAGATACCATGAGCAGGGAGTTTGAAATGTCGATGATGGGTGAACTCACCTTTTTCCTTGGTTTGCAAATCAAGCAAAGCAAACAAGGTACTTTCGTCCACCAGACGAAGTACACCAAGGACCTGCTCAAGAAGTTCGACATGTCCGATGCGAAGCCCCTCGCCACTCCAATGGCTACATCTGTAGCATTGGACCCTGACGAAGATGGAGAAGCCGTAGATCAGAAGGAGTTCCGAAGCATGATCGGCTCCCTCCTCTACTTGACTGCCACGAGGCCGGACATACACTTCGCAGTATGTCTGTGCGCTCGTTTTCAGGCTTCACCACGAGCTTCGCACCGCCAAGCGGTTAAGCGCATTCTAAGGTATCTCAAGCACACCCTTGAATTTGGCATATGGTATTCATCGTCTTCATCTTTATGTCTTAGAGGTTATTCAGATGCGGATTTTGCTGGGTGTAGAATTGATAGGAAGAGTACCTCTGGTACTTGTCATTTTCTGGGTACGTCTCTGGTTTGCTGGTCTTCCCGCAAACAGTCTAGTGTTGCACAATCGACGGCTGAGGCCGAATATGTTGCTGCAGCTAGCTGTTGCTCTCAGATTTTGTGGATGGTTTCCACTTTGCGGGATTTCGGGTTAGATTATAAGGGTGTTCCACTTTTCTGTGATAACACTAGTGCTATCTGTATTGCAAACAACCCGGTTCAGCACTCCAGAACCAAACACATTGATGTACGGTATCATTTTCTCAGAGATCACAATGAGAAGGGTGATATTGAACTTCAATATGTTGATACCCAACACCAGCTTGCCGATATTTTTACAAAACCCCTCGATGCTTCTCGATTTGCTTACTTGCGTGGGGAACTTGGTATTTGTCATCCCTACGGCATTTTGTGAGGGGGAGCTGATTTTAATTGTCTTGCATATGCTCATTATGTGTGGAATTGCACTTACATCTTTTGCTATTATATGCCTGCTTTTAATTCAAAGAAATCATGACAGCTCAGCTCTATGAAATATGTCTGGAACATTGATTGTGCATGATGTTTTATTTTCTAAAATCCAAACTTGCTCACCGCACAATCTTGCATCTAGTTTGTTTAGGCTGGACTGCTTTTAGCTATCTTTTATCTACTTGACAGCAAGACACTGTTCTTTGGATGCTAAAATTTGCAACTTGAAAAATGTGTTCATTATTCATGGATATTCATCAAAATATTTCATTCATCTGAATCAAAATCAAAAATCCATGATTTGCCTGGTTTAAATGAAAAGATCCAGGAGGGTTTGTTTGTCGCACTACTCTATTCTAGACTGCTTACCATTGCACTTTGGTCTGAACTGGGATAGTGTAGTGTATGCCAAAATCACCGCCTTAAGCTTCAGATGGCTTTCATGCCTAGGCTTGGCTTGATTGGAAAGTATAAGGTGGACAAACAAATAACCCCTGGCATTAAGAAACGGAACAGCATAATTAATTGATCATCAAGTTTGCTTTCACAGCTCCTTTTGAACATGACTTGTCTGTCTAGGGTAGAATTTGTTAGCTTTGCGCAGTCCTTGCCTTCTCTTGGCTAGCTGCAGTGATTAAGTGGTGATGCTTTTACTTCAAAATGACAAAATCACATGCCATCATCTTGTTTCACAGATTGTTAAATTGAGCTGAGCACATGATCATTTGTGTTAATTTTGGCATATTTTTGCATTATATGTCTTTTGAATGCTCCTTGATGCTTGCATTGCCAAAGGGGGAGAGGTTTGCTATGTTCTCTGCCGCAAGAAGGCATCATGTTTAAAAGGGGGAGAGATTTTTGACATAAAGGGGGAGAAAAATTTGCAACTCAGGGGGAGTTCTTATCAAGGGGAGATTTGCCAAAGGGGCTTTTTACTCTTTTACAAAGGGGGAGAAAATTTCTTTTATCAAGTGACATGCTTTGGCTCTTTTCTGAATTTTTATGGTCACTTGTGTGCTGAAAGTTTTTAAATTTCTTGAACTTGGATTTGGTTGTCAATGCACTCATCAAGGGGGAGATTGAGAAACCAAAGGTGGTTTCGGTGTATGTGATGAGTGATTGACAGGATTATTTACCCTATGTTCGAAGGGTACCTCCGGAGGGGCTTCAGAGGTGGTACCTCCGAAGGGTGTTCGGAGGTGTGTCACCGGAGTGTGTTCGGTGTTTGCTTGCTGCAGCTGTGCAGCGGAGTGTGCCTGTTGGAGGGGTCCGGCAGTACACGATGACTGGGTTCGTACCGAGGGCTTCGGTACTTTGGGCGGTACACCGGAGTGTGTGCCGAAGGTTGCTAACCCGGAGAGGTCTCCGGAGTACTGGATACACTTGTCTGCTTGTCGGTGGTGCGCAGGGACTTCGGAGGCGACGGACAGGGTTCGAGCCAGGTGAACCTGGGTCAAGCGGGTGGCTTGATGCCAGGGGAGCGGGGAGCTCCGTCACGGTGGCTGCGAAGGTGGTCCGGGTCGGTCCTCGGGTCGAGACGCGCCAGGTGAAGGCAGAGAGTGCGGAGCGTGGCTCCGGCTGAAGGTACTCCGAGACAAGTCCTCGGAGGTGAGGCACTTCGAAGGTACTCCGAATGGAGTGACTTCGGAGTTGGTGGAACAAGTCCTCTGCGGAGGCATGGAATTCGAAGTGTGCTCCGGAGGGAGACATTCGAAGGTGCCCGACGAAGGTCTCAGAAGTCGAGGCGCATCGAAGGCATTGTCCGGGTGAGGCTCGTCGTGGAGTGTGCTCGGGGAGAGGCACTGCGACGGAGTGCTCATGGAATGCTTCATGCGGAGGCCTTGGACGAAGGAGGGACTTCGAAGGGTGGTACTCCGAAGGTGGGGCTTCGGAGTGAGGATGACTTGTGGTGCTTCGGCCATGCATGGCTTCGGTACACGGACGGACGGTGTTCAAGCTCGGAGTAGCTGCGAAGCCGTGGTGATCCACTCCGGAGGTGGTGGTGCGAAGGACCAAGGGGCTTTGACGGCTTCGGCTCAAAACCGTCACTGTATCGAAGGACTTCTTCGGCGGAGCGAAGGCCAACAGGCTGTAGGCTTCTCGCCGAAGCTTCCGCACCCCTCGCGTGCGAAGGGAGGTTCCAGAAGTCAACACTGTAAAGGCTGACACTGTCTGTTCTGAAAAAGGCTGACACTGTCCCCTCTGCAGCTGACAGAGAAGCCTCCAAAATAAAGGTGGACTACCTTTTGTACCCCTTAGTTCTGTAGAGACAAATCTGTTGTAAACCCTAGGGGTAAAGTAGTCACTTCCTTAGGATGAAGCCGTGGGCTATAAATATGGGGGCTCGGTAGGTAACATTTAACACTTTGAGCATTTACTGTTGAGCTCCTGTAGACAGACCTCGCTGTATTCATTCTGAGTTCAATTTATTTCAGTGTTCCTTGTTCAAGCGGCGAAGCCCTGTTTTCCTTGTGCTTTTTGCTTGAGCTCGCTTTGCATACTTCGCTAGTTTAGTGCACCGAAGCCTGTTGAGGCGAAGGTAGTTTTTCGTGCGAGGTGTGCTTTGTCAGTGTGCTGTCGCTCTGTGTAACACGAGGCAAGACCTCGCTGCTTACTAGCGAAGCCCTGTTCTTTTCCCGTAGTGCTTCCTGTGTCGAAGCCCTTAGCGTAGTCCGCCTTGTGTGCGTATAGACCTTCGCGTACGAAGCCCAGCACTAGTTGTTGTCGCTAAGTACTTGGTCGAAGTCCACAGAGGGGTGTCCACTCGTGCGAAGGGTGAAGTGCGAAGCCTGCTCAAAGCACCTCGTGTGCGGAGCCTGCACTGACTTTGCAGAGTAGATTTTCGAAGGTTGTTAGTGGAGCGAAGTCTTCTTGGCTTCGAACTTTTGCTCCTGCGAAGCCTGTGTTCGGAGCTGTCGAAGTACCTCCGAACCAGAGCTTCGAAGGTTGTGTTCGAAGCCTGTTCCGCAGAAGACAGAACAGACCCGAAGGCTAAGTTTTTAGCCCGAAATTTTAAAAGCTCCCATTCACCCCCCCTCTGGTCGCCGTTTCCGGTCCAACACTTGCTCAATGTTTTAACGGTCTACTAAATAGCGACTTGGATAAGTGTTTAGACCTAATTGCTACCTTTAATGATTTTGAGATTACTCATGTATCTAGAGAGGCCAACTCACTTGCAAATGACTTGGCTCAACAAGCATCAGGCTATCAAATTAGGAAAGGTAAATTCTGCACACGAGAAAAGCCAATGCTTGAAGATGATGTAGCACCTGAGAGTACTGATGTTGGTCTAACCAGCTTTGTAAGCACGGTCAGACCACCCTTGCATTCTCGATCCGACCGACCATGTTAGGACAGTTAGACCGACCCATGCCAGACGACCGGCAATAGACGGTTGAACCGGGCCAACATGGCCGGTCCGACCGACTGTTGTCAAGAGGGTTTAACACTTGGGGGCAGGTCCAAATGGGAGATCTAGAGGCCAATTCTGGGGGGGAATTTGGCCACTGCCCCTTTGATCAGCAAGAATGATTGGAGGATCCTGATCGTCCAATATTTAAGAAACCCGAGTCAAATGATTGATCAGAAGGTTTGGTGACAGGCGTTCAAATTTGTTTTACTTGACGACGTGTTGTATCATCGAACTATCGATGGAGTACTTTCGAAGTGTTTGGACTCCGATCAAGCTAGAGTTGCTGCAGGAGAAGTTCATGAGGGGCTTTGCGGTACACACCAGTTGGCCCCGAAAATGAGTTGGACGCTCCAAAGGGCGGGGTTTTTTATTGGCCGACTATGACTGAAGACTATTTTTGATACTATAGAGGGTGTGAAGCTTGTTAAAAGTTTGTCAATATTCAGCTTGCACCTGCGTCGATGCTTAATCCTATTATCAAACCATGGTCGTTCCGAGGTTGGAGTTTAGACTTCATCGGTCAAATTCATCCTCCATCTTCAAAAGGGCACCGGGTCATATTGATGGCAATGGATTACTTCACCAAATGGACCGAGGCCGTGCCGCTCAAGAACATGACTCACAATGAGGTAATTGATTTCATCTTGAAACACGTTATACATAGATTCGGCATTCCCCAAACTCTCACTATGGACCAAGGTACTTCGTTTGTTGCTAAAGAGGTGAGGGACTTTGTCGAATACTATGGGATCAAATTGATAAATTCTTCTCCATATTATACTCAGGCCAATAGTTAGGCCGAGTCTAGTAACAAAACTGTGATTAAACTAATCAAGAAAAAGATTGAAGAGTTTCCAAAAAGGTGGCATGAGGTACTTTCCAAAGCTCTATGGGCTAGTAGAGTTGCAAGGCACGGTGCCAATAAAGTCAGTCCATATGAGTTAGTATATGGACAAGAAGTTGTTCTACTGGTAGAGGTGGATCTTGGCTCACTTAGATTTCTTAAGCAAGATGGCTTATCGGTCGACGAATATGAGACACTTCTAAAGGATAATTTAGAAGAAGTGACCCATAAGAGGTTGAAGGCTCTAGAGGCAATAGAAAAAGATAAAAGAAGAGTCGCTAGGGCCTACAACAAGAAGGTAAAGGCAAAATCGTTTCAAATCAATGACTTGGTGTGGAAGACGATTTTACCATTAGGCACTAAGAGCTCAAAATTTGGTAAATAGTCACCTAGTTGGGAAGGACCTTTTAAGGTAGTCGAAATCGCTCTAGGCAACGCATATGTCCTAGAGTATTTACAAGGAGAGCGATTTCGAAGGACTTTGAATGGTAGATATTTCAAAAAGTACTTCCCAAGCGTGTGGAAAAACGCTTGAAGTGTTAAAAGGCCGATATTGAAAGTATCGCCCAAGACCCGTCATGCTTTAGCTCACTAAGTTTGCTAAAAGGTGAGGGGCATGTGTTTATAGCAAAAAATGGCATTAATGGTCAAATTAGGCAAATACTGAAAAATGTGTCAAACCTGGCAAAGGCCGGTCTGACCGGCTATGGTAGGCCGGTCCAACCGGCCAGGTCAGACCGGCCAGGGTTCAGAATATGGATCCGAGGAGGATTCGAGGTATTTTTGCCCAAATCTTATCCTAACAAGTTTTGGTCGCATCTTACTCTATCTCTAGTCAGGAATAACCAGCACACCCCCCTATAAATATTAGGGGCAAGGCCGATTCAAGGGCTCTCTCTCTAATCTCGAAAATCAAAAGCCCTAGCTTTGAATCGCATTTATTTCCTTTACTTTCCGCATCTTCATGGGTTTGCTTGGAAGCCCTTCTTCTACCGTGTCTGTAATAATGGTAACCCTTGCTGGTTCACTTGTGAACCTCCCGTTAATCCACGTAATGGATTGCTATCTTTTTATCGGTTTTTATCACCCTAATCGGTAATTCGGCCCCTTGGCCGAATTGTATTTGATCTTTGGGCATTTTTGCAGATCAATTGCCTTCCTAAACACCTCTACAAAGTTTGTAGGCGATTGAAGATCGTTTGCTTGGACTACCGAAGTTTGGCAGATCCGATCTGTTACTTCGGTCCGACCAGCGTTGAGATCCCGGTCTGTCTGGACCTCATCACGCCGTTGTCGGCAACAGCCGGTCAGACCGACGACACTTCACCGGTTCGACCAGGGCCCTCTGCACCACGCTGCGCCAGAGTCTGGAGGTTGTGCTCGAAGCCCCTTCGAATTGCGCCATGCCAGAGCCTCTGCCGAAGCCTGCACGCCGGAGTTCACCTCGTCGGTCTGACCAAAGATACTTCGTCGGTCAGAACGCCGGAGCCACCCTTCACAGCTGCCCTTGGGACTCTGCCTGGAGCCCCTTTGCGGTCCTCCGGTCTGACTGAGGCTGTACCTCCGGTCCGACTGGGCTTGAGGCTGAAGGTGCCCTAGGGACCCTTCGGACAATCTTCGTTGTAACTCCGAATCAGCCTCCGAATTGGCCGATTCCAGGTATTTTAATCATTTTGTTACTGTTTACATTGTTACTAGTACTTTCCGGCCAATTGGATTGAAATATCAATTATTTATATGATTGTCTGGCGACTCCAAATCCCTTGTCACTATCAAGGGTAGTCGGAATGTGGCGTCGGTATCGATGCGATACTTTTGGACATTGAACTAGCCCAAGTGTTGGGGCGCATTTCTGCGTCAACAGTCGGTAAATAAAGATGAGATGAAAAATATGCGCAAGAAACTTTAGAACTGGAAAAATTGGTCTTTCCGGCCGAATTTGGAAAAACTAAAATCGGCAAACCTAGCTTACTAGGAAAACATATATCTAACTTTTTCTGTAGATTTCGAAAATGTATTTATTTGCCTTATTCGGAGACCGTATGTAAAAGATATGACTGTTTTATCAGAGGCAGTCTGAATCAAGGTTTTGATGTTTTAGTTCGGACTCGAATTGCAAATCAAAGGGAATTTATGGGTGGTGGCTAGTATAAGGGATTTAGAAAAAGGGATCAAAATACTAACCAGCAACCAGACTTGACCAAGGACAAAACGCAATACTACGGACTCTGAAACCAAAACATGCAAAGGCTAGGAATGGTCTTGGATTGGGAAAAACCTACGACTACAAATTTTTTTTGGCTTTTTCGTGGACTATGGGATGAATATTAAATCAATCTAATCTAAGATACACGAACCTAACAGTAAACCAAGCTCTGATACCACTTGATGGAGGAGGAGGTTCCCGATCTTCCGTTAGGTGGGGGATAAACAACGAGTTGTGGAGAACTCGACGTTGATGATCCGGCTTCCGATCCACAAGATCGGCCCTTGCAATCGTTACACCACTGCTCCATTGGTTATTAATCAAGCACAGCCTGATTGACCTCGCCAAGAAGGCTAATCCTTGTCGGCGAATCAAAGAACACAAGCAAGAACGCAGAAAACACAATCGAATTAAAATTCTATTGGAATTTGCGAGTTGGAGCTCACTTACAAATACGACGAAATGGCGGCTATAAAAGAAACGTGTAAACTAAACCTAAAAAACCCTAGATGGCTAGAGAAACACCTTATATAGTAGTTCAGGATGCACCCCTAATGGGATCAACTGGATACACGACCCAAAGCCCCAATAACGCAGAAAACAACATGCTGACAGATTTTGGATTCTATCTTGTTTTGACTATTCCTGTTGATATAGAAGGAATTTTGAGATGAAACCAGTGTCATTGGAAAGGTTCTGAAGTTATCTTTCCGTGTCTGGGTTGAACATCAAAAACACGGTCCGTATACGGCCTAGGCGATGATTTTAGTGCACGCTGCTCTTGGAATCCGAGTTGGACACGAATTGTAGTTGGATTGCACTCTCAAATTGGCTTGGACGTCCTTCCTAGTTCTTCTCCAACTCTTTGTTTATTTCCAAGTGATTTTCATCATCTCCATGGTTCCTAACTAATATTAGGTAGTAATTTATTCCGAAGATAATATACTAAGATACTTCGAAACGAGTTGACCTAGAGATTAATCGTCGTGCTCGAACTCAAATAATTGGATATTGGTATTCATGTATGGTTATATCATTGGTAGGGATGTCCTCATCAGACTCCATCCCATCAATGAGACTCAAACTTGTCCAAATGGCCTCCCTTCTTGAGCACAAAGCACTTGCAGCCAAACGCTCGCAAGTGTCTCACCTTGGGTTGTCTTCCTAACCACAACTCAATGGAGTCTTACCTAAGTAAGCTCTAAGAAAAATGTGGTTGGCTAGATAGCAAGTTGTGTTCATAGCGTCAGCCCAAAAGCGCCTAGGATTCATATGCTCATCGAGCATCGTCTTGGCCATCTCGACCAGCAGGCGGTTCTTTCGTTCCACAACGTCGTTCTGTGGGGGAGTGTAAGGTGTAGAAAAACCAGTGCTCAAGACCATGGTTACTACAGAAGTTGATGAACTGAGAACTCTTAAACTCAGAACCGTGGTCAGAGTGAATTGCTCGCATCTGACCATTGTTCTCATTCTTCAGCTTCAGGATCAGGCCATGCACAAACTAAAAAGGCTCATCCTTAGACTCCCAAAAGAAAACCCACGATAATCGAGAAAAATCGTCAACTATCACATGCGCGTACCACTTCCCACCGACTGAACGTACACGAGATGGACAACAGTATCCATATGTAATAGCTCTCCCGGGTATGAAGTCATCACGTAAGGCACAGGTGCGTGAGAAGCGGCAACCATCTTCCCATGACGACAGGGATGGAAAACTAGAGCCTTCTCCATGTTAAGCCTGGGCAATCCTCGGATGAGGTCCATAAGCAGATCAAAGCTCAAATGACCTAAACTCCTATACCACCTCCAGAGCTCAGAGGACAATCCAGTGATCAAACAGTGAGAAGAGCCAAAAGAATTAGAGAAATCAATCCAAAAACCTTACTAAAGGGTAAGATGTAGCTATTGACACCCAAATTTGGCATCAATGGTAAAAATTATCAAAATATCAATTTTTGGTAGTTTGGGCCAAAAATATGCCTTCCCAGGCATAGGACGGTCTAATCGGCCATGGTAGGCTGGTCCGACCGGCCATGTAGGCTCGGTCAGACCGGCCCAATGGGTCCGGTCAGATTGGCCCAAGTCTAGAATTAGAGATAGAGTTTCATTCCGGGCTGTTTTTATGTATAAACAAATCCTAACCACTTTTGGCTGAATCCTACTCAGTTTAGGAGTCGAGGAACATGAGACCAGCCCCTATAAATAAAGGGGTGAGTCCGATTCAAAGGGTATCTCCACAGATCAACTCAAAACCCTAGTTTTGAATCATACCTTTACTTTGCAATCTACTTTCTGCCCTAGTATTACTTTACTCCTAGCAGTATATCTTTGTCAATTTGATCAACAAATTGTCCGTACTTTGCCATGCTACAACGAGTTCTTTGTGGGTTTAATCTGAAAAACTTATGTTTCGCCCTCGTACGGGTTTTTATCGTTTTTATCTCTTTTTACCGGTGATTCGGTCCCTAGGCTAAATTGCCATTGGTTTCTTGTGTTAAGCAGGAGTCAAGATCACCATCTTCGTCAACCAACTCCACTGCAACAATCCGAGTTGACGGATGGATTTCCGCCAAGCCGGCGGTTTTGTCGTTCCCCTGTCGGTCGGACCGGCCATCTAGGGCCGGTCCGACCGGGTGTTGCTAGCACACGCCGGTCCGACTAATGGAACTAAGTCGGTCTAACCGGCCTCGCCCCACTTCGCACCGGAGATCTTCATCGTGCCGAAGCCCTACGCGTTGAAGCCTCATACCTCGCACCGGAGCTCTTCGTAGAGTACTCCGGAACTCTTCACAC
>JAAALK010000288.1:55095268-55128496 GCA_019279435.1 Zizania palustris
AAGTACCTCAATTTCCATCCATCTAGTAATAGCTACCTCTACTCTTTATAGCAAAACTTTCAGTTCCCCTACCAAATGCTAAATCTTACAAGGGACTGGATGCTAAGGACTGTTAACAATAGATGGCGATCCTATAAATCAAAGTTGAAGAAACAATATTTCAACCGTGAAGAGAGATCTCTAGATGAAATCATAAATGGGAAACCAAGCAAAGTGAATGAACTTAAATGGAAAGCCCTCGTTGGATTTTGGTGACGAGAACCACATAAGAAAGTATGTGCGATAAACTCTAGGATCGCAAAAGAACAGAAAAATACACACACATCTAGGAGAAAAAGCCATGCTAGGCTGAAAAAAGATATGGTGAGATATATTCATCCCAAGTTACTTATTATATTCACAATAATCTAATTCAGATCTGCAATGAGCCTCAATTTTCTCTGCTGTGCAGGAAGTTAACCACAAAAGGAGAATAATAGGCTTGAATTATGGGAGGCTGCTCATAAGAAAAGAATGGCACATACACTACCCACAAAGTTGATGCACTAATGGTACATTTTCTGATGCTAAGAATTTATGTTCGATCTGAATTTATGTTTACCATTTTGTGACCTTGCACTATTTTTATTTCTATAGAATGTATCATATGAGGAATTAGAAAAAAGGCAACAAATCAACAATGGTAATCTTTCAGTTCAAGATTTTAATGAGGTGTTCAATGGGATAGTTGCAAAAGAGTTAAAAGCACAAGGGTACTATGATGATAAGTACTGGAGTGAAGTTTGAGTGTCCCAAGGTCTAACTTTCGTCACTCAAACTGCGGAAGAAAGAAGGTACCAAGATAAAGTAAATGAAATGGAGAATAAGATGCAACGCATGGGTGGTTTCATGAAGCATTGGCTTGATTTCATGTTAAAAAGTTTCTTGAAGAGGAATTCATCAAGGAAATGGTAGCCAATCTACATGATGGTGAAGTAAGCATTTGTTTCTTTTTTCAGAATGGTAACTACATATTTTTTCTCATTGATAGTCGTGATTAGAAGTAAGCCCTCCCTCTCTTACTTGTTTTTTTTCAAGGATGAACCTATAGAACTAGAAACTCATACTGATCATAGCCTTGCGCACTCAATTGGTAATGTGCACTCTCCCACAAATGAAGTGCAGGTAATAGATAACCTACTTTATGTCTGATGTTGTTGGATCAGAAACGGCGACTAGAGGTGGGTGAATGGGAGCTTTTAAAATTTCAGACTATAAATAGCCCTCTATTTTTAAAAACAGTCTCCTGTGGAACAGGCTTCGAACACACCCTTCGGAGGTCTAGTTCGGAGGTATTTCACAGCTCTGAAACAAGGCTTCGCGAGGAGCAAAAGTTCGAAGTCAAGAAGACTTCGCTCCACCCACAAAACCAAAAACTCAACTCTGCTAAGTCAGTGCAGGCTCCACACACTAGGTGCCTTCAAGCAGACTTCGCACTTCATCCTTCACAAGAGATGACTTCCCTCTGAGGACTTCGATTAGATACTCTGCACTAGCAACTGATACTAGGCTTCGTATTCCGAAGGTTAAAATGCACACAACAGATTTTGCTAAGAGAAGAAAGTAGGCTTCGAGCTCACACTACTCAGTGCTTCACTTGTAATAGAGAGGAGTTCCTCAGTTTACACAGAGCGAACGCACACTGAAAAACACACACTTCGCACACACAGACCTCTCACACACTTCTTCAGAAAAAAATCAGTGCTCAAACTTAACACAGAAGGAAGTGCTGCACAGAGGAATCAAAGCATGTAGTGTGACACACAATACAAGTTCAAGCAGTGAAAAAAGAACAGAATCAAAACATCATTGCAAGAACAGGGAACAAAAAATGAACTCACAGGTCTGAATACATGAGTGTGACGGCTAGCACAGGAGTTCGGAGTACCACCCTTCGAAGTCCCTCCTTCGTCCTAGGCCTCCACATGAAGCATTCCATGAGCACTTCGTCGCAGTGTCTCTTCTCGAGTACACTCCTCGACGAACCTCACCCAGACCATACCTTCGATGCATCTCGACTTATGAGACCTCCGTCGGGTGAACCTTTGAGTGCCTCCATCCAGAGCACACTTCGAACGCCTTGCCTCATTGCTAAGGACTTTGTCCACCATACTCCGAAGTCACTCCTTTCGGAGTACCCTTCGAAGTGCCTCGCCTCCGAGGACTTCGTCTCGGGATACCTTCAGCCGGAGCCACGCTCCGCACTCTCTGCCTTCGCCTAGCGCACCTTGACCCGAGGACCAACCTCGACCCCACGCAGCCTTCATGAATGAGCTCCCCGCTTGCCTGGCAACAAGCCTCCCGCTTGACCCAGGTTCACTTGCTGCGAACCATCCGTCGCCTCTGAAGCCACCTACGCACCACCGATAGACAGACAAGTGTATCCAGTACCCTGGAGACCTCTCCGGGTAAACAACCTCCGGTAGACACTCTGGTGTACCGCGCAAAGTACCGAACCCTTCGGTATGACCAAGTCATCGTGTTCTATCGGACCCCTCCGACAGTCACACTTCGCTACAACAGCCGCAACAACCAAACCCACCGAACCCTTTGGTGAAACAACCTCCGAACCCCTTCGGAGGGACCCCTTCGAATCCAAAAGGTAAAACCTATCAATCACTCATCACACACTCCGAACCCAACCCTTGGTTTCTCAATCTCCCCTTGATGAGTGCATTGACAACCAAATTCAAGTTCAAAGAAATTTGAAAAATGTCAACACACAAGTGACCATAAAAACTCAGAAAAGAGCCAAATTATGTCACTTGACAAAAGAATTTCTCTCCCCCTTTTCAAAAGAGTAATAGCCCCTTCGGCACATCTCTCCCTTTGCAAGGCATTAATAGTTCAGACTTCCCTTTTTGTGTACTAAAATATCCCTTTGAATATATTTCCCCCCCTTACTGTAGAGAACGCAAGGATTTCTCCCCCTTTGACAATGCAAGCATCAAGGAGCAGTTAAAAGGTGCAAAGCTTCGAACTGAACAGAAGTACAAAGACATGTAGCACACAAATAGGCCACACATAATCCAAGTTTTCATGCGCTCCGCTCATTTTAACATGACCTAAAAACAAGATGACTGCATGTGTTTTCATCATTTTGAAATAAAAGCATCACCACTTAATCAAGTTAACTAGACAAGTAAAAAGCAAAGGCTACGCAAAGCTAGTCAATTTCTACTCTAGACAGACAAGTTCAGTTAAAATGGAGTATTGAAAGGAATGTTGATTGACAATGAATTTATACTTGCTATTCATTGCATAATGCCAGGGGTTATTTGTTTGTCTACCTTATACTTTCCAATCAAGCCAAGCCTAGCTAGGAAAGAAAATCATCAGAAGCTTAAGACAGTGATTTTGGCATACACTAAGTCATCCCAGTTCATACCAAAGTGCAATGGTAAGCAGTCTAGAATAAATTAGTGCGACAAACAAACCCACCTGAATCTTTTCACTTTTCGCATTTAAATCATGGATTTTCGATTTTGATAAGTGAACAAATTGTTTGAAGAATATCCATGAGTAAGTAGTATGATTTTTCAAGTTGCAATTTTTTGCATACAGAGAAAATGATTCTTGCTATCAAGCAGATAAAAGATAGCTAAAGCAGTCCTCCCTAAACATGCTAGATTCAAGACTAAGCAGTGATCATGATTTGATTTTGGAAAAGAAAATCATGCGCAAAATGAATCAGACATATTAAATAGAGATGATTTGTCATGATTACGTGAATTAAAACAAGGCATATTAGTGCAAGACATGTAAATGCAATTTCACACACAAGAAGCATATGCATATTATTGAAAATGTGCTCCCCTCATAGAATGTCGTAAGGGCGACAAACACCAAGTTCCCCACACAAGTAGGCGAAACACGAAGCATCAAGGGGTTTTGTGAAAATATCGACTAGCTGGTGTTGGGTATCAACATATTGAAGTTCAATATCAACCTTCTCATTGTGATCTCTGAGAAAATGATATCGCACATCAATATGTTTGGTTCTGTAATGCTGAACTGAGTTGTTTGCAATACAAATAGCACTAGTGTTATCACAGAAAAGTGGAACACTTTTATAATCTAACCCAAAATCCCGCAAGGTGGAAACCATCCACAAAATCTGAGAGCAACAGCTAGTTGCAGCAACATATTCAGCCTCAGCTGTTGATTGTGCAACACTAGACTATTTGCGGGAAGACCAGCAAACTAGCGAAGTACCCAAAAAATGACAAGTACCGGAGGTACTTTTCCTATCAATCCCACACGCAGCAAAATCCGCATCGAAATAACCTCGAAGACACAAATAGGAGAAGAGAATACCAAATGCCAAAATCAAAGGGTATGCTTGAGATACCTAAAAATGCGCTTTACTGCTTGGTGGTGCGAAGCACGTGGAGAAGCCTGAAAATAAGCGCACAGACACACAACGAAGTGTATGTTTGGCCTCATAGCCATCAAGTAGAGGAGTGAGGCGTTCATGCTCTGAAAGTCCTTCTGATCCACGGATTCTCCATCCTCACCGGGATCCAATGCTACCGAAGTAGCCATCGGAGTAGCAAGGAGCTTCGCATCAGCCATGTCGAACTTTTTGAGCAGGTCTTGGTGTACTTTGTTTGATGAACGAAAGTACCTTGTTTGCTTTACTTGATTTGCAAACTAAAGAAAAATGTGAGTTCGCCCATCAAGGACATTTCGAACTCCCTGCTCATGGCATCTGCAAACTCGGCAGTCAAAGCATGAGAAGAGCCACCAAAGATGATATCATCCACATAAATCTAAACTAGCAGGAAATCTTTGCCATGCTTGAGAGTAAAAAGGGTTTTGTCGACTGACCCCATCATGTACCCACGCTCAAGCAGAAAAGACCGAAGTCTATCATACCATGCCCGAGGAGCCTGCTTGAGTCCATAAAGAGCCTTATGAAGTTTAAGGACTCTATGGGGGTATCTGGGATTCTCGAAGCCCGGGGGTTGTTTTACATAGACATCTTCATCTATGAAGCCATTAAGTAATGCAGTTTTGACATCCATTTGATAGAGTTTGAATCCTCCGGATGTCGCAAAGGCAAGCAAAAAACTAATGGCCTCTAGATGCGCAATTGGTGCAAAAGTCTCAGTAAAATCAATCCCTTCTAATTGAGAAAAACTCTGAGCTACAAGTCTAGCCTTGTTTCTAATTACAGTCCCATCCTCCCCTTGTTTGTTTTTGAAAATCCATTTTGTTCTATTGAAATGAACATTTGGTGGAGGATCAGCTAAAGTCCATACTTGGTTTCTCTCAAATTTTTCAAGTTCTTCATGCATGGCATTGATCCAACTAGAATCAGAAAGTGCATGACTAACATCTAAGGGCTCAAAAGAAGCAACAAAAGCGGAATCAATGAAATGAGCATGAGAACGTGTTACCCTTTGATCAAGCTCACCAATGATCTGCTCGGGAGGATGCATCCTTTGAATATGATGAGGAACCTCGTGGCGAGATGCAGTCTCCCCCTCAACTTGTGCGTTGGAGTGGTCCAAGATGACCGATGTCGAGGTAGTTGCTTCGGGACCTTGTGCCGAAGTGGTCGAAGCGGGGTCGACTTCGGGGGTCGATGTCGAGGGTAGTAGGGGTTCATCCTCGAAATCTCTGGGATCTTCATCTTCGAAGATGGTCTGCTCCATGTCGTGTTCATTTTCCTGTTCAAAAGTAGAACTAACAGAGGGGGTTGATTTATTAAAAGTCACATCACATGACTCGATGACAGTGTTAGTTTCCACATTAAAAACACAATAAGAATGACCATGAGTAGTGTATCCCAAAATGATCCCGTCAGACGAACGCGACTCAAATTTGTCCAAATTTCCACGTTTTAGAATGAAGCAACGACAGCCAAAACCCAAAGATGAGTCACTTTGGGCTGTCTCCCAAAACGTAGTTCATAAGATGTCAAGTTCAAAATTGAGCGCAAGAAGATTCGGTTTGAGATGTAACATGCAGTATTCATGGCCTGAGCCCAGAATTTTCTAGGAGTCCTGTGCTCATCGAGCATCATCCTAGCCATATCAATCAAAGTGCAGTTCTTCCTCTCAACAACACCATTCTGTTGAGGAACCCACGGAGCAGAGAATTGATGTTCTATGCCATGCTCCATGCAAAAGTCAATAAAGAGACTATTCTTGAACTCAGTGCCATTATCAATTCGAATGAATTTTAATGCACTAGGGAGTTCAGTGTAAATTCTCAAAGCCAAGCTCCGAAAGTGTGAAAACACTTCATCCTTGCTTGCTAGAGAGAAGACCCAAGTGTAGCGAGAGAAATCATCGTCTATGACTAACACATACCACTTGCCGCCTACAGAACTAACCCGAGAAGGACCTACAGTGTCCATATGGAGAAGTTCTCTGGATTGTTCAGTCATCACCATGGTGACTGGCGAGTGCGAAGCAGCAATCATCTTTCCTTGTCGACATGGAGTGCAAACCAAATTCTTCTCAAACTTGAGCTTGGGCAATCCTCGGATCAGACCTAGGGCACTCAGACAAGCGAGAAACTCAAAGCTCATATGCCCTAGTCTCCTATGCCACTTCCAAAGCTCAGAAGATGAATGTGCAACAAAACAGTGAGAAGAACCAGATGACTCAGAAAAATCGGCTCCAAAAACTCTCCCAACTCTAAAGATCATACAAACTATAGCGCCATTACAATTGAGTACTTGCGAAGTATCGCGATGGAATCGCACTTCGACGCCCTCATCAAGCAGTTGAGATACAAAAAGCAAATTGTATCCCAAGTTTTCAACCAAAGCAACATCTTTGAGAGGGAAATTTGAATTGATTCTTACCACACCTTTACCTTTCACTCTACTCCTTCGATTGTTGCCGAAGGTGATATGTTCCTTTTGCTTGGTTGTGGTGAGGCTGGAGAAACATGCTGCATCTCCGGTCATATGGCACGAACAACCAGAGTCCATGATCCACGTGCCCTCCAAGCCTTGGTCTGGCGCCTACACATGATAAGAGAATCTCGATCACTCAGTGTTGGGGTGAGTGAAAATATGATGAGGCATCCAGCACTGAGTGATACGAGCAGTAGGCATAGTGAAAGTAGACTGTCTACGCACAGGAATAACAGAATGATGCAACGTGCGAGGTCTACCTACATGATGTGACACAAATATATGACGAGGTCTCCTAACCTATCGAGGCACAAAGCCACTCATGCGAGGTCTACCACCATACAGAACATGGTGAACACCTCGAGGGGAGAAACCTCTCCAGGGAGCCTCAAAAACATGACGTGAGTGAAACTCAGACTCATGCATATCTAGAGATGGGTAATGCATGTATTGAAAACCCATCACCTGAGAACGTCGCTCATCCTTGATGCGACGAAAACAGAACCCAACCAAATGACCTGCCCACTAATAATAGGAACAATGAAACACTCTCCTAGGGGCACTCTCATTGGTCATAGGAGCAATCCTTACAGGCTCCTTGGGCTTCTGCTGATGGTTTTTCTTGAGTGGAGGAGGCAGCTTTTTCTTGTGATGAGGAGTGGTTTTCTTTGGAGTTTGGGTAGGCTTTTTGGCTGATGGAGTGTCTAACTGGGCTCTTTCTTTCTCTAAGGTAGTGGGTGAGGTAAAAAAAGTTTTGTTCTCACTATCTGAAGGAATCCCCTCAAAACACAAACCCAGAGCTAACCCTGCCTTGTCAGCACACATCTTGGTCTTGGCCAAGAGCAAGTCCATCCTACCCTTTCCCTCAGTGCATTTGTTAACCACAGAAAGAAGGTATTCATTTTTAGTTATGAGGTGTTCAGCTTGCTCTCTAACAGTGCCTAGCTGGTCCTTAAGGGTTATGCAAGTGTCACACATAGGTTGCACATCCTTAGAACTACCAGCCCTCTCCAATCCAGCCTCTAAATCATGAACAAGCTTATCACGTAAATCAATTCTCTCACGTAATAATGAATAGTTCATGCATTCATTTATATCTTAAGGATTAGAATCAACCATCAAAAGTTGCTTCTATGCAGTCTCAAGCTCAAAAAGAGTTTGAGCATGCACAGAACGCAACTGAGTAAACTCACCCATGACAACAGTGCAAGATTCACATTCAACATCATTAACCCTAGACTTAAGCATGACATAATCAATAGAAATAGATTCTAGCCTAAGTCTAAGGTCCTTTCTATCTCTAGCGGCTTGCACAAGTAATCTATCCTAACCAAGAACTACTTCATTCAGTTCATCTATCTTAATTGAAAGCTGGTCATAGGATAGAGGTACCTCAGATGAGTCAAGCTCATCACCGCTGTGATCGCTGTCGGCCATGAAGCAGAGGCCAATGGAATCTCGTCCCTTCTTATCCTTCTTCTCCTCCTTTCTTGGGGATTCTTCCTCATCAGAGCTCGACTCATCAGTTGAGGAAGTGTCGATGTCACTGAGAGCAGCAACAAAGGCTCTAGAAGCGGCCTTGGCTACCCTCTTAGCCACCTTGCCACGCTTGCCCTTCACAAAGGGTTTCCTCTCCTTTTTGTGGTATTTGGGGCGCTCACTCTAATCTCTCCTCTTGAGCTTAGGACAATTGGCCTTGATATGAGAAGTGTCTCCACACTCAAAACAACCACTAAAACCACTTCTCCTCTGATATCGTCTCTCATGGTGAAAACGGATGAACCTTCTGGCAATGAGAGCAAGCTCTTCATCATCCAGAGTATCCACCTGCTCCTTAGTGATGGAGACCAGGGAGGATAAAGCAAAACCACCTGCAAGTACACAAGTACCAGAATTGCTTGGTTCTGCAGTGGTGCCACGGCTAGAGTCAGAAACCAGTGCCAATGGCTGTGGTAAAGAGTTTATGTGCCCTGCAAGAGATGCCTTGGCAATCTGTGTGGACTTTAGCTTGCTAAAGAGCTCATCACAGGTCAATGTGTCATATCATGTGGACTCCTCAATGCTGGATATCTTCACTTCCCATATGCTACGATCAAGGCCATAGAGAAGCTTGATAGCCCTATCATGGTCATTGTAAGAAAGCGTCCCGTTGGACCGCAAGTTACTCACTATAGCATCAAAGCGAGAAAACATGGCATCTATAGATTCACCAGGTGCTTGCACAAACAGCTGATACTGTTGATTGTACATGCTTTGGTGCCTAGCCTTAATCTGTGTAGAGCCCTCATAAAAAATTGTGAGTGTAGTCCAAATCTCCCTAGCTGTCCTTAGGTACTGAACCCTATCAAACTCGCTCTGACTCAAACCAATGGACAATATGTTTCTAGCCTTGGAGTTAGAGTTATACTGATCTTTTTCTGTTTGAGATGTGCGGGTTTCAGGGATGGAGTATTGCGAGTCCACAATCTCCCAAATTGCATTTCCTTGGCTTAGCAAGTAAGCCTCCATGTGCACCTTCTAGTATGCAAAATTAGTCCCATCGAACAGAGGTATTTTACTAATTCTGTCCATGTCGCCAAAGGATCACAAAACCGGTTAAGATCAACTGGTGATCTTAACCCGCTCTGATACCAATTGTTGGACCGGAAACGGTGACCAGAGGGGGTGAATGGGAGCTTTTATAATTTAAGACTATAAATAGCCTTCTATTTTAAAAAATAGTCTCCTGTGAAATAGGCTTCGAACACACACTTCGGAGGTCTGGTTTGGAGGTATTTCATAGCTCTGAAACCAGGCTTTTTGAGGAGCAAAAGTTCAAAGTCAAGAAGACTTCGCTCCACCCACAAAACCAAAAACTCAACTCTGCTAAGTCAGTGCAGGATCCGTACACTGGGTGCCTTCGAGCAGACTTCGCACTTTATCCTTCGCAAGAGATGACTTCCCTCTAAGGACTTCGGTCAGATACTCTACACTAGCAACTGGTACTAGGCTTTGTATTCCGAAGGTCAAAATGCACACAACAGATTTTGCTAAGAGAAGAAAGCAGGCTTCGAGCACACACTACTCAGTGTTTCGCTTGTAATAGTGAGGAGTTGCCTCAGTTTACACAGAGCGAACGCACACCAAAAAACACACACTTCGTACGCACAGACCTCTCACACACTTCTTCATAAAAGAATCGATGCTCAAACTTAACACAGAAGGAAATGGTGCACAGAGGAATCAAAGAATGTAGTGTAACGTAGAATACAAGTTCAAGCAATGAAAGAAGAACATAATCAAAACTTCATTGCAAGAACAAGGAACACAAAATTAACTCACATGTATGAATACTCATAAGTTGAACATCTATTAGCGGCAGGTTTCATTAGGCCATGCAGGTACGCAGAATGGGTCACTAACATTGTGCCTGTCGAAAAGAAGGGGAGTGACAAGATCCGCATCTGCGTCAACTTCAGGGATTTGAACAAAGCCACTCCGAAAGACGAGTATCCCATGACAATATCCGACATGTTGATCAACGATGCCTCGGGACACAAGGTACTAAGTTTTCTTGATGGCAACGATGGTTATAATCAAATCTTTATGGCCGAAGAGGACGTTTTTAGAACGGCCTTTCGCTGCCCAGGTTTTGTTGGCTTGTTTGAGTGGGTAGTAATGACGTTTGGTTTAAAGAATGTTGGCGCCACATACCAACGTGCCATGAACTTAATCTTTCATGACTTGCTAGGAGTTATGTTAAACGTTTATATAGATGATGTTGTGGTCAAATCGGACGCTATGGAGAACCACCTCGCTGATTTGAGAGTTGCTTTCAAAAGAATGCGCTAGTATGTCTTAAAAATGAACCCGCTCAAGTGTGCTTTTGGCGTGTCGGCGGGTAAGTTCTTGGGATTCATGATTCATGAAAGAAGCATTGAAATTGATCCTAAGAGGCTTGAGAAAATTAGAGGATGTGTAGCCCCGACATGTAAGAAAGATGTGCAGAAACTACTAGGCAAGGCTAATTATTTGCGACGCTTTATATCTAACTTGTCTAGCAAAATAGATGCTTTCGTCCCGATACTCCGGTTAAAAAATGAAGCCGAGTTCACTTGGGGGGCAAGCCAGCAACGCGCCTTTGAGAAAATCAAAGAGTGTTTATTGACGCCGCCAGTAGTAAGGGCGCCGAAGGCCGAGATTCCGTTTTGGCTTTATATTGCGATGGAGGAGAGTGTGATTGGAGCCGTATTGACTCAAGACATTGAAGGAAGAGAGTACATCATCACCTTCTTGAGTCGTCGACTTCTGGATGCCGAGACAAGGTACGTGTTTGTGGAGCGTTTATGTTTATCCCTCAATTATGCATGTACCAAATTGCGTCACTATCTTCTCCCTAGCACATGTGTTGTCACTTGCCAAATGGATGGCATAAAGTACATGTTGCAAAAGCCAATTCTAAGGGGTAGAATCGGCAAGTGGGCGTATGCGTTAATTGAATATGATTTGGCTTATGAACCGTTGAGAGCTATGAAAGGCCAAGTCGTTGCTAATTTTATAGTAGATCACCACGTAGACGTCAATTGGGGCGATGAAGTCGCTTTGATTGAAGTATTACCATGGAAACTTTATTTCAATGGTTCGGCTTGCAAAAATGGCCAAGGTATTGGAGTGGTGCTCGTATCATCAAGTGGTATGCACTTTGAGACCTCGGCCCATCTAGATTTTCATTCAACTAATAATCAAGCCAAATATGAGGCCATGTTGCTAGGTCTTGAGTTGTTAAACTCTATGGGTGTGAAATATGTTCGTGCATATGGCGATTCTTTATTAGTTGTGCAACAAGTAGACAAGCTTGCTCAATGTTTTAACGGTCTACTAAATAGCGACTTGGATAAGTGTTTAGACCTAATTGCTACCTTTAATGATTTTGAGATTACTCATGTATCTAGAGAGGCCAACTCACTTGCAAATGACTTGGCTCAACAAGCATCAGGCTATCAAATTAGGAAAGGTAAATTCTGCACACGAGAAAAGCCAATGCTTGAAGATGATGTAGCACCTGAGAGTACTGATGTTGGTCTAACCAGCTTTGTAAGCACGGTCAGACCACCCTTGCATTCTCGATCCGACCGACCATGTTAGGACAGTTAGACCGACCCATGCCAGACGACCGGCAATAGACGGTTGAACCGGGCCAACATGGCCGGTCCGACCGACTGTTGTCAAGAGGGTTTAACACTTGGGGGGCAGGTCCAAATGGGAGATCTAGAGGCCAATTCTGGGGGAATTTGGCCACTGCCCCTTTGATCAGCAAGAACGATTGGAGGATCCTGATCGTCCAATATTTAAGAAACCCGAGTCAAATGATTGATCAGAAGGTTTGGTGACAGGCGTTCAAATTTGTTTTACTTGACGACGTGTTGTATCATCGAACTATCGATGGAGTACTTTTGAAGTGTTTGGACTCCGATCAAGCTAGAGTTGCTGCAGGAGAAGTTCATGAGGGGCTTTGCGGTACACACCAGTTGGCCCCGAAAATGAGTTGGACGCTCCAAAGGGCGGGTTTTTTATTGGCCCACTATGACTGAAGACTATTTTTGATACTATAGAGGGTGTGAAGCTTGTTAAAAGTTTGTCAATATTCAGCTTGCACCTGCGTCGATGCTTAATCCTATTATCAAACCATGGTCGTTCCGAGGTTGGAGTTTAGACTTCATCGGTCAAATTCATCCTCCATCTTCAAAAGGGCACCGGGTCATATTGATGGCAATGGATTACTTCACCAAATGGACCGAGGCCGTGCCGCTCAAGAACATGACTCACAATGAGGTAATTGATTTCATCTTGAAACACGTTATACATAGATTCGGCATTCCCCAAACTCTCACTATGGACCAAGGTACTTCGTTTGTTGCTAAAGAGGTGAGGGACTTTGTCGAATACTATGGGATCAAATTGATAAATTCTTCTCCATATTATACTCAGGCCAATAGTTAGGCCGAGTCTAGTAACAAAACTGTGATTAAACTAACCAAGAAAAAGATTGAAGAGTTTCCAAAAAGGTGGCATGAGGTACTTTCCAAAGCTCTATGGGCTAGTAGAGTTGCAAGGCACGGTGCCAATAAAGTCAGTCCATATGAGTTAGTATATGGACAAGAAGTTGTTCTACTGGTAGAGGTGGATCTTGGCTCACTTAGATTTCTTAAGAAAGATGGCTTATCGGTCGACGAATATGAGACACTTCTAAAGGATAATTTAGAAGAAGTGACCCATAAGAGGTTGAAGGCTCTAGAGGCAATAGAAAAAGATAAAAGAAGAGTCGCTAGGGCCTACAACAAGAAGGTAAAGGCAAAATCGTTTCAAATCAATGACTTGGTGTGGAAGACGATTTTACCATTAGGCACTAAGAGCTCAAAATTTGGTAAATAGTCACCTAGTTGGGAAGGACCTTTTAAGGTAGTCGAAATCGCTCTAGGCAACGCATATGTCCTAGAGTATTTACAAGGAGAGCGATTTCGAAGGACTTTGAATGGTAGATATTTCAAAAAGTACTTCCCAAGCGTGTGGCAAAACGCATGAAGTGTTAAAAGGCCGATATTGAAAGTATCGCCCAAGACCCGTCATGCTTTTAGCTCACTAAGTTTGCTAAAAGGTGAGGGGCATGTGTTTATAGCAAAAAATGGCATTAATGGTCAAATTAGGCAAATACTGAAAAATGTGTCAAACCTGGCAAAGGCCGGTCTGACCGGCTATGGTAGGCCGGTCCAACCGGCCAGGTCAGACCGGCCAGGGTTCAGAATATGGATCCGAGGAGGATTCGAGGTATTTTTGTCCAAATCTTATCCTAACAAGTTTTGGTCGCATCTTACTCTATCTCTAGTCAGGAATAACCAGCACACCCCCTATAAATATTAGGGGCAAGGTCGATTCAAGGGCTCTCTCTCTAATCTCGAAAATCAAAAGCCCTAGCTTTGAATCGCGTTTATTTCCTTTACTTTCCGCATCTTCATGGGTTTGCTTGGAAGCCCTTCTTCTACTGTGTCTGTAATAATGGTAACCCTTGCTGGTTCACTTGTGAACCTCCCGTTAATCCACGTAATGGATTGCTATCTTTTTATCGGTTTTTATCACCCTAATCGGTAATTCGGCCCCTTGGCCGAATTGTATTTGATCTTTGGGCATTTTTGCAGATCAATTGCCTTCCTAAACACCTCTACAAAGTTTGTAGGCGATTGAAGATCGTTTGCTTGGACTACCGAAGTTTGGCAGATCCGATCTGTTACTTCGGTCCGACCAGCGTTGAGATCCCGGTCTGTCTGGACCTCATCACGCCGTTGTCGGCAACAGCCGGTCAGACCGACGACACTTCACCGGTTCGACCGGGGCCCTCTGCACCACGCTGCGCCAGAGTCCGGAGGTTGTGCTCGAAGCCCCTTCGAATTGCGCCATGCCAGAGCCTCTGCCGTAGCCTGCACGCCGGAGTTCACCTCGTCGGTCTGACCAAAGATACTTCGCCGGTCAGAACGCCGGAGCCACCCTTCACAGCTGCCCTTGGGACTCTACCTGGAGCCCCTTTGCGGTCCTCCGGTCTGACTGAGGCTGTACCTCCGGTCCGACTGGGCTTGAGGCTGAAGGTGCCCTAGGGACCCTTCGGACAATCTTCGTTGTAACTCCGAATCAGCCTCCGATTTTGCCGATTCCAGGTATTTTAATCATTTTGTTACTGTTTACATTGTTACTAGTACTTTCCGGCCAATTGGATTGAAATATCAATTATTTATATGATTGTCTGGCGACTCCAAATCCCTTGTCACTATCAAGGGTAGTCGGAATGTGGCGTCGGTATCGATGCGATACTTTTGGACATTGAACTAGCCCAAGTGTTGGGGCGCATTTCTGCGTCAACAGTCGGTAAATAAAGATGAGATGAAAAATATGCGCAAGAAACTTTAGAACTGGAAAAATTGGTCTTTCCGGCCGAATTTGGAAAAACTAAAATCGACAAACCTAGCTTACTAGGAAAACTTATATCTAACTTTTTCTGTAGATTTCGAAAATGTATTTATTTGCCTTATTCGGAGACCGTATGTAAAAGATATGACTGTTTTATCAGAGGCAGTCTGAATCAAGGTTTTGATGTTTTAGTTCGGACTCGAATTGCAAATCAAAGGGAATTTATGGGTGGTGGCTAGTGTTGGGGGAAATTACTTCATTTCCACGACTTAAAGGTTAACCCTCCGAAGGCTCTAAGAAGGTCCCGAAGATGGTCGACTAATGCTCGAAGATACGTCAGCACGGTCGAAGGGTGCCACGATGCGAAGTCTCGGAGGACCCTCCGAAAGGAGAGAGGAGGCTTCGAAGCAGGAAGACGTGACTGATTGGATGCCCTGCTTATCCATCTACCCTGCAGCACTTTACCGTGTATAACCTTGTTTATAATACTGAAGGTCATTTGTAATATAAGGGTAAATAGGTCTATTCCTTTAGCCTTTCTCCCTATAAATACCCCCCTTTGTACCTTGTAAGAGGGATCCAGAACCAGTGGTTCAAATACACATATTCGGACCTCTTGAGTTGTTATCCTTTACGGAGGCTCAAGTTTGTCCTAAAAACACAAACCTCTTGTTGTCCGTTCTTAACTACTAAGAACCTGTTGGTGTAACTTTTACGCCAACAGTTGGCGCCGTCCGTGGGGATCCAAGTTCTAAAAGCTTGTTCTCTACTGCTAACTGCACTCTGAAGAAAACTTACGGGGGGAGCCTCGGAATCCTGAGATTCCGCGCACCCTTCAGTTAAGGGCTTCTTAGTGCAGCCCGAAGGCCTTCCCTCGACCCCCTCGAGTCGTTCGAAGCCTTCCATTTCCAAGACACCTCATCGACTAACCATGCCTCCGAAGCGTGGTCAGGCTACAGGTCCCCTTCGAAGGTCCCCTCGGACCAACGGAGCCGGACCCTCAGCTAATCCGACGGTTCCTGCCGGAACCGATGGGCGTCGAGCGCCCCGGGGCCCTCTACCCCCCCTACAATGCTTCAGACCGACTACGCAGCAAGCCGAGACCCTGAAGTTCCCTCCGATGAAGACGAAGGCCCTCCCGAGACCGAGGCTACGCAGCTAGCCAGGCTTCAGGAGGAGGTGTCCAGATGGAGGCAGGAAGCCGCCGACAGACTCCGCACTCAAGCTTCCACTGAAACTCCAAGAGGGCCTCCAAACGATGGAGGCCACAACCCCCCAGAAGTTATACAAGTCCAGGAAGAGGCCGAGAATGCGTCCTTCGACAATGAGTCTCCTTTGCACCCTGATCTACAGAGAGTGCCTTTCGACCCCAAGTTCAAGGCCTCGAAGCTGCACAAGTACTCCGGGGGGTCGGACCCCGGGGAGTTCGCCCGCTCGTACGCCCTAGCTATAGAAGCAAGCGGAGGGGTACGAAGCACCATGGCAAAATGCTTCCCACTTGCTCTCGAAGGTGTGGCACTCCGGTGGTTCTGGTCCCTAAAACCAGGATCGATCAAGTCATGGGAACTACTCAAAAAGAAGTTCGTGAGCAACTTCCAAGGCACTTTCGTAGCCCCGATGTCCACGGGAAGTTTGTTCCAAGTAAAGCAGCGGGAAGGAGAAACCCTCCGAGAATACTTTACACGCTTCGCCCACACCAAGTCACAGATCAAGGGCCTTACTACCTCTTCGGTAGTTGATGCTGCCCGAGAAGGGGTGCTAAACCCTGACCTCCTCAGCAAACTCCATCGGAAGCCGGTAACATCCGTAGCACAGCTCATGGCATACTTCGAGCAATATGCCAAGGCAGAGGAAGGATGCCTTCGGCGAGCTGAGGCAGCACTACCCGCCCTCCGGGAAGTCAAAAGGGAGCCAGAGGCCACCGCTCCGCCACAACCTCCACAAGACAGCCGCCCTAGCGAGTATAGGCGAGGAAAAAAGCATTTCCGTTCGGAAGTGCTAAATATTGCACCTTCAGCTTCGAAGGCACCGGCCAGTTTCCAGCAGGTAAAAAATTTTAAGGCTGGGCCGTCAGTACCTCAAGAAAGGGTGCCTGGAAGGCGCCAGAGTCATTTTTGCTGCGTGCATGGCGATAATAGAAGCCATGACACGAAGGACTGCAAGACGATATTAACCCTTCGGGGTGAATACATTGACCGAAATACCAGGAGGGGTACTTCGGACCGGGTTCCACCTGCGGCACGATCGGAGCCTGTCCAAACTGTGGCCCGAGCCGGTGCCCTCGAAGCCCCTATACGGCTACCGGTGGCCAGTATTATGCCACCACCAAGGCACGAAGATCCGCAAGACCGCGGCAAAAGAGTGGTCCTACCCATCTCCGGAGGGGGACCCTCGGCAGCATGTCCAAGAGACAGCGCCGTGAGTACGTCCGAGAAGTTGGGCACATTGGGACTTCAAGTTCCGCTGAAGGGATGCCAGAGTGGTCCCGTGTACCCATCTCATTCACAGCCAGCGATGCAGTAGGGGTGAAGTTTCCCCATGCTGACCCATTAGTCATCTCTGCTGATATAGCAGGGGCTGATGTTCGGAAGATCCTGGTGGACGGTGGAAGCTCCGCAGATATACTCTTCGTTCAAGCCTTCGACCAGATGTGCATACCCCGGAAGCATCTACTCCCTGCAGCCCGGCCACTTCAAGGGTTCTCAGGACCGCCTCTCGATGCCCTCGGCCAAATAGGCCTCGAGGTTGCCTTCGGAGAGGGGCCGCTGGCCCGAGTAGAGGAGGTGATTTTCGACGTGGTGGACGCCCCCTACGCCTACAATGCTATCTTCGGACGAGGGATGTTAAACCAATTCGGGGCTATAGCTCATCACAACTACCTTTGTCTCAAAATGCCCACACAAGGTGGAGTGCTCACTATTTCAGGAGACCAAGCTGTAGCCAGAAGGACAGAATATGGCCACGGGCAGCCATTGGACCCTCGACAAGTGCACAATGTGGCGGAGAGCGCCGAAGAAGTACCAGAAGCCTTGAGCCCCCCGAAGGGATGCTCGCTCAAACCAAGCCCGGAGGGTGATGTCGAGACAAGAATAATCTCAGAAGACGGCAAAGAATACCCAATAAAATTCGGCAAGGGGCTATCTCCGGAGATAACCGCCTCATTAGAAGAAGTCGTCAAGAAGAATTTAGACATGTTTGCTTGGACCGACGAAGATATCACGGGGGTCGACCGAAGCATCATCGAGCACAGTCTGCTCGTCAACCCGAAGGCCAAGCCAGTGCGCCAGGGGCTCCGGAAGCTATCAACAGAAAGAGCAAATTTAGCCAAGGCCGAAGTGGAAAAATTGTTAAAAGCTGGCATTATCAGGGAAGTGGCCCATACCGAGTGGTTGGCCAACCCTGTTTTTGTAAGGAAGAAGGATTCCAGCAAATGGCGCATGTGTATTGACTTCACATCACTAAATAAAGCATGCCCGCGAGACCCCTACCCAATGCCCCGAATAGATCAATTAATAGATTCCACAGCCGGCTCCGAACTATTAAGCTTCCTCGATGCATACTCCGGGTACCATCAAGTATGGCTGAAGAAAGAAGACGAGGCCAAGACAAGTTTCATAACTCCTTCAGGAGTATTCTGCTATGTAAGAATGCCGTTTGGTTTACGGAATGCCGGAGCCACATTTTCTCGCTTAATAGCTAAAGCTTTAGGCCATCAGATAGGCCGCAATGTCGAAGCCTACATGGACGATATTGTAATAAAAAGTGCTCAAAAGCATCAGCATGGCATAGACTTAGATGAAACTTTTGAGAGCCTCCGAGCATGTGGAGTACGCCTCAATCCCGAAAAATGTATATTCGGGGCACAAGCAGGGAAGCTGCTAGGGTACTTAGTTTCGAGCAGGGGGATCGAAGCCAGTCCAACGCAAATAAGTGCACTGCAAAGAATGGCCCCACCTGAAAATTTGAAGCAAGTACAGAAGCTAGCAGGAAGGCTAGCAGCACTCAGCAGGTTCCTGTCCAGATCGGCAGAGCGAAGCCTCCCAATTTTCAAGGCACTCAAAGGCTCCGAAAGCTTCAGCTGGACGCCGGAGTGCCAAAAGAGCTTCGAAGAGATAAAAGCCTACCTTGGAACATTATCAACCTTAACTGTTCCTCTTCCAGGAGAAACATTGCTTTTATACCTTGCAGCGACGGGGTCAGCAGTAAGCGCAGTACTAGTCCGAGAAGTCGAGCTCAAGGACAAGCTGGTACAAAACCCAGTCTATTTTGTCTCGGAGGCATTATCAGGAGCCAAGATCAGATACTCCGAGCTTGAAAAGTTTGCTTATGCTTTGGTAATGGCCTCACGAAAGTTAAGGCATTATTTCTTAGCGCATAACCTTATTGTCCCCACATCGTATCCTCTTGGAGATATGCTCCGAAACAAAGATTCCACAGGCAGGGTTGGAAAGTGGGCAGTCGAGTTAGCACCCTTCGAAATCTCCTTCACAGCAAGGACGGCCGTTAAATCTCAAATTATCGCAGATTTCGTAGCAGAGTGGACTCCATCTGCAGTATGGACTCCGGAAGAACCCTCCGACGGTTTCTGGACAATATTCTCCGACGGGGCCTATCAAGCATCAGGTGCCGGAGCAGGGGCAGTAATCTTCTCACCGTCAGGACAAAAGGCAATGTACTCTGCAAGGCTTAACTTTCGAACCACTAATAACGTCGCCGAGTATGAAGAAATCTTGCTAGGCCTCCGAAAGGCTAAAGCACTCGGAGCTACAAGGATAATGATCAAGACAGATTCCCAAGTCGTCGCGGGACATATTGATAAAAGCTTCCAAGCAAAAAACCCACATCTCGCGCAATACCTTCAAGAAATCCGCAAGGCAGAAGCAGCATTCAAAGGGTTTACAGTTCGAAGCATACCGCGGGCAGAAAATCAACTTGCAGATATTCTTGCAAAGGCCGCGGCAGGAGCAGTAGACCTCCCGGAGGGCGCTTTCTACGAAGAATTAGAGCAGCCAGCAGCTGACCAAATACCCTCGTCAGAAGTAATGTGTATTGAAGCTACGGATTGGCGAACTCCAATAATAACTATGTTGCAAGGTAGCAATGACCCTCCGGAAGGCCAAGAAGCTCGAAGAGTGCAAACGAGAGCTCGAAATTACAAACTTATTGGGGAAGTACTATATAAAGCCGGAGTATGCTCACCACTGCTTCGATGCATCTCTCAACCTGAAGGACAAGACATACTTCGAGGCATCCACGAGGGGCTGTGCGGAAGTCATCTAGCTCCCAGAGCGCTAGCAGGCAAGACGCTCCGGCAAGGTTTTTATTGGCCGACGATCGTCAGAGATGCTGAAGACCTAGTTCGGACGTGCCAAGGCTGCCAATGGATGGGCCGAAGGAGCCATCGCCCGCCAGCTCAACTCCAAGTTATTGCCCCAGTATGGCCGATGGCTAGATGGGGCATGGACCTCATAGGCCCTTTCCCACCAGCAAAAGGCGGATTGAAATTTGCGGTTGTAGCAATAGAATACTTCTCAAAATGGGTGGAAGCAGAGCCGTTAACAGCCATCACATCAAAGAATGTGCAAAGGTTCTTCTGGCAGAATATTATATGCAGGTTCGGAGTCCCCAGAGAATTAACGGTGGATAATGGGACCCAGTTCGAAGCTGATACCTTCCAAACATTCTGTGAAGAACTGGGCATTAAGCTATGCTTCGCAGCAGTGCGACATCCGCAATCCAACGGAGCCGTCGAGCGAGCCAACGGGAATATACTCTCCGGGTTAAATCGCCGAATCGTCGGATTGGCCAAGGGCCTATGGGTCGAAGAGCTACCCAAAATTCTATGGTCTATCCGAACCACGCAAACTAGATCAACCGGCTTCACGCCATTCAGGTTGCTCTTCGGAGACGAAGCCATGACCCCTACGGAGCTCAAAGGGGAGTCACTTCGCGTAATTCAACACGAAGATGAAGATGATCGGAGTGCTTCAATAGACTTGTCGGAAGAAACAAGGCTTCGAGCTGTCGCCAACCTGACGAAGTACCAAGGGCACACAAAGACATGGTATGACCCGAAAGTCAAATTAACTGAGTTAAAACCAGGTCATCTAGTATTACGAAATGTAATAGCTCCGGGGAAGCTAGGAAACAAATGGGAAGGACCATATGTTATCTTACGCTCAGGTCGCCCCGGCTCGTTTAAATTAGCTAATTTAGAAGGAGAAGAGTTGAAACATGCGTGGCATGTGGAGCACCTTAAGAGATATTATGCTTAAGGCTTCCTTGTAATCACTTGTAACACTCCTTTTATAAATAAAGCTAAGGGGTTGAGATTTGTTTTGCCCTTCGAACATCCAACCCTCCGGATGGACGCATTCGGAGGTCGGTGATGCTAGCAGAGCCAAGCATTTTTCGGAAAAACCCAAGGGGCTTGCTACGAACCATTGGTTCAGTGGCTCCGCCAACCTACGGATTCCAGGCTCCGGCTTGTTAGGATCCGTAGAAGAGTCTAAGGACTTTAAACAAAACAGAATTTCAAGCCTCCGGGTGCGAGGTATCTGTAAAAGAGCCGTAGGTGGCCAACCTACGGATTCCAGGCTCCGGCTTGTTAGGATCCGTAGAAGAGTCTAAGGACTTTAAACAAAACAGAATTTCAAGCCTTCGGGTGCGAAGTATCTGTAAAAGAGCCGTAGGTGGCCAACCTACGGATTCCAGGCTCCGGCTTGTTAGGATCCGTAGAAGAGTCTAAGGACTTTAAACAAAACAGAATTTCAAGCCTCCGGGTGCGAAGTATCTGTAAAAGAGCCGTAGGTGGCCAACCTACGGATTCCAGGCTCCGGCTTGTTAGGATCCGTAGAAGAGTCTAAGGACTTTAAACAAAACAGAATTTCAAGCCTCCGGGTGCGAAGTATCTGTAAAAGAGCCGTAGGTGGCCAACCTACGGATTCCAGGCTCCGGCTTGTTAGGATCCGTAGAAGAGTCTAAGGACTTTAAATTTTTTGTCTAACTTATCGATGGTGACATGTGCAAAAATTCGAAGCATACAGGTGCTCGAGCAATCATTGTGCCTACCGAACCATCATATAAGATAAAAGCTCCGCCACCCACAAGAGGGGTAGGAGGATAGGAGTCACACAGCATGCTGTCGAAGCATTCCGCATTAAAATATTATATTCATACATCAGGAAAAATTGCTATCTAGACCCAAATAAAAACGGAGGCCCTTTCGACCCCTAGAGCTACCCCTGCGGCTACTTTGCCCTTCGGAGCTTGAAGTCTTTTTAGGCCGGGAACTTCTCTTTTTCTTCGAGGCTCGCAGCTTCTTCTGCTCCTCTTGAAGTTCGGCCCACGTCAAGAGCCTTTCGGAGCCAGCCTCGGCAAGGTTTCCAGCTTGGTACTCCGAATCAGACCAGTCAACAGGCTCGGAGGACGAAGACCCCCCTTCCTGTTCTTCCTCTTTAATGTAAGACAAAACATCCCTTCGTACTTCAAGGGTAACTTCCCCCCCTTCTCCGCGAGGAACAGAAAAGCGAGAGCGGCGATAAGGCCTCAAACTCTCAAGAACTGCCCACTCCTTTCGAAGCTCGGCAGTAGTTTCCAAAAGTACGAAGTCAGGGCTCGAAGGGCATGACAGAACCTAAAAAAGAGAACACCCAAGACAAGTACTGTTTATAACTTTCTCATTAACTAAACAAAGTTTACAAGACCACAGGTACACAACAGCCCTAAGCAGCTAGACCTGCGGGTCGGTTGGTGGAGCTGGGACCGAAGGCGCTGGCGAAGTCGGGAGTGGTGGCTTCGCCTGAGCTTGCTTTTGCCGGCGGGCCTCGTCGATCCAAGCCTTAGCAGCAACCTTGTGGCCCGCCTTCCATACTGATCGGAAAGCTTCCCACGCCGAAGCCACCTCCGAAGACGGCCGCAGCAGGTCGTCATCCGCGAAGCCTCCAGGAGACGAACCACCAACCGAAGCGAGGGGAATCCGAAGAGTTTCAAGGTGGCGAAGAACCCCGATGCCGGCGCACTGTCCGGAGATCTCTCCGTACCGTACCCCGGAATTCTTCATCAGCGACGAAGCTACCTGGATCCTCGTCAGCTTCCGGTCGAGCGGCTCGAAGGTTGCAGCAGAGGTCGAAGGGCACATGGTGCCAAAGTACTCTAACGTACCCTGAAGAGCTTCCAAGGTACGGTCAGCAGTACTGGAATTCTTTTTATCCACTGCTTCCAGGCTTGCAACCGTTGCGTCCAACGCGGCCACCCGGAGCATCAGGGAACTCTTCTGAGCCATTACCTGGCCAAGAGCCTCTTGGAGTTCCACCATACGTCCGTTCGAAGCAGCCGCATCCTGGCGAAGCTTCTCGACCTCCGCACGAAGAACCACTCGTTCAGCTTCGGCTTCTTCGGCATGAGAGCGGAGGGCTTCAAAGGCTTCGTCAGACGCGGCCTTGGCTTTCCGTTCTTCCAAGAGTTCCTCATTCAGCCGGAGAGACCTCCCGGTGGACTCATCAAGGGCTGTTTGAAGGGCTGTAACCTTCCGGTTAAGTCGGTTAATTTCGACCTCACTGGAAGTCGCTGCCGCTCTAGCAAGGGCGAATTGCTGCAAGGAAAACAAGGTAAGTGCTAAAGAAGCTTTGATCATTAAAATACAGCAACTGCGGTGTCTTTTTCGTACCTGAAGGGCAGCCCTTTCGAGGGCCGTGTTGAGATTCGAAGCCCTGACTTCGCTCAGAGCGGAGATCAACTCCGAATTGGCAATATCCTGGCTTTTCTCAGCCAGGGGCTCCAGTAGCCTTCGAAGGCCGCTCCGATGCTCCAGGAAAGGAGCCAGAAGAGGGAGCCAAGACAAGGCCCGGGCGTCGTCCTCGGCAGCCTCGTCCTCTGAGTTGCCGATGGAGGGCGCCGCTTGGTCAACTCGAAGGCCCAAGCTGGAAATACTCTTACCCCTCCCCGGCACGAAAGGAGGAGAGGCAGGAGCATCTTGACCTTCGGCCACCACATCTCCGGCTGGAGCCACGTTGTCGGAGGCGCCGTCGGTAGTCAAGGTCGCCACGGCCGGAGCCAATTCCGTCCCAGGGAGCACATCGTCCGCTCCGAAGGATACGTTCTCTGCCACCGGGCTCGGAGCCCCCTGGGAAGCCGGAGGGTCCGCCCGGGTGACTGTCTCCGAGGAAGTAGGGACGTCGGGCACCACCGAGGCCTCGATACCCGAAGAGGTACCTGTTGCAATTATCAAGGTAATTAACATATTTTGCAGATCAGAAGGTACCCGAAGAGGTACCTCCCCCATGTCTTCGTCGATCAGAAGGTAATCTTCGAAAGCCTTCGCTGTGGCGCCTCCGGAGTATTCTGTCTCTTCGGGAGTAGGGCTCCGCTCGTCCGGCGACGAAGAAGACGAAGCAGGCGTCAAGTGAGAAGGCTGCTTCACCGCCCTCTTCTGAGCGGGTTGCTTGCCAGCCTTTTTAGAGGGCTCAGCCGCTGCTTTCCTCTTGCGAGCCGCCGCTCCAGCCGGGGCGAAGTCGGGAAGCGGCGGGGGCTCCATGCCGAGGGCTCTCCACACCCTGTTCGAGCGCTCCCAACTCCCTACCAGTTCCAGCCTCTTCTGCCTCTCGGCTACCGAAGGGGCTCCGAGAATTCGCTCGGTAGCCCGGACTATGTCGTCCGGAGATAAGGCCAGAGGCGCCGCTGAAAAGGAAAAGGTATAAGAAGCATAAGTATAATTAATGTGTTCATATAAAATGATGCCGCAGGAGAAGGACGTACCTATGTTTCGGAGGTCCCCCTCCGAGGCTCGCGGGATGGAGATTGGCCAACTGGCCCCGAGGGGTGAGATCCGGAGGCCTACGAACTCTTCGGCCAGGTCTCGCATGCTCATACGTCGAGCCACAGAAGCCAGCAACCCTAGCCTCGTTGTGAGCAGGCTAGGGTTCGGGGAGATGTCCGCTTCCTTCCGGAACCAAATTTCTTGAAGAGGGCCCGAAAGGGGGGAGTCTTCTCCTACTTCGGCGTAAAACCACCGAAGTATCCAATTTGTATACCATCGATCGTTTATGGCCTTCGCGGGGAAATGAAGAGCGTGCTCCCGCCGTAGCTGAAAATTGACACTGCCGAAAGCCACTGTCACCTTCGAGTCTCCGGGCCCATCTTGAGGCTTCGGCTGGCAGATAGCTTCGTGGGTTGCTGCGAAGATTTCGGAGCGCCCTTCACACCCTTCCGCCCGAAGAGCCCACTCAAAGACGGCCAGGCGGACGATTGCGTTGGGGGACAACTGAGGCAGAGTAATGTGGAACATGTCTAGTACCTCTGCTAGGAAATCCACGGCTGGTAGCCCCAGGCCAGCTTCGAAGAATGCCTCGAAGACTACCACTTCTCCACGCCGAGGCCGTGGAGTCGACTCCGTCCCGGGAACACGAGTCCTCATTCCGGCTCCTAACTTCCCATCTACTGCCTCTTCGATGGACTCCGCTGTGCTCACTGACTGACCAATAACGAAGCTCTGGGCCATCTTCTTCTTGGAGGGCGGACGGAGCGCCCGAGGGTTCTTGGGCCAACCGCCGCCCGGGCCCCCCGCCATTGCCGTGGCTGCTGATGCCGCCCATGCCTGCCGCTGCGCCATAGTGCTGGCCGCCAAAGGAGTGGTGTGGCTGGTTCTCGCCATTGCGCTCAAGTGCTCGAAGGGGCGGAAGGTTGAGGGGAAAGGTGAATTGCAAGAACGGTGAATGCGGTAAAAAACTTCCAGTAATCCCTTTCTCCCCCTTTTATAACCACACAATCTATACTGCTCTTCGAGAAGTTTCACACTGCAGGTTAGGCTTCCGTCACTGACAGGTGGGGTTGGAAAGTGAAACGGCGTGCAACCGCTGAAGAAATCGACCGTTACTTCTTTTTTACAGAGGGTAACGGCTATTTGCGCCGTAACGGTCATATTGACGGTACCCCACGACGTCCACACTTCGTAACCGCCCGCACGACGTCCACACTTCGTAACCGCCCGCACGACGTTCACGCTCCGTAACTGCTCTCGTAGCACTCATGCTCCGAAGCCATGCTGCTCCAGGGAGTTTTCCTCACTATGCCAAAATTCGGAGACGAACGTTTTAAAATATTGGGCTTAATATTCTGGGCTAAATCATAGTATCTTCGCATTCCCTTTAAGTCTCAGAAACTAAAAATGTTCCTTTCGTATACTGCCTTCTTTCTAAAAATAGGTTATCTACAGAAAGGCGTATTCGAGGGGCTACTGTTGGGGGAAATTACTTCATTTCCACGACTTAAAGGTTAACCCTCCGAAGGCTCTAAGAAGGTCCCGAAGATGGTCGACTAATGCTCGAAGATACGTCAGCACGGTCGAAGGGTGCCACGATGCGAAGTCTCGGAGGACCCTCCGAAAGGAGAGAGGAGGCTTCGAAGCAGGAAGACGTGACTGATTGGATGCCCTGCTTATCCATCTACCCTGCAGCACTTTACCGTGTATAACCTTGTTTATAATACTGAAGGTCATTTGTAATATAAGGGTAAATAGGTCTATTCCTTTAGCCTTTCTCCCTATAAATACCCCCCTTTGTACCTTGTAAGAGGGATCCAGAACCAGTGGTTCAAATACACATATTCGGACCTCTTGAGTTGTTATCCTTTACGGAGGCTCAAGTTTGTCCTAAAAACACAAACCTCTTGTTGTCCGTTCTTAACTACTAAGAACCTGTTGGTGTAACTTTTACGCCAACAGCTAGTATAAGGGATTTACAAAAAGGGATCAAAATACTAACCAGCAACCGGACTTGACCAAGGACAAAACGCAATACTACGGACTCTGAAACCAAAACATGCAAAGGCTAGGGATGGTCTTGGATTGGGAAAAACCTACGACTACAAATTTTTTTTGGCTTTTTCGTGGACTATGGGATGAATATTAAATCAATCTAATCTAAGATACACGAACCTAACAGTAAACCAAGCTCTGATACCACATGATGGAGGAGGAGGTTCCCGATCTTCCGTTAGGTGGGGGATAAACAACGAGTTGTGGAGAACTCGACGTTGATGATCCGGCTTCCGATCCACAAGATCGGCCCTTGCAATCGTTACACCACTGCTCCATTGGTTATTAATCAAGCACAGCCTGATTGACCTCGCCAAGAAGGCTAATCCTTGTCGGCGAATCAAAGAACACAAGCAAGAACGCAGAAAACACAATCGAATTAAAATTCTATTGGAATTTGCGAGTTGGAGTTCACTTACAAATACGACGAAATGGCGGCTATAAAAGAAACTTGTAAACTAAACCTAAAAAACCCTAGATGGCTGGAGAAACACCTTATATAGTAGTTCAGGATGCACCCCTAATGGGATCAACTGGATACACGACCCAAAGCCCCAATAACGCAGAAAACAACATGCTGACAGATTTTGGATTCTATCTTGTTTTGACTATTCCTGTTGATATAGAAGGAATTTTGAGATGAAACCAGTGTCATTGGAAAGGTTCTGAAGTTATCTTTCCGTGTCTGGGTTGAACATCAAAAACACAGTCCGTATACGGCCTAGGCGATGATTTTAGTGCACGCTGCTCTTGGAATCCGAGTTGGACACGAATTGTAGTTGGATTGCACTCTCAAATTGGCTTGGACGTCCTTCCTAGTTCTTCTCCAACTCTTTGTTTATTTCCAAGTGATTTTCATCATCTCCATGGTTCCTAACTAATATTAGGTAGTAATTTATTCCGAAGATAATATACTAAGATACTTCGAAATGAGTTGACCTAGAGATTTAATCGTCGTGCTCGAACTCAAATAATTGGATATTGGTATTCATGTATGGTTATATCATTGGTAGGGATGTCCTCATCAGACTCCATCCCATCAATGAGACTCAAACTTGTCCAAATGGCCTCCCTTCTTGAGCACAAAGCACTTGCAGCCAAACGCTCGCAAGTGGCTCACCTTGGGTTGTCTTCCTAACCACAACTCAATGGAGTCTTACCTAAGTAAGCTCTAAGAAAAATGTGGTTGGCTAGATAGCAAGTTGTGTTCATAGCGTCAGCCCAAAAGCGCCTAGGATTCATATGCTCATCGAGCATCGTCTTGGCCATCTCGACCAGCAGGCGGTTCTTTCGTTCCACAACGTCGTTCTGTGGGGGAGTGTAAGGTGTAGAAATACCAGTGCTCAAGACCATGATTACTACAGAAGTTGATGAACTAAGAACTCTTAAACTCAGAACCGTGGTCAGAGTGAATTGCTCGCATCTGACCATTGTTCTCATTCTTCAGCTTCAGGATCAGGCCATGCACAAACTAAAAAGGCTCATCCTTAGACTCCCAAAAGAAAACCCACGATAATCGAGAAAAATCGTCAACTATCACATGCGCGTACCACTTCCCACCGACTGAACGTACACGAGATGGACAACAGTATCCATATGTAATAGCTCTCCCGGGTATGAAGTCATCACGTAAGGCACAGGTGCGTGAGAAGCGGCAACCATCTTCCCATGACGACTGGGATGGAAAACTAGAGCCTTCTCCATGTTAAGCCTGGGCAATCCTCGGATGAGGTCCATAAGCAGATCAAAGCTCAAATGACCTAAACTCCTATACCACCTCTAGAGCTCAGAGGACAATCCAGTGATCAAACAGTGAGAAGAGCCAAAAGAATTAGAGAAATCAATCCAAAAAACCTTACTAAAGGGTAAGATGTAGCTATTGACACCCAAATTTGGCATCAATGGTTAAAATTATCAAAATATCAATTTTGGTAGTTTGGGCCAAAAATATGCCTTCCCAGGCACAGGACGGTCTAATCGGCCATGGTAGGCTGGTCCGACCGGCCATGTAGGCTCGGTCAGACCGGCCCAATGGGTCCGGTCAGACTGGCCCAAGTCTAGAATTAGAGATAGAGTTTCATTCCGGGCTGTTTTTATGTATAAAAAAATCCTAACCACTTTTGGCTGAATCCTACTCAGTTTAGGAGTCGAGGAACATGAGACCAGCCCCTATAAATAAAGGGGTGAGTCCGATTCAAAGGGTATCTCCACAGATCAACTCAAAACCCTAGTTTTGAATCATACCTTTACTTTGCAATCTACTTTCTGCCCTAGTATTACTTTACTCCTAGCAGTATATCTTTGTCAATTTGATCAACAAATTGTCCGTACTTTGCCATGCTACAACGAGTTCTTTGTGGGTTTAATCTGAAAAACTTATGTTTCGCCCTCGTACGGGCTTTTATCGTTTTTATCTCTTTTTACCGGTGATTCGGTCCCTAGGCTAAATTGCCATTGGTTTCTTGTGTTAAGCAGGAGTCAAGATCACCATCTTCGTCAATCAACTCCACTGCAACAATCCGAGTTGACGGACGGATTTCTGCCAAGCCGGCGGTTTTGTCGTTCCCCTGTCGGTCAGACCGGCCATCTAGGGCCGGTCCGACCGGGTGTGCTAGCACACGCCGGTCCGACTAATGGAACTAAGTCGGTCTAACTGGCCTCGCCCCACTTCGCACCGGAGATCTTCATCGTGCCGAAGCCCTACGCGTTGAAGCCTCAGACCTCGCACCGGAGCTCTTCGCAGAGTACTCCGGAACTCTTCACACTGAACCCCACAATGCCAGAGCCTTCGGTCTGACCGAGGCCCACCGTCGGTCTGACCGGACATCCTCCACCGGTCGGACCACTCGGATCCTTCTTCGCACTAGAACACTAAGGCCACCATCGGTGACCCCTTCACAGACGTCGGTCTGACCGGGATTTGTACTCCGGGCCGACTGGCCAACAGGCCGAAGTCTCCCTCAGGACACTTCAGACCCTTTCGCTGTTGTCGGTAAAATTACATACTTCTCACGGTCCAACTATCTTGATTTGGCTGTTTTGACCGACTCCTCTATTTTTGGGTATAATCGGCCTTAGCTGGCCGATTAGGTCTAACACTATTTATTTTTTGGCTAATTGAACTTTATTCCTGGATATTTGTTTGACTACCTGGCAACTCTGTTTCCCCTTACCACTAATTAATGGTTGTCGGAATGCAACGTCAATGTCTCGTGGCGTTTTTGGATCATCTAACCGACCCAAGTGCGGGGGCACGTTTTCGTGTCTACACACTTTTTGGCAACTCCGCTGGGGATATACACGCCAAGTACGACTACTATGACTAAATCGACGGTACCTTATATGCTAATAAGCATGGCAAGGAATACGGAGGACGACGACGACTCTGGTAGCGTTGCCCTAGAGGATCTCTCGGAGGAGGACCATGCGGAACTTGAATCTAGGGTGAAGGAACTTCACGATCGCATGCTTGCAAGATAAGTCAAGATAGGTTACATGTTCGCCAGGCACAACACGAGATCCGTCACCATCACCACGCCAACTAAGGTAAACTCCCATCCTCCCCTCTTTCCGCTAGACCTCGAACAAGAGATAGCTTGCAAGGTAAACCATGTTGTTAACGCCGCATTAGACAAACACATGAGACACGTGGCTCCCAAAGTTGACTCTAAGATAAATGCGATGTTTAGAAGATTTGGTTTCCCGAAGCTGATTCCCCTATTACGATCGCTAGTGCTCCCCCTGTTCATCACGTATGCAGTAGAATGGATGGGAGCATGAGCAGAGCTGTCACATCTATAGCCTCAGCTTTCTTGGCCAAGGCCCCTTTGGCTCCTATCGGGTCTGACCAGACCAGGTTGGCCGGTCCAACCGAGTGGACATGGTTGATCCGACCGGCCATACCAAGACGGTTTGACCGTCGTGTTCCAGCCCTCAGCGCTCGACCCTGGTACCACCACACCACCAACAACGGTCGGTCTGACACCTTCTTAGACGGTCCGACTGACTCACACCCGACAGAGATGATCGGCCACCAGGCCGGTGTGACCGCACCTTTGACAAATGTCGGTCTGACCAGACCCAGTTGGCCGGTCTGACCGGATGAGTATAGTCAGTCCAACCGGCCAAAGCAGGCCAGTCTAGCCGACTCCTACCCCTCTACGGTTTTCACATCACCACGTACACCGATGCGTCCATTGCCCGCACCTATTGTACCCCTATCTACCCCGCATGTGTATAGCTCTGGGCACGCACCCTGTTATTGTAACACCCCAAGATTTAAAAAGAAATAAAATAAAAGAAATATATTATTAAAGGAATTTCTGAATTTCATTATTAAAGAAAAACCCTAAAAGAGCCCTATTAAAGCCAAACAAGGAGAAATAATCAAAATCTGAACTTGAAAATTTTATGTGATAAACTAGAGGCCAAAACATAATTTCAGGAATTTTTACAAATTTTTATCAACAGAGATATTCAACCCTTAATCAAATATATGAATTACTGGAATTATTTTAAATCAGAAAACAATTTAAAATCCTATCGGACCGCCAACCTTCAAAGTGCCCCAAGCCCGGCCCAGTCCAGCTGCGTGTCACTAACAAGCGGGACCCGCATATCGGCGCTCGCGTCCCATCTCTCTCTCCCGCCGCGCCCCGCCTGGCCCCCACCGGTCAGCCCCCTTTCACCCACCGACCGCCCGGGCCCGCCTGTCTGGCTTTCCTTTTTCGCTCACCCGCCAACAGGTGGGGGCCACCTGTGGGATCCATCGTCTCCGATGGAATCCCGGTGATCCCCTTCCATTTTATCACCATCGGCCACCCGTTGTCACTGATCCAATCCCGGATTCAGTTCCCCCGAACACCGGTGACTCCATTCCATCCATAGCCCACGCGGATTCATGATTATGGCAGTAGATCCGTAGGTTTGGAAACCTCGCCGGAGATGGAAAGGAACCTCTCGGGTTTCCTCCGGTTACCTTGCCATAACCACACCGGTGACCCCCTATATATACCCCTCCGGTCGCCGCACTCTGCCCACACCTCCTTAGCGCAAGCCATCGCTTTCTCGAGCACTGCCGCAAGGTTTTTTGGCCTTTAGCTCTGTTCCACCTCCAGCCACCACCAGCCAGCGATCCAAGCCACCGCTGCCCTCGCCATCGCCACCTTCATGACCGCAGAGATCCGCCCGTCCTCGGCCAAGCCTCCATTGGTCGAAAGTACCACCGGATCGCCTCACCGCCGACGAACCCGAGAAGCTTCATCGCCCCTCATCGTCGCCGGTCACCATCAGTTCACCGATGCCCCCACCACCGGTACGCCCAAGTTTCCCTCACATCACTGGTTCCATTTCTGGCCTTAGCATCGCCGTTCAACCCACGCCGTCACCGGAATTCCTCGCCGTCACATCGCCGGAGCCGAGAACGAAGGGGGTAATTGCCCCTTAGCTCGTGCCGTGCCGAACGGCATCTGTGCCGTACGTTCACATCTGTGCGGTCCTGATTAGATCCTGTGGGGATCTAATCTGAGCCCTCAGATCCGGTCAAACCGGTATCAAGGCATCTGGGCCGTTGATCGTTATTTAAAAGCTTGAATCAATCTCGTGCGTCCACGCGTACCCATTCGGTGCGTTTTAATCCTGGCCGTCCATTGTAACTTAAGCCACCCGCCTCGCGCCTGATCGCTGGATCCAGATCCAACGGCCCATGGCGATCCGGTTCACACGCACAGTGGACCAGTCCACCGTGGGCCTGGCTCACCGTGGACTAAATCCTATTTTCCAGTTTAAATAAAATTCCAGGAAATTGTTTAAACTTTGAAAATTCATAACTTGCTCATTTTAACTCCAAATTTGACCATTCAAATTTTGTTAAATTCATCACTTTATTCTCTACACAATAAAATCATAAAAACAGTATGTTACTATTAGCCAAAATAAACTTATTAATTAAATGAATAAAAACCCCTTAGGGATAAAATATTAAATTCAGAAAATAAATTAGGAAAAACCTTAAAATATAAGTTTTACTGTTTTTCCCCAAACTTCAGAATATTAAAACTTTACTTCACCTAATAAAACCCATAAACATGTATGTCTATTATTTGGTGAATTTTTATCTGTTTATTGAATGTATTGTTTATTTTTCCGTATCGAGAAGACTACGAGTTCGTTGAGGAGCCGGAGTTTTATCCCAAGGTTTCTCCATCACCATTGCTGAGCAAGGAAAGTCATCGAACCCTCCTGTGGAAATAGTTGATCTTCATTGAAGCCCAGTTTTTCATAACTACCGCTATAACTCATAGGATATTATTGCATTAGTCAAATATCAAGCCCTACACTTATATTTATTAGATCCCCATCCTTGTGTGCAAACCCAAGCCATGCTTATTGAGCCTTAACTCCTTGTCACTCTACTATGAAAAAATTAGCTAGTGCCCAATGTACCGACACAACTGCTATAGGATAAAAAGAATGAGTCGTAGATAGATGGATTCTGTTATATGAATTTCCCCGTTATTCTTGTCTCTAGACTCTGTTGGAGTTGGCTAGTTATAAAGTATGTGGGTTC